>CM046530.1:4945000-5542500 GCA_024713555.1 Spirodela polyrhiza
CATTATTTAATAGCGCACTCTTCTATTAGTCAATCGGCCACGGAATAACGGGGGTTGTATTAGATACGAGATAAGTTTGCTCGCAGATGAACGGACCATCGAGAACGTCTGCCTGCGTTTTTGTGCCAGAAGAGAGTTGCGGGTGAGCGAGTAAGAGAGCACAGGTAAGCTGGGCCAGCACAGCCGCCAAGCCCGTGGCGCGCAGCAGGCGAGGTGCGTGGATTCTGTGCAGCGGAGCGGCCATCGTGGCAGCCGAGGTGCGCGTCCTTCGGGACCGGGATACCAGAGCTCGCGAGTCTGGAGCACCTGGCCCATGCTCTCGCGAGGAGGCGCCGGCTGGCAGAAGCATCGCCCGGCTCATGGCCCGACCAGCGACGTGCGTCCGCTCGGAAGGGCGCGAGCGGTTCTGAGAGGAGGAAGAAGAGGGAAGAGGGAGCCGAGATATCCACGAGTCGGAGCCCGAGTTGGCTTCGGACCAGCAGACGACGCAGCTGCAGGAACGGCTGCGGATGGAGAAGTAGACCGACGATGATGCAGGTGAGACCCGCTTCCGCGCCAGCTCTCCACTCCGTATCTCGTCTCATAGCACGCCACCTTCTTCTCGCAGTCTCCTCAAGCTCCACCCTGCTGTTCAATGCCGGCCAGGAGTGCGTGACCAGCCAGCTGAAGGCCTCGACGTGGATGGTTTTCGTAGCCATGCAGCAACTCGAAGGCTTTTCAATCTGACGGCGAATCCTCCCGGCGACTCAAACAGGAGAAGAAGTAAATCTCTCATCAGCCTCTGGTGATGGCGAGACCGGACGAGGCGACGGTCGATTTGCTGGGCCGGCGGGGGGCCATCCCCCCTACGCCTGCACAAGGGCCGGGCCCTTCAACCCATTCTCGCCCGCTTGGCATGCACGCTTGCACCTGTCGTGCGCAGATCACGCGGCCCGCATGCGGAGCTTGTTCCTTATTAATTCTACCAGTGGTGGTGCATTGCTGTTCTTAGTTGATGAAGTGATTTGTGTGGTTAATACTAATACTAATAATAAACAATACTTCAGCCTGCTAACTAGCTATAATACTCGGTATAAAACCTCGTCTAAATCCCCCTTTTTTTAACGTAATACGGGTGCTTTTAATAAACCACTTGCAGCGGTGCCATTGAAGCAAGCGCTACCTTTTGTTTGATTTCATCGTCTAATATAGGTCTTAGCTTATTTTCTTCTTTACCATATGAATAAATTAAATAGTTGGTCTACACCCAAAAAGAAATTCCAGGAGCCGAATTGTTGATTGTGAAAGTTTGGTTGGATGGATGGGTCATGAGTAGGAAAGCCCATTGGTGTTTCTAGTTCATTACCTTTTTCATATTTAGTCCATGAGGAAAGTAGATAGAGGGTGCTTTGAAGGGGTAATTTATTTATCAGATTTCTTAGTTTAGAAAGTTTGACTAGCTGATTCATGATCACACATCACACGCGTTGTATTATTGTTCTTGTTATTTGATAAAATCATTGTTCGTGTGGACCAATGAATCGAGTTATTAGAGGAAAGGCTATGGAAACTTGAAAACAATATGTGTAACATACATGGATTTCCTACTCATCAAGTCTTTTTTTATCTTAAAAAATAGGAACAGAACTTTAGAATAAGAAAATTAAGCAAGTGAGTATAGATACAGGGGGAACACTCATTAAGTGAGTATTTATGACTTTTTAATGTTGAATGATTAATATTGAAACTTTTATATTTGTGAATCAAGTTTTAATTTGCTTATTAAGATATATCTTCTCACGCGTGTACTGTCAACAATTCATCGAACAGTTCCCGGACGACATCCAGTCCTCCGACGCGTTCAAACCCGCTTGATCAGCACCGTGTAGGAGGAGACCTTCCGGGCATCGGCTGGTCGGGGCAGCGAGCAGAACTGATCAGTGAACCGGTTACAGTCGGCCGCCGAGGGGACGTCAGCGGGCTCGGTGGCGGCGAGGTGCTCGAGGACACGGAGGGTCATGTCCGGCGAGCGCCGACGTGGATGCCTCTTGGCATCCCTCTCCATGTAATCGGGCCACCCGCTCTTCCCACGCCGCAGCGCTTTCTGGTCTAGCTGTCTGCCGACGGCGCTCGCGGCTCTGTCCTAGCAACTGTCCGACTTCTGAGAACAGGAACCTTCCCGGTCGAGAGATGGCGTTTCTGCCTCCCATCTCCTTCGTCGAAAGCTGCATGGTGCGCTTTGGCGGCGTTATCCTCCTCTCCGCCGCCGCGATCCTCAGCTCCCTCAGGTTCATACGAAGAGGCGCTGGACTGGATCGATTTCTCTCGTCCTCGGCTCCCAGCTCAACGCCGCTTTCGAGTTCTTTCTCTATCAGATCATCTTCATCGACCAACTCCGTGTTCTTGGGTCTGTCACCACGGAACCTCTTCCTTTTCTCCAGGGCAGGCACCGGGCCTTCGGAGCTTCACCTTCTTTGGAGCTTGGGCTAGCCTCCGCACTGGACTTGACCCCGCCTTCTGCACCCGCAGCTGCACCCTGGTCAGCTTCTACTACCGCTACCTTCGCGGGATGCTTCACCTGCTGAGACTCAGACATGCTCGAAGCTTGTCCGAGCAGCTCAGATTTTTTGCCATCTTCATCCATGTCACGGCCCAGAGCTCCCACTCGTGCTTTGATTCTCGGAGCACAGGTGATCTGCCAAGGATCTCGCAGATCATGGCAATGAAGCTCCGTGATTTACTAACATCTGCAGGGAAAATTCTTGTAACCAGAGCCCATCACCATCTGATGGCAGCTTCACTTCAAGAAACTTGGGAGCAGGGAAGATGGCACCCGCCGCAACATCAGCCAGTCTAGACGAAGAATAGGAAAAGGCCGGCGACGGAACCCACGCCGGGAAGCTACCGCCACAGCCCGAGGCTGCCGTCTGTCTCTCTCTCACGCCGGGAGGCGACGGCCTGGAGATATAGCGGTGCAATGGTACGGGCACGAAGATTGCATATCTGACGCGCCGGCGGGGAAGACCAGGGCCACCCTATGTTCGCCGTAGCTCGAACCACGCCCTACACCAGATCTCGAGCCTCGCGCCTTCCGCCCCTTCAAGTATCCCTTGCAAACGAGTAATTCATGGAGGTCTTCCAGGCGGCAGTGTCTTCGTCCCCGCTAGCGAGGATGCCCCGTAGAGCCCAGCCCTCGCCTTCCCCGCCCTCCGAATCTGGGAGAGCGACGAGGGAGAATACAGCTACGACGACTCCGACTCTCCTTCCGCTGAGCCTCTGCCCAGCGAGTCCGAATCCTACTCGGAAGCTACGCCGACCCCTCCCCGCCATTCCCCTCGTGCCCGAGACCCTTCCATCAAGCCCATCTACAAGTTGAAAGACAGCGCCTCCAAGCCGAAGCGGGGCACTTTTGTAAGATCGGCCATCTTTGCCTTCTTGCATAGCCTTGGCCCAAATATTACAATCAATATTACAATCAATCTTGAATGCAGTGTATTTGGGGCCCAAGGCCATATAAGAAGGCAAAAATGATTCATCCTTCATCTACAGGTACTTCAACGAGTTAAAGTTCTTCAACTAATCTCTGAAAGTTCTTCACATATTCGTCGGTCAGTAGGTCACCTTTGATAATATTGTGTAACTATTGTTGGAGGTCTATGATCTTGGACTTTGCTTAAGATGCATATGTTGCTTCAATAGCTTCTCATGTGTCTTTTGCAGTCAATTGATTGTTAAGGTTAGAGAGGACTATCTTTCAGAGAGACGATGGAGGAAGACAATGACTTATTGATTGGACCTCCATCAAGTCTTGTATTATAAGTCTTCTAGCTTGGGTGGATCATTTTGTATCAACTACAGAATGTCATAGTCATTGAAAATAGAAAGTATGATATTTTTCCATACCATATAATTGTCCTCTATAAGTTTCACTAGGATGATCAGTCCCAATGAAATGATTAGGGTTGAGCGAATGGTAGAAGTTAGGATGAGGGCTTACATCTTTTCAATGTCACCCTCCAAGAGTTGTACTGTTATAACTCATAGAAGCTTTGATACTATAAAGATAATAGAAGAGTATCTAAAAGTAGGTGAAAAGATTAAACTCAAGATGAGGAGAGAGAAAGAGTTTTCTTGATATTTAAAATGTGTAACAAGGCTATTATTTATAGTGGAGTGCGATGACTGTTGGCTATCGATTTAATTTAGATTCAATCATTGATTTTAGAGTATCCACGACATGATTTGATTGAGGCAGTGACTCGAGTCCATAACACTTTCAGGTCGCTGTTGGGTCTAGGATCCGTTTGACTAGATGGATCCGATCTGCTGACCAAGGTATTAGCATGACTTTCAGAAAAGCCTGTGCCCCCAGATGTAGAGCAAGCGCTCGCCTGAAATAGCAATCGCTTTCTTCCCAGCGGATGCCGGCGAGCGCTCCGCGGCCACCGTGGCCGCAGGCGGTAACGCATCCTCCACCGAGGCGTCTAAGAGGGTGTGGAATGAGGAGGACGAGGTCACCCTCCTCATAGGCATGGTCGATTTCCAGGCGAAGCACGGCGGCGCCGATCCGGCGGTAGCATTCGACGACTTCTACGAGTTCATCCGCCTCACCCTGCATGCGGAGTTCTCCAAGACTAAGATCTACAAGAAGGTACGCCGCCTCAAGCAGAAGTACATGGCCAACCTCTCCCGCAGCATGCAGGGCGACGACCCGGCCTCAGCCAAGAGCCACGATCGGGCGTGCTACAAGCTCTCAAAGAAAATCTGGGGCCCCGATGAACCCGGTGGCGCCGCTGCACTCCGACGGCCGGCACAAACACCTGGATTTTGACGCCGCCGCCCAGGGAAACGCGAAGAAGCGTCGTCATAAGGTCAGGGTTTCCGCCGCGGCCATAGACGTTTCCCGTTTCAAGCACCATGTGGCCGGGTACAGACTCTTACTTGAGCAGGAGCTCCTCGAGAAGCAGATCATCGAGTACCTGTTCGACGCCGACGACAGCTCTTGATCCCCACCGCCGTCCCTCCGCCATGATGATGATGATGATGATCAACTCTAGAATCCCTAAGGAACCTCGCCTTGTTGCTTCTGTTATTCTTGTTCTTCTTACTATCCGTGATTTTGTTGCTCCCTTGAGGTTAACCCAGCAGCAGTCTGCATCTATGGGGAGGGCGAGTTGGTGTTAGAGAGAGAGAGAGAGAGAGAGAGAGAGAGAGAGATCAGCTGCCCGAGGTGTGCCCGAACGCCTATTGCAGGATCCTACAGCTGCCAACGTATTGCTACGTGTAAAAGTTGTAGTTAAAATCATAATGCTTTTAGAAAAAAAATAATTTAAAATTTCAGAATTAAAATATCTCATATTTGGGAAAAATGATGTTTCACTAAAAAATGTTCACTCGTTCAATCGTTTTCTGATAGGTGCAAGATTATCTCTTTAGATAAGTAGTTTTTTTGAAATGGGAGAAAAAATTAGTAAATAATATTATGGTTTTAGAGAGCTATTTACATGTAAATATGCCGTCGTTGAAAAATAGAATTAGAACCATATTAAATCCTACATGTCTGTTGGTTGTATTTTTTAAATGGGCATGAAATTCACATTAAAGAAAAAATTATAAGTATGATCCGGAAGAAAATAAATGATGAAATGGCATTCAAAATGGTCTGATCATCAACCAAGTAGAAGGCTTTGGTGTTCAGTTCATGATTTTTTATGAACATCTCACTAAAAATCATGTATATGAAGTGTTGGGGTCCTTATTGGCCAGGCCCATCTCAAAATCTATCATTTGGCAGCACAAACTTCCTTACTTTGAGATGGAAATGTGAATAAATGGATTGATTTTAGGAGTTTGCTAGGCCTTAAACAAATGAGTGAAAATGGGAGGGTTTTTATATAAATCCCACATCTTTCTTCATGCTTATTTCTTAGTGTGGTAAGGTAAGTATGACCCAGCCGGTCTACTTTCTTAGGCTTTGGTCAAAAGTTTGACCCACTACTATTATGCTTGACCATCCACTCATTTCTACTACAACAAGCGGGGCCCAAAAAATTTCTCCCTTTTTATAAAGTCGGTGAAATGAAAATTTATATCTCTAGTGCTCAAATTTAAATAAAAGACATTGGTCAACGCATATTATTTTAATGAATATACTTTTTTATTTGGGCCCATTTATCTCACTTGTTGGGCTGGGCCCATTTGATGAGGACAAAGATCCGAATCAGTGGTGAACCGACCCAAAGTCCGAACCGGAATGACGCCGTTGCCACGTCATCATGTTCCATCTGTCGTGGCCCAGTGAAATGAGTGCAACTGGATAAAACCCTCTGGCCATTTAAACGTTGGGATGGTTCGTAGCAGGTACACCTCGAGATGCACGGAAAGAACGTGCGCGGACAGTATGTTCGGATAAATACCCGCCCGCGGGCCCCAATAGTTGAATTCGTCGTTTTGTACAGGTGTCTCATTATGATAGGATAGGGAGAGTTCTATGAGAGAAAAAACGCTCCTCTGCGGTGCAAATGTGTCGTACTGAGCTCATCTCCCCTTCCCCGTTCTCGGTCTCATCGACGGGAGGAGAAGCTAGCCGACCTCCGGCGGGGCTCCCCAAAGCTCCAACTCTGTGAGAGAGAGAGAGAGAGAGAGAGAGAGAGAGAGAGAGATGGCATCTACTACGGTTCCGGCGGCCACCGCACCAGGAGCTTCTGTCGTGGCCAGCTCCAGCTCTTCGTCCTGCACACGGCAGGGGGGATCTCAGTCCAGGGCCATCAACTTCCGCGTCGTCCCCAAGCCTAAGCTTCGCCTGTTATCTTCCACGGTTAGACGCTGCTCCTCTGTCTCTGTCTCTGTCTCTCTCTCTCTTTCTGACTCACCTATTTGCTCACTGTCTCACACTTTGTGGTACTGTTTTCAAAATACTGGACGGATCTCAGGACGTAACTTCTTTTCTTCCGCGGCGGGCTGCTTTTTGGATTTGGACTGTGAAGTGAAATCTGCTGACAGTGTTCTTCAATTGACGCGGTTTTCAGGTTTCCCGGTTCAATTTCGGCGCTGGGAGATCTCGTTCATTTGTTGCGAATTCCCTTCAGAGCGAGGTAAACGGCAGCCGCCAACCCTGCCAGCCAGTGACCGGGGCAGCTTCTGTTGCCCTATACGTACTCGTTGTTCTATATTATGGCCTCTATCTGTTGTGTTCAAAGGTTGCCGGCGGTTCTTCGAATGATTCGGTGGCGGCTGAAAGGAAGCATGATACGCCCGCCCAGCAAAATGCTGATGAGACAGAACCATTTGCGAAGGAGGAGATACCACCCCCAGCGCCTGTGGAGGTCGTGACGGAGTTCATGACCCAGGTGTCGAACCTTGTTAAGTACGTCTTTTCTCTATGCTTTTTTCTGATTTTTGCTTGGGAATTCCAGTTATTTATGAGAGGCTCGGGTCGCGTCTGTCCAGGCTTGTTGATTCCAGAGATATCATCGAGCTGCAGCTGAAGCAGCAGGACTGCGAGCTCATTATTCGCAAGAAGGAGGCCATGCCTCATCAGCCTGCACCGGCACCTGTAATTATGATGCAGTCTCACGGAGTATCGCCTATCATGCACTCACAGTCCGTATCACCACCTCCTGCCGCCCCTCCTTCCTCTGCACCAGCTGGCGCTTTGCCAGCACCGTCTACTCCAGCTGCTGCCTCTGCTACGTCAGTGAAATCTTTACATCCACGTCTTAAAAGCCCTATGGCAGGAACATTTTACAGAAGCCCTGGACCTGGCCAGCCTCCTTTTGTGAAGGTAATACTAGGGCGAACTTTAACCATTTAAGGGAAAATTGTTTCCGTCCATTACTTTTGGTTCGTCAGAAGAAATAGACCAGTGTCAGGCAGGAATCAACTCTCCTTGTTAGGCATTAATCGTCCAAATTTTTTTATCAGGTTGGAGATAAAGTCAACAAAGGCCAGGTTCTCTGCATCATTGAGGCCATGAAGTTGATGAATGAAATTGAAGTAAGACTGACTTCTATTTGCTCAAAATTTCATTCCATTTGTTCCCCTTGAATACATAGGGTTGAAATGCTATTTGTATTTATGACTAGTTCATGACATGTTTCGTTTGGGAATGAATTTGACATTCTGATTGTAATTAAAATGAAGTTGTCTCGACATTTACTTTTTGACTCTACCCAAAATTCAGATATTGTGTTTATTTTGTCATCTTCTCTCTTTACATGATCTGCATCTTGCTTCATTCTTTGAGTTTCCCAATATACTATTTAGTAAAGACTTCCTTTTTTTGGATGTCCTCTTTACGCTTTCAAATGGTCCAACTATTCACAATTTCGCTGCCTTAATATTAATGTTTATGTTTGAAGCCACATCACATGACATTCAAATAGTTTATAACTTTTGTATGGTTTATACCGTGCCTTTCCCAAGCTCAATTGGTAAATATGACCTATCTTTGGCATGACTGCATTATGCTTCGCATGGCATCGATTCTGCTGGTGTAAATTCTCTTCCAGTAAAACGTGGTTGTCGCCTTTACTGTGTGACTTTAATTTAAGCACTTTCAATGGCCAGGAATTCAACAGCAATTACAACGAATGACTTGTACTAAGAGACCGGTTATTGCTTTGACGTGTAGACATGTACATTGAGTTGTGATTAATTTTATTGTTACCTAGTTGTAACACTTTATACTTTGTTTCTAAGCATTTCTCCCTTAACCTGTCCCTGTTCTTCTATTCATCCTCTTCCTCTCTCGCACCTGTGTTTTTGATAAATAGGCTTCAAAGATCTATTAATTTTTTCCATGTGGAGTAGAGGATCACTGTTAGATATAATGCTCTTGCAGTAAATAACGTGAAACTTGGTAATGGTCTGTATCTTCCTTTGCTCTGACAAAGCACATAAATGGCCTATTCACCATGTCTGTTTTCGTGTTTATCAATATTCCACTCATCTAGGTGTGTCATAGATTCCCTGTTTTATTGCATTGTTCATCTTGATTACCAGAAGCATACACAAAAGGGAAGAATGATCGGGCTCATTTGCTTTTTGGTTTTTGGTGTATTGGTGTACAATACTACAATTTAGAGCTGATGTCATGGCTTTTATTGGAAATAATGACTAAAATTTCAAACTTTTGGTTTCTTTAGAGTTATTGATAATTGCTTTTTTGCAATGATGTCTCGCTTTTGTAGCCTTAGTCACTTCATACATTTATCTAAATGGATCAATACATTTAGATCCATTTTGTCTTCCCATTGATTAAGACAAAGATTAGGCTGAAAGAAGATCTATAGAATCGATGCTATGATGTCAGGATTACCTGATTGACTTGGACATATCACACAGTTCAATCAAGATAGGTACAGTGTACAGTGTAAAATCAATTAAATGCTTCGGTATTTGTCTTTTAAGAAATGTATGGGGGGATAATTAAGTTGACTATTTCCGGCATATAAGGCAGTTAACATGTGAAAGTTCCTTAGTGAGATCTTGACTTTTGGTGCGACATGATGGTGCTTGCTGAGTGTTTTGCACTTTGTTTGGCTTCTCGGATGTTTCTAGACTTTGCCCCTTCATAATTCTAACTGCTGATGTGTAGCCTCTTTTGATAATCTCTTCTAAAGATCGGTAGAACTGCTTGGAGAGTAACTGGTTCTGGAGGCTTTCTGGCCTCCGTTATGAATATTGTCTCGTTGACTTTCTTCTGTAAAAGGGATAAAGGACTTTGCCATTTCTTGACTGAACAAAATGTTTTTCATATGGTGTCTGCATATTGCACCTTGTTCATAGGAACATTCCTGCCCCAGCACCACTTGCCGCTACTCTCCTTTTGGGACGGTGTTATGGAAGGTTTATGACAGGCCACCGACGCAATTTACTTCGGGTTGGAGAGGAAAAGGGTCATTTCAAAGTCAAAACTGTAATGGGTTTATTGGTAATATGCCCATGGGGAGATGGGAGGAACAGATGGGTGGGTGGGGTTTTTGTGAAGTCTGGAGGAGAGCGGTGGCCCTCTCAACCGGCCGTTGACTGGTAGGGTTCCGGCGGAGCCTTTTTTCTACTTTACCCTTGGATTTCTGTTTCTTTTGCTTCCTTTTCGGCGTAGTCCTATCAGTTGGAGTCTGTGGACGGGCAATTCTAAGTTCACTTCAGTTATATTCCAGTTGACGTTATCGTCAACGGGATTTCGCTCAAGTTTAGTTTTGAAGAATCTAATATGGTCCTTTTGATATGCCAGTTATTTAATACGCATGGGAATTCTTGAGCAATTGCTTTTCAGTTGCTACGGAATTGAGTGATCTTAGGGCTTAATTAGTTCCAATTTCATTGTTCCCTGTTTTTGCCTAGTTCCTTTGACTTTTCAAAGAACGTGCTCTGAAAAAAAAACATACAGATTATGATTCTCAAGGCAGCCTAATGCATGTTTCAGCTATCATGGAACAATTTCACCTTAGAATGGAATGAATTCTTCCTACGAACTAGAATAAAATAAAATTTATTACTTTAATGAAGTGAATGCTGCTGCTTGCTCTTGCATCACCTTTACGGATTTTTTGTTTTCTTCTCTGCAACGGTGCTCGATGATTTGTAGGCTCTAAATTTGTGTGTTTAGATATGAAACTGTTTCCTGTTTTGCTACAATGTCCTCGCAAAATTTGGTGCATCTGGGTGTCTGTTTGTAGATTCTGCTCGTCAAAATGGAGAAATGGTTCCCAAATATAGTAATTTTTTTTTACTGCTATTTGTCGTCCTTGATTCATCCTCTCGTTGCAGATGTTCTACAGCATTATCTCCTCTTTCAGTCAAACCATGGTCCATTTTTTCTTATTTGATCCGTCCAGACCATTGGATGTTGGTTCCTTTGCCTCTGTCGGCGACTTTTGGGTCAACTCCTCTCTTTTCCTTGGGTGATGCATTTCTCATCACTTCCGTTGTTCTTGATAAATAATAAAAAATAATTATAAGGTACCATGATGTATTCCTGCCGCATTTAGTAAAACTGAACCACAAACTGATACGAGAGCCCCACCAATGTCTCCCCTCGTGCAGGCTGATCAAGCTGGGACTGTCGTGGAGATTTTAGCTGACGATGCAAAGCCAGTGAGCGTTGACCAGGTGAGAATCTTTTAAGAGCGGCTTTCTCGGCCTGTATCAGTCATCTGGGTCTGTGCAGGATGTCTCAGATTCTCTTTTCTTCCCACTTGCAGCCCCTGTTTGTGATTGAACCTTGAATGAATGGAGCATGATCATGGATGGGAGCGCCATCTGCGACTTGATTGGGGTGATGATTCTTATAAAGATTAAATAATTTTTTTCTTTTTTTCCCTAGGGAGTAGAACGGTAGCAGTTCTCTAGAATGCTTGTTCTTGATCTCCTGTTGTCGGTCAGAGGATCAAGGCCTTTGTTCTTTGTCTGGGGGGGGGGGGGAATTCTTTCCCTTTCTTTCCTTTGGACCTGTCAGGAACACAGCTTTGATCTTGCGCTGACTTTGCTTCTTTTTACCCGTTGATTTTTTTATTAAACATTTTCTAGTTCTTTACCTGTTGAATATTATTTTGATTCGTTGTGAGTTAATTGTGCACTAAGTTCGGTTCTTGTAGCAATATGATTGGCTGATTGTTCTTTAATTAGTTAATTAATTTTGCAGCGAATTATCATAAGAAAAGTGGTATGTTTGTCAAGCTGTTTACCTACTTTTATGATCTCAATCTCTTGGTCAACGCTGAAGTTTTTTAAACCAAATTATTTTTGCCATCACCTTGACATCTGGATGGATGGTTGCCTTTTATGGCATCAAACTAAGAAGAATTCAATTTCCTTGCTAGTCCCAGCTGTTGACTCTCCTGATCAGAAAGCACGGCCTATTTGTCAACTCAGAGCATTGGTTGAATAATTAACGAAAGATTCATAGCATTTGACCAGTTTTTCCGTCAACGCTGACCGTTTAACGTTGACCAAGTTTTTGAAGCCCTTTTGCCACGTGTTGCCACTTTCTTCCATGCCCTGTAACTCAACTACCAAGCGTTAGATGAGGAACTAATGAAAGAGTTGTGAGCATTGGACTTATTTTCGTTGACTTTGACCGTTTTAAATTGGGACGGAAGATAGCCTCAGAAGGCGTACCCATTGACCACCGTTGTCTAAGTTTGACTTCCTCGGCTCCTGGTATTCACCGATTCCTGTAGGCCGTTGAAGAATTATTTAGGCTAGTGTGGTCGCACGTGCCTGTCTCACGTGCCAGGCCCTCGGCGGTGGGCCTCACCGACACGCGTGTTTTCATATCCGTTGGTCGAGGCAGTGCGCGGATGCGTGCGTCTGACGTGGAGGTTTACTCGCGTTGATAATTTCACTCCGGAATTAATGTGCTCACCCTCCGATCTGCATCTGCAGGTGGTACGGTGAGTCTCCCAGGGGGGGAGCTAACGTGGGGTGAGAATAAAGCCCGGAAGGGGAAGATTAAGTACGCTTTGTCGGGCGGGGCCTCGGGGGAAGGAGAGAGAAAAGGCGAGCTGCGTGGGGGCTCTGAGGTTTCTCTCTTTCTCTCTCTTCTTTCTCAGTCGATTTCCTTCCTTTTTCTCTCTCTTGGCTGCTCCACGCCGCTTTCTTCATGAGTGAGGGGGCTCGTCCACGGCGGGGAGGCTCGTGAGAGGAGGCTGGGGGGAGGAGGAGGAGGAGGAGGAGGAGGAGGAGGAGGAGGAGGAGGGAGAGTTGGTGTCGTCTTGCCATGGATTGGAATGCTGGTCGCGCTTGGTCGGTGGCCTCGCTGGTTCGTGTCCTGGTCGTCTCCGCACTCCTCCTCTGCTCTTCCGTCGCCGTGGCCGGGAAAAGTGCGGTGTTCCATGTGAGGCGCCGCTTCGCGGGGAGGGCGGGCGGACTCGGGGAGCTCAGGGCCCACGACAGCCGCCGGCACGGCCGGATTCTCGCCGCTGTTGACCTCCCCCTCGGCGGCCTCGGGTTGCCTTCCGATGCCGGGTGAGAAGCCGCCGGAGGACTGTTCCATTGCTCCGTGGTCCTCCCCGCCTCCTGATCCTTTGCTTTTCCTCGAGGAATAGTTTCTCGCGATGGTGCGATCGCTGGTACTGTTGCTGGTCCCCGAAAGTCTGAGTTGATGACGGTTTCTACCGTGTCTCGTTTCAGGCTATATTTTGCTCAAATTGGGATCGGAACGCCGCCGAAGGACTACTACGTCCAGGTCGACACTGGTAGTGATCTAATGTGGGTGAATTGCGTCCAGTGCAAGCGCTGCCCGAAGCGCAGTGATCTAGGTGTAGGTGTCGTCTCCCTGTTACCTTCTGGAGTCTTCGCCATTCTGTCGGCAAGGTAAAATTGATTCTCTACGTTTTTATCGTCTTTTGCAGATCGATCTCACGCTCTATGATCCTAATGGCTCAATTACTGCGAGCCTGGTGACCTGTGACAAAGAATTTTGCTCTGCAACGTATGGGGAAGACATGCAAGGGTGCACTCCAGGGATGCTATGTGATTACAGCGTGACATATGGTGACGGGAGCGCGACCAGCGGTTACTTTGTGACGGATCATCTGTATTACAACCAAGTCATCGGAAACAACCAGACGAGACAAAACAACGCAAACATCACCTTTGGGAAAGTTCTACTTCTTATCTCTCGTTTTGTTCATTTTTTGTAATTTTCTGGCGTGAAACTGACGAGAAGATAGACAGAAATAGTCATTGTAAGGAAAATATAATACTACAGTAGTTCTTTATGTCAACGTGAAAATCCAACCTCGGACTGTAGAGGCCTTTCTTCTCATTGTGGGTGTCTCAGGTGACGACTTTAGGGTGAATATTTAGTGGTGAAAGCATGTTCATATTTTTGCAGTGTCATTGACGTGTGCTTTTGTTTTTTGGTTACTTCAATCGGTATCACTTTCATACTTCTAAGTAATAGCTTTTAATTAGTATCACTTTCATGCTCCTATCCATTCCTAGGGCATTTCCTCCATTTTTTTTTGTCTATACACCACGGATTATGTTTTGATGGGTGTCATACTCTGTTTTGCTGTAGGTAAACATCATATTTTATTTGTATCATACATATAATTCTAATGCTTTCCAATGGTAACGATAAATTTCGCATATGCTATGCTACCACTTCTTACTTTCAACTGTATGTCTTTGCCTGACGTTCCAGTTTACTTATTTTTTAATATTATAATAAAGTATACCATATTTCGAAAGTATGCCAAATCGTGAATTGATGTTAAAGGTTAAATCGTATCTTTGTCAATATCTCTATCATCGTGAATTGTTGTTAAAGGTTCAAGACCAAAATGGTTATTATATTTTTTTAAGGTTTTGATATATTCCCAAGCTCTGTTTCATTATGCATTCTCTTTTATTTTCGCTGATATGTATGCAATTGCATTAGTTTCGACAATACAGTGATGAAAATTCTGCTTTTCCCGTTTAACCTAGATTATAACTTGATTTCATATGTCATCCTCTTTTGCAGGTGTGGGGCACAGCAATCTGGTGACTTGGGTTCATCTAGTTCAGCTGTTGATGGAATATTAGGCTTCGGGCAGTCAAATTCCTCTATGATTTCACAGTTAGCCTCCTCCGGGAAAGTGAGAAAAATATTTGCTCATTGCTTGGATACTGTGAATGGAGGTGGGATTTTTGCTATTGGTCATGTAGTGCAACCAAAAGTGAACACAACTCCTTTGGTACCAGACCAGTATGTTCTAATGCTCTTGAGATATTGCTTTTTACCTTTTTTTTATCCTTGGAATTTCCCTGGTTTTATTTCTTTTCATTATCATGTTTATGTGATGTGTATCTCTTTTTATAATTTAGTTGGCATATTTAGAGTATGGATTAACTGTTGGCACACTTGAGTATGCAGTCAAATTCCATTGGCTTGGTCGCCTTATGCCATGCATAGTGGCAGATGTCCTAGCCATGACCTGTTGAGAAAAAAATCTTCCACGAGGGGTGGCTGGATGGTAAGAGCCCTAACCAGGAAGATGGAGGCCTGGGACTGGACTTATAGATTCTAGGGTTAGCCATAGTAATTTTATAATGCTTTTGGTGAGTTGGAACATAAAGAACGTTGTGCAAAGTTATAGATTGTGAGGTTGGAAATGACCGCTTGACAAGTACTAAAAAATGGTGGGACAATGGAGCAGGGTGTGCCAGAAATAAAGGATGTAGTGGCACCTGTTGGTAGCTTAACGTCCATTGATTATCATAGTTTGTGTCCTTGAGCTTGAAAAGTTAAAAGAAAGGAGAGAGAGGCTGAGATGTTGCATAATGATCCTTGATGAAAGAGTTGGGGTATCTCTAGACCGTCCTGGAATGATTGGTAGCTGAATATGGATAGCAAATCCATCCATTTTTGTGATCTTCAGCTGATTGCTATTTTAGTTGTATGTACATAGAGATCTAGCCAGTGGGAGGTCTCCATGTTTTGTTGTTGTGATAAGCTAGGGCTTGGCTGCACAGATCTTGCCAACTCTTATCGTCTTCTCCTTAACCTATGTGGATGGAGACCATGCTGGTTGATTTGGTATTCCAGACATCTAAAGTAGGGATATGCTTGCAGCATGAAAGGCTACATTCAGTAGACTGCTTGGTGGGCTGGTTCAGTTCTGCTTTTGGAAGATTAGAGGGCTTACCAAGACATTGTGTTGAGAGAACCACACCATACAAACGACGGAACGTTTTTTCGTTATAATAGGTTTATCATCCTCTCTCAATCGACATCTGATGTGACTGTGCTGGGGCCAATTCTGGTGAATGGTTACCTTTCTCTTCAGAATAGTTCCCTTAAAGGGGATTTAAGGACAGGAAAATCATCCTCATAAATCTAACAGGGTAGCGGATGTGTTACTGCATAGTAGCTGGTTTCAGTGGAATGTAAAGCAGGAGGGGTGGCATGTGGAGCAAACCTGCAGTTGTAGGGACTGACTCCACGCACACCCCCAGCGTCCCCCCCTTCAATTTCTCCTCAAATACAGGTGATCAGGAAAAAAAGAAGGATCATGTTTACCGATAAAATTCTTTGGTTGAGTGCGCCTGATCATAATTCATATCCTAGGAGATCAATTGGATTAATGCAGTTGGGTGGATCTTTCCAAAAATTATCTATACATAAACAAAAAATAGCATATAGAAAATGAAAAAATCTGTGAAATTAATATAAATGTGTATGAGCGAATCAACGATAATAATCGCTTTGCCTAGATTCTTTATGATTAGTTTGTAACCCACTGATAATCACGAAGGTTTTACTTCCTCTCAGTTTTTATTTCCTTGGAAGACATTTGAGATAAGGCCAGGATTCCTGGGTTGAGAACAGATTTTTCTTTTGTTAAAAAACCATACGACTACAGAAAAAAGTACTACTGTTTCTTTGTTGTGAATGCTAAAAAGATTCATGACCATATGTTCACCTATAGAACGTGGTGCTTATAATCTCCTGCTATAGTTTTCTCCATCTTCAGCAAAAGCTGGGAGAGCAAATCAAAATAAAAGTGTACTCTGTCTTGTTGTCGTTGCTTTTTCCTGTCCTAACTGGTCATACTCGTCATCACAATACGGGAACTCTACTCTCTACTTATGATTCTCAATTTAGTTATCTTCGTCTTCTTTGTCACGAGTTTTCGGAGTACATACATTTGCATGTATCACTTCGACATTATATCCGTTCAGGGTTATCTGAAATATACAAGTTTTTCGTTGAGATTGAGATGCCAATAATTGAGGCCTCCAAATAGGGTAGTGAAGTTGGACAAAGCCTAAAAAACACTACTTATGAGCATGAACTCTGAGCTCCAAAGCTTTGTTCCAGTCACTGCATCAGAAGTCCACTCGCGAACAATATGGTCAAAAGGGGAGATCCAGTTATCTTGTTGCTTCTCCCAGACGTGTGACCAATCATCAAATTATTCGACTTTTGGTGTCTGAATCGTGTAACTCGGAACTTACAATGCTTAATTTGCTAAAATGTTTCTTGATTGATATTCTAGATTCTTAATCTCATTTATAATTTCAGTACGCATATTTCTCCGGCAACATTTAAATTTTTTTTCTCGTGGGTGAGAGGGAAATAGGCTGATTGTTTCACATCAATTTGCAGCTGTTGTTCGTCTACGATGTGCGAACAATATACATCTATGGATTCCTCCTTGCATTTTTTTTAATCTGAATTTACTTAAAAAACTGGATCGATTTTCTTATTATTGTTCAGCCTCGTTTTGGTCTTCTTCTTGGTCTATGCAGTTGATGGCACTAAAAAACTGCCAACTGAAGCTGAAGGTTGGAGGTGTCCAATGGGATTTGGGGGCTGGGGCAGTAGGGTGCTCTTGCCTTATCTTCCTCAATACCAGACAGGTACCCTTGGGGATGAATTGGGAAGGGTCAATTGCAATCAGAATTCTCTGATTCAAATCGGAATCAGCTGACATGAATCACAAATAACTTGACCCTTTGTACCTCGCTTAAAGCTGGTCTGGCCTTGAAGGAGAATTAGATCAAGCTGAGAAAAAAAAGGTTTAAATCAAGATCCAGGCTGATCTTTTTGATTTTCTTTCTCTCAAGTAGTTGGTCAGTGATGATAATCATATGGAACTGAGGAACTCCAATTTGAAGAATGGATCATGACAAGTCCTTTTGGATTCTTGCCCTGGTTGCAGAACAATTTCTCTTTTGGAAAAAGAGGAGAGTTCGGGGGAGGCTAAGGATCAAAATCTAATATGTCAGAGACTTTTTTTGAAGATTTCTTGTTGCTACTCCATCTGCAATATGGGACTCAACTTGGTTCTATTTTACTTCTTCAATAATTTGCACATGGAAGGCTTTGTTCTTTAATGACATCGAGTTGAAAATTTTGTAGGCCACACTATAATGTCAATATGAAAGCTATTGAGGTTGACGGGAAATTTCTTCAACTTCCTTCCGACATGTTTGATGTTGGTGAGAGGAAAGGAACAGTTATCGACAGCGGTACAACCCTGGCTTATCTTCCTGGGGCCGCTTATAAACAATTAATGGCAGCAGTAAGATTTGTCACGCTCTTATTCATCATTTAATTTGTAGAACATATTTTATTTTCTGAATATGCTTGATATTGAATGTTTGAAAAGATAGATCGCTTCCTCTTTCTTATTCGTGGCTCTGTGTGCAGATAACATCATTCCAGCCAAATTTGACAATTGAAACGATACAGGACTTTTTATGCTTTCGTTATGCTGAAGAGTAATTGTTCTCAATGACCACCTTTCTTTTTCTATAGAGATTTTCAATTGTTGATGCATGATGATCTCTTTCCGTGTGGATTTGCCTGGGACATGCGCTTGATATGTTTTGAATTTCTTTATTATTACTATTTTTTAATCTTGTAATAGTATTTTAACATGATCAATGTTTAGATAGGAGTTGTGAGACAAGCGTCTGGGAACAATCGTAATGAAATGCATAGCCAAATTGCGTGCTGAAAACTGACAAGAAGTTATAAATGTTGCATGCGTGAAGTTGTTCAATATCATCACATGAATACAATTCATGTTGTGTAGAGGTCGATTGCATTAAAACACTTGGACATATTTATGGCATTCTACCTACCACTTTCTTGCTGACCTGCCATTACGGTTCAGAAGATGTGATACTGATTCATATTAACCATCCTGAATTAAAATGTCAAAAAAATTTAGATCCTCAATTTTCGAACTGGTAAGTTTTGTTTCTCTTGGCGTTTAACATAAAAAATGTGAAATGGTTCTAGAAAACCAGCGATATTTATATAGATCCTTTTAGCTAGAAGCACATGTTACCAGTTGGAGATTTCATTTTTTTAAAGAGCCGTTTAGGTATCTGATTTTAAATGCCTCTTTCAAAACAGGATGAGGTAACAGTGAACTACAGATCGAACAGGAAAACTTTGAACAGTAGAACTACTTTCGCGGATCTCAATGTTCCCTCGATAGAGTTTAGATGCTGGATATGAAGGCGAACATTTATTACAAGGGATCTCATATCTGCTGTATAGCAAGTCAAATGGCGGCACAAATAGCATTTCAAACGCTCATGTATACTTGTGCTCATCAATTTTTCATCCGTTTTCAGAATGGTAGTTCGTTTTATTGAAGCTATCCATCTCTTGACCCACAAGATACAAAAATGATTCGGCCAGATATTTCAAGGCTTTGTGTTGAGAAATTTATTCACGCATTTTTAGCATTAAATCGCGATTGTGGTGATTCTCTGTATCTTGTTTCTAAAGGAAGTCTCCATTGATTGGGATTTTTTTTTTAATCATGGATCTCCAAAAAATAGAAGAATGGTAGACTATTCGAACATAAAATCCACCTTTTTCCTTCATATGAATTATCGAGTTTCTTGAACACATGAACATCATTCGCTGCCCAGGCTTGTCTTTTATTGATTTTTTTTACTATTTTTTTGATGTTACTTTAAGGTATATTTAATATCACATTAATGAGAAATCTGTTCATACAATTGCAGTGTGGATTATGGCTTTCCAATCGTGACCCTCCATTTTGAGAATTCACTTTTTCTGAAAGTTTATCCTCACGAGTATCTATTTTCATACAGGGTAAGCACCCCTTTCACTGTTGCTTTATGAATTAATTTATGCCGCTCTTCTCTGTATTGATCGATGACGTCACCATATTTTCGGTATATTACACAAATAGAACGCAATCAAATTTTTTAAAATTTTCCCTGGATCCTTTTTTCCAGATTTATTATTGCCTCATTTTACTTTGCCCTCATGAGAATTGTGGTAGAAAAATAAACTAATTTGTGGAATACGAATCGGGTGGCGAAGGTTGACTTAACTCGCTTACAATTTTTTTTAATTAGGTTTTTATAATCTCAATTTTGTTTATGAGTGACGCATGAAAATCAACGAACAGACGAAATCATCTAATTTTATTTGCAATATTCTCATGTTTCCTATACTGATCATCCGCTAAACTGTCATCTTGGACCTCCCCTGGTGATGGCAGATTGAACGAGATACAGATCATGCCGAGATAATCATCCTATCATCATAATCATTAGGACAATTATAAACTTGGCACCTTATATACTTTAATGGCTCTTTTTTTCATGATTTTTTTTTGGGTGGATATTAAGTCGCGTTGACGCAATTGTGCGATCAGTTTTTCGATCCAAGTCAACCCACCCCATTTTCGTTGACATTGTTCTCTGGGTTTACTTTTTTGACAGGATGATATCTGGTGCTATGGTTGGCAAAACGGCGCGGTGCAGTCAAAGGACGGCAAAGAAATGTTCCTATTGGGAGGCGCGTTATCTTATGTTTTCTTCTCCGTTTAATTAGAACTTCTCCATTTATAGAAAATTCGGAAAATAAACTATGATTTATATAAACAAAATAAATTAAGTAAATAATTGGAACATGCACATCTCCCTCGTCTCTGCACGAACAGCATCAAAATTAGAGTGATCATGCAAGAAGTGGCTTAGAACTAAGTCAACTCAGTTGACTCTGAAGCCCTCGCCCCTTCCCTATCTGGTTTCCAGCATACGTGCGATGCAATTTCCTCTGTTTTACCCATAAGACTCATTTTTCGGGAGATAATTAGTGGACAAATTATTGATATTATTGTCAATAATTCTTGAATCTCTATTGACGCCTTCCTCTGATGCACTCTCTGCAGATCTGGTTCTATCAAATAAGCTGGTCCTCTATGACTTGGAGAAGCAGGCAATCGGCTGGACTGAGTACAATTGTGAGCCCATTCGTCCGTTGACTTTTATTTTCCGTTTTTTTTTAACTATAACACTTTTATTTTCCCCATTTTTTTCCATAGTTGGAGGTCATATGTCGCTCTTTAGGAAATTTAGAAGGAAAATATCTGCCGATGAACAGGAAATTAAGGAGAAAAAAAAAATGCGGGTGGTCCGATTCTGGGGAGAAAGTTGACCTGATGATGATCCGTGGGTGGCTGCAGGTTCTTCGAGCATCAGAGTGCAGGACGATCGAACAGGGGAGGTTTTCACGGTCAACGCCCACGACATCTCGTCGGGGATCACGCCGGCCACGGAGAGATTCGTCCTGCTGCTGCCGGCTGTTTCCGCCTTGTTGACCCTCTTGATCTTCTGAAATCCGCCGCCGATGGAAGAACCCCCCTCCTCCCGTTGACTTCCTCTTTATTCTACCATGTCGAGTTCTTCATGAATAGAGAAGCCTGCTCAGTTGCCCTCTCTGGTTTTGTGAGAGAGAGAGAGAGAGAGAGAGAGAGAGAGAGAGAGAGAGAGAGAGAGAGAGTTGTTCTGCCACGTGGATTGTCGTTGGGGGCCAGGGGAAGGGCCGCCGCATAAAGAGGAGAATACAATTGGCCAGCGTACGAAAGACGCCCTCTGCGCCACGTATTCTATTAATGCAGTCAAAGGTATAAGTCGTTCAAACTTCCTTCTCTCACTCTCTCTCCTCTCTGGGGCACAGAAAAGCACGGTCCGCGGACACCTGGTCCGCCTACTGTGCCGAGAAAAAGGAACGGCCAAGTGACAAACACCCCCCAGCATCATCCTTGTCCACTTACACGGAGGGCGTACGCTACGGGCGCAGAGAGAGAGAGATAGAGAGCATATCATCCCCAGTCACCCACGATCGCCGTACTCTCTCATTGTGCGTACATTCCCGTGCTCATGGAGATATACCCCAGTCTACCTCCCCTCCCCCCTGGCTCTGTTTCCAGAGTGAGAGAACGAGAGAAAGAGAGAGAGTAGAGAGAGAGGGAGAGAGCGTAGAGAGAGAGGGGGGGGGGGAGAGAGAGAGAGAGAGCAACAGAGCCCACTCTCGCTCATGAGTGGGGAGTGACTTCCATTTTTAAAGCAATGCCGTTGTGGAAGAGCAGAGGGAGAGCAGGGCCTTCTCTCCATCGCCTTAATCGGATCAGGGAGCTCTCGAGCAGTTCCGACGAGCGGCGCCGCCTGTTGCAGCGGCGGACGTGTGGGAGTAACCGTTCTCCCTCCTGTCGTAGGCTACTCTCGGCCTTCCTCTCTGGTTTACTCTCGGCTCACAGCTGCCGGCGGTGGCGGCGGCGAGAAGGAGAGGCGGCCGTTGCTTTCCCCGGAGAAGCTCTGGTTTCTTGACAGAGACGGAAGGAAATTTTAGGGGGTGGAGGGAGGGATCTGTTGTTCTGCGATTTCTCTCTCTCTCTCTCTCTCATACGCGGTCATGGCCGGAGGGGACGAGTGGTGGGCGCCGCCGCGGCCACCTCTGTCGCCGACGGCGACCTTCCTGCAAAGGGCGGCGCTTCCCAGAGGCGGCGAAGGCGTCGTCCCTTTCAGCGCCTTTGCCTTCCCTTCCGCCTCGCTTGCCTCTCCCCCCACGATGTGGAGCTTCGACCCTCCCTCCGCCGGCACGTTCAAGATTGGGGAGAAAAGTGGCGGGCTGGACGACGGCGATGGAGGCGGCGGCGCCGGCCAGATCACGGACGCGGAGCGCAGCAGCGATGGGACAACTCCTCCTCTGCTGCCGGCGGCGGCGCCGCTGCTGCAGCCTTCGCCGGCGACGAACAGCAACAAGAGCATAGCGGAGAGGAGGGCGGCGCGGGGAGGGTTCAGTCCCCCGAGGATCAACACCGCCAGGTTCCGCTGCGGCGGCAGCCCCCTCCCCTCTCCGGCGGTCGCCCGCTCTCCCTTCCTCACCATCCCCCCCGGCCTCAGCCCCACCGCCCTCCTCGATTCTCCCGTCTTCCTCATGAGCTCCCAGGTCGGAAACTCCCTCCCCCTCCCTCTATGTATTTATCTATCTTATCTTAATCTTCTTGGAGGACCCCCCCCCCCCCCTCTCTTGCTAAATTTGGGTAAAATTTGCAGGCGCCGCCGTCTCCGACCACCGGGACTCTCGCCCTCGCCCCCCAGAATCTCGACTCCACGGCGGGAACGCCATTAAACCTCCACGAGCAAGGAGTAGGAGGCGATCAACATGGCCTCGGTTCCTCCGACGCCATGGGTTGCTGTCAGAATCTATCGTCTTCCTCTCTGGAAACTCTGGCGGAGCTCGAGGAATCGATGAAAACCGGCGATGGGTCTCTGCAACCTCGGGGTAGAGAGCAGGGGGAGGGGCTCCCGCCGGCGGAGAGGCCGTCCGATGACAGCTTCAACTGGAGGAAGTACGGCCAGAAGCAGGTCAAGGGGAGCGAGTACCCTCGCAGCTACTACAAGTGCACCCATCCCAACTGCCCGGTGAAGAAGAAGGTGGAGCGGTCTCACGACGGCCGGATCAAAGAGATCATCTACAGGGGCAAGCACAACCATCCCAGGGCCCAGCCGCCTCGCCGGACGGCGACTCCCGACGAGCCCAGATCGTCGTACGTGAAATCAGAAGGGGAATCGGTGTCGGTTCTGACTGACCTCTCCGACCCCTTGTCGGCCGCCATTGAAAGGCATCTGGGGGAGCTCGAGTCCTCTGATACTCTGGAGCTCTCGTCGGTCCTCGCCGACGGCGAGGAAGACGACCGGCCCGCGGAGGAGGAGGACAGGGCAGCGGCGTTCGAGGGGGACGACGGAGACGATGAGCCGGATTGCCGGAGAAGGTTAGTCGACCTTTGAGCTTTACCTGTCGCTGCAATCCAGACCTTGAATTCCTCCTGCTCCGGTGATGTGCTTCAGGGAGGGCGAGAGCTTCCTGACGGAATGTGGGCCGGCTTCCAGGGGGATCCGAGAGCCCAGGGTGGTGGTTCAGACGGAGAGCGAGGTGGACATCCTGGACGACGGCTACCGATGGCGGAAGTACGGGCAGAAGGTGGTGAAGGGGAACCCTAACCCAAGGTAATTCAACATCTCTTTATCCTCTCTCTCTCTCTCTCTGCAGATCTTCCGCTTGATCTCTTTGGGTTTCCTCCGTCATGTTCTGTGCTCTCTGCTCTGGTCGCTCTGAATTTCCGAAAACGATCCAAACTTTCTCTCGAATTCAGACGCCCCATGATCCTAGGTGCTCCGCTTTCTCTCTCTACTGCTGCGCTTACTGTTCTCTCCTCATGATCCTTCAGATCGTCTGTCTACTAGCAGATCGTTGGCTTGATCTCCTTGGGTCTTCCTCCTCCTCCATGTTCTGTGCTCTCTGCTCCCCTCGCTCAGAATTTCTATAATAGATCCCAACTTTATCTTGAATTCCAACACCCCAAGATCCCTGGCGCTCCACTTTCTCTCTCTACTGCAACACCCCCTGTTCTCTCTCACGAACTGGTCGGCTCGGCTCCCATCATCCTCAGGAGCTACTACAAGTGCACGAACCCCGGCTGCTCCGTGAGGAAGCACGTCGAGAGGGCGGCCCACGACCTGAAGTCGGTGATCACGACCTACGAAGGCAAGCACAACCACGAGGTGCCCATCTCCAGAAGCAGCAGCCAGAGCAGCTCCGGCGCGCCGCCGCCGTCCGGCGGCCCTCGAGCCACCATCGGCGCAGAGAGCTCCATCTATGGAGAATTCCTCGACGCCCACCACATGAAGAGGAAGCTCGTCCTTCCCAGTGAATTCCCCACGTACCTGGGCGGAGTTTCCTCCTGCTTCCCGAGCAGGCCGCTCACGCCGCCGGAGCTCCACCGCATGGCGGGGATTTCTAATTTTGGTCCGGAGTTCCCCATGTCCTTCCCCATGGACATCCACAGAGCTCCCAACCTCGAGGCCAACCATGGAAGATCAGCCGGCGACCTGAGGCTCCTCAAGCTGCCCAAGAAGGAGCAGGAAGACAATGGGCTCTTTGGCTCCGGTCTCGGGGCGGGGAGGTCCCACTAGAATGAGTTCGCTTCCTGCTCTTCCCTGCGATTCACCATTGTTTCCAGAGGAGATCATCTTCGTGTGGTTCTAGGGTTTACCTTCGGCCTCCCTGCTGCTCTTTTTTTCATGATCTCTGAGTCGGAATACAGTCCAGTCCGTCTTTTTTCTCTGCTGAGTGATCAAGAAAAAGTTCTTGTCGATCGAAATCGAGGGCGCCATCTTCTTCCTCGGGCATTATTCCTTCATGAAGTTGAGGAAGAAGAAGTTAATTAGGGTTAGTTTAATCAGCTCACCATACTCGCTGGTCGCCGAGCTCGTCGCCGGAGTAGGGCTTCCAGAACTCCATATTTTCCTCCCACAAGCTCGCCTCCTCGCCGCCATCCTGCTCGCCGGCGGCGAACTCCTCCCAGTCGTCCCCTACCCCGGAGTCGAACAGATCCTGCAGCCCATCGTCGTCTTCTTCCTCCTCCTGCACCTCTGATTCTCCTTCTTCTTCTTCATCGTCCTCGTCGCCGTAGGCGGTGCTGTTCCTCCTCCGCCGCCGCATCCTCTTCCCCTCGCGGACGAGCTCCGCCAGCCTCTCCCTAACCTCCGACAGGTCGTCGTCCTGCACCAGAAGCCGGCCCCTGTCGTCGTACCCCTCCACCAGGAAGACGGAGTCCCTCTGTCCCTTGAGACTGACATAGAACATCTCCGGGTGGCGAACCAGCAGAGCTCTGAGCTTGTTGGGGAGCCCAAATTCCTTCCTGAAGTGGGTCAGATGGTCCACCAGCGTCCGCCGCTCCGTCGTCATCCCCAGAACCTCCCTCACCACTGCGCAGGCCCTCCGCTCGGCTAGCTCCGGCGAGGCGGCGACGAGCTCCGAGTAGGAGCAGAAGGGGGAGACCTCGGGGAGCTCCTGGAACCTTATCAGGTACTCCCGGTGGCGGCGCTTGAGGTTGAGCCCTCTCCTGAGCTTCAGCTGCTTGAACCTCGGCGGCCGGTCGATGATCGGCCGGCGGGGGTCGTCGCCGGAGAAGGTCGCCGGCGGCGGCGGGAGGGCGGCGGCGAGGGAGGAGTCCCATGCAGCGAGCTCGAGGGCCCGGCCGTAGGAGGTGTCGACGGTGCGGAAGCGGTCCGGGTGGCGGTTGCAGAGGCGGGAGCGGAAGTCCGGCGGGAGGCCCAGGTCGCCGGCGAGGTGGGCGAGCTTGGAGAGAAGCAGGCGACGGTGGCTGGAGAGCATGAGCAGCCGCTGGAGCTTGGCGGCGTGGGTGGCGGCGATCTGCTCCCGCAGGCGGGCCTCCTCCGCGGCGAGGGCGGCGGCAGCAGGGGTGAGCGCCACGGCGAGGAGGAAGAGGGACTGGGAGGAGCGGGAGGGCGCGTGGAAGAGCTGGAAAATCGCCGGGTAGCGGAGGACCATGGAGATGACGGAGCGGCGGTCGCCGCCGGCGAGGGTGAGGTAGCGCCGGCAGTGCCGGGAGAGAATCCGCAGCGGCAGGAAGTGGCGGGGCTTGGAGAGCAGAAGGGTCGTCAGCTTCCTGACGAACCGGAGGCGGTGGTGCTTCTCCGCCTGCCGGTCCAGTGATGGGCACTTGGCGATCTTCCTCGCCGAGCTCGCCGCCGCCGTTGCTCCGCCTTCTCGTCTCCTCCTCCCGGAGGGCTCATCCCGGAGGGAAGGGAGGAGAGGAGATGGGTTGAAGTGAAACACGAAGGAGATCGAGCTGTTGTTGATGGCGGCGGCGGCGAAGAGGTCCTTCCGCCGGGCCCTCCCCGGAAAGGGCAGCGGCGCCGCCGCTGTAGCTGCCATGAATATCCAGGATTTCACAGAGGAAGAGGATGGGGCCTCCCTAGAGACTCGCAGACAAATATCTTCTTAATCGGGACCCGGCCGGGTCGAGTCGGATCGCCCGATCCGCGGCTGGGATTTTAAATAAACGGCTTCTACTCCGCTCTGATCATTTTCCCTTCGCCGGCTCTGCTCCAGGTTGCCGGCGGCGGCGGCGAGGGTGGCGGCGAAGGTGGCGGCGAAGGTGGCGGGAGAGGAGTTGCATTGGCAGTGATCTGGCTTCTGGTTCCCCTCGTTTGCCGTTGCCGAGTTGAATCTGGAAGGAGGATATCAGAAGAAGGTTTGCCGAGGTAGCGATGATTTCTCTCCGCGCTCCACCGCCGTCGTCCTACGCGTCGATTTCTTCTCCCCTGGCGTCTTCCAGAGCGGGAGGCGTCGAGACGAGCAGTCGTTTCTCGAGTCGGACGCCATTTCGTGGGAGCCTCAAGTCTGCCGCCGCCGCGTCGGCGTCGTTCCACCATGGTGGGGCAATTTGGAGCAGATCACCGGGGTTGATTCCCCTCAGTTGTTCACAGAGGGGCGGGCCTTTAGCTCGCCATATCTGCCTGTGCACTGGTAGCGGTGAAGGCAGCAAGAGTACAGGTAGTGTGATACGAGACGCAGTTGTCAGAGCCGGAGAGCTGTTATCCATGGGCTTCCCCCTGTGGGTGTCGGCGGCCTGCGCCCTCGCGCTGTGGAGGCCATCCGCCTTCGACTTCGTGCAACCGAAGTGGCAAATTATCGGCATCACTCTTACCATGCTCGGTGCGCCCTCCCTACTCCTTTGAATGGAGGAACTGTGCCGATTGATAGGTTTTTGAACCCCCGTCAGTGATCAGATTCTATACTTCCGTTGATGATCGGATTCTATGTTGGTGTTATTGATGATCCAGGAATGGGGATTACTTTGACGCTAGATGATCTGAAAGGTGCTCTGCAAATGCCCAAGGAGTTGCTGATCGGGTTTCTCCTCCAGTACACGGTCTGTAGCTGCCCCACGCTTTCTCCCCTGCTCATTTCTCAAGAATATTAGTCTCTGGTCGCCACTGTTTCTTGCTCTCAGTAAGCCTGTGCGTGATATTTGTTGGCGAGTCAGTTCTCAAATCGCTTGTTTTCCTATTAATTTGGCATTTTTTCAGTTTCTTCATGCTTTCTCGAATTCTATTTCAGAACTTGTGTCATCATCACCACCACCAAATCCTGATTAACTCGGTTGGGGGATCTTAATCTTATTCCACTGTTCGAATTCTTCGCGGAAATGCTGCATTCCAGAGCACCCAATAATCAGATTCTTGTCATATATTTCCTCCTTTCATTTTTAGAACAAGCACATAAATGATGAATATTTCTGCTGCCCTGAGCTTCCGTCAGGTTTCTTTGCGCATTTCAAAACTAAAATGGATTTCATGTACTAAAATCAAGCCATTTTAAAAATATCTCTTCTTACATTTCCATGCATCCCCAGCCGGGCACTCTCATATTAGCTGCTCCGATCTGAATAGCTTTCCTGCCTGATTCAAACCTCTGTCTGCAATTTTGAACTAGTCTCCCTCCCCAATGGCTGATATGTAGAATCTACCCCTTTCTTTAACCCCTTGGATGCAACGGTTTTAGAGCACTTCCACGATTTAATTTCTCTCATAGTGGAGCATTTGTGAGTATGCGTTGACCTTTTATATTTCCCACATCTGACGGAGTAAAGCAGACTGCCTCTTCAACCATCAAGAAGCTTCATGTATTTTGCAAATCAGAATATCGCCTTGCTCTAAACCCCCCTAACCCGAGTATTCTTCATCAGTTCATTCTACCCGTTGGACAGGGGATCGGGGCTTAGTAGATCATTATGGCCTGCACCTTACCGCTCAGTAATTTGTGGATTCAAGCGCTGCTGTTTTCAGTCAGTTTTTCTTTTATCCTGAATAAAATTTTCATTGAGAGTAGGATATGTGCATTCTGCGCATCATCAGTGAAATAAAATGAAATTGTTCAGAGTTGACTTTCCCTGCCCATGTTCAAATATTTTCTTCGTCTCTTCACTCTACCCATTGAACGGGGCTCAAGGTTTACTGGTTGATTATATATAGCACTACCTCTTAACTCATCTGTGGGCGCAGGTGATGCCATTCTCAGGGTACACGGTGGCCAAGATCCTGAAGCTGCCTTCATACTATGCTGCTGGCTTGATACTGGTCTCCTGCTGTCCCGGAGGTATGTCACCATCGCAAATCTTCAATTTCCCTTCTATGCATCCGTTCATCCCGGTTATCCGAATCGTCCCTCTCATCAAATGGTTGAAATAGAGACCTCCGCCAAGCTGTTTACTAAGGTCTTTTCCCTTTCTGGAGCAGGAACGGCGAGCAACATCGTCACATACTTGGCAAGGTATGTCCTTAAAAATCCTTCCTTCCACATCCCTTCTGCCCAGAGTTGCAGGAGAGATAATCTCTCTCTCTCTCTCTCTCTCTCTCCCTCCTTCTCGCGGTGTTGTTCCAGGGGAAATGTGGCACTCTCGGTCTTGATGACGGCGGTGAGCACTTTCGCTTCGGTGGTAAGAGAAATTCCAATTCATGGCTACCCCTAGTCTCTGCATCTTGTTCTTGTTCTTGTTCTTCCTCCTTCCAGAGCTCTGATGGCCATGGATTTTCCGCAGGTGATGACTCCATTCCTGACATCCAAGCTCGCGGGGCACTACGTGGCCGTCGACCCAGCCGGTCTCTTCCTCTCCACCGTGCAGGTCGCCATCCATCCTCATTCTCTCTCATCACCTCCCCCACAGCCATTCTCATTCTCTCTCATCATCATCGTCGTCGTCATCATCATGGTTCCTCCTGCGCAGGTTGTGCTCGCTCCAGTGCTGGTGGGGGCTCTTCTGAACCAGTACTGCGGGAGCTTGGTGGGCTTCATCTCCCCCGTGATGCCGTTCATCGCGGTGGCGACGGTGGCGGTGCTGTGCGGCAGCGCCATCGCGCAGAACGCCGCCTTCATCCTCGCCTCCGGCCTGCAGGTGGTGGTCGCCGTCGGCAGCCTCCACGCCGCGGGGTTCTTCTTCGGGTACGTTTTATCGAGGCTGCTGGGGTTGGAGGAACGATCGGCGAGGACGATATCGATCGAGGTGGGGATGCAGAACTCGGTGCTCGGCGTGGTGCTCGCCGGTCGGCATCTGGGCAGCCCGCTGGCGGCGGTGCCGTGTGCGGTTTCCAGCGTCTGCCACTCGGTGTACGGCAGCGCGCTAGCCGGAGTCTGGCGGAGCAGCCCGGCGGCGGCGCAAGCAGAGTGAGGGCGGAGTAGGCAGGTGGGCCTCGAGGGGAACCTGGATTTTTGTTAGAGTTAAGTATTCTACTGGATGCTGCCCCGTTCTGTGCGAGGGAGAGTATATAGAGAGAGTAGAGAGAGAGAGAGAGAGAGAGAGAGAGAGAGGCCAATATGTCGAGCAGTGCCCGCGTAGTCCCCAGTTGAAGTTCCGCTGCGGCGGGGCTGTTCTGGTCTCGCCGTCGTGCCCGGCGGATGGGTCCCCCGCCGCCCCCGCCCATGCGCGGGAGCCGGCACTGGGGCTCCGTGAAGCAGGTTACGAGGTCCAACTTCGCGGAGGCGCTCCAGCAGATTAGGAAGCACATCCAGGACGCCGATTTCATCGCAGTCTCCTCCCAGAAGACCGGCGCCGCCTTCCCCTCCTCTTCCTCCTCCGCCTCTTCATCCCCCCTCCCAACCGCCGCCGCCGCCGATGCTTCCGGCCGCCGCGCCCGCCCCTGGTGGCACCGCGTCGCGCCCATCGACACCCTCGAGACGGCCTATCTCAAGGCCAAGGTCGCCGCCGAGCGGTTCGAGCTGCTCCAGTTCGCCATCTGCCCCTTCCGGCTCCAGGGTTCCAAGGTCGTCGCCTACCCGTGAGTACTCTTCCGATTTTTTTAATTTTTTTTCCTGCCTGAACTCACTGCGAAGTCTACAACATGTATTTCGTTTTTCAAGGCCGGTTAAATTTGGTTCCAAGTTCAGTTCGTCTTCTTTACATTTTCATTCTGAATCCGTATTCTTTCATCCAATATCTATGGGTTCGTGCCTTTTTAATCTTATAAAGTTGGTGCTTGGATGATCAACGCCTCGGCTCATTGCTGGGCATTTAGATCTCTAGAGTGACAGCAGCGCAAGAAACCGCAGGGTGGACATTGCCAACATGGCCTAAAATAGTACCCTTTTTTCTTGTGTTTGTGCTGCTTGGACCCTGGAAACCTGAGTAAATTCCCCACGGGAAAATAAATCAAGGTTTTGTGGTGCGGGTAGATGTTTTAGGAGGCCTGGAAATTAATAGGAAAGTATTTTATATGATGCCCAAATTAGGTTTTTGTTCAATGCGCTAGAAAATAACTTGAGTTTCGAAATTGGAAACAAGTGCTCACTTCCACAGGCCCTGGGCTTGAGAGAAGTCCTGAAAAGGGTTTCAGGTTTTGCCTTCTAAATCTCCTGAAGCCTGGACGGGTGGTTAATTTGGGGATCTGCGGGGGCTGTTCTGGTGTAAGAGGAGTGGCTCGGATGGTGGAAACTTGGGTATCTGTATGTATGGTGGGTAGGGGGAGGGTGTTGGGGGCGGTCCTCGTTACGATTCTGGCTTCTGGGTTTATGGAACAAGCCAGATTGGAACTAAGTTCACTCTCAGGCTTGATTTTGAGTCCCAAAGTCCGGAAACGCTATCCCAGACCTGACTAGGCTTCTGAGATAATTGACTAATTGACAATTAGGTCGATTGTGTAATTTAGAAATATCAGTAAGTATTTGTTTGTTAATACTTAGGGACAATTAGTCCCTAAGTCTCTCTCTCTCTCTCTCTCTCTCTCTCTCTCTCTCTTCTTTTTCTTCTTCAATACACGCCTTATTATTAATATTTATAGTATGTTGCTTTTGTTCTCTCCAATGATGACCGGCTATTTCTTAAATTTTATATTAAAGTGGCTTGTTGATGATGGCACTTCTGTTTTCATGGGCTTCATCGCAGGTACAATTTCCATTTGTTCCCCAGAGACGAACTCAGTATTGGCATGCCTTCCTACAGTTTTTCATGTCAAACGTCGTTTCTAAGCTCCATGGCGCGAGAAGGCTTCGACTTTAATCTCTGCATCTATGATGGTGAGTGAGGAGCCTTATGCTGAATAACTATTGTGGTTATTGTTTGATCAAAGTGCCTCGAAAGCCTATAAGATAAAATAACCATTTAAAAATTCAATTGCTTCTGTCATTTGTTTTATGCCAGGTTTATCTTACCTATCTAGAGTGCAAGAGTCCATGGCGAAACATCAGAATCCTGTCCCCAAGTTACACTCGATCACATCCACGGGTACTTCAGTTGCTGATACGGTTTTCATGGAAAGGGTCAAGTTGAGAATTGAACAGTGGCGTAATGCTTGTAGAAATTCAAATGCAAGCGAAGGTAGGTGTTCATCAAGTCATGCAAATTTTTTTGGTTGCACGGGGGTGGAATAGATGTTAGTCCTCTCAACAACACCATCTTAATTAATTTCTTGATGTGCAGATGCCCTTGTGAGGTCCTTGAGGAAGCTAATGCGAGGAGGTGATGTATATGGTTCGAGACCATGCTTAAATATTGATGTGTGCAATCATCGCCAAGTGCAATTAGTGGCTCAGGTATCATTTACGTTATATTAGGTGATATTAAAGTATTTATTTGTGATATTTTAAGATATTTCATAATTCTGGAGTCATGACAGAATTATGAAGCTTTACTAATAAGAGTTAGACAAAGATCACATGCATGTAGATTATGTGCTGTGCATTAAGACCTTTCTTCATTAGTCTGTGCCATCAGTGCATCTTTGTTTTAATGAATGCAGGTGCTGAGGCAGTCGTTTGATAACCTTGTACCACTGATTACACCAGACAAGGGAGGCGAGCTGAATGTGGTCAAAGTTGTGTTGACGAGCTCAGAGGAGGACAGAAATCTTCTATTAGTAAGTATACATACCTAGTTGTTATAACAATATTTACAAGTTTGACTACATAAGGCAACTGAGCACAGAGAGTGTTCTCACTGTAGAATGAGATTCAATCTCTTGAAGAGGAAAATGACAAGAAATTTCGCGGATTTCGGGAGGTCATAGACATGATATCTAGTTGCCAGAAACCAGTCATTACTTACAATGCTCTAAATGGTGAATCTTTGAACCTTGTATTGGTCTCTACTCTGTAGCTTTCCAGAAGTTGGTTTAATGTCTTTTTTGCGGTTTCTTTGTTGCAGATTTCACATTTATACATTCAAAATTTATTGGTCCACTTCCTTCAAGCATGGCTGAGTTCATGTGCTCTTTGAGATTGGTTTTCCCTAATGTAGTCGATATAAACTATTTATTGAGGGAAATCAACCCGTTAAGGAAGGCCAACAACATGCCAGCAGCTATGTCTTACCTGAGGAGACAATTCTTTGTGCCCATAGAAATGGAGATTCCAGAGCAAGGTACATCCCTCCCTGAATGTGGTAATTTTTTTCAAATAAAATTTTCTTCCCATGAGATGCTATGCTAGTCCTTTAACCGTCCACACAGTGCGATCTAACATTTGGGCTACATGACTATGATTTCTGTCTTAATTCCCATTTTTTTTTTCTTGCTTTACATTGAGAGCTCTTCTTTTTTTTCTTTTATCAGTAAATAAGAACACGGGAAAGAAGCATGGCCACATGGCTCTGAGGATCACAAATTTATTTGCCAAACTCAGCCTTGTATTGAAGATTGCTCCTCCTGATCCTCAGGTCACTGAGGAGCCGGGCGCCATCTCAATTGAAGGTTATGCAAATGTCTTCCCCCCCTTCTGCACTGTCCTCAGGGAAAATGGGGAAGAAGAGGTGGATGACTTGACGAATGATGCCAGAAAAGTGGCCACTTCTAATATCGTCTTCCTTTGGGGATTTGGCAGTGTGGGCTCCTCCGGAGAACTAAAACATCGCCTCAGTGGTTCTCATGCTGCTTTCTCAGAAGACTTTGAGCTACTAATGGTTGATAAGAGCTGTGCCGTTGTGGTCTTCTGGAATCCGCATTCTTCTCAAACACTGCTTGGAGACATTGCATCGGGACGTGTTCTTGGAGGTCCTCTGTCAGAGATGATCTCCGATGGGCTAAGAGTTGTTGGATATGAGGCGTACAAGAAGGTATGTGAGATGGGTCTTTGGGAGGCAGATTTAGCAGATTCTTTGGACAGGTCCTCATCCGAATCCGATCATAATAATCCTTTAGATGGTGGAAAGGGAGCTTCAGAGATGTACTGGAACAACGAGTTGATCATCAATCTTAATGATCTGTAACCAGGCGGTGCATATAAATTGATGGTTCCCATGGGCAGACCCCGGTGAGGCAGAATTTGTAGCCTGCCGAAATTTTGGCTCTGACCAATATGTTGATGAGATGAATTTAGTCCTTCTTATGGCAATCTCCAACCGTAAGGGCGGCCTTCAGTTTTCTGAAGAAAATAGAAATTTCTTCATCTTGGTTCCGAGAGATCAAACACAAGAGCTCCGTGCTCACTACTTAAGCCATCAAGATTTCTCTGATTTCTCTGATTTCTCTTCAGAGGCCCGAATACAGAGTTATAAGCGGAATGTGGAGGCAATTGCGCAATGCTGGTGTCTTCTCTCTCTCAATCTTATAAAAATATGATTATCCTCGAACTGTCTTGTGGAGAAATTGCATTTGAGACGCCTTCCTGCAGAGTTAGTTCATATGGGCATATAACGGATGCTTTTGGAGGTAAATGCCATAGTGTGGGGAGAAACATATGATATTTTATTCTCCTTTCCTCTAGATATTTTGCAAGGAAGCTGTTGCATTCATTGATCTTGTTTCCGATCGCCTCTTCCACAGCCACCGTGAAGATCTGCCCATCAATCAGATGCCAGGTAAAGTCTACAGGGTTATGACATAAAAATAAACTGTAAAATAGTCTTTTTTACTAAAAAGACGATCAAACTTTCTGTAATAGGTGGAGATAAGAAATAAAAGACGATCAGTTATAGGATCATATAATAAAAAATGAAGGAAAAGTCTTGTCAGTGAGAAAAATAGTTAACTTTATTTTTCCTTATGTTGATGTTCGTGGACCAGTAGGTCTGGAGCCCGCTGAGGTTAGTATTCTGTGGCCCCGGACAGAAAACTAGGCTCTGGGAAGGCTGGAGACCATCTTTCTGCCACACGGCTCTCTCTCTCTCTCTCTCTCTCTCTCTCTCTCCCTGTCACATTGTGAGGGTCGATTGGTCTGAGCTCGGGCTTCACTGGGGTCAAGCTTCAAGTGGAAATATAGAAGGCCCCAACCAGTTTTGAGGTCAATTGAGAGGTTTGGCTCAATAAGTGAAGCACTTCTCAATTGAAACATGGCGAATGGATCACAAACCTCAGAAAATCCTCCATAAAACCCTCAAATTCTTTTGCAACCATCACAACCCATCCATCTAAAGAAGATATACGAATGTCTTTATGCCTATGCCATCGCATTTTTTTTTTTAACTGGGTATACTACTTATGATCATTCTTCCATCACCCGAGCTCTAATTTAGAGCTAAGCGAATTCAGGACAGGTGATTTAATCTCAACCCTGCAATCTTCCCCACCCCCCAAAAGAATCTTGCCAGGTTTTTCTTTGAAGATCTTGGTTGAGCTTCATTTTCTAAAATTGTCATTGCCCATTGGTCATAGAGAGCACCATCCTCAATCAAAAAAGTAGCTTAACCGTAAAATAAACATAAAAATAAACTGGATCCAAGTCTGTGCGAGTAGACCTGGATATAAACCATGCTTTCATTTCATTTCTCTTACACATTACGACTGCAAGAACTCCATACCATGATTCGAACTAATGTTTATTGCCATTCAGCTCTGCATTACACAATACCTCAGAAGAACCTCCACACCAGTCTAAGGTTTTCTTAGAACATGCGGCAGCCTAGCCTATTTATTGATCTGCCCGTAGAAATATTCTGATATCACCTTAAAATATAGACCGGTGGAAGAGAATCATCATCCATCTTCTTATTGCAGCTGATGGAGCAGAGCCTGGGGGGAGCTCAAACGCTCAGCTCTGCCTTTGAAACGAGGATCCCATCGGTGTCCGCATAGAGCCACTCGCCGTCGTTAATCCGGGCGCCGCCGATGTGTATGGGCACATGCCGCTCGCCGATTCCCCTCTTGTTGGCCTTCATGGGATGCGAGGCGAGAGCCCTGACTCCGATGTCGCACCCGTTAATCTCATCCACATCTCTCACGCAGCCGTTGACTATTATGCCCGCCCACCCGTTGTTCTGGGCCTGCTGGACAGGGTTGCCGCCGAGGATGGCGCAGCGGAGGCTTCCGCCGCCGTCGACGACCAGGACTCTGCCGTTTCCTCTCTCCTCGAGGAATTCTCTCACAAGGACGTTGTCCTCGAAGACCTTCAGGGTCACAATCGGACCGGAGAAGACCTGCCGCCGACCGTATATTTGGAAAACTGGTTGGAGGGCGCGCAGTTCGCCACTCTGGATCAAGTGCGAGTTGTTGTCGCACACCTCAGCTGTTGCAAAGGCCATGGCGTCTCTTGTGCACCTGCGCATGGGAGAGAATTTTTCTGAGAATCTGATTAAAAAACTGCGAAACGAAACATAAAAATCATTGACTAGACAAAGATGAATGCTCATTTTCTGAGAATTAGGCAAAAGCGACGGCAAATGCAAGGGAAATGAGCAGATAAATTCCAAGGCAGAAGCCTACATGGATCTTGGAATGGAATAATTATAACTCCCACATAAATAATATAGACATTTATAAAAAGACAGCACTACCGGCGTCTGATGAATCAAATAGCTGACTTTCAAGACAAGACCCACTGTTTGCCTCGTTTAAACTTCATATTCTACTGGACAAGCCCAACGAACACCAAAGAGGTAGGTCCATCAAATTTCACAATTATACTGATTTAGACCTTACTTTCACTTTCTCTTGATTTCAGTTTGTTCAGGGCCATGAACGAGAATCTCTGGATGAATCAACCACTTTATCTCCTTGTCAAGGTATGAATGTGCCAGTGAGTAGCTGCCATGCATCCCCTTCTACTATACGCAGACAAAAAAAATGATGTCCACTATCTTACAGCATTAAGCGACGCAGCTGATCACATAAGTGCAAGAGTAATCAATGCTCTAGATGATCAGAGTGTTTGCCACAGGGCTAGAGGATGCAAAAAGCACAGAAAAATACAAAATATGTGAAGTGGTCGAGCACATGAGATGACATTGCACGGCTGAAAAGAGCAGCAGAGAAAAGTGAGGAACTCCCCGAAAGGTTGCCTATATGGCAGCAAGGACTGCAGCTGCAGTTCCTTTTGAGAAGGAAGCAGGGGAATCTAGACTGCTCTTCTATTAAGTTTTACAATGCCCCTTGGTCTGGCAGTTTACAACGCCATTCACGACCAATATCATTATTGACCATTCGCAAGCGGTTGATGCCCAATGGTATTTGAAATTATTTAGCTAGCTATCATTAGGAACATCGAAATATCCGGAGTTCAATAGGAAATATCACAATTCTTAGCCTCCGTAATGGGAAGAAAGATATCAGAATCCCTCATCACATCGGACGAAGCACACCCCCCAATGAGGAGCAAAGAAAAGAAAAGTTTCTTTGTCAGAAGGGCATCATCCAAAAGCAATTTTTGCTGAATAGACAGAAGAGCATATTTATCTGAAGCTCATGGTCAATTTTTGCTTGTATCTGACACAGGGAACGATGATAATTAGGAATGTTTTGTTGACGAATTGGCCTAAAAAAAAATCCAACCTTCTCCAAGAAATGGACCACAAAGAAACTACCTGAAGGTCACAGAATTAAGAAAATCGACACATCAGCTAACGTTAAATACTATTTTGGTTTATACAGAGGAATTGGGTGAAATTGTTTTCGGAGCGTGATATCATCAGATTGGTTGGGCTATCATCCAGGTGCTGGACGTATGATAACACAGTTTCAACTAAGCACTTACGCCATTAGAATGAACGGTTCTGAATCTCGATTCCCTATTGGTCAGATCGGAATTCTTACAAATATTTTCTGACCCGTCAGGAGAAACGGCAACAAGAGTACTTCAGAAACCGCTTTCATTTTGTTCGAAGCGTTGTTGGGTTGGCAGAATAATTTTCAGCACAATCCAACGAGAGGGAAAAGGAGCAATTCAGCAAGAGCCCCATGAGTTAAACCTCCTCAAGAATATCAAAGGCAGAAATTTTTCATTGCTCGAGCCAAAATTTCAGCCTGAGGCAACAGGTGCTCTTATGCAGGGCATGCCTTTGACCTTTGATTCTAATCCGGGCACAGAGAATATGGCAGTCTAATCTGGGCTTTTGTTTTTGGATTAAGGAGCTATTTGATACAACCTCTTTTCGTTAGTAATAAATTTTGGGTTTACCCTGCATAAAACACTCTGCTCTTCTGTCAGGGTAGAGTTTTTAATATCTAAGAGAATATTATGTTTATATTTTTTGGATTTGTGACATGCTTCCTCACTCGAGATTCTCCATAATTTCCCAAGCCATGCCATTTTAGTAAAACATCAATACTGACATTTTTATTTGATCTGTCTACAGGCTCACATACCCAAATTCCTTGACAATCTTCTCGTATGAGTCATGCACCTTAAACTTTGAGACCGTTTTATCTAATTGCAACACAAAACAGTAGAGTGTGATCTGAATTCACCTAGAGAAATACATAACAATACAGTGACACTCTTTCCTAACAGAAAAATGAAAGAGATAAAATAATCTCCACAATTTATGCAGAATGTTGATTAAAAATTTAAAGGTTTTTAGGAAATGTACGACTCAGTAAGAAAATTAGCCGCCCCTACCAAAGGAATAATCGATATAGAGAAGATCTATATGCAATGGAAGAGGCCCAAAAACAGCCGACCAGAAGGCGCTAATGGATAAAAAAAGGGAAGAGTCAAATAGAGTTGTTTAGGTAGCCCATGAAACCAGAACGGGAATCTTTTTCGTAAGATTTGTAATTGCTTCCTTTTAGACATTTTCTTATCAAATCCTAGTTTTAGGATATCTAAACTTTTTTGCGCATTCTAAGGAGCACTAGCTGGAGATGAGGAAGATATTTTTTCCCATGAATAAATCCCTCTTTCTGTCCTCGATGATTCAAGAAAACCCTTGTGGATTCAATGGACACTATTTCTTAATCCTTGAGGATCCAAGGATCCAGAAATTCGTTCCCTACGGATTCAACGTCCGATTTCGTCCTCAGCTTCCGTTTGGTCACTACCACGAAGAAGATCAAAGCAATCGCATATGCAAAACACTCAGTTTGATGGACATAACGAAAAATAGGGGAACACGTTATCGAGCAGCAATTCACCATCGCCTTTATCAGAAATCAGAACCCATAAATTCCGTCGCAAAGGCTCTGTACATTAGAACAAACTGCAATGGCCAAATTACTGGGAGCAGTAGCATCGGTTTGAAAAAAACATATAACCAACGATAAACATCTGCGATACGGAACTCACCTCCCCAACCCCCCCTCCCCCCGATTCAAAGGGGAAAATAACCCTTACCCCAGGAAAACCAAACCCTGATGCGCATGAATACCCCATCCTTCACGATACACCACAATAAGTGAAACTGAAAGCGACTGACACCGCGGAACGTCAAAACAGATGGAATCATTCGTTCATCCATGCATCCATCCATCCAACCATCCATTGGGAAGACGGAGCAGACAAATCGACAATAAATTGTTTCATCACGAGATCATTCTGAAAAGAAAAGAGGAAATCATCGCTAAAGAAGGCAGAGAGATTTGCCTCTTCCGCAGACCGACGGCGGCTGCTCGAGGTGATGCCGGCCAGTGTGTCGATGAATAGATGAAAAAAGAGGAAATCTGAGCTGACCGCGGACTGTTGGACGGGAAGAAGTCGAACTCCTCCGCAGGTGGGAACGCGAAGACCCAGCGATGCCCGAAAAGACTTCATACTTCAGCACCCTACTTTTAGAGGGATATATACATAATTTTCCGATAATATATATAATTATCAAATAAAATACTATATATGATGACCTCAATTTTAGCGCCTAATTGTGAGAATTTCCTCGTCTTTTTCTTTGGAGACCCGACTTGATAAGGGTGATGCTATTATTAAAAAATAATTAATATATTGAATTTACGCAAAATTATGGGCAGAATTGGTCCGACTGGGTCTCAAAAGTCAACTATCGTGGACCTATCAATACCACGATCTGATTGGATCAGCAACTCGGTTGCGTGGCTCCTTCAAACTTGGGCCTCAGAATCGAACCCATATAAACGAATAGACTCAACCACAGAATATAGAGAGAGAGAGATAGAAAGATAACTAGATAGATAAGATAGAGAGAGAGAGATAGAAAGATAACTAGATAGATCAGATAGAGAGAGAGAGATAGAAAGATAACTAGGTAGAATAGAGAGAGAGGGAGATAGTAAATAGACAGAACAGAGAGAGAGAGATGGAAAGATAAATAGACAGAACAGATAGAGAGAGAGAGAGATAGAAAGATAAATAGACAGAACAGATAGAGAGAGAGAGAGAGAGATAGAAAGATAAATAGACAGAACAGATAGAGAGATAGAGAGAGAGAGAGATAGAAAGATAAATAGACAGAACAGATAGAGAGATAGAGAGAGAGATAGAAAGATAAATAGACAGAACAGATAGAGAGAGAGAGAGATAGAAAGATAAATAGACAGAACAGATAGAGAGATAGAGAGAGAGATAGAAAGATAAATAGACAGAACAGATAGAGAGAGAGAGAGATAGAAAGATAAATAGACAGATAAATAGACAGAACAGATAGAGAGAGAGAGAGATAGAAAGATAAATAGACAGATAAATAGACAGAACAGATAGAGAGAGAGAGAGAGAGAGAGAGAGAGAGGTCATAAGATGTTAAGGCACAGAATTTATTCCGTTATTCCACAAGGAAAAGGAAGAAAGTTGCGAGTTTTCGTGGGTTCTTCGCGCATCTACAACAAACAGGATCGTCACAGCAAAATGGGGGGGATTGGATTCTCTCTGATCTCAGCAGGAACAGCCGGGGTCGCTGCGCGCCGCCATGAGACTCCGCTCCCACTCGTCCGCCGGCTTCGACTCGGCATGCGGGACATGGCGGGGGTGCTTCTCCCTCTTCTCCCCCTTCACCTGCCGCAGGGCGTGCTTCAGAGCTGGAGAGAGGGCCTCCATGCACTCCGCCACCGCGTTAGGGTTTCCCGGCATGTTGATGATCTGCAGCAACACCCAAAGCCAGTCAGTCGAACCGAGGAGCTGGTCCTCCCTCCCACAGGGCTCGAACGGAAAACCCTACCAGCGTCGAGCCTCTGATTCCAGCCGCCGCCCGGGAGAGCATCGCCGATGGCGTCACCTAGGCACAGGAACGTAGATTCAATTCAACTTTTGTTTCTCAAACAACTGATCTCTGATCTCATATTTTATAGACGGCATTCAGCCTGAAGATGCAAGCAAGATCGATACCTTGAGGCTTTCCTGGAGCATGACGAACAGGAGGCCGGGAGTTTCCTTTTCTAGCAAAGGTTTTGTGGCTTCCGGGGTCACGTCTCTGGGAGTGAAGCCTGTCCCACCTGGGAAAACAAGGAACGAGAGAGAGAAGAGAATGAGAGAAGAGAGAGATGGAGGAGATATCTGGTGGGTACTTCCTTTAAGCTTTGGCAGTGTTCTCACCTAGGGTTAGGATGAGGTCGACTTTGTCGACATCACACCATTGCCGCAGAGTGCTCTGGATTCTGTCTGTTTCATCTGGAACCACGGAAGTCGCAACTACAGATGCTCCCCCGAGCCTTTCAGACATGGAGTTCACCACAGAAACCGCTCTGGGGCCGCTGTGGACGAAGAACAGCAAGAAGATCATGTGATTCGCAACAGATGGAAGCTATCTATATTGCTGGCCCGTCGAGAAATTTTCTCACGAACAACTGGATCACAACTGAGAAACTATCTTTTGTGTTGGCCCCGTTGAGAAGTTTCCTCACGAACAATTAGATCAGAAATTTGCTCAAATTCCAGAGAGAGTAAAAGGGGTCATAAAAAGTAGAGCTTGTTCACTGAGTACAAAATATACTGCATTGCCTTCTTAGGCAAAAAGTAATGGAAACTCAGCCGTTTTTGGTTTAGCATCAACAAAGTGACCCCTTTGAAACAAAGATCCAAAGGGGTGTATCCAGATGCATGCTGTGAAGGTACTATTCATCCGGCGAACACATTGAACAAGGAACTCAATCAGAAGATATCTATCTCCATACTCAACCAGAGAAGAAATATGGGCCGTGACATGAGATTGCTTAAACAACTGTCAAGCTTCTTCTTTGAAGAAAGCTTAGGATTTCTGTGTTTTGGGTTATCAAATCGGTGCATAAGTGGGTCAGAAACTTGCAATGAGGAATACATTATACCATGAAATGAGGTGGTGAGAAGAATTTTTTTTAATAGATAAGTTGCGAATACTTGATCTGACTCTATATTCTACAGCCATCAGATCTTATCATCTTTAAGGATGATTGGGTGACTGACTAGGAACAATGGCCCAGTGCACGCCTCAAACTGAGGAAAAAGAAAGAAGCCACAAATCAAATAGGATCGCATGCAATGAAGACAAATAACACCGCATGTTCCTAATCATCTACCTCATGCTTGAATCACCCCGGTGAGGAGTAACTCAGATGATGTTTCTAAATTGAGAAAGGACGGACTCAGTCAGTACCTTCTATCAGGGCCTTTACCCGAGGCAACAGTGTCACTCACAGTAAGAATGGCAACTTTTGTGCATGTGCTAGCCTCTGCACCATGGGACCCAATCTGTGTATGCTCATTATGCCTCTGGATAGTATGACTCAAAGCGGGTGGTAAAGAAGCTGTGCTTTTTCCTAACTGCTCCTGAGAAAGACCAATAACATCTGAGATCAATATCGCGGAGACTAGAGTTCCAGGTGCAAGCACACCCTCTGTAGCAGGCAGCTCTAACAAGGAGTTGGCAGTTTTCATGCTCAGTAGGCGGCTGCTTGCTTGATTTCCTGTGCTTTCAGCAACAAAGCTGCAGTCAGGAAATAATTTCTTCCTTCAGAATTTTCTTCCCCAAGTCAACAGGAAAAAGAAAAATCCATGGCATAAGGTATAGTGTTCACCCAGGACGACCACATCCGTCATCAGCTGCCCATCGAATTACAGCACGATGAAACTCTGGGCGGTCGGGGTCTGCCCTTAGAGGATGGGATATGCGAGCCTGAACTCTGTTGATAGGTATCTTCCATCAACATTCAACATAAATATAAGAAAATACAGGACAAGAATGAAACCAGCATAGAACTATGAAACATTTTCCTTCTCATTCCTACGACAAAAACATATTCCGGGTAATTTGATTATTCTGTGCTAAGTGCAGATGACAACTCAGTGGTTCTGAGTTCAATATCTTTGATATTTTACTTCCTGAGTATCCTTTCTAGATCGCGCCTGATGATGTTGCACCCTTGCTTTGATACAATTTATTGTCGGACAGTGCATTCTGGCAATAAAGTCATGTTAGCATTTGTGTTCAGAAGGGTAGAGTTTAATTTAGTTGACCCCCCAAATAGGAGCCTCACCATACGTATTACATCACGTTGTCATGCATTCAAGAGAGTAGTATACCTCTGTCCTAGTTTGTATCCACCTGCATAAATTCTCTCTCGAAAAACAAACTAGGGAAAAAGGCAAGACAAAGAATTATGATGAACAAAGCAATCATTCATGTGTAGGACCAACTAGAGCAGAACAAGGTTTTTTGAGTCCAGCGATTTTGGTTGGAATCACCAAAGCTAGTTGGGGATGGCGTTCTGCCAGATTCTCTCAGAACTAGTTGTTTTTTAAACATACGAAGAGATGGTATTATGCTGAAAATTTGTCGGATCTTTTCTTCGATCACATTTATTTTAAGAACATTTTTGTAATGTTACACCTTGAGGCCTAATTTACTTTTTGTAAGGTACAGCTGTAAGAAATTCCTCTAGCCTATCACTGTTTTGTTGATTCTAAGGTTATTTTTTCAATAAATAGGATCTTGTTGCAATTCTGTGAATGCCTTCAAATTGTCTTCTTGAAAGGCTAATATATTTTTAATTAAAGGGCTTTGATGTAAACGTAAGATACACCTATGATTGCTTTCATTTTTGTCATTTTTATTAAATACTATTACCTGGAATACTACACTAACATTGAAGCAAGGAAAATACGTTATTTCTTGGCATCCCAATTCAGGGGACCAGCAGAAGAAGGCTTCTTTGAGATAAGTGTCATCAAACATTCCTTTAAAAAGTAGTGATACAAAAAGGCCTACAATAGCACCACATAGAGACAGACGATGGACTCATTGAAGTTTGAATCATATGATCACTGGTATGAAAATAATAGCTTGCCATTCATATCTTTTTTGCGTGAAAACAATGCCTGCAGGAACAAAATGCTACGTCCAGTAACCACAAGTCAACACAAGTCAAGGAACGATCCTGATATCTACTTTACGAGAAAACAGTAATATATAACAGGGAAATTACCTTTGGACGTGCGGATTAAGCCAGCCAGAAAGATGACGAATTGCAGGGACAACAAAAAGATGGAAGCAAACTAAAGAGCTCACGGGATTTCCGGGTAAACCAAATGCAAGAACCTTCTTAGAACTTTTATCCTCTCTTGTTTCAGCAGATATCTCAGCGAAAATTAGAGGCTTTCCAGGCTTCATACAAACCTGTTCCAGCATATATTTCGTGCATTAGGTTAGCAATCATCACACATTAAAACTAGAAGGGGAAAAAAAATGAAGTTTAGAGCCTCCTAAGCTAATTGCCAGTTTCCTGGAATAGATCGGTGAGTTTTCATTCAGAAAAGAATTCAATAATGATGACCAAAGAGGATACACCAAAAAAAATGTAAAAGAAAAAAAAGATAACCGCAGAAAGGTTATCTTTGGACGTATGAAAACTCACTGATGTTAAGGCACATGAACCTACCCTCAGAAAGGCTACTCTTCATGCGAAAATTCTGTGAAACAAATAACTGGACGCCGAACCGACTGATGAAAAGGATGATTACTGAAGAGAAATTCAACAGGGTTGTTTGCTAAAACCCAAAATTTCAGATCTCTCTGAAGTGAAGGTTGGATAGTACGGCATGATGAATGGTAATCCCAAAAGACATTCCTCAAAAGAAATAGATGCAACAGGCGATTGAAAAGTATGCACTTCATGGACTTCTAATCTGTGCAACTGCTTCTTGAAAAGAAACCTCTGACGGCATAAGAAATCGTCCATGAACAAGAAATGGGAGGTGGATACAGCATAAATCAGAGCATACTGAAAAAGGCCATTTTTATGTACCTTGTTGAAGTGAACAGTTCCTTTCCTTTCAAGAATAGGTTTGACAAAGTCTCTGTCACCCATGGACACACCACCAGAGGTTAAAAGTATATCAATCCCAGATGAGATGGCATCACTCAGAGCTTTATCAAGGTCCTCTTCATTGTCGGGAGCAATGCCCAAGTCGACTATTTTGCATTGTTGCTGTACTGAAGATGCTAGCAGCATAGCACGATTGGAGTCTCTGATCTACAAATGAATCAGTAAGCATCAAAACTGAACTATGTCAAAATGCATTGCACAATGTGAGACCAGGAAAATCGGACCCCAAAATCCCAATATCATTCACTAGACGCTATAAAAGGAAGAGAATGATAGAGAACCTGGCCTCTACTTAGATTTCGAGTTGTTGGCTCTACTAGCTCATCACCAGTGGAAAGCACTGCAACAGTCGGAGTAGCGTAGACCTGCATCCAATTGACCTCGGTTAAAAAAATGAAGAAAAAAGTGATAACGACGCACCAAACAGTTTAATCGGCACCTTCACTGTCATGATTCCAACTGTGGCAAGTAACCCGATCTCAGAAGCTCCTATCCTCTCGCCGGACTTCATAACTATTGTATCCTTCTCAATGTCAAACCCCTGGCCAGTTAATGAAGAGATCGACACCAATAACACGTCAATTGAGCAGATTCACCCTGTAGTCCAACTAGTTAACCTGGTTTCAAAGCCCTGTATTTTAAGCATGGTTTCATAAAAGTATGATAATCTGGCTTGAATGCAATTAAAGCCTAAATATGAATACATGAACAAATTTAATTTTTCTAAAGCATCATAAAACGTTATTGATGAGAAATCATAGCGAGATACCATAAGTTATGACTATGGTCCAATTAAATGATAGTTATTTCAGCAATACGAATATTTGAGAGTTTCAAAGATATATTTGAGCACTAGTTTGCAGATTTACGAACTCACATTGACAAATTGACATGTGTATGGGCAGAGAGATACAGTTTACAATGCTATGAAGCTTTCATTACTTTTATTACCTCAATCGTTAAGGAAAATACTGAGAACATACTTAAAATCATGATGATATGACAGCTTAGTGTGTGCCAATTAAACTCCCATTTTATGGGGATCTACTGAAGAAGCAATAACCTAGGCGACATGTTCCTCTTGAAGAAGCATTTGAAAAGTTTTTCTGCAATACCTCGACCATCGCAATAAGATCTAGAACATAAAAGGTAAAAGTTTATCAAATTCTCTTAAACTTGTCAAATTCTCCTAAACTTTCTATTCCAACGAATTTTATTCGCAAAAGCAGTTTTCTTCTGTTACAAGCAAGATGTCGCATCCAAATTTTATTATAAACATTAAAAATTTTAAATTCCTCAACAATGGAGATTTGCTCTAGGATGTTAATTGACCAGATAGAATTTGACAAACTGAACTAGCTTTTACAGTATTAGACATTATAACCACAGCCAAATCCTTCATCTTTAACGATACACCCAACTTCAAAAGATGCCTACAGTGTGACATTATTCATAAACTCAAGACAAATTAACTTGATGATAAAGCACCTTTTTCATAAAAAGACAACCATGAATTTGCATCCAAGTTTACGAGGTTGGTAAGTTAATCCATCGTGTAACAATACTTCTATCAATGAATTTGACATTAGGATTAGCGAGGCAAACTAGGGGAGAAACTACACTACCATACCACAGGACGGATATGAAGACCTTCAGTGACCCTTTTCAACACTCTAATGCGCTTCAATCCATTTGATACGCTATCTACTTCCTCAGTATCCTCAACTTGCACAACAGCATTGGCACCATCAGGTATTGGCCCTAAAAAAGAGATGTAGTGATGAAACAAAGAAATATTTGAATAGATTATAGAAAAGCTAACCAGCTCATGCGAAATACAAAGACAGACAATACCACTGTACGGCTTCTATGCAGCTTTTGTTGTACTCAAATTTTAAAGTCTAAGGAAATAATAATCGTTCCGCAAGGAGAGAAGAATAAATTGGCAATGGCTCGATAGCAGATGATTATGAGAATGTTCATGTAGCCGCCTGGCACCATGAACAGGGTAAATCTCAATAAGCATGATGATGTGGTACAGTGGGAACCATCCCCCAGTAGAATTGATTATGAGTGAAGCTGCTGCAACTAAGTTCATTGTGACACCCGTTTGATGGTATCGTTTTTCAATATGATATCATATGTTCTAGGGTGGGTAAGGCACATAGGGTGCTGACCTACTGTCTTGGTACACAGGAAACTAGGTATGATGCCCTCGTGAAGTTTATTTGTAATAACGATGTGATGAAAATTTATGATCTCAAGTATTTCAAACTAAACTTATTTCATATCTATTTTATTTCAAACTAAATCTATTTAATGATATGAGTGATTCACGTGCGTGTGTATATATATATATATAAAGCATTACTGTGATTATCTGACAAGATATGATAAAGAATGTAATTTGGTTCCTACCTGGGAAGTAGACAACGCTAATATGTAAAGAATTCATTTAGAAAACCTTTGGCTTCAAAATAAATTAATTCTTAGAAGACCAAACCGAGAAAGGAGATGTTGTGGTATCGCTATTTTGCGAAAAGATTATCAGCTCTATTTATTCCAGACAGGACGCATTAAAAACTCTCCAGCACATAGATTTGGCTTATGGACAGAATAGAACATGGAAGACAAAAAGTGAGTTTTATGAACCTAATCAACAAGAAGTTTCATATAAATATGCAGAACCAGAAGGACTAGGCTATCAAAAGTGAACGATTTACATAGAAATAGAATGATTTAAACTTAGCAGATATGATTAAATCAGCACTCAGGTAACAAGGAGCTCGAACTTGATTTAATGCTATCTATACCTGTAGTTCTGTTTTTCAATATCTTTCGTCGAATTGTCAAGTTGCACTACACTAAATCAAATGACTTTGGTTAATCTAGCATCAAGTCAGATCTAATTTGTAGGCCACAACCTCCTTATGCAGATCTATACCTGTTCCTTATTTTTTAACAAGAACAGATTCACATAGATAAAACCAAGTTAGGAAACCATAATTCTAAACAAAGTTGCCAATATGGAAAAAAAGGTTTTTGGGATTCATGTGCACGGAATTGCCGTAATTAGCGTTTTTAAGGAGGCTCAATTAGGATTTTTTAAGAAGGAGACAGATGGTTGCAAGAAAACTCACCTCCGGTGGTTACATATGCAACAGTTCCAGGAACAACAACAACACCAAGTCCATCATTCCCTGCTCTTGATTCAGTAATAACAGGATAGTCCCCTGGACCATCTGACGCCACAACAGCATAGCCATCCTGCGAAAAAAAATGCGCCAGTTGCCATCCTGGATTTATTTTCTTGTTTGGAAGAATTTTAGTTCAATAACAAAACTGACAGCCATTTACTCTCTGATAAAGGACTCTGCAAAAACGGGTCCCTAGAAATATCAAAACTCAAAAAACTATGATATTCCCAGGTCATGCAATTATAAAGGACAGAGTAATAGAAAGTCCACCACAAATGTTCAATTTTCATAATTTCAAAACGTTTGTAAAAATGTCAACAATCAAAGCAGAGCGTCTAGCAATGGAGGTCAATTTACCGGTCTTCTTCCAGATCCAAATGAACACATAATATCAAACCATCCTTCAAATTTTGAAGCTCCCGCATCAAGAAAAAGAAGTGAAAGACCAACACGCATGCAATAGATAGGAAATACTCCTTATCTATGCATCAATTTCTCTGTCATTTACTAAATAGTAATCACCATTAGAACAGCACCCTTCCTCAAAACCATCACCTAGTGCATAATAAGATGCAGAAATGTAGTACAATTCCTGTTCACATGCACATTTAACACTCTTAGGTGTCACCCACACACTTCATGCCAGGACTTGAATGCAAAAGCAATGATGGGCCAGTAGACAAGCTACACGTCAAGAAGAAGAAACTTTCTTGCCACAAGCATTAAGAACCACAGAAGATGCTTCTTTGAGACACAATTGGTCAAAATTTTGTCATGGGTGCTTTAGTCGCAGCAGACCAGTTCTCATTTTTTTTAAAAAAAAATCCTAGCTACGTCCTTGTAATTTCAAAGCTCAAGAATTACGAAGAGCATCACTTCACATTATTATATTCTTATCACAGTTCGGGAGATCAGGACCTCCATTGAGAGAGCTTCTGAATCTCAGCAACTGAAAATTCCATCATAAAACCTTCTACGTGTAATCGAGAAGAAATCCTTCTACATGTTAGAGTAAAGGAGAAATTCAAACGTGAACTCGGTTCCTAAAGAAGCGACCCCATCGGTTCCCTCCTAAATTCAGTAAGAGCTAGTTCCTAGCCAGAAAATAGTGTCTTCCTGGTTCATATGAACAATGCTCCACGTAAGAAAAACCCGGGTCCCTAGCGGAGAACATTCGAAATCCCCGTGCCGGACAAAGACCAGGGGGAAATAAACTCCGTTCAATACTCATCCGAACCACGCGCCTTATTCTGGAGAACAGGAATATAAAAAGAAAGGATGCGCAGAGAAAGAGGAAGAGGGAATAATAAGAAGAAGAAGAAGCTCCAGCCGTGCTCCGACTGGCGCACCTTGATGGAGGCCGGATATGGAGGTAGGGGGTCGCACGCGCGAACGTCCTCTGCCAGCACCCTGCCTAACGCTCCGTCGATGGGTACAGAGATGGGCTCCAGGCGCTGCGCAGCGTCGAGAACAAAGCGCAGGGCTTCCTCTGCGGTGATCATGGCGATAGCGAGGGGAATCGCCCGCCGGAGACGAGGCGGCGGAGGACGGCGGATCAGTGACGGCCGGCCTCTGATCCTCTGAGCTCACCTCAGCCGAAGTCAAACGAGGCCACGCGGCGCATCTTGCTTTGTTAAAAACCATTAAACATTAAATATTGGCGCGCATGGTCCCTATCCAACAGAAACGGCGCTAAAAATGACGCTCTAGCCGTATGAATGGAGCTAATTAGTATCAATTGGCTTAAGATATTGTTACTAAAAGTATTTACTTTACCGCGTCAAATGGCGTCATTCATATGAGAATAAAAAGGTTGAGATAGATAGATAGATAGATAGATAGAGAGAGAGAGAGAGAGAGAGAGAGAGAGAGAGAGGTGAAGGAAAAATATGCCTTAGAAAGAAATAAAGTAGGTAAGTAAATGAGTATGGAGTATTGATTTCATGAAAAACTTAGAACTCCGAGGTGAACATAAAGTTCAACAACATTATATAAGGAATAAAAAGGTAGAGTTAATAGCTGAAGTGGGACTTCTCACTGGATCACATCATAGTTTGTGAGTGAGGCTAAACTTTTTAAGTTATCCTACTAACCTCTCCTACCTTTATGTCATAAGGGGATAACTTTCACAGCTTTCTCTATACTTAGAACATATAGAGAGGTACTAGGTCATATTTTACATCACTTACTAACACTCTTTGATGTAAACTCTTCAACATTGAGAAACTTTCAAATTTTGATAATTTTGGCATAACTCAACACCTTAGTAGGGCCATTTATAACTTGATCATTTGTTAAGTAAAATTTCATCTCAATCAGAATTTAGCTAAATTTTCTCAAATAAAGGGATGAGGAATATCTATATGTTATATTCTTCCATATAATACCAAATTATTTATCATATATATAGTTGTCTTATAATTACATTAAATATTCATTAGATTTGCATTGGCCATGTTCATGACTTTTAATATCCTTTGCACCAGTATAACTTGGTGTGATCCTAATGAAATATTAATATACTCAACTTTATATGATGATAATAATATAATCTCTCGCTTTTTTTGAAGTCTATGATACATCATCAGATCCAAAGTTGAAACTAAATTTACTAACGCTCTTACTCTCATCTAAAAATTATGGTAAATCACCATCAAATAAAATCATATAATTTAAATTAGAAACCTACTTGCACAAAACTTCATACTCATTTATTCTCCAAATGTAATAAAAAATCTATTTTATTGTCTTAATATGATAAATTGAAGAATATATATAATAATACTATATAAAAAGTTAGAACAACTTTGAGTAAAATACATGAAATCACAAACTAGACTTAAGGATCTCTTGGAGAAAAATTTCTCAAAATAAAAAGGGGTCACGTCAATTCAACCCCCTCTTCTTGACATTGCTAGCCTAAAATTCAATAATAGACAATTTTTAGACTGTAAAGTAAATTAAAATATGAGATTTAAATCAAAATTTTCCTTGTTTGTCACCCATAGTTGAAGATAATATTGTCAAAACAAAATTCAAGCATGAAATAAATAAGAACAGTAAATTAGTGGATAGAAAAATTGGTTTCATTTTGTGACTATCATACACACACTTTTACTCAGAAATTTAGTTTATAGGCTTCTCCATATATCACTCTACTTGTCTTCATCTACGACTCAAGGAGAGAGCTCAACTGATAGAAATGGAAGCTCCAAACCATATTGTCATGCTCTATTTGACACTATTTAGAATGAGATCAAGAATGTTGTCGTTGGAACCTTAAAGGTGGAAGCTCCTCCTAACGATAATTCACTTGTCTCTAAGTATCACCTAGAGAGAGCTCAAACATTGTGGTGGAAGTTCTATAATCTTGTAGAATAATTTAGAAGATTGTTCCTTGAGTTTCAAAGATATGGTGGCTTGACATGAATATTTATTTTATAAGGGAAACTCTATGAGGATCTCATTCCTCTACTTCAAAGTCTTATATAGCAGCTTAAGGGAAATGTCTTGCCTACCTAGTTAAGGGTCAGCTTGAGGAACTATATGTTGTTGGCATTTAATAATTAATAATATCCTTCACCTTGTATCTAATTCAATCTTGTTCAAGAGGCATATTCATTTCATGTAGAGTATGATGTTAGTCTTGATTAATGATAATAGTAATCAATCATTTATTACTATAATATTTTATATTTACAAAAATATCATAACAAATGCATGAGCCCTCCTCCTTCTCACTAGTGTCAATTGTAACTTGATAATATGTTTTGGTTGTGATTAGAAGTCTTAGTTCTTTGGTTATAGGTCTATAAATAAAAATGTTTATAGCTCCCATATACGTTAAGATTGTGAAAGTTTTTTTAATATAGTCATGTATTTTAAATGTGCTATGAGATGTATTTTTAATGATATAATTTGCCATTAACTCTTATGTTTTTTGGGTCTTTATCAAAGGTTCTCATCAGGCTGGAGAGAGCCCCACAATTTAGATTTGTTAATAAAGTCTTTTTCAACTACCAAGATTTTCAACTTATGGCAAAAACAATGTCTAAGAGTGTAATTTTCGTTGTTAAACAAGGATGGACATAAACAAGCATGAGAATCAAACTTTTGTATTTATTAGAGCTATGTACTTTGTTATTTTATTTGCTTTCCCTTTCTCTCATCACTCAAAGCCCACTTTAATATTGTTTATAAGGGTCAAGACCCCATTTTCATTGAAGGGTGTAACCCTACATGACTAAATTCAAATCAAAATGTTTGAGACTCATGACTGTTCTATCAAGATCAATATTTTTTGCCTCCACTTTTGTGTCACGTCTAGTTGCATTCATCCCCATAAGTTCCATGAGATCGATAGACTTTAGTTTGAATACCCTTCTTCAATCCTTTGAGAAAGTGTTATGGATGACTAATTCTAAAAGTTACCAAGATTGTCAACATCAATTCAAACTCATCTCTATCTTTTTCCACTAATCTTTTAGCTTGATTTTTAAGAATTATTGGCAAAAAGGAAGTATACTAATTGTCACTAAAGTGCTCTAGCAATCTATGTCACACGTCTCTCTAATACTTGAAAACCTCACTTTTAATCATCTATTTAAATCACAAAAACACCTTTCCTTTGAGACTTATTCTCAGGGTTAGTTTTTCAATGACATTCATCTAGCATACAAATAAAGATAATTCAATGTAAAAAATTCACCATTCAAGATTCTAACTATTGAAGATAGGGATCTTGAGTTTATGGTTGATATTACAAGAGTCTACTAACAAGTTTGAACCATTGGTTACAACAGCCTCCAATCCTCCTTGAGGCCAATCTTCTCACCAAGGGGGTGCCCAATCATATGATTTTTTCTAGACAAAGGCTAGATGACCTTGATTGTACTGATTTTGAATCCCCTCTTGTGTCCCTTTATATGGCACATGCACTATCCAAGAATTGATATGACAATGCAAAAATCTTCCATGGCGTGAACTAGGAATTTTAACTATGCCAAATTTGAAGTCTGAAACATCTTAATGAACCTTGTTCAACTCTTTATCAACTTGTTCAATGTTATCACTGACCTTAGGTAACCTGTTGCTCTGATGCCAAGATAATGTGACCCCTCAAGCTCGTAGAATACTGACCCAATCCTTGAGGGTCCCAAGGAAGATAACATAATTACAACTAAACGACCAAAAGTGAAGAAAAGAATAGGGGCTGCTTTTAGAGAGCCGATCTCCAGAGTCATTCAAAGAGAATGCACAAGACTTCTTCCCCCAACGTGTAGACCACCGAGGGCCGCTGCATTAAAGTGTCCCGTCAGCAGCCAGCCGTCAGAAATCATTCACTTGAAGACCTCATAGAAGATGGTGGAGTCGCCGGCGTCGTAGTACGACGACCGGGGTTCCAAGAACATGTTATCTCCTCTTCCATGCTGAGCACAGAAAAAATATTGATTTTTTTATCTTTCTTCAAATTATGACCCTTTTTGATATTATATTCTTGAAAAAAATAAAATCATGGGTCCCCCCCAAAAAAAAGAACCAGAACCCACCAAGAAAGGTGGAGAAGAAGAGAGTGCGGGGTTCTTAAGATCAGCCTTCTTTCCATCCGGTGATGGCTTCTTTTTCATCTTCTTCAGGATTCTTCTTCTTCTTCTTCTTCTTCTTCTTCTTACTCTTCTTCCGCTAGCTGTAGCGGCCTGAACAGTTGGAGCTCGACGGCGACGAGGAGGCGCTCGGAGCCGCCGCCGGGGGAGGTGATGGCGCCGAAGGAGGCGGCGGAGAGGAAGGCGGCGATCTTCTCGCTGTAAAAGTTCAGCTGGGCGTCGTCCAGAACGGCGACGCGGGAGAGGACGGCGCGGGCTTCCCTCCTCGAGCTTTCCGGCCGCAGGAACGGCGGCGTGCCGCAGTTGTACGCCTCCGCCAGTAGCGGCGCCGCCAGCCACTGCGTGTGGGGCACCGCCCCAGAGACGCCCACCTCCTCCGCCCTGAAGAGGACGGTGGCCCCACCGCAGCCCGGGGCCTGACCGGCGCCACCGCCGCCCAGCCGGGCCTCCAAGAACATGACTGTGTTTCCACTAACGCACCGCCGCCTCATGCCGGGCTTCCCTCCGCCAAAGAAAACCGGAAGACAAAGAAAACATGGGTAGACTTTATGTTAAAAAGTTCACGAAAAAAGGAAATGCGCTGACTTTCCCTAATCTTACTATTTCTTTTTAAGCTTGTATTTACAAAAATGAATTGACTTTCCTCATCACCAGTCAACTACTCAGATTCCTACGATCCTCTAGTTCTAGATAACGGAAATATTAAAAAAACTACCTAAAAAAAGGTGTGGCATCACGGATTTTACTCGGGAGAAGCCAACTGTCGCTGCATATTAGAAAATCAGTTGCCAAACAATAAGTAAATCAGGAAATACCCATAATTCGAGGAAAAAATATAATCTCTGACCTTTATATATTTACATATTCGTTCTCTCCATTATGATCGAGTAATAATATATGATGTAATAATTTTGGTCAAAATTTTGTCACAAGTTTTTTTTCCCAAGACATCTGTAATTATAAACAGATAGAGAGAGAGAGAGAGAGAGAGAGCGAGAGAGAGCGAGAGAGGGAGAGAGAGTATTGTTGCCTCCCTCTCTCTCTCTCTCTCTCTCTCTCTCTCTGTCTCTCTCGTCTCTTTTCCAGGTGCAGTTGCTGACGCCTCAGTGGTCTCCTGGGTCCGTGGACGTGGCCGTGGACGGCGGTAGGGCCATACGGCGCCGCAAATTCAGCGAATCTCCTGCTTCCGCAAACATCCTCCATGTTGGGTGGCTCTCGTCCACTTTCCAACGGCTTCCTCTTCGGCGATTTAGCAGATAAAGTATATTGTTCCTCGGGGGATTGGCCGGTCGTTCGGATTAACCTGGATTTGAGGAGCTCCAGCGAGGACGCACTCCCACCGGGGGAGGAAGATGATGATGGCTCAGGCTGTCCCCACATGGAGGAAGCGTGCTGATTCCAGGCCCATCAGTACGGGTGGTTTCCTGCGCCGGTAATGGCGTAGGAGATGGGTTTCCTCTCGCTAGCCTTCTTATAGGACACCCTTTCCCTTCCTCCTTCCGGCGATCTGTCTTCAGAGAAGGCTTCGAAGGGGGGGGCGGATGACGTTTCTCACTGGGTGTTGTTGATCAAGTTTGTTTGCGGTTTTCTGCCTTCCTGCTCTCTCTCTGTCGCTCTCATTCATATTGATTATTGAAGATGTTTATGTAGTCAGGTTTCTAGCGTCTGATCCCTTTGAATGCTTGGTTCAGCTGTCTATTCGTCCCTTCGGGCACCATGGCTGCTGCTGCTGCCGCTGCTTCTCTGGCCATCGCCATCCTCTGTAGCTTCAGTTTGGTGTCCTCAGCTCCCGAGAGCGCCCTGGTGACGAACCTCCCGGGATTTGTGGGCACTTTCCCCTCCAAGCACTATGCCGGGTAGGGCCTCCTCCTCTCCAATACCTCTCCTGTTGCTCCTCATCTGTCTCTTTGTCTCCTGGTTCTCTTCTTCTCCTTGGATTTAACGGGGACAGCATTCGCCTGAAGGTACGTGACAGTCGACGAGAAGAACGGGAGGAACCTCTTCTACTACTTCGTCGTCTCGGAGGGGAGTCCTGCGGAGGACCCTGTCGTCCTCTGGCTCAACGGTGGGCCGGGGTGCTCCAGCTTCGATGGGTTCGTCTATGAACACGGTAGAAACTTTGATTTGACTCTATGGGCTGCTCGAGCTCTACATCCTTACTCTTTTTATGCATCAAACATGAAGGAATCCCTCTCTGATTCCTCCACTTTTAGTTTACTTTTCCTGTAATCTGAGTTGGGTGTTATCTGATTTGGTTTTTCCCGTAGGATGGCATCTGTATCTTATTTCCCCTGAAATTCTGAAAGTGCTTATTCAGACTGCTTGCATATAAATTATTTTTCTCGGAAGTTTTCTTCTTTCAATTTTCATTTGACCCCTTGTGATATTGAGTTCTAATGCTGCAGGACCTTTCAACTTTGAAGCTGGGAACACGCCGGACAGCCTTCCACAGCTGCATCTTAATCCATACAGCTGGTCCAAGGTATTGCTTTTGAATATTAGTAAATAATCCTTCTAAGTCTGGCATTTTTATGCCAGAGTATTGATATTATCGGCAGACGCAATCAAAAATTATGCACCATTTAAGCGCTCGGGGACAACATCTTTTTGGTCCAGGTCTCTAGCATGATCTACCTGGATTCCCCTGCTGGTGTTGGTTTATCATATTCACGCAACCAGGACGATTACACTACTGGAGATCTGAAAACTGCATCAGACACCCACACTTTCCTTTTGAAGGTATTTGGATGGGAGCAAAAGAAAAATAATGTCGAAGAACGAATTAGAAAGATTTCCTTCGTAATCACTTATATATATATATATATATCTGAAAATTTTTGACTCGGTAAACTGTATCTCCTTAGATATATCTAGTTCTCTTCAGGTAAAAGTTTGAGAAAACTTCTTTGGTTGCTTTTGTTAGGAAAAAAAATGTCATGATCGATTAATTTTTAATGAAGTATTTTTCTAAAATGGTGTGCAAGCAGTGGTTTGAACTGTACCCAGAATTCCTTGGGAATCCATTTTTCATCTCCGGTGAATCGTATGCTGGAGTATATGTTCCAACTCTTGCTTCTGAGGTTGCAAAAGGTATCCATTTATCATCTGCTTTTTTTTTTCTGGCTCTCTTCTGTTGGTGCATGGTGCTTAACTATAGCTCTCTATCAGGTATCCAGGCCGGTCTAAAACCTGCTCTTAACTTTAAGGTGCCAACCGTCTCCTCTCCTCTTATTCTTTCTTCAGCATGGCGTTGACCTTTCCTCATGTGAAGCTGCTCAAAAACTTTCAGGGTTACATGGTAGGGAATGGTGTCGCTGATACAGTATTTGATGGAGATGCTCTTGTACCATTTGCTCATGGAATGGGTCTCATCTCAGACGATCTTTATCAGGTAACCTAGTGTTCATCTTTTTTTTTTAATTCTGATGTTTTCTAACATTCTAGGTCACAAGTTTGTCTCATGAACATGAACAGAAAGTTAATTCTGCCTGTGAAGGAAGCTACTGGAATCCAGTCAATGCCACTTGCATGACTCTGCTGGATAAGGTTGACAAGGTATACTATCCGTTAATAATCCTTCATTGGGGAGTCCTATTTATCGCAGTCGCCGCTTCCCACTAACCACAGTGACTGCTTCCAGGAAGTTGAAGATCTTAACATATATGATATCCTGGAGCCCTGCTACCACAGACCCGAAATCAAGCAAGTTGTGTCGAATGGCAGGAGGCTGCCAGATAGTTTCAAGAGCTTGGGTCATACTCACAGGCCGCTTCCCGTGAGGAAGAGGATGTTTGGTCGATCTTGGCCTTTGAGAGCTTCAGTGAGAGATGGGCGGGTTCCAACATGGCCAGAATTGGAAACGGTAGTACCTTGCACGGTGAGTGCTGAAAATCGAAATATTATCTTCTATTTTCTTTATTTATTTATGTTTTTCTTTGAGTAATGTTTTCGAAGTTATTTTTTCTTCTACTAAAAGGTGTATGTGTCTTGAAATCTAAATATAATCAGCACGGAAACCAACTCATATTTTGCTTCTGCTCTCCATTAAAAAGCGGCTCCTAGTTCGAGCTATCCGTTGACTGTTCCAAGCCTCCCATTGCTATATGAAGTTATCATGCTGAGAGTTTTGAAAATTATTTATTTGACTTCCATCTAACCAAGCTTTGTGGAGACGCACCCATCGTACAATCTATTTAAAGGGGCATGCTTGTGGTATGCTCTGTATATATTGAGAAATCCCTTTGAAATGGATAAATTGAATGGCAGAGACTGACAAATATTTATCGGTGAGATGTTTAGTTTCCAGTTTTAAATGACCTACAAGACTTACAAGACTTAGATGTGCGTTCTTGTATTTCCTTTTATGAGCCCTAAACCCAGCACAGACTTCTAAAAGGAAATAATTTATTAAAATATTATTTTCCTCTTGTTTTTGTTGCATTCATTTTTATTTTTTTTGTTTATAATGAGCACACCAGCCATATATTGGACAGCTCTCTGTGCCTCAAAATTTTACTATCCACATTCGGCATCAGGCAACTTATGTTTAATGTGGGTAGCTATTAAAGGTTCTGTAACAGTAGTGTTTAAATCTTATGTTCTTCGCACAGAGTGACGAAGTTTCTAATGCGTGGCTGAACAACGAGCTGGTGAGGAATGCAATCCATGCCCAGCCGGTACAACAAGGAGCTTGCTCTCTCTGTCATTTTAGGCTTGTTCTCCTTCAATGGCATGGAAATTAATCTCGTTTGGTACCAATCCTTAGGAAAATGTCGTGGGTGCGTGGGAGTTGTGCACTGGTAATATCGATTACTATCATGATGCTGGAAGCATGATCAAATATCACAGGAACCTCACTCTCCAAGGTTATCGTGCTCTTATATTCAGGTACTTATTTGTCTAGTTATTTGGACTGGTCACTGTTGCTAAGTTCTTTTCCAGAAATGAAGGTTTTGTCCCAAAATTTCTCCAAGATTTGTGGGAGAAGGCTGTAAAACTTGGCCGGTGTCTTCAGGGACACTGGCCAAGCCAATTCGCACATCGGTGATGATCAAATGTAGATGATGGGGAACTCTAATTTGACCAAATTTGGCTCATATGAATGGACAAATGGCACACGATAAGGATCATTTTGACAGGCTTCAGTTATCTAGAAATACCATAAATGGAACGATATTCATTCCCAAACGAATTTAGCGCCTGAATCCAATCATATAATGCCTGCCAAACGAATTAAGTCATGAAGCCAGGAGACGGTCCTATATTTGGGCCCCTATATTTGGACCCCATATATCCATTGCTTTATGGAATCCGCATTTTCCTCTGAAGAACTTTCCATACAATTTTTCTTTCTCACTTATCCATGCAGACAATGCTAGTGTTTATTTTTCGTCGTGACTGAACCGCCCTGAATGGTGTTGCAATAACTGGTATTTTATTTGGTGTTAGCCCTTTAGGGTCTTTCATAAAATTTCCCATTGTGGTGCAAACCAATTTCAAGGAAAAAAAGGGTCGCACATGAAGTTAATTATAAAGACTTTAATTCATATGGAATATGGAGTACATGAACTAGACTGGAACATCAGGTACTCTCATATTGCAATGATAAAAACTCTCACCTTCCTTGGCATTTGGGTTTCAGTTTCTACATGCTTTCGTTCAATTTATCTAATGACATGGTCAAGGAACCTCTATAAATGGAAACCCAAGTTTTTTCTCATTTGCCATCCTTTCTTGTGATGTTACAGTGGCGACCATGACATGTGCGTGCCATTTACTGGGACCCAAGCTTGGACTAGATCGATGGGCTACGAAGTTGTTGATGAGTGGAGGCCTTGGATCTTTGATGGACAAGTTGCTGGGTATTATACATCACCTTTCACTGGGAAAATAAACTTGATTATCTATAATTTAAACAAGAAATAATGGTGACGCTTTAATGAGAAAACAGATTTGATGCCAACTTCCTCAAATAAATTGCTTCAAAATTGTAGTTTTTCCAATTTCGTCTCAAAATGGATGGTTATTTACTGGATTTCATTTTGAACTGCTGCAGATATACTCAAGGCTATGATCATAACCTCACGTTTCTCACTATTAAGGTACTTTAAACTTTTGAATCACTTTTTAGTATCTTATTTATTTTAAGTCCCCAAACTTTTCTTTTAATTTACCGTTGGCAATCGTCCTTACAGTTCATTTTACTCGAATGTTGTTATCTAATCACAAAGCTAACCATTTCTGTTTGAATATCTGGGAAAGCTACATTTTCCTTGCATCAAAATTTTCTGTCCTCCCTATCAATCCGCCACACAGACCTCAAAGTAGATTAGAGATTTCCTGTTAAGTTAGTACCCCCTCCCCCAATCTCACTTACAAGACTTTATTGAGAACAATGATCAGAGATTATGATATCAGCTTTGCATGGTTGGCATCCAATGATCAGAGATTGCAGAAAATCCCTTCTCATTTGATATTGAACCATGCTACCCAAACGCATATAGTTGGTTTGGTCTAGGCTTCACTTTTTGATGGTTGAACCTCCAGAACAACATCCTGGGATCATCCTGGCATTGGAGTACGACCTTTTTGCATGAACAAATGCTAACCGGATTTTAATCTGATATTCCACACCAAAACAGTTTGGAAATAGTTTTAATATGATACAAGAGACGAACATGCCATAAAGTATAGACTAATGCAAAAAATATGTACCTTCTGTGAAGTTTTTAGGATGTTCACAACAACAAACATTCAAGTTCAGATCACAGATGGGCAGTAATTAATATCTTCAATTGCTCCAGCCCCGGGCAAACTCAAGACTATTATGAGTAGAATTAGCCTGGTGGTTCATATTAGACACTAAATATTCCCAATATTCCTACCCTATTCGGGCTTGTGGTCGGATTGGACTGGCGAAATCAAATGATCATTCAAATATTTCAGCTACCCGCACGTATTGGCTACATAATCATATCTAAATAATTGGATTGACTGATGGTATTTCCGATCCAATCAGCCGATCCAATCTACCGTGACTCAGACTCAATCTCTGATTCAAAATATGAAATGGGTGACCTCTATATGGGTCAAGGGACGAACACCTTAGCATCCTGATCTGGATATAATTTCTATTGCTGATTGTGTTATTTTTCCTCTTTCTGGCACAGGGCGCAGGGCACACTGTCCCCGAGTACAAGCCTCGAGAAGCCCTGGCCTTCTATTCCCGCTGGCTGAATGGGGTCTCCATCTGAAACCCAGTTCATTGGTTCAGAATTCAGTGTCAAATCTACATATTCCCCTTCTTTATCTTATCATCAAATTATGCTCGTGAGTGAGGTTCTGCACTGTTCTTGATGAAGATATTATCCACGAACCCTCTTGGGTAGGCAGCCTCCATCTAAATACAGTGACTAATCTACGCTCTTCACTTTGCAGTCTCCATCTAAAACCAGATTCATTAGTCTAGAATGAATTGACCAATCTATATATCCTCCCTCATTTTCTAATCCAAGCATACACCTGGGGGAGCTTCTAAATTCTTCTTTTTTCATTGAATCCCAGCCCTGTTCATGGACAGTGGAACTGCCGTGGGTATTTCATACATCTCTCCTTATCTCTTTTCTGATCTTGATGGCAGTTTCCTTGTTGATCACGATGGCATTTTCTAAGGGGTGAGAAATTGGTCCAGCCTGGTGAGCTGCAAGCCCTCCTCCAGTGAAATATAAAGGGCGATGTTGGGGGCAGGAGTAGTTTCCAGTGAGGGGAAATTAGGTTAGACAGTAAAGGAGGTAGCAGAGGCCTGTTGATATTGGGTGGGGATGGGAAAGCCGCATATTATGGGGAAGCAGGCGAAAGCTGCCAAATATTATCTTGCTGTAGTCTACACCACCATATGTAGCTACGAGAGTTTTCTTCACTGGAAAACATATTGGAAGATGAATCTAACAACTAGGATGCAGTTCTTGGGGTTCCAATGTCTGAATTAGTGACAGAACTTGTCTTTTCTGGAAAAAGTGAGAAATCATGAGAAGATGGGTTTTCATGTTGATACATTGAATTCTACCACTCGCTATAAAAGGTTGCTAAAATTTCAATGAGAATTATTCAAAAGCCATGATATCACAATTCAGAAGAAATTATTTAAACAATTTATGGGACCACAAAAACAAAAAGTTGTTCGAGTGCAATAATTAAATGATCTCAATTGAATGCTGCCATTGTTTGGAAATTATTTGAAAAATACTTCAAAGAAAAGAGTTTGTATGTCACTTGCTTTCTATGGAAGCACTGATTTATACTTTCTCCCTAGTGCTTGTTGTTCCCTCTAAGGACTACCTTCAGTGGTTTGAGCTCCCAAAAATTCTCAAAAAATACAAGTTCAATAACTTGAACCTATTACAATGGGAGTACATGAAGATGTATCTACTAGGCTAGAGGAAACTCAAACACCTATCAAGTGTTAATCCTCACCCCTTAGTTGACCCTATGCACACTACTTGGTGTGAGGCTGATGTAATCATTAAAGCTCATCATATGTTACCCTATTGAGTGATCATTTTCTCAAGATATTAATAGTAAAAGAAACATGAGACAAAACTAATCATATGCATACGAAAATGAATGGCAAAGGAGAGATCTCATGTGTCACTACCAAGGCTATGAACTTAACTCAAGTGAATAGGATTGTGATACAATATACAAGCGAATTAGAAATGATCGAGATGAAGATTAATCACTACATACTTGTCACCAACTCATATTCAATAAAACAATCCTACATCTTAAAGGATCATCTCTATAGATTTCTATTTGGTCTAAATTATCTTTTTGTCAATTTGGTTGGTCAATTGTTAAATATGAAATGTATACCCACCTTTGAGGAAGTTGTAGCCATCATTCAGAGGGAAGAGAGCCTGCTAACAATGCTGAGTGAATATCAACAAACTAATAACTCAACATTGGCAGCTAAGCACTTGGTTAGATTGTATGTCACTTCAAGCCATAACAAGGAAAAGAAGAGTACATCATGTTTTTCTCAGTCTAGCAAAAGAAGACAAGGTTAAAATTTTGACATGATGGAAGAGTACCCCAAAGCTAACAAATGGTGCACATATTGCTACAAATAAATGCATGACTATGCAAGTTATTGAATATTATATAATAAGCCTCTATGAGTAGAACATAGGTTTACGGGTGTATCTCCTTCATCTCTTCTTGGCCTAACCCCAAGCCCAACAAACTTCACCATAGGGGAGGTGCACTTGATACCTCTTCCCCAACAAACACGTCCCAAAGATGGGGAGATAAAGTGACTTAAAGGAGAGATTGAGAAGTTATGTCAACTCATTGCTTCGAGTTTCCTAGTATTAACTACAAGTCTCATTAGGTATTATTCATATCTTATATACATCTTTATCATTGAGTTTATATTCCCATCATCTCATTGCACCTCATTTTATCGGTAGAGATACATAGATCTATGATTTCAGAGGCACTAATCATATGACTCTACTTGACATTACCTTTCAAACTTATAACTCATGCCCCCAAGGTCACTAGGTACTCATTGTTGATGAATAATCTCATACTAGTAGTTGATATAGGCTCCATAGATGTTTGAAATATACAAACATTACATCATATCCTTCATGTTCCCTTATTATTAGCTAGTCTCCTCTCCCTTAATAAACTTAGAAAATTTGTTACTTATGATCTCTTAATTACTCTTAAGGATACATTTTGTATGAAAGAACAAGAGATAAAAAATTGGACTTGCTAAGGAAAATGGTGTCCTTTATTACATGGGCAACATTAGTATGACACCTCAATGAGTAGTTCAAATAGTAGTGACCACCACACACTTGACATCTAGAAGAAGTCTTTTGTCAAAAGCACAACTAGGGTTGTTGCATCCTCACCTAGGCGACCCTTCTCTCTCTTGAAACATTGAGACCTTTATATCCCCAAATATATAAGGACCTTAATGACTATTAGTTTGTCTGCGATGCATGTTAGTTTGCCAAGTATAAATAGTCTACTTACCCTTCTTCTCCCTCAAGATATCTCAAACTTTTTGATTTTGTTCATAATGATGTGTGGGGACTAACACCAATGTAAACTAGTTTTAGTTGTCATCAATTTATTACTTTTATTGATGATTGCTATTATATGACTTAAGAATGATTGATGAGTCACAAATTAGAAGGGGCTAAGAAGGTGAAGTCATTCTTTTAAATGACCACACAATAATTTAATCTTAGTTTTAAATATTTTAGATTTGATAACACTAATGACTACCTTAATACATATTTAGTTCAATTCTTTTGTGCAAATAGAGTGGTTTATGAGACATCATGTGTCAAAACTCATCAAGAGAATGATATAGTGGAAAGGAAAAATTAATACTTATTAGAAGTGATTCGAGCACTCTAATCACTCTAAGGTAATGTCCCTACATACCTATGGGAAGGAAATAATCATCATGGCTACTCACCTCATCAATAGATGACCCTCAAGATTTTTAGACAAACATAATCTCTTAGAGACCCTAGAGTCTTACATTCTAAGGATTAGACTTAAAACCAACTTCACACCCAAAGTTTTTAATTATGTGGCATATATCCACCTATATCACACGAAGAAATTAGACTCAAGGACACTTAAGTGTGTATTCTTAGGTTACTATGTCTTAAAAAGGATATAAGTGTTACGACACCCGAACAAAAAAAATTTATGCCACTTGAGATGTAACATTTAATGAAGACAAATCTTACTACAAGGTTAATAAGAACTTAGAGTAATTCGTCAAAACGAACAATGATTTGATGACATTCCAAAGAAAATATCTCCTTCCTTGTCTTGAGGGAGAGTCACACTTGCAACAAACAACTATCCATAAACAATTTGGACAAACTTATACAAGGAAAAAAGGAGCACAAAAATCACACATTCCTTATGAGAATCTTCTATTTACACAATCACACGATGATGCAATCAATGTGATGGTTAATCATATTTTTAATTATCATATTGTTTATATATTATCAAAGTATTTTTCTTTACATCAACTATCTAAAACACACTCTTCATTTCTTACAAGAGTTAGCTCAATTCCTATTTCATCAACACTTAGTGACACATTAAATAACATAGAATAGAACAAGGCTATGGAAGTAAAAATAAATATTTTAGTAAAAAATAACACATAAGAACTAGTCATGATTTCATGTGATAAGAAGACCATAAGGTCTAAATAGGTGTTTACTATTAAATACAATTTTGATGGCATGATAAAAAGGTATAAAAGTAGACTAATAGCAAAAGTATGTATTCAAAAATTATGAATTGATTATGATGAGACATTTGCTCTAGACTAACAATTCTTAAGGGTGTGGTTTGGTAAGTTCTCGACCACTATGTATGAAATGAACAATCATCAAAATAATGATGATCATACACTTTTCTTTAAATACTAAAAAAAATAAAATTTCTATTTTATTAGTTTATGTTGATAATATGATCTTTACTAGTGATGATTCGTAGAAATAGAAGCTTTGAATGAAAAGTTATCCACATGCTTTGAAATAAAAAATTACGAATTTTAAAAAAATTTTAGTATAAAAATCACATATTTTGGATATGTAATTTTCTTATCTCAACTAAAATATATTTTAGATATATTTAAAGAAACCGAAACTAATGGTGGCAAAAACCGACAATCACTCCCATTGATCCAAATGAGAAATTAGGTCAAAGTGAAGACAACCCACTAATTAATAGAAAAAGGTATCAAAGATTAGTTAATAAGTTGATTTGTCTATCCCACACTTGATTAAATATCACATACACATTTTAGTTAAGTCAATTTATGTATGATCTTAAGAAAGTACATAATATTGCAACAAGATGAGTAATTTTTTATTTAAAGAGTATCTAAGGTTATGGACTCTTATTTGAATCACATAGACATACTGACATGGAGATATTCATTGACAATGACTATGCACATTCTATTATGAATAGAAGGTCTACATCAAGGTATTGCTCATTTCTTAGAGGAAGCATTATCACACGACGTAACAAGAAACAACTTATGTTTTCAAGGTCTAGTGTTAAATCGAAACTCAAAGCCATGGCACAAGGCACATGTGAAGAATTATGAATCAAAGGAATATTAGAAGACCTCAAGATTCAGTACAAATCACCCACGAAGCTCTTTTGTCACAACAAATCATTCATAAACATTAATTACAATCCCATTCGCTATGATCGGACCAAACATGTGAAAGTGGATCATCATGTATCAAGGAAAAAATAAAAAATGGAATCCTCTCAACTCAACATGTGATATCCAAGGAGCAATGTATTGACATTTTTACCAAGTGACTTCATGGACTTACCATGAGGAGATTATTGGCCAAGTTGAGGCTGAAAGATATTTATTCTCAAACTTGAGGGGGAGTGTTAATATACCATATTGTATTCAGCCCATTAGAATGGTACTCAACCCATTAGTGATAAGGGTAAGGTACCCCTCATTTATAACTATTGGATCAGGTCACTTGTACTCACTACACAATTCGAAAGCCATTACCCTATATAAAGAGGGACATTAGCCCTAATCTCAATCAATCAATTTTACTCCCTTTTCGACCATTGCTCCTCTTGCTCCCCTCTCCATCTCGTCCTCCAACTTTTGCTGCTCTGATGCCTTAGCCATGTGAAGGTTGCTGTCTGACAATAACTAAGGCTGATGATCGTATTTCATACTTTGTCTAACTATGCAAATATCCCACAACAATTTGAGACCAATCTGATTAGCAGTCATCGAGTCTGCCACATGACTTGTGCCAATTTTTGGGTAAATAAGCTCCACAGATTGTCTCTGTCATGCTGTCTGCTCTTCCAAGATCTCTGACCGAAGTTGCATCAGCAGTCGACCCAAATAGTTTAAGCCTTCTCCATCACGTCCCCCACCCCAAAAGAGATCGTGTGGCGAGGCTTCAACAAGAACAGAGCCCACAGTTGAAAGTAACAAGGAGCCCAAGTGGGTATACGTAGAAAACTTGCACTTGAGGGCCCTGTACATCACATCAATCTTCAGAGAGTCCCAGTTGGGGTTGACCTGGAAGAAAATACAAGAATTTAATTGTGGATTTAAATGTTATTGTATCTGGATGTTGGAAGAGATTAAATCTAGCTGCACTACAGATATGTCAAATATTATACCCCAGCTTGCGATGTTTGCCAAGAGTAACAGACCATGACCAAAAGGCACCCCAAGGGTGGGTAATTTGTGAATGTAAATATTTCAGTAGGTCAAGTTTATAAGAAAGAACAGGATCATATGTACAACAATGGAACGCTACAGCCTGACTTTTTGTGAATTTCAGCGAAATGCGAATTTGGAAGAATGAATAAATAAATAAATTATAAAATAAGATATTCATAATTTACTACCTAGAGTAATAGGAGGTTGTCAAATGGCACACCATATCACATTAAAACAAAAAGGACAAATCTAGACGTGTCTAAAGCATGTCTTACCTTTGTTAATCACAAACGTCACTGATTCCTAATAAACTATTATCTATAACTGGCATGAACAAGTGAGAACTCCCCCTAATTCCCATGTAAGCTGGTGAGTGATCGTCACTAGATGTTAATTTCAACTAGACAACAAAGTTGTGTGCCAATATATTAAAGAATGTTCTCAGCACAAAAATCTAGATAATAACATAAGATTTAGTATTGGACAAGCCCTCTCATGAAATCTAGAAGATATTGTTTTCAGCAAAAGGATATACAATGGAGACCCAAGATACTTTAAGTAAATACCAGATTTGTTGATTATGGTTATTTCTTGAAATATTCTCCCACGATTTTGGTTCTTGTAACGGTTTTTTCATTGTCTCTATTGAGATTTGTTGACATAACACTGGATTTTGTGTTTCAAATTAAGCAGCAAGACTTAATTTTGTTTTTGATCATGTCAGACAACAAATTTTGAACTGTGAAAGGAAATCTAATTTAGATGATGCTATTTCAATCGTGTTGAATGAGGAAAGCCGACGAGAATTGATGTTGTCAGTGCCAGAAATTGATAAAGCTACATTTATGGTCAAACAAGGTAAAAACATGAAGAAAGCCACATATTTAACACAACAATCTTAACCTGGTCAAGAGAAAAATCAAAAACCTCAATCTAATTTTCGGGATAACTTGTGGTTCACATACTACAGAATACCCTGTCACACCAGAGATGGGTGTTACAAGTTCCATGGTCGACCAGAAAATTTTAGTGCTGAAAAATATGGGAGCCAAGCACATTTGACAGTAGAATTACCTACTAATCATGTTCCTTGTCTGTCATCAGAACTATCAAAGGGCTAGCATCCTTTCTCTCTTTAAATAGATGAGATAGAACATATTCGAGTTGAATTAGAAAAATTAAAGTCAACAGTGGTACAAAACTCATTGTTTCAACTTGGCTCAGATATTATGCAGAATCTTGAATCAAGTTCTGTGCACTATATGATAAACCAAGCACAAAAAAAGAGAGGAAAAAAATGCTTCTCTTGTTCGTTCAAAATCACTCATACAAAGGGGGAGGAGATCTAGTATTTATATCAGCCTCCTCAGAAGGTTCTAGACACACATATGTAATTAGAAAGGAAGACACAAGAGGTACATAAGGAAGGACACATGAGGTGTACTAGACACATCCCGACAGCAATACGTTGTGTCTACTATGAAAGAGCTTGTGAGGAAACAAGCAACGAGGAAAGGATAGATTAAAATGTTTTGGTAGCTTTGGACTATATCATGCAGGTGCAGTAGACCATTACTCTTGCGTAGGGCATTTCTTGACAGCTGATTGCACACATGCATATTCCTTTTATTTAATTAGATAGTTAATAAGTGGTACAAGGAAACCTTCACACACACACAATCTATAACTCGTCCAACTTGGGACAGAATCAGAGAAATCAATCACCCTCAAACAAACCAAATGACAGAACAAAACCCTTTCCTATTAATATTGATGGTTGATGAATTCAGCAAGAAATTATATAGATCAGTATCGAGGGTGTGATGTAATAATGACACATAAACATCAACGATAGATTGACAAAAAGAGGTAATACTTCATAAGCTTTTGCCATATATTGGATATTATATCAATACAGAAAAAGAACCAAGTGAAATTCGCAACCCGCCACTGCCACACCAAGGTATGGCGATATACAAGCTAATACCGATAGGATCTCTGGTATTAAGACTGGAACAAAAACGCAAACTAAACATGGTGTCTTTGCCCAATGAAATTATAATTTTTTTTCAGCCATTAGTAATCATAAACAACACAAAGGTTTACATGTTAAACTGTAACTTATCTTCAGTCTTCAATCCAATTACCAAACATGCCCATTAACAAGTAATTTGAAATATTTTTCACAACGTTTAACTAAATTGCAAAAATGGCAGTTTTCGTGATAGATCAGATACCAGATTAGGATATTTCCGCTGTACTGATCTCCCAATTCTTGCTGCCTCCTCGGGGCTCTTTGCAACCTTTATTTGCTCAACAAAGTCAATCGCCAGTGGATCATCAACCCCAACAAACTTTTGTGCCTGTGAAAATTGGTCATAGAAGAATATTCCTCGAGTTATCATGTATTGAAAAATGTTCGGCAGTCAAAGATATACCGAAAATTCTGATAACAACTATTATATCGAAATATAGTTATGGCACTGACCTGATAATAGTGTTCTACAGACGGCCATGTTAAAGAGTTTCCATGTTCATCTGGCATTTGCACAGGATGAGGAGAGAAGTTGGATAATGCTCCATAAGAATCCCATGTCTTGTAAAAGAATATAATGTTTGTGTCATAAAGTGTAACTGCTGGATCAAGTGCCAAAACTTTGTCTGCTGATGGGACTACAGGCGAAGGGTCTGGAATAGGCAGGAGGAAACCACTAATAAGCATGTCTGTCCCGATCTGTAACCCAAAAGTGAATGCGTCACATCACAGTAGCCCATTAAAAGTCATATATTTTGAAAACTGACCATATATCTTTTGTTCTAACTACAAGTTAGTCCCTATAATCTCTCTCTCAGATCGAGTTAAGAATGCGCAGCAATTGCATTCTAGGCAAGTGTAACAACCGAAGAGAGATGATGCCAAATGCTGGGATCAAAAGTATCAGGTAAGAAATGTTGTATTGAATCATATTAACAAAACTATGCACCTGCCTGTTCATATGAGACATCAAGCAAATTGAGGGCTTGTGACATTTCAACCATTCCCAATTCACCAACTGGAGATGGAGCATTCACTCCCCCAATTATTTTTGGAGCAACAAATGCAAACACCTGCAAGAACAACCAACGAATAGCCCCAAGTCAACTGGAGAAAAATAATGAATAATGTGCCACTGACAACATAGTACCATTATCTAGGAATGATTGAATCCTTTATAGAACTCTTGGGAAGAAATAAAGTTATGGGAACTTCAATAGAAATATTTGATTTTCTGGATGTATTGTATCATTAAAACCCTTCAGTGTTCATAGCTCTATATTCAATAGCTGAAATATGAATTACACAATGTTGTCTCCCACAACTAAAGACGAACTGAACTGCTGCGGGATAAAGAGAAGAAAAATCTGAAGTATGTGAACAGAAAGGGTGGCAAGCCGAAAAGCCAGAAAAGCATGAAGAGGAATTAGGCTTCTCTTGAAATAAGGTAAGAAAACCTGGCCAATAAGGAAATCACATGATTACTTGATCATTCTCCAAAGAAAGCAGCAAGCCAGTCAAGGAGAGGCAATCAACTAATGAGAAGCTTCTAAAGAAAATAAAAAATGAGCCCTTTAAAGATTCTTCTACTAAAAAGACGTAAAATTAAATCCTCAAGGCTTGATTGTGTTGAACATTTTGCGAACATATACCATTCTCAATGAGAAAGAATGCAATCTTGTGAAGAAAACTAAATAAAGTGCCAGTCACCCCATCTCAAGGACTAAATCAGATGGAAGAACTAGAGTACTTTCCCAATGAAAGTACCCTCCAACAATGCAACGTCACCATGGACTGACCGACTGATCAATGCGGATCAACATTTAAACTTAGACTGACAAAACCAATTCAGATCCAGGCGAGCAAACTCTACCAAGAAGGCATGCAAAAGCAGCTATCACTACCTGCAGATCAAGAAAAGAGGAAAATATTAGCTTTTCAGAACTTAAATTGAGAACGCATTACTGAAATTGGCTGAGATCACTTGCTACTTTGCAGAATGAATTTACAAGCGATTAAAATTACACAATGCTTTACAAAGTTTGTCGTGCAGGACATAACCAAGGCCAGGGTAACTGACTTTACACCATACCTTGTGGATGATGCCAGACGAAATTGCTGGCGCAGCTAGGGTGCCCCCACATTCCCATAATACCGAGAGATGTCCACGATCATAACAGTATTCCATGAGTTCTCTGGGGTTTAAGATATCAAACTCCACGACCTCAACACCTTTGGAAGCAAGAACCTGCTGGAATTTCTTTCGGGCACCCCTTTGTGTTGCAACAATCGTGTATGCATCAGAGATATTCCAGAGGTTTGCATCTTCAGGAAGATCAAGAGTTTGCGACATTACAATGCGCACAGGAACATGCCCATCTGTAAGTCTGTTAGTCAACCGTGGATCTGCAGACCAGTAAATCCAACATGTCATGGAAAACTGACAGATAGATTATCATATTCAACTAGAAGCAGATTAGGTTGACCAATAATGTGTACCATCACGACGTACGGTATTTCCTCCCACAATAACAGCATCACTCCTTGCCCTTAATTCAAACACTCGGTTCCGAGATTGCTTGCTGCTTACCCAAGATGCATGCCCACTGCTAGCAGCAATTTTTCCTGTCCATCCAAAAAGTGAAAGAGCACTGTGAATATCCTTTTGGGAAAGAAATTGAGTACAAAAAAGGTGACACAGAAAACGATTAAGATAAAAATAAACCTCACCATCCAATGTCATAGCATATTTAAGAATGGAGAAAGGCAGACGATAGGCAGCTCTATAGAGCAATGGAGCATTGACAACAAGGCAGCATTTCAGAGCCTCCTATAACATTTAATCCAAAAATATTAGATGAAAAATAAATGACCAGCTGATGCTACTACACTGATGAAATGAAGTCATCGAGTGAAAAGATACTCCGTCACAAAAAAACAAAATCATAACTAGGGCCACCTGAAGGACACAAAGTTATCACAAGTCAACAATCATTATCACAGATCATAAACTACCTACGTTTTCAGGAGAATAGAACACAAAATTCCTGATAAATCGCAAGACAGTTATTTGATTTACTTATTACCTCAAAATGTTTGCTCTTCAAATCCTCACCAAGGACATCAACCTGCAAGCCATCGGTTCTCAGAATGTTAATTGCCTTTCCTCTTAGATGTGGAAGCGGATGCCTAAGTCCCACAACAACTCTTGAGATCCCTGCCTGATAAAGCAAGCAGCGGTATCTTAGAAACGTAACAACAATATGCAGATACAATATACAGATTTATTCAATAAATATTGAAACTTCTCATTTCAAAAAAAATAAACACTTCCTCATCCCCAGTAATATTCTAATTTATCATACTAGTCGTGTAAAGGGAGATAAAAAGGAACTTAGAATTCGAAAATTAAAACGATCATGTACCGGTTACATTAATGAAGAGACCTGTAAGGATATTTTTTTTACTCATAATAATGGGATGAAGTTCTTTGTCTTACTTCAGGGTCATCAAAAGATGTGAACAGTCCAAGAACATAACAAAAGATAAAATGAAATCAATGGCACAAAAAGGAAGCACCGAGTCCGGCACAACCAACAGTCGCATCAAACGAAAATGTAGAGCAATTATAGCAATTCCAATATCAACATCACATTTTTTCTGATATACGACATCTGTGGGTATTGGAACGGCGTGACTGGGCTGAAACCCATCCTTCCATCATCTTCGTTCAATTTTTTAAGCACTATCAAAATGTAAACAGATGCTCATTACATGGAAACATACGTATAAGGAAAAACACTGCAGAAGTAAATGAAATAATTGCATACATTGGCGCCAAAAGTGTTGATAATAGTCAAGATCATGAATGTAAATATAGAAGAGAAAGTGACCGCAAGAATGCATCGTTTTCTTAGCCAGATAGTGGATCTATAGCTTCTGTGCACTCTTACACTATGGGCACAACTACAAACTGACACTGTTTCTCTGGTCACATTGAAAATTAGGATGGTCTTTCTTCAAAGAAGGTATTCAGCTCGGTAAAGGTCATCAACTAGCCATGTGATCATCTCTCCGCGAGGAAAGGCCACAACACATCTCAACGCTTTCTAACAATTGGAAGTTCAGCAACTAGTCATAAACAGCACTGAAAAGTGAAGTTTATAAATGAAAAAAAAATCCCAATCAAAAAAAAAATCAGAGCTACAAGATTGAAACACATGCTAAATAACGTGGGGCATTCCCGTGGCCATTTTCAAAATTGCGAAGTAGAGCTCGAATTCCAACTGCCGAAAGACATTGCGCAACGCGCATACGAAGAAGAATAGCGCATGGTGATATTAAAACCAGACATTTATACCTTCAAAAGGGCCGAGACGGGGGTATGATCAGCATAGCAGTCTCCGGGTTCCAAGTTGAGATACGCCGTGGCGCCACGGCACCGCTCACCCGCCGCCTCCACCGCCTGCAACTCGGCGCACTTTGTTCCCTGCGCGTAGAGGAAGCCCTCTCCTGCGACGTCCCGGCCATTGGCAATGACGCAACCGAAATTGGGGTGCGGAGAAGTCAGACCGGCCGACAGCTCCGCTAACTCCGCAGCGCGGCGGATGTGGACTGCATCCAAGCCCTGGCTTACAGCGACGGTGGAGGGGTCGCCGGCGGCGCTCCCGCGAAGGCACGACACCGGCCGGAGCCCTCCGCCGGAGTGGCACCCCGGTGAGAACAACAGCGCCATCCGGGGCGAGGGGTTTAGAGAGAAGAGAGAGTGAGAGAGAGAGCCCATGCTTTGTAACCGCGATGGCTCTCCCCCAGTCCACCTGGCACCCAACGTGGATAAACATATTTCCATATATATATATATGTATATTAAAATAATATATTTAATTATTTCTCCTCTCGTTAGGAACAGCCAGCACTCAGTTGTAGGGGCATATAAGTAATTAATCAAATACATGTTATTATTAATTAATTGAGAATATTAATTGATAATTGAATTGAAAATTGTTTGAAAGATTTTTTTTTCGAAGGTTTTTATGGCGAGTGGAAGAAATATGGCAAGAGTTTAATAAATGTAGCAATTTAAGGTAAATATGCATTAAAGAAGCTCGAGTACCTTAATAAATAATCACTATTTTTTGGGTCAAAATAAGTCAATTAATAACATATTCAACGTAATGAAAAGACCACATAAATATAGGTGAATTATCGAAGATCTTCCCAACGGTAATGATGCCCGACCCCTTGTCTACAATTTCTTTTGACATTTCCCCATCGGGTAGATTTAAATATCTGGCCGAGGCCCCGCGAACCCATTTGAATTTGGTCTATTTCCTGACAACAGAGAGAGAGAGAGAGAGAGAGAGAGAGAGAGAGAACTCCGACTGGAATCCGAATTTCCGATTTACGAACCCGTCCGAGCCTATCCGATTCCTCAGACCGCATATGGTCCGGTGTAGGGCCTATCCGTCGGACCGGGGTGCTGGTTCAACGAAGACGGGCCCGGCCCGTCCTCCCGGACCCAGCCCTGGTCGAACCGCACTCGATTTCCCTGTCGGAGTCCACGTCATCGATGCTCGTCCAAGCCCGCATCAATACTCTCTCTCTCTCTCTCTCTCTCTCTCTCTCTCTCTCTTTCTCTCTCTCTGTTTTTCTGTCTATATCCTCGTTTGCTCTCCCTGCGCCACTTCATAGGTTCACTCGAGAGACGTAGGTATAGATAGATACACCGGCGGGCTCGGAGAAGTGCTTCCTTGTTCTCGTGCTCGCGTCGGCCGCCTCCCCCGTCAGCCCAGCTACTCGCCCCGGCTCGATCCCCTCCGGTCTTGGTTTATGAGGTATAAATCTTGAGAGGCGCCCTCCCCGCCTTAATGGTCCTCTTCCCGTTTTATCGCTTTTGATTGAACTTTTTCGGATGTTTCGGGTTCGATCTCTGTTCGACTATCGTCTATAGTCGATCTTTGGAAGCATGCTTCTCTACGTTTTCCCCCTTTTTTGGGATCTTTAGGTGTCCATGCTTTAGATGTAGGGGTTTTTGTTCTCTCTCGTATTGACGAAAATAGTCTTTATCGGTGCTCCCTATCTCATGCGGAGACCTTGATGTCGGATCCATCGGGATAAACGTCGGATCCCAGTGGTGCATCCTGGCTTTTCGACTCGTAATCAGAAAGAATAGTCTGATCTCTTTATTTGCGAACTCTGGAAAGATTTGTTTTCCTCTGTAGGTATGACTGGATTTCATGTTTTTAATGTGGCTACTCCCGCGGCGACCCAATATTTTTATCTGTGTATCTTGGATAAACGTGACCGGGGCCTAGGAATGGCTCGTTATATATGCGAAACTTTGTTCAAGCTTTCTTTCAGTTTCTGATTCATGTTCATTTCTTACCTTCTTTCAGCTCGAAGGAGAAACCCACTCTAGGGTATGTTTATTCAATCCCTTGTTCTGTTAAATTTCCAACACGAGGTTTCTGTGTTTCCATTGATAGTGTTTTGGTGCAATAAAATGGATGGCATTACATGCTCGTCTATCCTTTCAAAAAAATTACATGCTCGTCTCCAAACTTTTATTTCCTGAGATAAAACTTTCAATAGTGTGAGTTGTTGTATTTTAGTCGGTACCTCACACCGTACTCTTATCTAGGATACCGACCTATGTATTATTCCTGGGGTCCTATTCATTCTTTAATTTTTTGCCTTGGGATGATATTTGTGTTTTGCCTTTGGTTTGAGTTATGCATCTTATTCATATCTGATTGAGGAAAATGCCAACTTTTTTTTTTTCAGCGATTTCATGATATGATGCTGTGATTTGAGATGCCATAAGTAAATTGTTTCATTTTGCCGTCAGTAGTTCTAATCCACTGCTTGTGACTGGATTTAGTGAATATACCTTTCTCATTATTTCACGCTCTTGTTTGAATTTACGCAATAGGTACATGGCTGCATTCACATGAACTTTCATGCCATATTGATAGCTGGATCCTTTTATAGAAAAATAACCATACTTTCTGATAGTCTGCTTGTACCTTGGATTTCTACAATCTAGTGTGCGAAAACGTGGGAGATATATGAATCTTCTACAACTATAAATATTTTTTTATCTGTTTAACTCTTTCCCCTTAAATGTATACCGAAATTTTAGAGAAAATAAAAACTTGTGAAAAAGGGATGCAATTTGTAGATTGTTACATTACACAGCTACTTCGCTCATTCTCATAGGCTTTTGAGCTTTAGACTGCATTTCTCTCGCATGGTATGAGAACCTGGATTTGTGAATGATTTTCGAATAGGAACCTTTGGTGGGAAATAGAATAGAAGACCCTTGGGGGGGCTGTTCCAAGCAGATAGATAAGCTTGCCCAAGGGATCTGGAAAAGTGTATTGCCTCTTATGAGGGACTGAACTTCTGGAAACATATATTTGTGGCGGATTACTCTAAAGGGATGATAGGATTGTTGTGTGTCCGGTGAATGAGAGAAACAAAAGACGTGGTTAAGGTATATGTGGATATTTTCATACCCGCTTGTTAATTTGGAGTTTGATGGACTGGTTCTTTTGCATATGTTTCAATGGAATAACGCAGTTGAACTACACTCTGAATAGTATAAATAGTTATGATATGTAGTAAGTTGCAAATAATGATTCGATGGTTATTCTAAGATAGCTTCTATGTGGTTTATGTTCTCATCAATTTATACATGGTCTTTTCTTCTCTTGCTCCAGTGGCACGCGGATTAAGACCCGCAAACGGAACATAGCAGCTCCTTTGGACCCTGCATCTTTTGCAGATGCAGTGGTCCAGATATACGTGGATAATGCTGGTGATCTGGTATGAATCGATCCTTTTCATGATTATGTCATGATCTATGATTCTACTTTTAATATAATGACGGGAAAGGTCGTTCCTCAATTGGCTATCTAATGAAAAATAATTCCAAAGTTTCTGATTACGTTGTGTCAGATGATTGTAATGGAATTAAATAGAGTTGGGAGGATGAACTTGTGGGTTTCGCGTCACATTTTTTATTCAAAATGATTTTCCTAAGTTCTTGACCTGTTCACTAGCTTAAATCTTATGGTGCAGTTGTTGATTTATTATGGAAACGAATTAAACTTTATTGCAATACTTATCGAGGCTTTGCTTACAGGAACTGGTTGCCAAGAGCATTGAATCTTCAGACCTCAACTTCTCACGTTATGGGGATACCTTTTTTGAGGTAGTTCTTGAGTTTGCCTTTTAATGACCGATTCTTCCTCTTAGACCTTAACTTTTCACCGTATGATGAGATGTTTTTTTAGGTAGCTCTTAAGTTCGAATTTTAATGACCGATTCTTCCTATTAAACATTAGCTTCTCACTATGTAATGATCCCTGTTTTGTGTAGTTCTTTAGTTTGAACTTATAATGATGGTTGCCCCTCTCTTGTTCTGATACTTTTTTTGTTTTGGACAGTCACTGACCCCATTCAGTACTCTATTTTATGAATAATTTTCTCGCCGATATCCATGTTTATAATCATTATTCTATAAACTTATGTTATTTCTTTCGTGTGAAAGGGATATTACTTGGTTTCCGTGAAGAAGAAGGAGAAGAAGAAGAAGCTAACACATTATAATGATTTCCTGTAAAAAAAATTGATTAATGGCTGTGCGAAAACCTACCGTGCAGTGGAATAAATCTTGATGATTCCGTTTATATAGCTACATGATCTTTCAATGCTTCTGCATAGATGGATTCATCTGGCAGAAGGTCTACGAACTAGTATGGCTGTTGAAAGGGTAAAAACCCTAGATGAAACTCAAACTAAACCCAAGCAGTGGGTTCGGTTGAATTGGTTCTAGGATATTGGCTATCTGATACTTTCATGTATCAACAACTGCAGTTGTTGATTTATTAAATTGGAATGTATGTGGGAAAAGAATAGTCCATTTATTTTGCTATTCAACATTTTCACACAACATGTTTTTTATGCTACTTTATATCATTTTCAGGTAAGCTAGGTCTATTCACGTGTGATGGTGGTATGGTCTCGCATTTATACCTACCGTGCATGCCCTCTTGACAAGTTATCTGGATGCGTAAAATCATGCATGTGCCTTTACATCTGATTTCCTATACTAGTACGGTAGAAAACCTGTACCAAGCTGAAAATTTCAGAATGAATCCATGTGTACTCTGCTTCGAACGGATGTGTGGTATGAGTGATGGATGCCCTGTTGTTATCTCCTTTCTACTTCTCCATTTACCAGCTGCTTGGCCTGTTGGCTCCTTTTCATTCTCTTATTTTTTTCAGTTTTTCCTACGTCCATGTAGAAGTGTGTCAGAGTTTTTGGTTCTAAGTTTCTTGTCTTCAGTGCCAGATCCAGCACAGTTCACTCTGGAACCATGTCTTTGAAGTCTATTGGCAGAAAATCTTATAATTTGTCCTTTTTACCCCATGGTTTAGGGTGATCTTTTCCCATTTAATGATGATGGGGGTGACCAATGGCGCAGATGCTGTAGTCACTGGTCTCATTGGTTTCCTCGGTCTAATGCATTTCTTCTGCAGTTTCCTCGGGTCCTTAAGATTTTCATGGAATCAGAACTCCATGTTTCTCGGTCTCATGTTTTTCTTCTGCAGTTTCCTCTGGTCCTTAAGGTTTTCATGGACTCAGAACTCCATGTTTCTTGGACCGTGTGCAACATTTATGCCCATGTGTTAAGCCTTTAATATCGAAATGTAAATGCCAAACCATATGGTTAAAGATGTACTTGTTCTCAATTATTTTCAAGTTGGTGAAATGACTCCCTTGTATGCTACTAGTGGAAGGACCAAATGACCTTTTAAAAGGCTTGGCTTATTGCTCCTCATCTTCTTTTTGGGATATTTTTGTTGCTGTATGATCCAAAGTTTAAATGTGTTATACTCTTCATTGCTGCTTAGTTTGTAAAATATTTTTTTATAACTTAGTCTCTGGATTCATATTTTCTTATCCGTATGCATCTAAGATTCACTTATCTCAGATTATTTATGTATTTTTGCTTACTGGCTACTATTATTGATACATGAAAGTTAATAAGGATCTTGATACTATTTGTTGCCACGTGTTTGGTTGTGTTAAAGCTGCAAGAAAAATCACTGTTTTATATCTTTTAGTTTTGTTGGAACTTTCTTTGTTGGTGATGAAATGTTGGGTTTACATTATTTGGTGTTTGATTGGATTTACAATTTGCGGCGCTTTTTCTCTTCTTCATGCCTCACTTCATGCTCTTCTTGTCTTATTTTTCTTTCGTTATCACAACAAATTCAGTCTGACATGAATCAATGCCACTTGCGTCACATGAGCGCAGGTTGTCTTCACTGGGGGACGCACACAGCCGGGCACAGTAAAGCCCGATGATGGAGAAAGACACTCATACTCCGTTCTAGATTGTGAAGCAAAACGTGAAGCTATCTTGCCATCTGTTCTCTACATACAGAAAATACTGCGCCGCAGGCCGTTTCTCATAAAAAATCTCGAGAATGTCATGCGAAGGTTCTTGCAGTGTCTGGAGCTTTTTGAGAAGGATGAGAGTAAGAAGCTCTCCATTTTTACTGCCCTCGCATTCTCTCAGAAGCTGTCGGGGCTTCCACCAGAGACTGTCTTCCAGCCGTTGCTCAAGGACAACCTTGTGGCCAAAGGGCTAGTCCTTTCATTCATTACTGACTTCTTCAAGGAGTACCTTGTGGAGAACAGCATTGATGATCTCATTTTGCTTCTGAAAAGGGGCAAAATGGAGGACAACCTCCTCGATTTCTTCCCATCTGCCAAGCGCACCATTCAAGCATTCTCAGAGCATTTCACGTGAGTAAATCCCTCCCTTCCCTTTAGTTGGAAAATTTTTAAAAAAGAACAAAATCCTTCAATCTGACGAATAGTTCGTCTCATCAAAGAACATTACGTCAGTCTTTGATTCTTCAGAACCCGTCGGTCATGTAGAGACCTCAATATGTCTGATGAGTCAAGGGAGATATAGAACGAGGGGCATTATTAAAGAAGTGAAGGCTAATCGTTTTCTCTTTGTATTGTTGTATTGTTTTGGACCGGATGGATCCTCCCATCCTCTCATCTGTTCAGGAAACATGGCATTATCTTCAGTTATTTGTTTCTTAAAAGAAGGTTCTTTTTCCCTGTTTACTTTCAAAACTAAATCTTCTTCTCTCTTTGGCTGCTGGATTCTTAGCAAGGAAGGGCTACCCATTCTCGTTCAGTACAACGAGAAGAAAGTGTTTGACGTCAAATTGAAGGAGATGAAGTCAGCGTTGACCACCCAGATTGCAGAGGGAACAGAGGTCTCTGAAGTGATAGATACCGTCAAGCAGTGCGTCAAGGATGCCAATTTGCCCGACGTTGAGGTGGTCCGCATCCTCTGGGACGTCATCATGGACGCTGTTCAGTGGTCTGGAAAGAACCAGCAGCAGAATGCCAATGCAGCCCTTCGCCAGGTAAGAACAAAAAACTTTAAATTTTTTTAAAAATAAAGTATTAAATATAATTTAAATTAATTTTGATGGGGGCCGTCGTCCTTCAGGTGAAGACATGGGCGAGGCTTCTGAGTGCCTTCTGCACGAGCGGGAAGCTGGAGCTCGAGCTGATGTACAAGGTTCAGGCCCAGTGCTATGATGATGCCAAGCTGATGAAGCTGTTCCCAGAGATTGTGCGGTCCCTCTATGACCTGGATGTTCTTGCCGAGGACACCATTCTCCTCTGGTTTCAGAAAGGGACCAACCTGAAGGGCAGGTACCACTTTTCTTCCTAAACATGGCCGATCTTTTGGTTTCTTCTTCACTTTACTGCCCCATCTTGGATCCATTTAAGGAATCACCAGTCCTTGCCCTGCCCGGCAGGGCTCAGGCCCTTGAGTCACATCCAGAAGATGGGGATGTGACACCCCCCCCCCTTCTCTCTCTATCTCTCGCTCGCTCAGAGCCCATTCTGGCTTGCTGACCTCCCTTGATTCTTCTTGTGCCTGATTCTGACCTTTTGGGTGTGAGCCAGGCAAACTTTTGTCAAAGCCCTGGAGCCGTTCGTCAACTGGCTGGAGGAAGCAGAAGAGGAGGATTGAGTCGAGAGTTGGAAGAGAGAGGCCCGGCATACCCTGCAGCTAGTTGACCCGTTCTTCTTTTTTCTTCGGAGTCTTGTGAGGCGACTTTCGTTCTTCCGTTTGCAATAATCCACTACTCTTTGCCGTCCGCCTTTGTGTTCTTTCTCGGGTGAAATGGACATATCTCTAATTTTATAAGGTAAATGTTTTCCGCGTTGACTTCAGGGCTTTCAATTGATTGCGGCTTTTTATTTGATAAAAAACAATAAATCCCTCTCCGTGTGCCGCGGGGGAAATTCTCTGGCCCCACCGCGTTGACATTCTATCTCCCGTCAAATTTTCATAATTAAATTATAAATGATCTCCGCACTCAGTGGTCGCATTTCTTAAAATTGTTGACTCATTAGAGATTACGTCCTTGGTTTTTTTTTTTATCAGAGGAGAGGATATTCGGATAAATGGGCAGTGAAGGAAATATGTCGTCCAAAATGGTATATTTTTTATTAGTTATGTAGAATGATACTTAACATCGGATGCTACGCGTAATAATTGCTTAATCAATAATAATATCTTAAGGTTGGCCCCTTGGAGCAGTCACTTTCGTACGCGACCGCCAATGAAGTAGAGGCACACGTGCGGACACCTCGCATGTGCCGCCGGGAGACGCGCTCCGAGTTGGGGGGGGCGGGGGTGGGGGGGCGACCGTTCGGTTAGAATAGAACAGGCAAGGCGGGCGATCTTCGTATAAACCGGCGGGGAGCTTCTCTCGGCAGGATCCTCCGTTCTTCCTCTCCCGTCGAAGTTCCGCCACACCTTCCCTCTGATCGCGAGGGAGGATGCAGGGTGTGCTCTTGGCCGCGATGCTGATCGCGGCGTCGGGACTCCGCGACTGATCTTGTTCCCTCCGCTAGTGAGGAGACTTCCCGCTGTAGGAACGACGCAGAAGGCGCGATGTTTGAGGATTATGTAAGGACTCGTCTCCTGATTTCTTCTTCCTTTTTTCTCCTGCGATTGCGGCTTCCGTTGGCTCCATAATTCGCAGATTTTTGTCTGGCGGGGAAAGTTTTTACCAGGCTACTGTTGCGGATGAAGAAAACCTTCTCATCTTGCTTGTTCGCCATTTTTGCGTCGTATAGTTTCACAGTGATGTATCTGTTATGAAGATGGATAGGTCCTCCCGCTAAATAAGTGCTGGAACGGACTCGGTCGATGCTGACTTGCATGTGTTGATTCCGTTTCTAGCTCTTCCGACGCTTAGCGTTTTTAAGACTTGTTGATATCTTCCATCTTCCACTGCGGATTGTTGTTTTCCCCGGCTTGCGGGATGTCAAGCACGATCATAGCTTTTGTATGTCAGACCGGCGGAACGGCTGACTGTTTCCATCTCCATTGGTTCACAGCTAATCTCTTCAAGATCCTAAATGCGCACCCTGCCATTCATTGTTCAATGTTCATACATTCTTTTTGATGAGACATCGTCCTTTGAAATTCCCATATCTCTTGGTGACGCCCACGTTGGATGTGCTTGAGCCATCTCATCCCGTCGCTGCTGCTTCGGCGGCGTAAAAGACCGGAAGAAAAAAGGCTGCCGTTGCTGCTGCTGCCGCCGTCTCCGACGGCAACGAGTTTCCGCTTCTGTGCCGTAGGAGAGAAGGGAAACAAGGGAATTGTAGTTGCCCCGTGAAAAAAAGTCCGGTGCGGCCGATCACCACACGTCTAGCCGGAGGACGCTTTCCATCTGACCTTGAAACCGTTCGGTTGGCAGAGGGAAGGCGAGGCCAATAGGACGGGAACTCACTCTCCCTCTCTTTCATCATCGCCATCCATACATGCATGGGATCGACTGGCAAACACCTCTCGCCTAGTCCTCGGTCTTTGTTTCCCCCTGAAACTTCTTCGCCGATGATGGTCACGGCGTCGCAGTTCTTTCCCTAATTTTGGTCTCTGGAGCGGAAACGCAGCAGGAGACAGGGTGTTCGAAGATTACGTGAGGGGATCATCGCCATCATCCTTTTTTTTTTCCATGCTGAAGATCATCAGGGAAGAGAAGACCCATTGTGCCTCATAAATATGCACTGCATGACCCTTCTCTGCAGCCCCTTCTCATATCCTCGTCTTGGAACCAATGTGGTTCATTTGTTAATCACATTGTTTAACGAGTTCCAAAATGACTCCTCATCCCACGAATCTTGGTGGAAGCAACCGCAGATTTCATGTTTGTTCAAGTTTATCAATCACGTTTTATCTTTCCTATTGCATGTGCTGCTCCTCATTTTTTTTAGAAAAAAACATCTGAGGTCAGCCGCTAATGACAATGTGATGAAACTTATCCGCTAATACATTCTGATTATTGCAGGTTTTGTATTTGCTCCGGAAGTACTTGGGGGAATATGTCCATGGTCTTTCCACTGAACTCCTCAGAATCAGTGTCTGGAAAGGTTTGACCAATACTCTCACGATGTTATTGACTAGATTTTGCCATCTATTGACTGTTGGAAACTATATCAGTATCCATGTATTCTTGTAACTCTAGATTGTGTACATCAGAGAATATATTTTATCTGTGATGTCTTTCTTTCTACGCATAAATTTATAGTTTAGAATGCAAAAGGTTATGCTTGTCACCACGCTTTCTTTTTTGAAACACAATTTACTATAACCTGCCCTGATGGTCATATATATTGATGCAACCATAAATACAAACAACATATAAGTTACTCATGGCCATTTTTTCCCTGATTCTGCTTCTAATTGCTATGGGAAACATTTTACAATATGGTAAATATTTGTAATGGGAACCATTTTAAAAATCCTAATTGTGACACATTGTCTTTCACTGGACCTACCCACATGTAGCCACATTTATTTCGCTACAAATCTAGCTTATTGGTGTGCAGGTTGTGGGGTTCGTTTCATGAACTGACATTGAACTAGGTAGCGATAATCCTTCCCAGGGTCGGATCCTGAGTCGGCAGCCTGTTCTCCAACATTTTCATGCTAAATAAATCAAGCGAGTGTTCTGCTTAAATTTAGTCAAAATCCATACGATTTGAAAACGTGGATTTTTTTTCCTATAACTTAGAATGTCTTTTGTTGAGTTATGTTTTTCTGTATGTGGGCTAACTAGCTAACTGAGAAGCCTTTTTAAAAATGTTTTCTATAATTCTCTTGGCTCAGAACGGGTGTAGTACTTTCTGTGTACAATATGTTCTTTACGTTTTGGGTAATGTGCCTGGTAATTCTCTTGTAAGTTAACGGCGTAATTCCAATCATGTTTTTAATCTTTACCTAGTTACGAACCAGAGTTTCCATTCAGACTTCTACCCAACTCTACTTCAATTTATCCCCAAAGAATTCTGCCACCAGTTTTGATTTTTCTTTCCAGGGGATGTTGTGTTGAAAGACTTGAACTTGAAAGCTGAAGCACTAAATTCTTTGAAGCTTCCTGTCATTGTACGTGCTGGCTTTATTGGGAGCATTACCTTGAAGGTACTTTTCTTGGGGTTCATACTTTGTCTATTTGTCAAGATAATCGCCTTGTGTCATATCCTGTTGTTCTGGATGTCCCAGATGTATGCTTCTGGGAGTTCCTTACACTTATTTAATGCGTCATCTGCCAAATCCGAACTGACTGGGTTGGAGAACATGTCATGTGAGGAAAATGGAAGTATAGTCTTACTGTAATGACTCCCTCACCTATAAAGCTTCTTTGGCGGCAAACTTGGAGATTCCCAGTTTCTCTTGAGTGCTTTGACAATGCGGTTGTTGATGTCATTGGTGACAAATGACATTGGCAATAAGTAGAAGCTGGTGGGAGGTCGTGGTTTAGATTGTTGACTAAAATGTGGAGGTTAGCAGTGAATGGCGGTTGTAGCTGTTTGGTCACCAGAGGTGATGGGTGGTGGTGGAGGGCAATAGTGTCCTAGTAATCATAGTGAATTGCAGTTGGTCGTGAAGGATGGTGGGGTTGTGCTGAACGTTAACAGAGGCTGTCAAGAACTGTCCATAAAAACCACGGCCACTGCTGGATGCTCATCGTTACCCATATATGCTACTTGTTACCCATCATTAGTCACGACATGTTACTACAGTGTTCATTGTCTTTCCCCCACCAGCTGTCCACTTTACACCCACCCTCCTCTGGTGGAACGGCCCCCTACAACAACTATCACCACTTCCCACTTAAGCCATTTGTTAATAATCACCAACAACTGCAATTGTTATTATATCTTATTGAATCAAATTCATATTCAATTGAGATATCAGATGAGTTAAGTGAGATCTCAAATTTTTGCGTTCCTATTTCTCCCTTTCTTGAATTTATACTTTTTGTTGAATTCGATAGGTGTAAGTGTGAACGACAGATTTCACGTTTTTATATTTCTTGATATCAGAGTGCTAATTTGGTTTGTCTGTTCCATGCAAAGGACCAGAATATCAGGAAGTAAATATTCATGCGTTTAATTATTTCTATACGTATCTACAAAAATTTAAAGTTTACTATATGGATCCAGAATATGCTTTCTGTTGTTAGTACGTTAATCCTTACTTTGGATTGTTTGTAGGTCCCATGGAAAAGTCTTGGCAAGGAACCTGTTGTTGTTTTGATTGACCGTGTTTTTATTCTAGCTCATCCTGTTCCAGATGGGCAGAGTCTTAAGGCAAGATGCTCTACATATCGGTATTATTTAATGATTGGCAGATATAGATGGTGTTCAACGTATTTATGTTCAATTCATTGTATTGTTCTTGTCGTGATTTTTCTGTTTCAATATGAGAATTAATGTTCCTGGGTTTCATTTTTTAGGACGAAGATAGAGAGAAACTATTTGAGGCCAAGCTCAAGCAAATTAAGGTATATAATACTCTTTTCTATCTCTATCCCCCATTTAAGTACTTTCTGACAATTGTTTCTGTAAGAACATTTAAAATCGATTGCAAAATTAGATCTTCAAGCCTCAGAATAACTCTCCATTTTTTTATTTTATAGACCACTTCCTACTTTGCTACCTCATTATCAATGTTTGTTTGTCCATTTTAATGCAGTCTTCCACGCTCATAGAAATTTAAATTGAATATGTAGAAGTAGATCATGATGCTTGGTATGGCTATTATAATTCTTAATTGATCAGAGCTGTGTATACTTATCCTTTTATTTTATTATTATCACGTTTTCATTCTTCGGTGTTGCCTAGGCAAGAAGGTAGTTTGGATATCCAATGTTTGTGCTCCTTAATGAAGCACTCTGATTAGGTGCTTTCCCTGGTATTTGGGCATGGCGACATTGGACTGCCTTGCACCATTTAGTGGGCCTTGCTTAATGCTTTTTAGGGCTTTCCGCACATTTTTCATTGGGGAAACCCTAATATGGTTGTCAAACCGCCATGAAGCTGAACATGAATTTTTGTTGCAGCTAATTGTCATCGAACGATTGAAAATGTTTTCAGTGATTTTAATTGTGATCGTAAAATTTATCCCCTGTGCAATTATAATTCTGATCAAACATCAAAGGATGTGGTGGAGTGGCAATTGAGATTGCGTTTAGATGATGCTATCCATTCGCAAACAAATTTAAAATTTACGTTTTATTTCTAGTGATTCTATTTTTATTTTTTCTTTATTTTTCTCATTTAAAATATCATAGTAGTATAACGATAAATTAAGTTATAAGTTCTATATTTTTCTAATTTATTTGTAGATGGTTCCTAATGTATCTTACTTTACCTTTTATAATATATTTATCATGTAGTTTTGTGTTAGGTAATATAATGGATTAGTATTTAATAAAAAAATATTTTCTATAGCTTTTTTCTAGGACGTGTAAGTGCTGATCTACATTTTTTTTGGGAGTCAATTTTTAACAATAGTTGTTATCTCGTGTTATTTGTCGTAATCTAACATAAAAATTCAGTTTCTCTTGCTTGTATTTTGTAGGATCTATGGATGCTGACTTTCATCTATCTGTGTCTTCTGATTCATATTTTTACAGTTATATTTATGTTATGTTTTGTATTAAAATAGTATCTTCTAAAATAGTTTATCTTTTTTTTAGAGTGTGGTGCTGATGTGATAAGTATTAATACATATGCATAAATTTATCTTATTTTCACTTATTTGATAATTAATTTTTATTTAATCATAAATTTGAAATATAACTCACTCGTGCACGCCCTATGGGATGCCTGGACTCTTGCATTGTGTTGCTTTGGTAGTAAGGTAGTGGCCTACCACTTTGCTCGCCTTGGCTGTCTTAGAAGTCTTACACTACCACTAGACAAGATTTAACAATTGCTCGTTAGGTATCACGATGTCCTATTTCTGGACATGCTCCTCCAAAGCGTTGGCCTGTGAAAGTATGCTAAATTTTAGTTTCTTAAAGAGTGAGTTTATTTGACTGTTGGCTGGTGAGAAATGGGAGTTTCAATACTCCAGTATTGGTTTTCCACATAGAAACTCAGCCGCTTCTTGTTAATTGGAGAAGGCTTGTTAACCCTCTTTGTTTTATTCCACTGATGTCGTAGATTATCTTTCCTTAATGTTCAGTAGAGAAGATCTTGTTCTGTCTTCACAAAAGTCTTGCAGTTAATCTGAAATCGAAATTTTATCCAGTTTTCTGCATTTCTAATGGATTTATACATGCGGAGATATTCTCCATTATTGTATTATGTAACTCAATTTTAATTATTATTTCTTATTGTAGGAAGCAGAGTTGGCAACACTGGAAGCGACAACAAAAAGATCAAAAGTTGGAAGTGTATGCTTTGCTTTAATGAAATATATATGCTTTCACCTTGATTCAGCTAGTGCTTTGTCATCAACTGTTATGGAATGTAAATGTAGTGCTTTTAGATTACCTCAACATGTTGGCATTTCATTCGGGTTTTATCATTCATGGATGGGTTACTATGCTGTACAAAATTTTCCACACAAAGTGTCTGTGAACAAATTTTCCCCGCAAAATTTTCCACTGAAGTCCTTGGCGTCGTATTGACCAAATTTACTTTTTCATATAAAGGGTTTCTTGTGGTTCTTTTGACAGATTTTGTAGAAGCTCAAATGTTGGTATACATGAACGTATTTGTAAAACATAATGTGACCATTTTAATATAACATCACTTTTGAAAACTTGATGCCTTTTGGTTCTCATACAAGACTATTCTAGGTTTTTCAATTAAATTCTTCATATTTTTATTTTACCTGGATTCCACAATCTACATCTGCTAAGCTTAGCTAGAACCTTTTAATTCGCTCTGTTATAATTTCGTTTTCTGATTTTGCAGCCATCCGGTGGAAATTCTTGGTTAGGGTCCTTAGTTGCTACCATCATTGGAAATCTCAAAATTTCTATTACCGATGTACATATTAGATATGAGGATACTCTTAGGTATGTGAATATCTTTCATTAAGTTTCTGTCTTCCACTTAAGTGTTCTGATTTCCTGTTTCTGTTTTGATAGATTTTTGCTTTTATGTTTTATTTAGCAATCCTGGCCATCCGTTTTGTTGTGGCTTAACCTTGTCAAAGTTAGCAGCAGTTACAATGGATGAAGAGGGTAATGAGACATTTGATACCAGTGGAGCTCTGGATAAGTTGCGAAAGGTTATCTTTCTTTTCGTGTCCTGGACTTGTTTTTTATTGATGAATTGGCTTAATCATCAGTTCTTGATTTCTTTATCATCTTTATACTACATTACCGTCATTATCTTCATTGCTTTCTTAGCCACTTCATGTTAGTTATCAATAATGTTCTGAATGTAACTTTTGCTAGTTCTCTCTGTTAGTACGAATGCTTAAATTTTCCGGAGTAAAATGTATTATACATGTTTGCATAGTTTTTTCGTATGCTTTTCCGGTGATATAGATATAGGAATAAATGGGGATTGAGTTGTTGTTTTAATGTTCTTCTGCTGTTTCGTTTCTCTCTTAGCCTCTCTTTATTTCTGTGCAAGCTGTTTTTGCACATTTTTCCGTTTCCGATTGCATATAGCTTGTTCCTCTTACCTGGAGCTTCTACTACTGTCTTTGTCCCATGAATACATTTTTTCATGTGGTTATGTCACACATTAATTGTTTGCCCTCATGGGATTCCTTCTGTATATTCTACCCTCTGTTTGGATTCATTGTTTTGTTTGAAGCTCCAAGACAGTTGGGTGTTGATCTTTTGTGTCCTAAACCGAAATCTCTGTAAACTCGAACATAGAGATTCCTTCCTTCTTGAACACTTAGTTAGAAATTTTCAATGTCATGTTATAGTTGTAGAATGTATTTACCATAATCTGGTATAACGAAGTCATTTGGATTTGTATTTGTTTAATAGCTGGCCTCCACGAAAGAAGAAACGTTGCTCTCTAACCTCCCAACATGACTCATGCTGGTGTTTGTTCCACCTAAAATCCTTCTTAGTACCATATAAGCTCATGGAGTTGCTTTATGAGCAATTGGTACAGTGAATAGCAAAGGTTAATCCTTTAGACTTTGGGTGCCCATTTGTCTATTTTAAGACTTTACAAAATCCTGAATGATAACTTCGCAACTCTTGATAAACATTTCTCAAATACAATAAGAAAAATCTTAATATCTCTGGATACTGCTAGAAGAGGTGTTGTAAATTTTGTCCCTGCTCCTCTTGGAGGACATTGTGTTGGCTTGCCTGTTTGGGAATGAAGATGTGTTGAAGATAAAATCAGGTATGGTGTGCTGTGTAGAGACTCCAGAGCCCGTGGAGAAGGATGTTCTCTTGTTCAAAAATGAAACATATAATATTTCAACGTTAATATTTATACCAGACCTCGGAAGGTTTTAGAAGCATAACAGTCAAATCCTAAGAAACTACTAGACGAATCTATCCTCTGGATTATGTGTCTCGTCAACAATATGTATATTCACTACCAATATTTTAGTTTTCCCTTTCAAATGTTGGACTGTTCTGACGGTTTGGTCGCTGAAGCGCTCTCCACATGATATCTTGACTGTGGAACATGTTATTGCAATCATGCATGCAGAAATGTCTTGATTATTAATAAAGATGCGAGGCACACTTCAAGAATATGGAGGATACACTTTTCCTCTTGTTAAAATGAATCAATTAAGAAGCTGTTAACAGCTGTTTAAATTTTATACCCTAGATAGGTATTTTATATAGATTGGAGTTCTATATCACTCTCAAGGGAACAGTGAAAAATTGTGCTTATACCTAAGATGCGAACACTGTTTCGTCTGTATATGAAATAGAGCAGATATTGTTGTCCTCCGTCACGTTTAAGCACTTGGCAGCAAATCTGTAATATCCTTGAGAGCAGACTGGAAAGGGAGGTAACTCTTAACTGAGAGGTGTCCAGAACTTGATGTCCTTGGGAATTGCTCAATATGACTGATGTACAGAGATTCCAAGATAGTGAGTGATATGTCTTCTGCTAGCACTTGGCTAGTATATGTTTTGTTAACCACTGTCGATGGATCTTTGTTTCGCTTCTGAGCACAGCTGCCCTAAACCTTTACTTTTTAGGCAAGTTGCATGCTACCAACTAACTCTCTTTTCTTACTCTTGAAAGCCATTTACGATCAGCTGGCTTACGTTTGTGTGGTTTCTTATTGCCACTGTTAATGCAGCTTCAAGCAACTTAAGCTTGTGTATGAAAATTTTTTCTTAGAGAACATAGTCTGGAAAAGGATGTCATATATGACCCACATGGGAATCTGTTAGTCCAACATAATTTTCTTACCTGGGCCCTGGAAATTTATGCCACATGCCTCTGACAAGAAGTAGGGCATCTAGATGTCAGGTCTACGAGTCACTGTCATTTTTAATGTTTTTCCTTTCGGTTTGCCAGCACAAGTAATGGTGTAAATCTTGTTCTGGTGTAGACTTGGTGAATGATGCACAAAAGTTTGGAAAGAAGGGCTTCACTGTTAATATCTCTCTTGGCAGGTTGAACATTAATCGTGATAGAAACAGGCGGGACTTGTGGGATCGTATCACCCTATGCTCACCAAGATCTATTACCTCAACCGCTATATTTTGCCTACCATTTGGTTTTAATACAAATTTCCTCAAAATTTGTATTGACGATATTACCTTCTCTACAATAGGATAATAGACCATATTTCCTAAAAATTCGTGAGTTACCTGAAAATTTTCTGAATTTGCTCTTCTAATAGTAGTTTACTGTCCGATCCAAAGTCATAATTATCCTGCTATGTGAATCTTTATTAGGCTTCTTTTGGAATGATGCTGGATTTTTTTTCTTTAATTCTTGTCTTTATGGACTGATGCTACACAAATCGAGTTAGTCACTTTTTTTAGCTTGTGTTGTAGTAAAACACTGGTTCTTTATATTATGTTGTAAATGTAATTGCATTACCCTTATTTTTTTACCTTCTATTGTAGCATGTATTCTTGGCAAGTCCTATTGTAGACTCGAAATTATGTTTCAGAGGCATCTTGATGAACTGTTCTAATCCTGAGATGAACATAGAACTGATAGAACTTGTCTGACCATAGAAATCTCATTTAATTTGACATATTATCTAAAGGAGAGATTTTTTCCCTTCTTCTAGTCCTTACAACTTCAAAAACTAGCTGTTTATCATGACTCTCACAGTCCTCCATGGAAGCTTGAAAAGAAGTGGGAAGATTTGAATCCTGCAGAATGGACTGAGGTTCGCTCTTCCACAAGTTTCTTTTATCACTCTATACTACTCTCTTCTAACTTCCCTGTGTGCTGAATTGGTTTTCTAAATTCCAGATATTTTCTGATGGAATTCATGGGATTTTTCAAAAGGAGGAAGATTCCCCATGGTCAACTAAAAGAAAATATCTTGTATCCCCAATAGATGGGACACTCAAGTACCATCGCATTGGAAAACAAGAAAGTCATGAAATTGGGGTTCCTTTGGAAAGGGCTTCACTTGTTCTCAGTGATGTTTCTTTAACTATATCAGAGGTTTTATAGTCTACGCTCTGCATATGTCTTCCATTTGTTGGATTACTACATACTTTAGTTTTGACACTCAATGACTGATATGACTTTCAATCATCAGGCACAGTATTATGATGGTATTAAACTCTTGGAAACCTTGTCACGGTATAGGACACGTATTGAAGTTTCTCACTTGCGACCTATGGTACGAGTTCTTGATGATCCTTGTATCTGGTGGCGCTATTTTGCCCAGGCTACTCTGCAGCAAAAAAAGATGTGGTACTTCGCTATTGCTGATCCATAATTTATTTATTATTGTACTATGCAAGGGCTGAAGCTGGTCTGTCTTTTCTATTTTGAGGTTGTAGATGTTATTTAAGACCTCATTTTAATGTAATAATAAGATTTTCATAATTTCTTATTGAAGTTGTTGCTATTTTTCCCCAAAGTGTAATGGAATTGAGAAATCTCTGTAAAAGCTTTAAAAGATAATGATTCCGTCATACGTTTTATTTTAGGGTCAAAGATAAGTTATTAGAAATGCAATGGTAAAATGTATGCTGAATTTAGGAAATTCATAAGGTGGAGGGACGGGGCTAGGTCTTTTCCGGGTCATACAAACAAACAAGATCAAGAGGGAGGAAAATCATTTCTGAAAATTATTTTCTTATCCTGTGCTACCAATTTTACTCACTTTTCAACAGGGATCGCTTTTGTTGAATCAGCAGATGTGGCAAACTGGGGTCGTGGTATTCTGAAAAAGATCCGGCCAGTGCTTTTTTTAGGGTAATCTTCCCCATTTCTTCTGTTGTAAGGGAGAGAAACCACGTAGCTGAGGTGGGTTTCGGCTATCTGAGCATTGAAGGCAGAAAAGGGCGGGATAAACATAATTATGGGATGGTAGGGAAAAAGGGAAACAAGATATGGCATATTACAGTTTCCTTTCCCATCAGTCTAATGTATGTGAAAAAAATGGAATTTGATAAGATGATATGTGGTTTCTGTCTCAAGTATTCATCTCTACCTAAAATCAGGCAGTTTATTGCCCTCCTGACCTTTCTGTTCTTTGTGAAGAAATAAAGATATTAAAAACCCGAATCTGATACTCAGTTCTCCTGGAAAGTCGATGTTCACATTTTGTAGAAACTGATCTTTTTCTGGACATTTATATCCAGTTCTAGGCAGTTTCATGTGGGAAGTTGATAAGGTGGAGAAAAGTCGTCAGCCGTCACCCGCCATTCCATTAATGTTGATTAGTTCTTTCCCATCAGGATTAAGTAACTGTATCTTTCCACATCACGGAAGCTCATAGACCACTCTCTCTGGGACGAATGATATCTACACCAATTAAAAAATATATGCCTAGTAGGAAACTAAGAAAGGATGCTGTTATGAATCCTGGTTGTTGACGTTGGAATACTGATTAAATTGTTTCCTCATGTTTAAACTGTGTTTGACTGTAAATCCTGGACTCAATAGTTCATCTGTGGCCTGGAGTTGACACAGAATTCTTAGTATATCATCCAACCCTTTCCTGGATAGATTAATAATTAGTTAGGGAAATGGAAACACTGCCTGGCTCAACTGCATTGATCATTTCTCAATTGTCTGAAACTCTTTGGATAGGCAACCGTCCTAAACTACTTGATAAATGATGAGAGTAAGAAGCAGCACAAGGAAAATGAGATATAAAAGGGAGTGAACCTAGACACATTGAGCATTGGAATGAGGTGGAGACATCATGCTGTTCAGAGTTCGCATCATGCTATCCTGGTAATATAAGCATCAGAACTACTTTCAAGCGTTTGTGATGCTTAGCTTTTGCCCTGTGAACAAACACCTTTTTTGTATGCCTCAGGCATAATTACGAGTAGTCAAAGGGAGATTTGAGAGTTAGCGTTCCACCTGAGTAGGGAGGCATCTTTAGCCTTTCCCGTTTTTTTTAATAGGAAGCCAAAATCCTATTCTAGACTGGGGAAAGAAAATGTACTCTTGCTCTTCTCTGATGTTTCCGTGTTTCCACATTCGCCATTGACACCATTTTTCTCCTGGACCCTGGAAGGACCTTTTAGGAGTGTAATTCCTTCTTTCAAATGGTGGTGTTAGAAAATTCTTCATGGTCACTCTGCATGCAATGTCTTTTTAACAAATTGAATGTGATGGACTAGAGGATTTTAATATAGTATAAGAATGTGTGTTGTGTTAGAGGATTTTAATGTTGTATAAGAATGTGATAGACTAAATTTGTTGTTATGGGATTTATCCAGAAAATAAGTAGCATGTCAATTCTTTACCAATTGGAGCGCACTCTAGACTAGAGCAGAGATTTGGAACAATCCTACGAACTGGAGACTTTCTTTGTTAACATCTGAGGACCATTACTTTTTGCAGCTATCGTTTCTCATGGGAGAGAATAAGGGATCTCTGCCATCTTCGTCGAAAATATGTTCAGCTATATGCAAGTTCTCTGCAGAAAATAGACTTTGATATTTCTGAAATTAGGAAAATTGAGAAAAACCTTGACTCAAAAGTGATACTTCTATGGAGGTACTATCTAATCTCCTTGCATTCGATTTCTTATTTCATACAGTCTTTCCTGGTTCTGTTAAACTCTGGCTTCACCTTCTGACTCTCTGTGTCAGATTATTGGCACATGCAAAGGTTGAATCTGTAAAAACAAAGGAAGCGGCTCAACAGCAGGCTGGTCTGAAAGGAAGTTGGTTGTCTTTTCGATGGTATGTAAGATATCTACGTTTTCATTCTGATTCCTTAATAAACATATTGTCTGCTGTTTGATTGAAATCAGGCTAATTAGAATGGTTTCTTGATGAAGTGGAAGTTGTGGGAAATAGAAAAATTTGGCCTTGAATCCACAAGGCACGAATATCCTCAATCCATGAATCCACAACAATATATTCAGACGATCCTTGAATCCGTAATGATATAAAAAGGCCCTTGAATCCACAAGGGTTACTTTTTGACGATCCTTGAATCCACAAGGATAAAATAACGTCCCTTGAATCCATAAGGGTTTCTTGACTTCACAAGCACTTAGAAATCTTTCCAAGAGAATGAAAATTCGTAATATTCATCTCCCCTGTAGTTAGAGCATGTTAGACTCTAAATTGACCTAAAAACAGTTGTAGCTCTCTTAGAAGATTGATCGGTTACGAAAACAAATTTGCATGGGCTAATAGTAAAAAAGCTACGGAAACTGAAAACTAACACATTATTCACACGATTCATTTGGGCTTAATCTCATTTTGGACATTCAAATGTTTGTTAGTCCACGTTTGAAAATTTTCAGGCCACCTGGGTCAAAAAGTTTTTACCTCTCTTTTTTTTTGAAGTGATGTGCTACTTCAGTGCTAGCCATCGTAGCTACCATTTCCTGCAATTTCTGATTCAGTTTTATCTCTTGTGCAGGCTTACTTCCTCTCAAGATGTGTCAATTACTAATGAATTGGTGGGAGAAAAGTTGGTTGACGAAAAAAGATTGTCTAAAGAAGAATGGGAATCGCTAAATAAGTTGTTAAGCTATCACATAGATGAGGATGCTAACCCATTCTTGGGAAAAGATGTACAAACAATTATACAATTATTGATTGATGTTTCAATTAGTCAGGCCGCTGCTAGAATTATCAGCATAAATCATACCGAAATAGTTTGTGGCAGATTTGAGCAACTTCAGGTTACTGCAAAAATGTATCAAAAAAGTGTTCATTGTGATCTGTCCTTGAAATTCTATGGTTTATCAGCACCTGAAGGATCTCTTGTTCAGGTCTGTTTTCTAAGTTGGTTTTAATTTTTACTTCTGATTGATGGCCTGGTTTCTGAATATCAAGCTCTCTTCAGAGTGTCAGCAATGAGAGAAAGGCAAACGCTTTAGCGGCCACCTTTGTTCATTTACCAGCTTTGGAGAATGTAGATTGGCAGCTCTCAGCAACGATTGCTCCCTGCCATGTCACGGTATTATCCATCACATTTTCTTTAGCGTGCAATTCTTCACCAAATAACTGAATACGTGTCTCCAGTCCATAGATTGGCAGCTTTTTGGGTATTTGCTGTAGAGCTGTGTAAATTGAACATGGGATCTCGTTTTTGGTGGCAAATATTTAATCCATTTTACATGCATTTTGATTGAGTTGTCAGTCGGTAATTAGCAGGGTAGCTCCGTGTAAGTACACTTTTATCTGCAATTTTAGTTGTGTCCTATATACTCAAGCATTTGATCTGGAAGATACGTTACATGTGCAGAAACTTGTTTAGGCAGAATTATGCTTGATGATTACTCTGTTGCCACTGTATGGTCATAGGTTTTCCCACTATCTTTTTGACATTTAGGTGTTAATGGAAAGTTATGAGCGCTTTTTAGAATTCATAAAGAGGAGTAATGCTGTTAGCCCAGCAGTGGCATTGGAGACTACAACTGCTTTGCAGGTAATTGTTTGATTACATGTTCTCTAGGGTGATTTCTTTATTGCATTTAGTTTTGGGACGTTATTATAAATTCTTTATTTAGGAATTTCAACTTTCAGTGCATGATCATTGTCTTACAATTCAAATGCCGATCAGTCATGAAATTTTGACCATGCAATTCTTTGTCCGCCGGTGTTACATATTGATATCTCATCAGTGGAGCCTATTGTTGCAATGATTACCTGCTTTGCTGTTTTGGTGCCTTCGTTCCCTTATTCTTAATGTCAAGTTTCTCTCTTTATCTTTCTACATAATCTCTTATGTAAACCAATAGTGTTGTCCCCTCATCATCAGGTGAGAGGTTTTTCTGTCATGAAGTGGTCCTGTAAGTCTTCTTTGGGGGATTCACATGTTTCATGTTACCTGGGTTAGATTCTTCCAATGTCCTTCTAGTTGGGTGAGATTGATCAAGCGGCAGTACAGAAAACCTCGCTAGATTATTTGATTGGTTCTTGTGATCTAAGAGATGCAAATTTTGAATTGTAACTAAAATCTTTGTCATCTAAGAAAAACTCATACTGATCTCCCGGCAGGTTTTCAATGACAATGCTTCAAATTGTCTACACTCCATCATATACGTATTTTAAATCTTATGTATCTATTTATTATTATTTGTTCACAATGGAAACTACTGTTACTATTGATCTAACCAATCCCTGACGTACTAAGTTCGTAGATATCTCTGAATTTCTTAAGTATGAAGGTATCATTGTCTTGCTGAAGAATTTTTTTAGAAAGATCTTTATAGTGTGGTACAGGTGTTTCCTAAGAGACTGATTGCTTTCTCGTATTTCATTCATGGCCAAACTCTGAGAACAGATGAAGATTGAGCAGGTCACTCGCAGAGCTCAAGAACAGTTTCAAATGGTGTTGGAAGAAAAGAACAGGTCTGCCGATGAATGAATCATTTACTTATTTGTGGTCTTAAATATGGTACACTTGGAATTGCATACGTAGGTCATTGGTTATTATTTTTATTGATGTCTAATGACATCGGTTTTTGCATCTCCTGCAATAATATGAGGATATACTACACAATTTCATGATTCATTTTATTCGTGAATTTGTGATCTTTAGCATTTACATCAAGCCAACCGTTTATTTGTTTGTGGCTTCGTGACAGATTCGCTCTTGACATTGATTTTGATGCACCAAAGGTGAGGGTTCCATTGAAAGGCGCTGGGTTCCCTACTACTGAAGACTTTTTCTTGGACTTTGGTCACTTTACATTGCACACAAGAGTGAGTTTCAGTACCTAAAGCTGTTCAACTTCTAAAATAATTATTTTATAACGATAAATAAATTCTTAATTGCAGGAATGCGAACGTGAAGAACAAAGGAAAAGTTTGTATTCCCGTTTTTATATATCAGTCCGGGACATTGCAGCTTTTTTTATTGATGTTAACTCTGGAAGTACAACATCCTCAGTTGTGCAGACTGTTGATGAGAAATCTCATCCACCCCCAAAAGATCACAGAGAATTCTATTCCCTTATTGATCGATGTGGCATGTCAGTTGTACTTGACATGGTATTTTAGTTTCTCTTTTTGTGTTAACATTTTCTTTATAGCATGTTTTACATCTGTAATGTCTTTCATGTTAATATGTTTCTTCTATTTTCTTGCTGCAATAATTTTGCGGTGTTATCTCTACTGCAGTATTAGGACCATAACTTTATATCTCAGTATATCTGATATCTTTACTTCATGTTTATTGGATGTTTTTGATCCAGAGTTTGCTGATTCTATTAAATTCCATCTGATTTGCATCAGTTTGGTCGAATTATCACTATATATATATTCTTTAAAGGAGTTTTTTATTTATTTCACGGAGGTCAAAGTCAAGGTTGAAACGGCAACACACTTGATGTGATCCTGGTTGAAATTTAGCTTTCTATCTTAGTAAATGCTAAGCTTTTTTAACTTTCATATCTGACCTTTGACTTCTGATCTTAGACTTATGTGCATATATCTATATCTGTATGAAAATCACATTTAAGATTGTATTGTTCAATTCTAGAGGATGTGGTTTTGCTAGAACTAGAAAGCTAGAGGAAAGACACACGGGGATGAACCTGGTTTCTGTGTAAACGTCTTTTTGCAATCAGCTTTATAGGTTTGGGTAAAATTCTTGATACCAATCTAACTTGATAGCTCATTCGCATTGTCTGGGTTGTGCTGGTACATATGCTCCTAGAGCTAGAGTTCTCTTTTAGGGAGTCAACAAATTTTGATGTGTTCTATTTTCTATAGCTCTTATTTTCTCTCTTATAATATTGTTCCACTTCGGAACTTTTCTTTGCTCACAAAGGTGAAAGTAAAGTATGAAAAGTAGCTTACACAAGAATAGTTTGATGCAATTATTTTACCTGGAAGATTAAGCTAAGTGGATTCTTAGGTTCCCTTTCTAACTACTGCAGGAAGTGTAAGGATGGGCAATGACTTACACAGAGAAAGATAAGAACATTGCCTTCAGAGGTCTAGAAACAATTATTTCGGGGGCTTCTTCGGTGATCTTGTCCCCTTTAACATGCGGCATTTTCCTTCTGACTTAGTATTTCCTGAGTTAGGGATGGAAGAATAGTTTCCCATATGGAAGTTATGGGACTTGGTGTAGTGACGTTAACTCTTAAACTCATCTGATTCTCATTGTTTCTGGTAGTTTCCAGCTTAAGGTGCTTTTGCTACGGAATAGGACTCATTCCAAAAATGTAACAACTGCAAACACATTGTTCCGCATGTCATCAGCAAAAGAAGATCGAAGAGTATTAAACAGCAGAGACTCAAATTCGAATATTCTTTTGTGAAAGATGAGAAATCATGTTAGGACGAATGAAAGGTCATGAGGGCCTTCTTTCCTAGAATTTTAGATAGCATTTATTTGTCAAATACGACCTGATCTCACTTACAGCATCCAGTTCTTGTAAGAGTCCTAGGCCTGCTGGTTTATGGTAGTGGAAGAAGATTAGTGTAGGAAGAGGCAAAGAAAGAATGATTGATGAAGAGAAAAAAAGAGTAAGCTTCCATTTTAGCTACAACTTTTTGTTGCCACTGTCTTTACTGTTGCCTGCTGACACTGGCTGCTGGCTTGGTTTCCTGTTGCCTACTGTTGTCCTGCTGCCCCTTGGAGCTTCTGCCGCACAATGCGACAACTCATTGGAAGGGATTGGGTTTCTGGGTTATAATAATTGTTGGGATTCAAAGATGTTCTATTTTTTTGACCCCTTGCTGTATTGATCCCTTTTTGGATAAAGATAGATATAAACTTGTAGAAGCTTAAATCAAGTTCTGTGTACTGTATGGTAACCCATACATAGAGAAATAAAGAAAATGCTTCTCTTATTCGTATGAAAATCACTCATACAAAGGGAGAGGTCTGATATTTATATCAGCCCCCTCAGAAGGTTCTAGACACATGCACATGTAGTTATAAAGGAAGCCACGTGATGTATATTAGGAAGGACACGTGAGTTGTACTAAACAAATCCCGACAACAAAACCTTATAAATTTGTGAGATATCTGATCTTTTTTTGTGGCAGGTTGCAACCATTTCTTGCATCAATTAATCAAAAACCCCACTCCTCCCTCCTCTTTCCTGTTACATTTCTAGTCTAGAGTTTTCAAATAGTTGAAGGTATAATGTACTGTGATGGATGGATAACTTAGTTCAAACATGGCTGATGTAGTCAATGGATTTTTGTTCGTATGAAAGTTTTGGTTGCACTATTTTTTTAAAAGCAATGTTTGATGGAAACTTGATTGGATTTGTTTGAGTTAGTTATTTATGTGTTAAAGTTTTGACGGGTCAACAACTTGGGTCTTGGGTGATTTTTAATTATAAGAACACATTAGTTCTTTGTTTTCTACTATTTAATATTGAGGAGCACAATCATAGTAGAAGTATGGTTGGCTCATAACCCATAGGTCCTAAGATCAAAACCTGAGTTGTAAAATTTACATGTGGGGAGAAATGACCTCTGTCATGGAGGACAGAAGAGAGAACATTAGACAACTGCCTCAAGATTTATTCACCTCTAATGCCCATTATATCAGGAGCAATCTTAGACATCTTTCTCAAAATGCCTTCAGTCTTTTACAATATTTCTTTATAACTAAGAACTTCCAACAGTCAGTTATGCATTGTTTCTCAAGAATTACGGAAATTTTATAATTTTTATTTATTTAAATCTTAATGGTTTATGTGTTCTCCCCCTGCTTTGTTTTGCTTCCATATTTTCTTCTTTTCTCTGGGAAGTATAGCCCGAACTTCTTCCTTATTTACTACTTTTTGAGATTTTTCTGGTGCCTAATAACTAATTTTTATATCTCCTCTGAACTTTTCATTCGCTGGGGGTATCGTGCATGGAATTTTTTTCTGAAGATAAAGATAGCACATCCAAGATACCCATCTACACGGGTTTCTATGCAAGTTCCTAGGCTTGATATTCACTTTTCACCTGCAAGATATTGCAGACTAATTGATTTGCTGGATATGTTCAATGGTTCATGGGGATCCAATGATCTGATTACTGATGGACGTTCCGACTCTAGTTCTGTACCATGGTATCCTGCAGACCTCCTAACAAATGCAAGAGTTCTTGTTTGGAGGGTATGAGATTTTCCACTTTTTATTGTTACTGAAATTTGATTTATGTGAAAATATTTCTTATATTCCTTCTGTTTTCATGATACTAGGGAATTGGCAACAGTTTGGCTGAGTGGCAGCCTTGTTTCATTGTCTTATCTGGCTTATACCTTTATGTTTTGGAGACTGAAACATCTCAAAACTATCAAAGATGTGTCAGGTATTGAGCATATTATGACATATGAAATCTTTGTCTTTTTTTCCCATTCTTTTTCCTCACTTTCTTAGGTATGAGAACGCTCTTATCAATCTTTTATCTCAGTCCTGATATTTTTCAACTGTTGTAGCATGGGGGGTCGACAAGTTTTGGAAGTTTCTCCTATTAGTGTTGGTGGTTCGTTATTCTCAATTGCCGTGGGTTGTAGGGGAACGGATGTCCAGAAGGTAGGTTGTGCACTTTACTATCTATTTTTCCTGAGATATCGAAGCTTTTATTCTAGCCTGATTTTAGGTTTACTATTTATTAAGTTGTGACAACCATTAGCTTGGAATTTGTTGATTTTTTATCAACAAACTTGTAATCCGGTCTGTATTCAACTGCTATGTTGACTGTCTCCCATCAACCATTTTCTGCTCTTGGATTTCTTAGGTCATCATTCCGTCAAAACTGTGTTTTTTCATTTTATTGATCAAATCTTTTGTTTGCGATGATAGCTACCTGACCATATATCTATCCTAGGAATTTTTTGAAATCTGTCTGAAACAGTAGGAGGAGAAAAAAAGAAAATTTGTTCTTGTATCGTTCCTTTTGACTGAATACCTTGAAAAAATGTTGTGAGAAAAGAAAGGTTTTAACAGATTTGGTTATAACTGATAGTGATGGTGCGGAGACTAAACCTTAGAACAAGTCTCTTGTTGGAACTCTCGTTTTTCTCTCAACTTCACGCTACAATGTAATGAATGTTCACAATCCGTGGTGGTTATCTTCATTTTGTTCTTCTTCTTTATCATCATCATTCTTCCATCAATCTGTTGTGAAGTATAAGGAAGGTTTGCATGCTGTTCAAACCTTTTAGTTGACTTACCAACTTTATGTCCTCTCTTTGTAAGCTGATCAGAAGTTATTAATATCCCCCTTTTTACTCTCTGCAGTAGGAAGGGATTAGTCACAAGTTTTTTCAACTAGTTTATGGTGGAAACTACCTTTCTTCTGTGTAGATTAGGCTTACACACTTGTTTTGTTCTAGGATATGTAGGAAAGAATCCAGGATTTTATTTATCAGGGATTTATTTAGTATATTCTGTTATCCAGTGGCGCAAAGAGCTGTCCTTTTTTCAGTTCATAAAACACTGGATATATCCTCTCTATTTTGCTGGTATCAAGATCCTAGTGCAAACCTTTCGCCTTTTTTTTTTGTCTATGCGTTCTTCTTATTTTGTTTTACTGTGACTTTTTCTTTTGATTTTTGTCCATTGTTGAAACTTGAAGAGAACAGGAACCACCTGAGGTGTAAACCTTTTGGTGTGAAGCACATGGCTATAGGTTTAAACCACGTGAGGGGAAACCACATGAGGGTTGAGGTGTTCCTCGAATTACACAACCAACTTTTAATGTGTGCAGTTGAGTCTCAGACGAGCTGTTCACAAAACTGGTAGTTTGGGAGTGTTGTATGAGATTGTTATAATTTCCAGAGATTTCAGTTCATAGGATGTGAGAGCTCTAAAGCAACAAAAGTGAATTGTATCTTGCAAAACTGTAACCATGTTCTTCATGGCAAAACACTTTATGTAGTTTCTTTCCTTGATTTTTTTATTATTTCCTTCATTTTAGAGCAATTTTCTTTCCTTCATAGGAAAACACTAATGAAAATATTTTTTATTCATCAACTGGAAAATTGTCCGTGCTATCTTAATGCTATGACATCTAAAACATTAGTCCCCTTTGTTCTAATTGGTACCTAATTGTAGGAGGATTTAGGTTTCCCCACAAAGACTGACAATCTCACTCTATCCGTCTTTTATGAGGCGTCAAATTTTGATGCTGTTACCTACATGATTTACTTTTCAGGCCTTGGAGTCTTCGAGCACCTTGATAATTGAATTCCAAGGAGATGATGAAAAGGCAGTGTGGCTTAAAGAGCTTGTGCAAGCGACTTATAGGGCTTCTGTATGTGTTAATTCATATGCATACTTAAGCTTAATTAAGCTATCTAAATTATTAGTATTCACTTCTGAAAATGTCCAGGCACCTCCTGCAATTGACATCTTGGGAGAGACCGTTCACAAGGAAGATGAATCTTCTGGGACTCCAACCAGTAATCAAGGGAATGCAGACCTTGTAATAAATGGTGCATTGCTCGAGACCAGCCTTTCCATTTATGGCAAAGTATGCTATCCGTACTGTGACAAATATTTTTCTTAAAAAAGTTTGATATTGTTGTTTTTGGTTCTAAAAGAAGTATGTAATGAATGGCAAGTTATCTGTTGCAATAATTTGTGGATGGGCGTGTTTGCAGTTGGATAGGTCTAAACATGCCAATGAAGAAATAATACTGGTGCTTCTTGCTGCTGGAGGAAAGGTATCGTCTTATGTTATATGTTATGATCGAAGTCTGTTATTTTTTTACTTGTCTCCCGTGTTAACCTCATTAGTTTTTATGATCTTTGTTTCTGTTGCTTATACCGTGATTGAATCATGCTTTACTATGTGCCAAAATGCATGCCTAATCACAAGTAGAGTATATTGCTGAGACATTGTCTTCTATGGTTGCGTTTTCGGGAATAAATCAATTTGATGCCAAGTCTAATAGATTTTGTCTTCACTATAGCATAATTAAATGAACTTGCGAAAGATGCCATGTAGAACTGAATTTATAATACGAGGTTATTGGTTAAGATGTTATGTTGCAAACCTCAACAAATGTGCAGAGGAAGATGTGCGGGATTTCTCAACTATGCATTTGTATATTGCTTTATATATGTTTTGACTGGCTCTTTAGATAAACATTGGAGTTCTTCCTACCCACTTTTATTCATATTTGAGCAATCGTTTTCGTTTTCGCCACTATATTGATTCTTTCTGAATCTGTTGGCTCGCTTTCGTTTTGGAATGGTAGCATCAACTTCTTTCTTGCCGGTTGTAGTGGGATTTCTCCCAGCGTCCCTCTTCTCTTGAGATTCCTTGTCTCATTTCCTTTGTGGAAAGTACTGCACGCGCGCCATCCTTGTCTCTTACTGCTGCTGTCATTCCCTCCATCATCCATTATTTCTCTTGCTGGTTGCGTTTCGACGTCAAGATTATCACCTCCTAGATGACACCAACTATTGTGCAATTGATGTTAGCATCTCTACAGATTGACGCATCCACATTCTATTCAAGGGTATTTCAGTACTCCTATTGTATCCATATAAGCCTCTTCGTTGTACAACATTATTCATTAGGATGTTATTCAGCCATCAGTGTGCTGCATGCTGATATTCGCTAAACTGGGGAGTTGTTTGCGTGCTAAAGATTCTACCTTCCCTTTTTCTTCGACGGGTGTTTCCATCTTTTAAATAATTCAATTTCGTGTCTTCTGGTATTTGTAGTGCCGCAGAACTGTTTTTTGCTTGTTTCATTGACCAGGAACTTGCTTGGGTTTTCAAATGCATCAGATGTCCGACATTCCCTTTTCTTATCATCAATTTTTTATATGGTCTTAGACACGTTTACTATCACATTAAAGTTCATATTGATGGTGCCCTTCAGCATCTGTCCACTAAATATTGCATTATTTTGTGTTTCATGAATGCTTTCTGAATAATCCTACCTTGGTAGAATTCATTTGTTGAACATAAGCCTGGGGGATTATGGGCATCATATACCTCCTGTACCTGCCCTTTTGGGTTTTCTCTTGATGGGCCACTTTTGGCTCCTACTGTCTTCCTCCTTTGAGCCTTCCTTTCATCCTTTCTCCTCCATTGCCCTTGTCAACATTTGTTATTGGTGTAATCTTCTGAACATGAAAGTTGAGAGAGAAGAGAGGAAACTTCATTCAACGAAGAAAGGACAAGTAAAGGTGCGCTTGTACATCTCCTCTAAATAGATAGACAGAGCTCAAGATCACTTAGAAATAAGAAAAATATACCATATTTATACATTTTCTCAAGAAAAATATCTCTTAGAAAAAAAATGTATGCTAAATATTATTAAGTCGCGAATCTCTCAGAGATATTACAATACTACATCTTGGCCTGATTACCTGTCATCTTTATGAACTACTTATTGTGTTAAGCAAAAAAGCTAAGCTGAATTCTCGTTTGAACACAATAGACAGAGTCAGCAAACGATGCTTGAATTTTCATTGACATCCTTGAAGATGACCTATAATTACATTAGGAACTAAATTAACTGATGATAAGTGCGAGGCTCTCAGTAGATAGAGAATACAAAAGAATAATGGCGATGTAAAATTCCATCAATTTGACCAAGAGAATGCGTTTAAGCAGGGGTGAGAAAATGAAGATCTACAAAGGGAAAACTAAGAGTAAGAAACAAGTTTTATCTATCAAAGTAAACACCTTTTTCCGTTAAAAACACCTTTTTCCTTTGAAGGCATAGGAGAATCAACATGATCAGAGGGACAATCGATGTTATATGGCGTAATTGCAAGATACCATGACCACACAAAAAAGTAAGCCCAGAAGACTGAAAAAGGGTGACATAAAGGAATTTTTACCCAGTGGCCACCGTCTACATGCTAGATTCCCGTAGATACTGATTCTACCTTCATGATAAGTGGTCTTCCAATACCTAACCTGCTGTTACATTAAATAAAAAAAATAATTTACACACCAGTGGAGTAAAACTAGATGAGGATCAGGTATTGGCAGAACTTTAATGCATTGACATCTTTTCTTCTGTCCCAAAAGTTAAGGGAGGAATAGATGTTCATGGGAGAAAAGTTAGTCAGTTCTTCTAATTCCAATTGGGTAAATATAGTCCAAAATGAAATATTAGGAAAAGAATAAAATTCCCACTGACGAGGAGATTACGATTTCAAGATCCCCGTACTTGCTTATTTTTTTTTTTATTGTGTTCCAATTTTTCTCACTGTTGATCACCTCTGAACTTTCCTCACCCGAAGAGTTCAGTATTTCTGCATTTTTTCCCACCGTTAGTAAGACCTGATGGGAGTTTTCCAGTTTCTATGATGGAGAGTACGATAGTTTCACTATTATACTTTTTGAGTACAGATTTACTAGACATCTGAGGATATTTACTAGACATCTAAAGAATTATCAGTGGATAAGTGAAGTAAGTCAGCTTCCATCGCAGTCTTCCTTGAGAAATGATGCATCATAAATTATTTTGTTTTGTTAATCTAGGTGAAAAGAATGAATGTTTAGTTGTAGTAGTTAGCCACGGTAAGGCTGTGTCAGATGGATCTGTATCTTTTTCTACTTGCACAGCATTTTTTCCATTACATGCTTCCTTGGATACATTTAATCGTCATTGTGTAGATCAGATAGAGATGAATTGAGGGGAACTATATTCATTACCATATGATTATCCCGACTGCATTACTATATTTCCTAGTTTATTCATTCTGTTTATTTTAATGAATTATAATGTTGATAATGTTTCAGAAAAGAAACGTATCAATGTTTGTGGGTTTTCTTTCTCTTGGCATTGAAATGAAAATGCTCTTAGGTCGAAAGTCATGCTTTTGTTTACTTTATCCTGGTTTCTTGTCCCATGGTAGGTGAATGTTGTTCGTTCTGAAGCCGACCTCACTGTCAAGATGAAGCTGCATTCTTTGAAAGTTAAAGATGAACTTCAAGGCCGTCTGTCCAGCCCTCCCCAATTCCTAGCTTGTTCTGTTTTGAAGGATAATATGGATACTCCTAGGCTTTCTAGTCTGCATCTCAACGAGAGGGTATTCTGCAATTTCTTTTTCGACGAAGATGACATTTTTAGGGACGCATTACCAGATTTTGTTTCTACCTCTGATCTGAGCCCTAGAACTTGTGATAGTGAAGTAGGTGACGTTTGGTCTGTGTTGGGTTCTAACGAATTCTCAAGTCGGGAGAAAGAAAGGACAAAAAGGAAAACTGCAACAGAGGTTTTCTATGAGGCTCAGGATGATATTACTACTGATTTCATTGCTGTTACTTTTCTGACAAGGAATCCAGATTCCCCTCATTATGATGGTATTGATACACAGGTAATCCAGTGTCTTTAACACAGTAGTGAAATCTAGAGCATTTTGGTCGTTAACTTTTTTTTTTCATGTAATATTTTTCCTTTTCAGATGACTATCTGTATGTCCAAGCTAGACTTCTTTTGCAATAGGCCCACTTTAGTTGCCTTAATTGAATTTGGCCTCGACCTGAGTTTGGTGAATTCGGGCGCCAGCATTGGAGATGGAATCAACGTTTCAGAAGCTGCCTCTTCCCAGAGAACAGAAAAACCTGAAGAAAGTGGATTCAGTATTGTTAAGGGTCTCTTGGGTCATGGAAAGGGGCGAGTGGTATTTAATCTTACCTTGGACATAGACAGTGTTTCTATTTATCTTAACAATGAGGATGGTTCGCAGCTGGCAATGTTTGTGCAGGAATGTTTTCTTCTTAATATTAAGGTTAGAGAATTCATTCTCGATTTGGTTTAACAAATTTTCTTTTTTCCTATTTACATATATAATTTTCTTAAGAAATCATTTCATCGACGTTTTCGTAAGTTTTATCATATTTGAATGAACAGTTGAAAAATTATGGGTCCCCAGCTGGGGAGAAACATATCAAAGAATTAAAGTCAGTCTTCAGTAGATACGATATTATCAGCATGATTTGGCACCTTTCTACTTGAAGTGACAGAAGAACTAAGCACATGGTTGCGAGGAAATGGAAAAGCGTCTGATCTTATGTCACTGGTATTGAATATTCTCGTATGGTTGAAATCAACAATCAATCTCCTCCAAACTTTATGTGCTGAGTCAATGGAGAGACAAAGAGGAGAAAAAGGGAAAACAGGCTGAAGCCTTAACATTTTACTTCTCATTCTCTCATTAAGTTTTTCGTGGGACTGGTTTTTATATCAGCAAGTTAGTAACGAGGTGAACCAGACGGAACTAGACTGGTTCAGGCCGGTCTAGTTCATGATAACTAAAATATAAAAACAGGGACAAAATACAACTATAAACGAAAGGACTACATTTTTGACAACTGGTTACATCCTAGTGTTGGTAGTCATGCATGTAAACATGGGAATTGTGCATTAATCAAGACACATGTGCATTTTATTAAGGTTTCAAATGTGTCCTTAAATTTCTAATTATTACCTTATCTTGTGAAACATTTTCAGATTCTTTTACAAGTTTTAAAGCATCTATTATAGTTCAAACTTTATACATAGACAGATGTACATAAAATAGAATGTGTAGACGTGCAGCTTCCTCAATGTCGAATATCTGATAGATATCTGATAGAGTATTCTCTAGCTATTGATACCTGTTGGTAGAAAATCTTAGTGGTGGTGTTTCCTTTCAGTGAAGTTCTTGGTTTTTTTATTTTTTATTTTTTAGATCACATAATCCTATTTATTTTATGTAAATGACACGTCAACAGATAATCAAGATCTATTATTGATTTTATTTTTCTCCTGATTTTATTTTATACTCACATTTGTCCGTTATATCATTTTTCATTATTTTGCCATTTTTCTAATGTCTGAGTTTATATTTTTCACTCTTACATTCTATCACATTTTCGTGGATTTATAGCTTTACTGGCTGGGGCATTTGAAGCTTTGTAAATTCTGATTCTTTTATTCTTTTTCACAGGTGCACCCCAATTCCTTATATATGGATGGTACATTAGGAAATTTAAGACTTTGCGATCTGTCACTTGGACCAGATCATTCCTGGGGTTGGTTATGTGATTTGCGCAACCAAGGAGTAGAGTCTCTCATTAAGGTAGTTCTTTTTCTTAAAACGTATTTGTAGTTCTAAGATCTAATCATGTTGTGTAGTAAATCTTTTTGTTGTTAGATTATTTCCATGGTGAAATACAACTGTTAAGCGTGAAAGGGTCTATATACGATCTTGAATTAGGCCTCATGGTGGGTTTTCCTTCTTGAAAAATATCTGGATAAAAGTTTGGAAGTAGACTTTACATTAACATTTATGCGTTATGTGGAGATTTCAGAGGGTGAAAATATCGATCAATTGGTTGTAGGTCTTGGGGTATTACTCGAAAATAAAATCTTTAAAGCTAACAACATGATATCTAAATCGATGCTTGCTGCATCTCCTGAGTTATTGTTGGAGATTGATGCCAATTCTTTTAGGTCTCTTTTATAGATTTTCTTTCACCATAAAATGCATTTAAAAGCTGATCGTCAAAAAAAGTTGGTTTTCCTTGTTCTCCTCTTATTTGCTGTTTATCATGGTGTAAAGTGGTTTTCAACCATCCGAAAGGGTTTGAAGGAGGTTTTGGACGGATTATTGATTTCCAGAAATTAAGGAAATTTATATTGAAAAAAATACAAAAGCAAAAGGTTAAACTATTAATTGATAGAAGTATTTTATTAACCAAAAAATGCATTATATCCTTACATTATGATATTCACGGACAGTAGAGATTAATTTTGTTAGCATTTGCTTAATTATAGAACTTATGAAGGAATTCCAGTCTTTTTTGGTGTAACACCTCATTTTCATTAATTGCTACTGTCCCTAATTTGTCTCTGTGATGAGATTCTTTTTGGGGGATACGCTGATCTACTTGTAAAGTCTTAAAAATGTTCCCATCAATTCAAGATGACACCAATTGTTTTGACTCCTTTGATTATAAGTGGTGTGATATAGTAATTTTTAATATTTTATCGGTAAATATGTCTTTTAAATTTACATTTAATTACTACGATGTTATTTGTTTAAATGACATGTTCCTTTGTTTTCATTTTTGTGTTATAGATGACAGTTGGGATAGGGTCTTGGGATTTGATAATCTGTGCTGAATTTGAATGCATCTGGTTTAGTCATTGTGATGTATTATTGATTAATCCTTCTATGATCTGGTTGGTTTTCTTGGCTAGTGATTGAAGATCATAGTGTTTTCTTCAGTGCTTCGCTTAGTAGTAATTACTATATTTCTGTTCACATTCTGCTGACTTTTTTTGATTTGGGCTGGCTCCTGCAATCTGATTCCAGTTTATCAGCCACACGGCTCTGATGTGCATCACGGATTAACAATTATGTTCGTTCCATATTAGGATCTTCCAGAGGACCCCAGTTCCTAAGGGAAGTTGAGAGGCATTCCAACTGCATTTCACACTCTGTTGCTGGCAGTTCTACTGCCTATACCTTATTTTCCGAACATTCTTTGTTGATAGCCACTGCATTGCATTTTACTCCCTACTCCTAATTACTTTCCCCCTTCTGTCATGTTGCTTGTAGCCACCACAACATTACTGGTACTCTCATCTTCTTTCACCAAAAGGTTGGTTAAATGAAAATTGATGCAAACCATACATGGAGAAACAGACAGGAAAAATCTCTGCTCCTCAAAATCTAGGACAATTTCTAGTCATATATGATTACCCTGGCCACAAAAAAGGGAAACTACCTAGGTTAAGGAAACAGACAAACTAGGAAACTGCCCAACTAGGAAATTGACCAAGAGAAATTGATTCCTAATTACAAGTTTTTCCCACAAAAATTAGTCTGGCAGAAGAGACATGAAATATTTTAAGAGTTATTTCCTAATTAGAAAGATATACCCAAATATGTTTCTCTTTGTATTTTAGTATAAGTAAATTTATCATTACAATTTTTTAAACTTCTGTTATTGATGGTGTATGGTGTATTGGTTGGTTAATCATGGGTGGCTTATCATGTAATGGATTTGATAATGTTGACAAACCGATAGAGTTCATACCGCTAATAATATATCTATAGCGAGGGAGGCTGAATTTTTTGAAGTGATTCATATTTTAGTCAATTATTGCTTCGATATCCTCTAACCCAATGGACAACTTAATTGGAATGACAAAGGGAATTATAGTGACATTTAACATAGGATGGATTCACGGGGCAAACAAAATTTTCGTGGAGAATGCCCAGACTAGTGGAATCCGAGGATTGCTCGGTTATGGTTGGTCATAGGCTGTTTCTTGATGGAATTCGATGCGTGGGCCAAAATTTGATCTCATTTGGCACACATTCCTTCACTTTCTTTAAGTTACTGATTGAAATTTTCCCATACTATTTTTTGTCCTTTTGATTTCAGTAAATGTCTGAATATATATGCATACTTGAGGGAGGCCAACCCGTCCCAAGGGGATAAAGATAGTCCTTTCATTGATAAAATTCTCAGGAAGATTTTGACACTGTTGCCTATGTTCCCTTTGGTACGGTCATATGTTATTATATCGCCACATGAGTAGAATGTGCGAACGTGAGCTGTTGTGACAAATTTATCTAGTTTATACTTTTGAGATGAATTTGGCTCATTTGCTCCTAGCTGCTTATGCCATATGACATAGGAGAAGGTATGAGGATTCCCAGGGCTATAGCTCTTACATGGATTGAATGCCCAAGCATGTTATCTTGACAGGGCGTACTTTCTTAAAGCCATGATGTTTATAGGTTTAGTTTATTTATTATTATAATTATATCGCTAAAAGAATGATAACATGACTCGTCTACTGTTGTATTTTCAATCATAAAGTTGATATAACCTTTATTCTTTCTAGATAGGCAGTCAGATTTTGGTTTTATTTTTATTTTTGTGAACTCCGACAACATTTTGTAGGACACTAACAGATCCATTTCTGTGAATCCATTTATGTGATTTTCACTATAGGTTGTTCGTTTGTGGAAACTGGTCACAGTTACGACTATCTTTATAGCATCTTAACGTCTTTTGTGTTTTCATTGTCTAGTTTACCTTTCAGTCATACAGTGTTGCTGATGATGATTACAAAGGATACGATTATAGTTTGAATGGTCAACTATCTGCTGTGCGCATTGTATTTCTCTATCGGTTTGTCCAGGAGGTAGGCATTCATCTCGAACCTCTTAGTGAGCTAGTTGATTTGTACTGTAATCTGCTTTGCTTTTTAACCTAGTTTATTTTCATTCTCCAAATAGGGTTCTAGGTACTCAATAACCAATATAGTAGTTTCTTTGTTGAGTAATAATTATACTCACAAGATTCCAATGAAAAACTTGGACGTGAATTCCTCATCCTCTTGACATGCAGATAACTTCATACTTTATGGAGCTTGCCACACCGCGTACTGAAGAAGCAATCAAGCTAGTTGATAAAGTTGGGGACTTTGAGTGGCTAATTCAGAAGTATGAGGCTGATGGGGCCTCCTCAATCAAACTGGACCTGTCTCTTGACACGCCCATAATTATTATTCCTCGGCACTCTTCTAGCAAAGAGTATGCATCGTTTGGAAAATGCTTATCCTGTCATTTGATAATTCTATTTCTTATTTTTGTGTTGTACGGGAAGCCTTCATGAAGCGTGAAAAAATCTATAAAGAAACTGGGAATTGCTCTTACAAAAGAGAATTTATTGAATTCGCATGAAAAACAAACAGGAATGATGACTTTCTTCGGTAATGCACATATTTCCACAAAGAAAATTTGATAATTTAATTGTTATTTGCATTTCATATTCCTTGTAAAGCTGCTTTTAGCGATGAATGGTTTCTAGATAGTTTTGAAGTGTGATAGCAACCAGATGGTACAATGTTCTTGACAAAAATTTGCTGGGGAATAAAAAAGTAAACTTCTACAAATAAGCTTGACCAGTACGTTTTTCCCATTCGTGATCACATTTATCGGGCTTGATTGAAGATCCTCTCCCCCTGTCTTTGCTCATGACCAGTAGACAAAAAAAAGCATGGATATCCATTTTGTGGGACGACCATGGTTACATTTTGAGACAGTACAACCATGTCAAGTTTGTACTGTATATTGTGGGGAAAGTGTGTAGTTAGCTATTAGTTTCTGTTGGTCAGTTTCCTAGTTGGATTCAGACAGTACAACCATGTCAAGTTTGTACTGTATATTGTGGGGAAAGTGTGTAGTTAGCTATTAGTTTCTGTTGGTCAGTTTCCTAGTTGGTCAAGTTTCCTTAACCCTGGTAGTTTCTTTTTATTGTGGCCAGGGTAGCTGTATAAATCTAGCAATTTTTCTATGATTTGAATAGTAGTAGAGATTTTTCCCGACTGTTTATCCTTGTATGTTTGCATCATATATTTCTAGAATTCTTTTGAAGTTGCCTATTTCTATATTCCTCCATATAGCCCATGGAACATCTGAAAAAAGTGTCCTCCACTAATATAGATCATTGGTCACTGGCCACGTTATATGCCAATTTGGTAGGAGTTTAATGATGCCTAAATAACTACAAACTTCATATTTCCTTTAGCTCAAGTACCATTTTGCAACATAGTAATGATTGTACAGCCCAAAAAGACATTAAGGATGGTTTCCAGGTGCGAACAACAAAGGACAGTTGGTTTGGAGATGAGAGAGCAGCCTCGTGTTAGCCAATTTCCAAATAAAGATTTTACTTAGAGGGTAGTTCATTATGCTGGCCATACTATACCTTCATAATCTACATCCACATTTATTATAAATTCTTGCATAGTAACTAACATTGACCGTTCCTTCTGAATTCCATCTCATTCTGCTGGTATCCTGTTTTCCTTTTTCTGAGGCATCTTTGTAGTCTTTCGAAGTGTTTTTCATCTTCAAATAAATTATTGGGATGAGTAAAACTGTAGTTTCATCATTGTGATCAAATAAATTTATATCCTTTTTGTTCTTCTATATATTACAGTTTTCTTCAGCTTGATCTGGGTCAGCTACACCTTAGCAATAGCTTTAGTTGGCATGGTTGCCAGGATGAAGACCCTTCTGCAGTGCATATTGATGTTCTCGACATTGAGGTATTCCCTTTTGATTTCTACGTCAATTTCCTATGGACTCGCTAATGGATGTTCTGTTTTACCACTTGACAGGTAAGCGGAATCAACATGGCCGTTGGAATCAATGGATTTCTTGGAATGCCCATGATTCGGGAGGAAGAGGGATTTAATATTCATATAAGGCGCAGCCTGAGAGATGTTTTCAGAAGAGTACCAACAGTTTATGTAGATGTGAGGGTAATGATTCCTACTGTCAACACTTTTTTATCAGTCTGTATCAGATAGCAGAGTACTTTCTCTTGGCTGGGTCAATCTGGTATACAATATTACTACTTTTTGATCTTTGAGTTTTATTTGATATATTTTTTTGCACGATGTTTCATCCCAAGTCTAACATAACTATTGTCAACCAACCTAACACCCAATGTGGAACGGAAGAAGAGAGATCAACGATCCCCTTCTTAAAATCATTATTACAATTCGTAGTGGACTAGATGGAGTCACATCCTTGGTATACAGATATTACCTGATCACTTTTTGTGGTTTGAGAGAATTTGATGCAATCTCCTCCCGCTATCCTAACTATCTTAAAACATTATCACATCAGCTTGATTGGGATGATTTCTGGAATGATTGTATCAGAAATTTTCTAACTTCTGGGGTCAGGTTACTATCTGATGGTAGAATTTTTGTTATACGGATTGAGTGGTTTCCATAATCAGTTCTTTGGGGCCATAGTACGCAGAGGCTCACGTCACTGTTAAGCACAAAAAGGTGGGAATCAAAAGGTGGAAGATGAAGAAAGATAAGAAAGTAAAAATGTAAAATGAGACAAAACAGAGGAAAAAGAAGAAGAAAAATAAATTATTTGGTTTCATTGTATTTCTGCCATTTTTTAATAAAACAATGGAAATACGTTATAATACTACAAATGCATGTCCTTTTCTGTTTCTTATCAAAATTAGCCTCTTCCTTGTTATCGTTCTGGACGATCTCACTTCAGACCAACGGGGCCTGTAGACTATTCCTGATACATTTTCAGAGAAACCTCAGGGGGATGTTTTTTTTCTCATTTCATTTTTACAAGTGAGTATTTTTTTCATTTTAACTGCAAAAAAGTTACGTAGTTTTGCTTTCTTGTTCAAGAAGAATAAATCTTTTTCCATCTAAACCAGAAGCATTTTTTGCGTAATGTGATATGATATCATTCCTTCCCAACAAGTCAGTCCATCTAACTGTGCTCTGTAGCAGCGACAGGGTCGCTTGCTTTTGTTGTCATGAAAAAACCCTTGATGGGAGAAGAAGTTTGTGTCGATGGAAGAGAGAGTGGAAAATATGATTTGTGTGTTGTTTTATTCTCATTGGCAATGTCTCTGCTGAAGGTTGATGAGAATTTTCTTCCTAAGTTCTCATAACTCGCTATATCAGTTTCAATCAGTCATCGGGAAGTATGGCGCTAAATTTCATGATAGAATAAATTGTTATTATTTTATAAAATTTTAATGCACCTTCGACTTTAGTACATGTCTTGCTCTTTTGATCGTGTTTTCTAACTTCGATGTCATTCCTCTCCCATTTATTCTATCCGTTCTTCATTGATCTAGTACTCTTCCCTCTGAGTTCAATACCATGAGCATTTGATTGCAGATTCAGCCTTTAGAATATTGGGTTTGTGCATTTTCATTGCAACATTATCTCGATTTGTGCTACTGGTTGACGTTGCTGGGTTTAGTGCATTATTTTTCTCTAATAATGTTACTATTTTTATATTCCAACCATGCCATTTCAGTCTAAATATTTTAGTTTCAGTGAACCACCATTGTTTACTCGAGTTGATCATCTCAAATTGTGCAGGTGGGTTTATTGCATTGCATTATGTCTGACAAGGAGTACAATGTAATTCTGGATTGTGTTTATATGAATATTTCTGAAGAACCTAGACTTCCTCCTAGCTTCCGTGATGCTCCAAAGGACTCAATGCGCATTCTTGCTGACAAAGTTCAGTTGAATAGTCAAATCCTCCTGTCACGGACTATTGCTATATTTTCTCTTGAAATTCATACTGCTTTGTTAGATTTACGTAATGGTCTTGATGAGGAATCTCAATTGGCTCATATTGCAGTGAGTTTTCCATCTTGAACTATATGCTCCTCTGTTCTTTCACCTTTAACAATTTTTTCATCGTGCAATTTCCTATGATAATTTGGCAGTTTTTCATGCATTTATTTTATCAGCTGAATGATTGACCACTGTTACTCTATTTTTGCAGCTTGAAGGTCTCTGGTTGTCATATCGAACCACATCATTATTTGAGACTGATCTTTATTTAACAGTTCCAAAGTTGTCAATATTGGACATACGCCATGATACAAAGCCTGAAATGCGTTTGATGCTCGGCTCTTCTTCTGATGCTTCTAGGCAAGGCATACGCTCTGATCATTCTAAGATGTCATCTTCGAATGATGTTTCTGGCAGATGCATAGGAGCTGTAGCTGATGCTGAAACCCCTATTTTGACCATGTTGATTATGGACTACCATCAACGGTCATCCTCCCAATCCCTCGTTATCCGCATCCAACAACCACGCATACTTGTTGTTTTGGATTTTCTTCTTCCAGTGGTTGAGTTTTTTGTACCTGCTCTTGGTGTGGTGACTGGTAGGGAGGAAACGATGCATTCACAGAATGATCCGTTGACGAAATGTGAGGACATTGTACTGTCGGAATCTATCTATTTGCAGCAAAGTGATGTCGTATATCTTTCACCACAAAGGCGATTAATCGTTGATTGCTATGGTATTGACGAATTTATATATGATGGTTGTGGTGGGGCGATACATTTGATTGCTGATTCTGAGCTTAAAAACAAGTCTCCTGGAACTCTGCCCGTTATCATCTTAATTGGGCGTGGTAAAAAATTGCGGTTTAAGAATGTGAAATTTGAGGTATAAATGAATTGCATCTGTTTGAAGTATCTTCTTTTAGTCTTTTTGTCTTGTTCACCGAATTTCCAAAGCATTAGGTATCTGTTGCTGAAGAAAGTATACAGTAGCAAAGAGAGAATATTACTAATAAAATAGCATAACTATTACTTAGATTTTTATGAAACATTTCTTGATTTTTTCACTGGCATGTTTGCTCTATATCAAAGAACAAAAGAAAATTAAAAATACCTTACAGACCGTTCCACAAATGTTGAGAAAGGATCCAAGTATTTCAGAAGCTTTATCAATTTTTAGGGAAGTTTTAGTATCTGAAGATAACCTCTATCTGTGTATTTGAAAGATAGATACTTGAAGTTTATTTTGGGAATCTTGTTTACGTTATTTAATCAAATTCTTTACCTAGGTCCGTGCGTTGTACAAACTTTCTTTATTCTCTAAAACTTGGCACCACTAGACTGAAATTCCCTTTTATCAATCATTGTTTTTACGAAATGTCTTGTCCCCTAAGTCACCACTTGATTAAGTACATGTTTATAAACGTAAGGTCCTGACCTTTAGGTCAATGTATTTATTGTAGAAACGTATATGACGTTTCATCTTGTAATTATTTCATTTTTTTGGTGTATCAAAATTTTCCAAGGATAAACATTTGAGGCCTGAGAAATTGGAATCAGTTTCTAAGACCGAGTATTTTTTATAATCCTCGCCTGACAATATTATCTGTTTGATATTGACATGATAATATGTTATCTGCACTTTAATGATTTTTTTTGTATTTTTTACCCATTTTCCTGGCCTGTATTTTTTTTTGGTGGTTGAATTTTTGTCACTCTATGTGACCTGAGTTTTGTTTAGTTTTCTTTCTGAAACATTTTTGGGTTTTTCTATTATCTCTTCAACTTTTCTTTCCTAACCGGTTTTTTAAAGGTGTAATTGACATCTATAGCTGTATTTCTTATCAAAATATAGTGCTCTCTGTTTTAAGTCTGTTTCTTTTGATGTATTTATGGAATGAAAGTGTTCAAATTGCGAATGATCTGGCACTTTTTGTCTGTTATTTGACGGATTATTATTTGGTTAACCAGAATGGTGGACTACTAAGAAGTTGTATCTACCTCGGAAATGACAGCAGCTATTCAGTCTCTGCTGATGATGGTGTTGAGATCTCAGTGTTACACAACTACTCTGCAACAGATGAAGAAAATCTAAACGAATTTAGAAAATTTAGTCCAAAATCATCAGATCCTACTGCTGGCGAAAGTACCACATCCAATCAAATGAAAAACACTTCATTTGAAATTCAAGTACCCTCTTACTCTTGATACTTGTCAGTTTGATAGGCGTTTTATTCATGCTCTTATCCTGTAGATGTGATTTTTATATTAGCAGGCATTCTTGCGTTGTCTATTTGAATGATGCTATTGTCATTCATGGCCCTTCTTGTATTTTTCTTTATTCTTTGATTTCTTCTCTAAAACTATCTTTTGCAGATATTCTACCTGATGAGTTCGTCTTACTTCTTCAAAAGGGTGGCTGGTTTCATCTAATAAAATCTGACAGTGATGTGATTAAGAATATGTATGTACTTGGATGGCATGTCTATTCGTGTTAAGGTGTCTAGCACATCCTTCAAACTTATAGGGTTCACCAATAAAAAATCAATTATTGTAATACATGCTCTTTGGATGAGGATCGGAAGTAATAAAAGCACACTCAATCAGGGCTTTAGGTCAGAAATTTGGCATCTACCCTGATCCAGATCTTTGGATGATTACCTTCTTTCTCCTTTCTTCTTTCCGTTTCTGTTCTCTTCCATCATGAATGATTCAAGAGAAACGTTTTTATTATAGAGCTTATCACCTTCTACTGGCAACAAAATACCGGGGCACCTATCCACTTCCATATCTACCAGTCTCCAGCCTCATCCAGTTTATCCCTCATTGCCCGCATCTCACTTTTCCTTCTACCAACGTCAGAGAAAAATTTAACCAGGCTTCTTCACCGCTCTCCTTATCTTATTTACTAGTACCTACTTTCTCCACTTTTCTGTCATTATGCTTGTATGGTTTGCAGAATTACCCATTTGTCAATTTGTATCATAATTGCTTTTGCCCGTTTTGATGCTCTTTTAGGAGGGAGAGCCCATCCCTTAGAAATATAGACTCCTCTAATTTAGAGCATTGACTAGTGATAAATTGGGCTCTTGATTGTGAAAATACAGCCTCCTCGTTGAAATAGGTTTTGAAGAAACTTTTACCCCTGCCATATTTCATCCTCTTTCGAACACAGGAGAAGAGCACTTTTGCAGTGTGTTTCACTGTAAGAACCTGTCATTGTATTTTCATTAACTTTTTTAACTTTATGGAGCTTTTATCATGATAAAATTGAGATGCCGTCTGTCATTGTCATGACATTTCTACAGTTGCATCTTAGCGCAATGATATCTGAAGTAAAACCTGGCTTGCATTTGAGTTAAGGTCTGAATTAATATCTGAAGTAACAGTCACTTTTCTCATCGGGGCAAGCCTCTGACTTAAAGTGATTTGGCCTTCATGATTTTAATTAAAAGTAGTTCGTTAAAAACTGTCCCACTTATAGTGCTCGAAATTAAACTTATGGTTACTACGTGACCATGCTCATTGCCAGAATGTTTTGAGTTGGACGGCCCAATTCGTACACTTGGTGTTGTGACAGAACGTAAAAGAAACGGCTTGCGCATGAGAGAAATTAATGATCAAAATGTATAGATATATTCCACCTCTTGCCCTTTAGTTTTGCGTTACGGTACCGGATTCATAGACTTGTTGCTCTTATCCAGTTCTTTGGATGCTATTCTTGGCGTTTAAAATTTTCATATCCCTCTCTTCGGAGGCTTTTTTCATTCGCTTTTGTTCTCATAAGAGCTTCTCTGTGCTTCAGATTTTCCCATCTTGGACATTACATTCGAAATGTATTACCCCCATGAGCATCTTAATGGTTGATTACTGGTCTAAATGAGGAAGTAGGTGCAGTATAGTTATGAAATATGCATATTTTTGAAGCGTTCTAATTTATGCAGGTTGTATCGCCCGAATTCACGTTTTACGATAGTACAAAGTTGTTTATGGATGATTCATTGCTGGTTGAAAAGCTTCTCAGAGCAAAGTTGGATTTGAATTTCATGTGAGTTCCTGATGTTTTAAAAATTTTGGCATTACTATGTTTACCTTATGCTATGCTAGTCCTAAAAATTCTCTGAGGCCTCTGTTCGCAGATTGTCTATACGTCTGTGAATGATATCTACAAATTTATGGCTTGCTCTTCTCCTTTGTCCTCTTCTTCCTTCTCGTCTCCATTTTCCCTTTCTCCTTCCCCCCATCTGTCTGTCTTGGATACAGATTTGCACCATCTGGACCAATGAGTGCGAGAATGGAACCCAGATCTGGCATCACGTAGACAAACGTGTTGTATGAGAGATGGGAATAGTCATGGTCATGCTGAACCTCGTTTCATATGTATTCCCTTTCCAGCTCATTAGTTTCCCTCTGTTGCTACAGAGCACTTGTCTAAATGTATCAATGTTCTGATGTTCCAAAATATCACTTGCCTACGATCTGACCAATTCGACTCCCAGTTTATGCTTACGCTTATCTGAGTCCACTTTAACTCAACTATACTTGTATGCCTCCTTGATGGTTTTTGCAAGTATAGACATGTTACCATGTTCAAATTGGCCAAACCTTATGACATGGATAACTGATCTGAACAGTGGAATCATAACCAAGGTCTTAGTGGAGTCTGATATACCGCGAAAATATGTGTAAACATAGACTGTCGCTCCTAGAATCATGAGATTTGGACATGATAGTCCACCACTTCCTGTGGTTACTAGTAGCCTCCTATATTTTTTGTTTTCTTTTCCTTTTCTGTTAGTGAGGTTTCGTAAGCCTTTATAATATTGATACTTTGCTCTGCTCCTGCATGAATTAGGCAGTTGCATTTTATGACCAATTTTTGGCGGGTTCAAATCGAAACCATTCGAAAGTGGACCTTAGTGTCTTCCAATTTCAGGTCTTACTGCCTTGTCTCATGTACTGGTAATGCAGCAGTCGCTTCCAAATGCAATTATCGCATCTTTGTTATGGTTAAACGAAAAACACTATTTCCATTTCCCAGAGAGCAAACTGCATCCCACGTGAGAATAGTGAATATCTTGTCATTTTAAAATCACCATCCATTGCAAAGAGCCAGTTGTCTTTAATCTGTTTCCGAAACTGGGATTGTATAAAGCATTGCCATCTCGTGACAGAAGTATCATCTTTGGTGCTACAAGTCACCTGAATTCATTTTTCTGAAGTTTGGATGCTGCCCGACAATGTCACAAAACTTTTATGATTTTTCCAAACCTTTCATGATTTTTTTCCTGATGTCATGGTTTGAATAAAAATGTTGACATTTTTTACAGATTAATCCTTTGGAGGGCGTAAGAATGTCATTATTTTTTTACGTCAATAATGAGATGTCTTTTTCTCAACTGATGTTGGATACTATGAGAACATTTCCTGGATTCTTTAGTTGGAAATTATTGATATTCACTCTATGCAAGCAGGTATGCTGCAAAAGAAAATGATACTTGGGTCCGGGCCCTTGTGAAGGATCTCACGGTTGAAGCTGGTTCAGGTCTTATGGTCTTGGATCCCGTGGATATTTCAGGGGGCTACTCTTCTACAAAGGATAAGACGAATATATCAATTATTTCAAGTGATATATATATGCATCTTTCACTGAGTGTTGCCTCTCTTCTACTTCAATTGGAAAACCAAGCTAGGGAAGCACTGCAGTTTGGCAATGCAAACCCACTGGCTACCTGCTCCAACTACAAACGATTATGGGTTTCCCAGAGAGGTCAGTCCTATACTATCAGAGACAATAATTGGATATTTATGAACTGATCTGTGACCGCGAACCTAGAAGTTCTAGTTTTGTTTTATCACATTTTTCTTAGCATTGATGGTAAGTACCATGTCTTCGAGCCAATAAATGGATTCTATGACTTGGTTATCTTTTCACAGTTGTTTTCTTATACAAGACATCTGACAGCGTAAATTTTGACAACCTTTGTATCACAGGAAACAGTCCTACTTATAATCTGACGTTTTGGAGGCCCCAGGCTCCGTCAAACTTTGTCATCCTTGGTGATTGTGTGACTTCTAGGTAAATGCTGAGATGAAATAGGTATTTTGTAAAAAAAAATTCCTTTTCTCGTGTTTGTCCCAAAAGAATTGAATCTGATCTAAATATGATCTGAAAAGATAGCTCCTTTGTGGCACCTTCTAGCCTTTTTTCGTGATTTGTATCCAACTCACACACAATTCATGTTTTATTGCATTATTTCCGGTCAACCCATATTTTGAACTAGTTTTCGCAGGAACATAGGAAGAAGACAAGAGGAACACGAGTTTCTAGAAATTAGTAGTAAGAAACATGTGCAAAAGAGGGCACGAGATAAAAATATATGTGTACTCTTGTAGATAGGCCAAGAAGGAAGATTGAATATCAAAATCTAGCAGACGTCAGTAAACACACAAGTTTACTGGAAAATTCTCCAAACTACCCCCTGACTAAGGTACTGGAAATCTTATTAACCTCTAAGGGTGAATTGCGACATTCATATTTTGTTGTGACAATTTTGGCGACTAGTATCGAAAATCATCTTTATTATGTCACAGTACTGTTACGTATTTTGAGGGTTTCAGACATATAGAGTGGATGCTGTGTCGTTTGTTTTTCTTTTTGTTTATTTGGGGAGTTTTTTCTTACACCAATATTTGTTACACAACCAATTGTTTTTATTAATGAAGTTTTTCTGTACAAACACAATGTCCTATAAGAAGTGTCCTAGTGTTCTTATCCGGCATATCAGCATATACTTCAAAAGCCAGAACTGATAGGATATGAGGCTATCATAAATGCTTTTCAATGTATTTTCTCGATGCCAGTGACACAAGGGTCACCCTTGCCCTGTTTCTGCAGACCAGTGCCTCCATCACAGGTTGTAATGGCTGTGAGTAATACATATGGTCGTGTAAAGAAGCCTGTTGGATTCAAGCTCATCTGTTCACTGTCTGACCTAGTAAGGCTGGAAGGAGAGTGCAGTACAGATGTTAATCATGGGTGCTTTCTATGGATGCCTGTCGCACCACCTGGGTACTCAGCACTTGGATGTGTGGCACAAACTGGAAGTCAGCCCCCGGCAAACAACGTTGTTTATTGTATTCGTTCTGATCTCATATCATCAACAACATTTTCAGACTGCATTTTCAGCGTACTGCCAAATCAGAGGTATACGGAAATTTTTTTTCTGCGATTTTAATGTTTTCCTTTTTGACGAGCTATGTTTTTTACATGTTTTTCCAGGGGTCTCTCTGGATTTAGCATTTGGCGTATTGACAATTCTGTTGGTTCGTTTTGTGCACATCCTTCAGTGGATTGCCCTTCTAAAGTAAATTGTTTAGATTTGCATCAGACACTTCTCAGTTATTCAAATATGCGCATAGCTTCGAAATCTGTCTCCAAAGACTCCCTTGATCAAGGCAAAGAGGAAAATAACAGCAGTTACAGGTCATCTGGTTGGGATATTGTGAGGTCACTTTCAAAATCTAGTTGCCTCTCTATGTCAACCCCACATTTTGAAAGAATGTGGTGGGACAAAGGTTCAGAATTCGGCAGACCTGTTTCAATCTGGCGGCCACTGCCCCGTCCCAGCTTTTCTGCACTTGGGGATTGCATTGTTGAGGGGTATGAACTTTCATCTTATCTTTATCTTTAATGCGTGGTTTTCTCACTGTTATATTTTACTAACAAAGTCTATTCCAGGTTGGAGCCTCCTGCTTTTGGGTTATTGTTTAAATGCGATAAATCAGAGCTATCTGCTAGGCCTGTGCAATTTGCCAAGGTTGCCCACATTATTCGTAAAGGGCTTGATGAAGCATTCGTTTGGTACCCGATTGCTCCATCTGGCTATGTGTCCTTGGGTTGTGTGATTACAAGAACTAATGAGTTACCCAACAAAGAATTATTTTGTTGTCCTAGGATGGATCTTGTTAAGCAAACAAATATCTCTGACAGTCCAATCTCCAGATCATCCAGTTCCAAGGAGCCTAATTGCTGGAGTATCTGGAAAGTTGAAAATCAGGTTTTGGCTTCCAACAATCGCTTTTTCTACCCTTCATCTCATCAACCTGATGGATTCTAAGAGTTTCTCTTTTTCCTCGATAGAATCTCTGGTTTGGGTTCTAGTGTGCATAACGTCTGTAGAAATGGATGTCACAATTGTATCATTGTGTTGTTGCAGGCCTGCACTTTCCATGCAAGATCTGATTTGATAAAACCATCAAACCGTCTGGCATATGGCATCGAGGACTCTGTAAAACCTAAGACACGTGAAAACATCAGTGTTGAGATGAAATTGGGCTGCTTTTCGCTCTCTGTACTTGACAATTTATATAGAATGGTATACCGCTTTTATCAGGGCCTCATTTTTTAGGTGCCTGGACCCCAACACCTACGTGTTGATTACCTGATTATTTTTCAGTTGACACCTCTTTTGGACATGACGATTACAAATGTCAATCTTGCAACACATGGACGTCTGGATTCGATGAGTGCAGCACTAGTCTGTTCGATTGCGACATCCACGTTTAACAGACAACTAGAAGCCTGGGAGCCCCTTGTTGAGCCATTTGATGGGATATTCAAGTAATATTAGCTTGAGTTAGTCTTTTTTTTTCGAGTTTTCGCTTGGCAAATCTCTTTTTTAGGCTTATAACTTCGCCTTGTGCCTCCCTTATAGTTTTTTTGGCATATTTTATTTTATATGTAATGTTCACATCATTAAATTAATGTTACAAGTATTTGCTGAAGGGTGGAAACATTCAATATGAATGAACAATCTCCTCCAAGATTTGGTAAACGCTTGCGTGTTTCAACGACTACTGCAGTTAATGTCAATGCCAGTGCTGCAAATCTCGAAACAATGACCGAATCTATTATGTCATGGAGAAGACAAATGCTTCTCGAGCAAAAAAACAGTCAGAAAAACGCGGTTAGCTCTGACATTTATCCAAAATATGTATCTTATAATGGCATAATCCATGTTGCTGACTCTTGTACCATCATTATAGGAACCTGATTATTCTAGCTCCATCAGTGGTTTAATATTCTCTGCACTCGAAGAAGATGATTTACAGAGAGTGGTTTTTGAGAATAAGCTGGGATGTGACATCTATTTAAGAAAAGTGGGAAAAAATTCCGAAACCATTGAATTGTTACAACATGATGAACAAGCTTCAGTTACAATTCCTCCTCCTAGGTTTTCAAATCAGTTGAATGCTGCTGATGCATCTAGAAGAACTCGTTATTATGTTGCTATTAGAATATTTGAAGCCAAGGTATAACTTTTTCTGATTAAGTGGTTTGCTGTGACAGTGAAATTTTATTTTACGCGTAAGGGAAATATTACCTCCTTGCAGGGTTTACCTATACAAGATGATGGCAATGCTCAGGACTTCTTTTGTGCATTACGGGTGGTAGTTGACATGAAGGCAGCAGATCAATCCAAGATATTTCCACAAAGTGCGAGAACTCGTGTTAGACGAGCAGTTTCTCGAGAGAATCATGAAACTGAGGGACTGGTGAAGTGGAATGAGGTTTTTATTTTTGAGGTTCCTGAGAAGGTAATGTGTCAGATCTAATTGATGATATGGCTTTCGTTTTTTGATGTGGTAATGTTTCATATTTCATGATATTTAAGCAGATTTAATCGTTCATATTCTACAGAAGTTAGTAATCCTTTCTAAGACACGGATTTAATTGGCTTCGCTTTTATAGCTTCACTTCTATGGTTCACTTTATAGGTCATTTTTCTACAAGGTTGATAAACTTTTATCAGACACGAATCTTTATGCCATGAAGCACTCTGCATTCCTATTCTTTGTTGTTAAAATAGTCAAGGTTTCCTTGCCATGCTAATTGATAATTTTCATCATAATTTTTTAACTTGTGGTCAGGTTTGCATTATGGTGTATGGTCTTTAGCAGTCATCTAAGGTAGTACAGAACAGGTTTCCTTTTCAGTGGTGACGAATGCATCCTGTGCTGGAGGGAGTTTTCACTTTTGCCTACGTTACAACTGTTGTGATTTACTGTAATCAGTCCATATGTTTTTTTAATCTTAGGTTCCTAAGTCAGTCGCAGAGTTTAGGTTTTCACCATGAGTTCGCTTTTCACAACTAGAAACATCGTGGACCAAAATTTTATGTCACATGTAGGGCTAAGCTGCAAACTTTTAGTCATCCAGATATAGGTTTAGGTGGTGTGCGTCTGCCTTTTCTTTAAGTTTTTCTTCCCTGGTAATGATTACCATTCGTTGCATTTTGTGGATAATTTTTTCAGCATTTCTTAATGCCTCCACTTAGCTTATGTTTGCGATGTTCAACAAATTTATGCTTCTTTCACATCATATTATAGTCATATTGTCTTTACCGTAAACAGAGAAGTTCTATTCTTGTTTGAGAATATTAGTATTTTATGCAACGTTGTAAAAAATGTAACGTTCAATGATATTTTTCAGAGTATGGCGAAGGTAGAAGTGGAAGTTACAAATCTTGCTGCAAGAGCAGGAAAAGGTATTTTATGCCCTGATCCTTTGGCAGCATATGGGGAAGTTTATCTTACTTTGATGCATTGTTTTTGCTTATCATTAGCCAAATATACTTATCATCTTCAGTTTATAGTCTGTTTTATTGTCCTCCTTTTGATTAATGGGAAACTCACATCTTGCAATCCTATTTTTACTTTATTTATGACATTTTGTAAATTCAGACGAGAAATGTTCGTGCTGAAAATAGGTGCATGGCACAAGGCCATTCAGATCATTTCTGTATCATGGGAACAGGTCGATTTAGCAACATTATTTACGATTTAAGTAACGTTCTTATTTATGCAAATGTGCTACATGGTATTAAAGTCATCTCGAAAAAAATTCTAAATTGGCCTTGAGTTGTCTATTTTTTATGAAATTTTGGCACAAACTAAGCGTGGATTTCTTTCCTAACATATGAAAGGTATTATGGTATAAGGTTTCGACAATCAAAATATCCAGATATTTGGAAACATTTAAATTCATTTATGTCAATACACTCTTCTTCTTCACTTAAGACTAGCTTATGTACAATAAGCCATATGATTGTCCGACCTTCACACTATTGTCTAGATGATGTTCCTGATATTATGTTGTTTTGGATTGGCAAACATTAAGAAAACTCTGAGTGCTTGGTTTTTCAAGAAATAAGCCTACTGAAGCTTTATGAATAATGATGACCGTATTATTATATTATACCCTTTTCTCTGGCGGGATCTATTGTTGGGTGATGGAAAGAGTATACTGGTTTACAATACCAGAATTTAGTTCATTCCATGTAGGAAAATGGTTTGAATTACTAACCCAGAAAATTCTTAGGTTTCAAAGTGATGACCATTGATTTCGGGGTTGATACGTGTATTTTCTTTTTATCTTTTTTTACTCAGGTTTTAGCACCTATTTTTGTTGACTGATATTTTACTCTGAAGAATCAGTCTGTGCCTGTTGGATTTTATTTTGCTTTCAATGGTTGACACTTACAGTATAAAGAGCATTGAGTTCGGAACTATGCATGTGGTCCATTAACACCATTTGCTTTCAAGGGTTGAAATCTTTCTTTAACATCTGTCAATGTGCCTTTCCATTGAGTTTGGATCACACATATTTCTTGTATTCGGAACTATGCAGCAAGAATGTGAGAGTGTTACATTATGATAAAATATTTACTTTTATATGGAAAGACTTATGCCCATATTTCTTCGTTTGTACAGGTGAAATGATTGGTGCGTTGTCTATCCCCATAGGAAATGGTGTTAATATACTTCAGCGTGTTGCTTCCATCAGAATGCTGCAACAATCAGATGTTATCCAGAAGTCCTCCTCATATGCTCTTAGAAGCAAGGTGCAGTTCAGCTCTCCCTGTGTTTGTCTATTCATACAGGTATATGGACCACATGTTTTACATAATTTTTTCGTCTTCATTGTCAGCTTTGCAATGGAGAGGGTACGGACTGTGGTCATCTTTTATTATCTACCGCATTCTTTGAAAGGAACAATAATGCAAATTTCCAAGGAGACGGGGGAGACACAGTCACTAGTGATAGAGATACTGGTTTTTGTATTGGCCTTGATACTCATGGACCATGGGAATGTTTTGGCTCATTATTACCGGTTGCAGTTGTTCCCAGATCAATCAACAAGAAAAATTTCGCATTTGAAGTTTTTATTAAGAATGGGAGAAAGCATGCAATACTGAGACCTCTTGCAGTGGTTGTCAATGACACAAATATCAACATGGAAGTATCAACATATCCCATCTCAATGCTGCATAATTCTGCATCAGGGCTTAAAAATTGTACTACAAAAGACACAGAAGAAATTTTCGAGAATCAATGTTATCAACCTAATTCAGGATGGAGTAACTGTCCAGACAAATCTAGAAATAGCGATGTGGAACATTGGTCAACAAGAGACTTTTCTTTATCATCTAAGGTTATCCTTCATCCTTCTTACATTTGGGTTCGTGTTCATTCATGTAATCTTTTGAATTGTTCGTTATGGAAATTGTGTGTTTTATAGGATTTCTTTGAGCCTCCACTTTTACCTGGCTGGAGATGGGCTTCCAACTGGACTATTGAGAAATCTCCTTTTGGGGATAGTGATGGATGGGCATATGGTCCTGACCTTCAAAGCCTAAAATGGCCTCCACATTCTCCAAAATCATCTTCCAAAACATCCCTTGATTTTGTTAGACGAAGACGATGGGTACGTGAAAGGCAAAAGATTGAAGACGCTGAGGACATGAGAAATGTATTTGCTGTGCTAATCCCAGGATCATCTGCAATTTTACCATGGTCTAGTCTGCAATATGATTCTGACCTCTGTTTGCAAGTCCGTCCTTGCACTGAATATCCTGGAGATGAATATCGCTGGGGTCTTACTGTTAATCCAGAATCTGGTTCCACCAGCCGCAGTGATCAAGCTGTGCCAGACAGAAGTTCCCTTTCTAGACAGAGTAGCACGAGATACAGGAGTTCTTCCTTGACTTATTCCAGTTTAAAGTTAGGTCAGCTTGAGAAGAAGGATATTATTATGTGCTGTCAAAGTAGTAGGCAGAATTTCTGGCTAAGTGTTGGGACAGATGCCTCCGTCCTTCATACAGATCTAAATTCTCCTATTTATGATTGGAAAATTTCCATTAACGCACCATTAAAGCTGGAGAATAAACTTCCCTGTAATGCAGATTATGCTATATGGGAGAAAACTGTTGCAGGAAGTCGAGTGGAAAGACATCGGGGTGTCTTATTACCATCCAGTTCTGAAACTATCTACTCAGCGGATTTACGAAGACCCATTTATCTCACTCTCTTCCTTCAAGGTGGCTGGGTATTGGAAAAGGTATTCTGTGATATTTTTGCATGTTCCATCCCACAAAGACGTGTTGTGAAATCTTTTATTTTTTCATCTGTTTGATTCCGACATATCTTTTGTTCTCAGGATGCCATTTTGATTGTGGATATGTCCACTCATGAACATCCAACATCCTTTTGGATTCTTCACCAGGAAAGTAAAAGGTATGGTTTCTCCTTTGTTCCATTTTTTCACATATATTTTGCAATTGAAGATATTCTTTGAAAAGTTTACCAAAATTTGGCTTGAACAACCAACATGTTAGGATTCCTTTTGTACATCGAATTTTGAATACTGAGGATCACTGAAGAAATCTATATTCAGCAATTTTCAAGGATCGCCCATAATTCCCCAAAAGTTCAATTTTTCATTAGCTGTAGGGACGTGGGGCATGTGACGTGAAAGATGACAAGTGCCGTTAGATAACACCATATTGACGTTATGTTTACGCCATTGAGGCTTTATTTCGCCTCATATTTTTCCTTGTTTGTTTACCCTAGTGAATGAATTTTCTTCAGACGGAAAGAATAGCACATGCTTTCTGTATGGTGTGCGTTACTCTGTAATGTGAATCTTCGTTCATCATTTTTTCTTGTTTCCACTCATTACATACACGAAAAATCAGTGTAAACATTTACATATATCTCATGGAAGTTGCATTCACCGTACATCTCATCATTTTCCTGAATCTTTTACAAGGGATGTATGAAGTATCTATATTAATTGGTAGACTATATGCAGGAAGCTGTGCGTGAACATTGAACGAGACATGGGAGGAAGCGATACTGCTACAAAGATTGTGAGATTTTTTGTGCCATATTGGATCAGCAATGATACATCTTTACAGCTTGTATATCGAGTGGTGGAAATTGAGCCCTTGGGCAATGTGCAGTCAGAAACAGTATCCATGACAAAAACAGTTAAATCTGCAAATCTTCCCTTAAAGCATAGCCCAAAGACGATTGATGCACCCATTTCTACTCCAAGGAAGGACTCTCAGATATTGGAGCGGATTGAGGATTCAGGGCGAAGTATTGTAATGCTGTCTCCACAAGATTATATGGGTCGAAGTGGGATCTTAACATTTTCTTCACGTAATGATCCATCACTGTCCCCACGTGTTGGCGTTTCTGTGGCTGTTCGTGATTCTGAATATTTTAGCACAGGAATATCCCTGACTGAACTTGAAAATAAGGTATGGTGTATGTTGAATGTTTCAATTGCTGATTTATATAGCATTCATGAATTGCTTATAATAAATGTTTTTTTAACCATATCAAATATTGAGAAGATGTTGACTTCTACAGGGGAGGATCGATGTTAAGGTATTTACCACAAACAAGGCATATTACAAGCTGTCAGCTCTACTCACCATGGCATCAGACAGAACAAAGGTCAAGTTCTTCATTTATTCCTTATTTTATTTACGCCATGAAATCCCAAAAGTCTCTGGGGTTGCGCTTAGCCGCCCTATTGGAATTGTATTTATGACCGGGTTCTCACCTTCGGAAAGATAAGAAATTTTCATCTGGAACTAATCAAACAAGGTCGGAATAAGTATATGCCCTGAACAGAAGCAGCATGTTCTCAATTCACAGCACAACCAATCAAGACCATTCTAGTTCTTGTTTTCAGTACAGTATCCATCTTCCAGCGATGCGTTAATATAATTAACAGTCATTCTGCACTCATGCCTCTTCATGTAATAACTTCCTCACATGACCCTTCCCGTTCGTTGGATATGGTACTGTAAAATGAACTAAACGAGTATCCTAAGAATAGTCCCATGTTGAGATTCGACTCATTACGATTCCTTTTGAGTTGGAAGATTCAAATAGAGATGTGCCAATTTGCTTCTATTTGGTGCGTCGAGCTTTTGTCAGTCTTGGCTTCCATAGGTTTTGCTGAGTAAAAGAAACCTTTTAAAGATGTAATTTCTTTCCAGATTCTCCAATGGTGACAGTTTGATTTATTGGGCCATCATCAGAAACATATCTTCCCAGAATTGAACTCTTTCATTTCCCTTCTGTTGAAGCAGGAGAAAATCAAGTTCATGGCCCTCCTCCTCATGTATTGATATTTACAGAGAAGGAACACTACAGCACGCGACCAAATGAGGATCTAATGCTCCCAAATTCTAAATGGCTCGCTAGCACTAACATGAAACAATGTGAACTTATTCTGTATTCTAATCGACTCTGTAAAGATGGAACATGTGTTTTTAAACTTTTATCTCTCTTATTAGATTTATCTTCCTATTTTATGTGAATCAGTTAAGTGTGATATCACCTGGATATGAATCTACTCTGACATAAGGTTTGATATCCAGGTGGTTCATTTTCAGCATAAAATTATGTTCATCAACAGGATTGGACAAAGAGTTTCCGTGAAGCAATGCAATTCTGAATTTGAAGAATGGGTTCACCCATCGGATCCTCCAAAAATATTTAAATGGCACTCTACCTCCCATACTGAATTATTGATGGCAAGTATTTTCTGGTTTTCTTCGTTTATGCATGCGCTTGCTTTTTGGTCTGACATATTACCCAATTTTTTAGGTAAATGCAGATGGGTACAAATGGAGTCCACCATTTTCTGTTGAGAGTGAAGGTGTAATGTGTGTAATATTGAAAAATGATATAGGAAATGAGCAGATGAATCTCAGAGTGGAGGTTCGGACTGGAACACAAGGTTCAAGCTTTGAAGTCATTTTCCGTCTTGGATCGACATTTTCGAGCCCATACAGGTTATAAAATATACTTTCTTTTCATTTATACTTTTATCTTTTTGAGTTTTTCTCACCTTGAAAGATTCTCCAGGATTGAAAACCGTTCCATGTTCTTACCGCTACGTATTCGCCAAGTGGATGGTTCTGAGGACTCTTGGAGTTCTCTTCCCCCAAATACTGCCGTTTCGTTTTACTGGGAAGATCTTGGTAGACAACGACTATTGGAAGTTCTAGTTGACGGAAGTGACCCATCTAACTCTGAAAAGTTCAGCATCGATAAAGTCATTGATCATCAACCATTGCAGACTTCAAGTGGACGTGTTAGACCTCTGCGTCTTTCTGTTGTGAAAGAGGGGAAGATTTTTGTTTGCAAAATTAGTGATTGGATGCCAGATGATGAGGAAACAATAATCACTCATGGAAGTGCACAGTTAACATTGCCCTATTCATCTGAAAATGGTTACACCAATGACTCTTCCCCAGAGAGGGAACTTCATGTTATTTTGGAGCTTGCAGATGTTGGGCTATCAATTATTGACCATGCGCCCGAGGAGATTCTTTATTTGTCAATTCAGTGTCTTCTCCTGTCATATTCAACTGGTTCAGGATCTGGAATTAGCAGGTAAGCTTATGTAAGCTCTTATTTTCATTGTATGATTAACTTAGTGTGCTAATTTTAATATTTTTTTATGACAATCTAAACAACAGTTTCTCGGGCTTTATATTACCAAACGTGCTCAAACTGAAAATGTATCAATCTTTTGTTGCTAGATTAAAGCTACAAATGCGTGGCATCCAAGTTGATAACCAATTGCCATTTACACCAATGCCTGTCCTGCTAAGGATGCAGAGAGCTGAGGATCATCTAAATTATACTCTTAAATTTTCTCTGACCAAGCAAGCAAGCGGTTCTCTTGACTTATGCGTTTACCCTTATCTCGGTTTTGAGGTACGGTGATTCTGATATCTTAATTACTGCCTTTGGTGTTCATTGGCGTTTCCATCTTATTTTAACGAGTTGACCGTCGTATTCCCTGTTTGTGCTCCAAAATATTCTTTTCAAACCAGGGATCAGACAATTCTACATTCTTAGTTAACATTCATGAGCCAATTATTTGGAGGCTACATGAAATGCTTCAGAAATCTAAATTCAGTAGCATTTATGGATCACAAACCGGTGATGTTCCAGTCGATCCAATTGTACAAATCGGGTATGTTTACCACCACTGGCCCTCATTTTTTTTTGACTTTTTATTTCTACTATCAGACATTTCATGCATCTTTTCTCCACCGGCAGGCTCCTTAATATCTCAGAAGTCAGGTTCAGAGTATCAATGGCCATGTCACCAGCCCAACGACCACGGGGTGTTCTGGGTTTCTGGTCCTCCCTCATGACAGCCTTGGGAAACACCGAACATATGCCTGTGAGTAACATATATCTATATGTGTGTGTGTGTGTGTGTGTGTGTAGCCTGCAATCACCCAACAGTTTCCTTTCTTTGATCTTTGTAAACAGACGTGTATAGCCCATAATTATTGCCGATGTTCCTGCTATATTTCTACAGTCTGATTATTGCCTGAATTTTACAATTTTTTCTTGCTCCTGGTCTTCAAAAAATTGCGTTCGTCTCTTGTTCCATGAATGGCAAGGCGTTGATGTGTTTGCTTTCAATGTCTTATTTGAAGGTGCGTATTAATCAGAGATTTCACGAAAACATCTGCATGCACCAGAGTGCCCTCATCACCTCTGCAGTGTCAAGCATTCAGAAGGATCTCCTCAGTCAACCGCTCCAACTGCTGTCTGGCGTTGACATTCTCGGCAATGCAAGTAGCGCCCTGGGGCACATGAGCAAGGGCATTGCGGCGATCTCCTTGGACAAGAAATTCATCCAGAGTCGTCAGAAACAGGTTGGTGGATAGCATCCAGATCATCCTCGCTGCTTCCCTGGAATAGTCCTCTTTATGAGGCTCACCCACCCGATCTTCTCATACATTCAATCACCCAACATGGGCAATTATTTCCCTTTCTAGGAAAGCATGGGAGTCGAAGATATCGGGGACGTCATTAGAGGGGGGGGCGGAGCTCTCGCAAAGGGCCTGTTCAGAGGAGTCACGGGCATTTTGACGAAGCCCCTCGAAGGAGCAAAATCATCTGGCGTTGAGGGATTTGTTCAGGGCGTTGGCAAAGGGATCATTGGTGCTGCCGCTCAGCCTGTCAGCGGGGTCCTCGATCTCCTCTCCAAGACCACCGAAGGAGCAAACGCGGTCAAAATGAAGCTGGCGTCGGCTCTCACTTCAGAGGAGCAGCTCCTCCGCCGCCGTCTCGCCCGGGCTATTGGCGGTGATAGTCTCCTCCGTCCCTATGATGAATACAAGGCCACCGGACAGGTACCGACCTCCGTTTCCTGTCTGTCCACCACTTTTTTTTATTCCAAAATAGGCAGTCTCTTCAGCCACATAATTTATATGAACCATCACAAGATTGCCCAAACCTTCTTACTTACTACATTGTCGAAGAAAAATTATTTTTTTTCCTTGTTGGGCTTTCTTGCGTATATTAGATCTTCTTTGCCCCATAAACCTTGTACTGTACCAGACTTCAGCATATTCCCACCTTGAGGGGGAGGAGGGGTGTGAGAAAATTACTCTCCATCTCTCTCTCTCTCTCTCTCTCTCTCTCTCTCTCTCTCTCTCTAAAAATTTGCTCCTCTACATCTCCTTTCTTTTTTTTAACTTGACTATTAGGGGCGATCTCTCTGCCTGTGACAAGATCCTCTTGATATCCCATACCTTGACAAAGCTTTCTTCTGTTGGATGGATACCCAACAGCCTGGAGAACCGAAGATTTAAGTCAAAAACTACCAAGAAACTTCTGTCATTCAGTTTGAAGATCCCTAATATGTGCATTCTACCTTCTTCTATACACTATTTCATGCAAAATAAATCAACCCTTTTGTGCCTGAAGGTTATTCTCCAGCTCGCCGAATCTGGCACATTCTTGGGGCAAGTCGATCTCTTCAAAGTCCGAGGAAAGTTCGCTCTCTCTGATGCATATGAGGACCATTTCTTGCTCCCCAAGGGGAGGATCATCATGGTGACCCATCGAAGGGTTCTACTCCTACAAGTACGCCATTCATCCATTCTCCCACCTTCATGTGGCTTTACCCGTATCCCCTTAACCTAAGGACTCTCTCTCTCTCTCTCTCTCTCTCTCTCCAGCAACCAACGAACACTGCAGCCCAGAAGAGGTTCAATCCAGCAAAGGACGCCTGCTCGGTGTTGTGGGACACTCTGTGGGATGACCTGATCACGATGGAATTGGCTAATAGAAGGGGCGACCAGCCCAAGTCCCCGCCTTCGATCCTCATCTTGTATCTCAGGTCCAGGTCGGCCGATCCGAAGGAGTCCACCCGGATCGTGGAGTGCCTCCCTGAGTCTCGACAGGCCCTGGACGTATATTCCTCGATCGAGAAGGCAATGAGCACCTACGGCCCAAATCACTCCACGGTTAGGCTTCTCCTATTTTCTCTCTCTTGGGTCCGTCTTCTTTCTCTCTCCTCAGCAACGGAGCTTAGCTTAATGAATTAAATTATGATGATATCCAGGAGAGGCTGAAGAGGAAAGTGAAGAAGCCCTATTCTCCTCGTCGGACGGCGGTCCCATTCCCTGCCCTCTCAAAAGAGGAGTTTGAATTTGGGGTGCTCAACAAATGACGGCGACAAGGCCTGACGGGCCTATTTGGGTACGTATCTTCAAGATCTTCTAGGCTTTTAATTCTTCACCGTTTATGAACACATTATCGTTGCTTTGATGATTATGAAAAAAAAAAAAAACGTTGACGAAGTGGCCATTTCTCCAGACCTTCTGGTTGTCTCTTTTCCTTTTTATTAATAGCCTTACTTATTCATCAATGCCTTCTTAGCCACCGAAAGCTTTCCCACTTTGGTCAACCTCAACCTCTGGGAGAGTGGAGGACTGAGCCTCGCTCTTCGTTTCTTGCAGGCCCGAAGGGGCTTGTCCACGAACATAATCCGAGACAGACGCCGAATTCTTCCACGTGGCACATTCTCTGCGGCATTTCCTGTACAGTTTTCTTCGTCGAACAGGTGATGGGCATTCTCTTCTTCTTTTTAATATTTTTTGTATTTGATCTTATTTGCCCGATGCAGACCAAACGGTGTATTGTAAATAATCCCATACCGGAAACTCATGAAAGAACACCTCCCGATTGGTTTCCTGGCGCCTCCTTTCTTTTGATCCTCATGAGTAGTCAGCGGAGGGCCTCAATGGGCCGGATCGGACAGTAGCCACTTAGCCCCCGCCCAAGTGAGTCAGTAATTTGGCCAGAGAATCGGCCGATTCCTAGAGAGATAGAGAGGGAGAGAGAGATTGCTCTCTCTCTCTCTCTCTCTCTCTCTCTCTCTCTCTCTCTCTCTCTCTCTCACACACACACACACACACATGATAGTACCTTGTTAAACTTGTGAACATCAGTTATATGTTCAAATACGGCCTTTCGCAAGCCTTCGTGTAGGTGGCTTATTAGCTATAGAAACACATCTTCGTAGGTGTGGTTAATATTCTGTTTACTTATGACCTCTTCATTTTGAGATCTTCTATCACCCATTTAATTAATAAGCGACAAACTATAGAATCAGAACATTCATTTTTGGAGCCAACGGATTCTGATCTTGATTACTGGCAGGTTTGAATGGTGGTGACAGTGCTCACTCCCGCCTGCCCTCTCAGTCTCTTCCAGAGAGATTGGACCAATAGATCCAAAACACATGAAGCTCCGTGCCGCTTTCCATGCTATAAAAGTGGAAAAACGCATGAACCGACCTCAGGATTCCACCCAAGTTAATCTAAACTCAGAAATGTATGTATATATATATATATATATCTCAATGATCAGGATGCATCTGTTTCTTCCTCCTAAGCCTCTCAACTTCAATGGCATTTCTAAATATACAGGAGAGATTGCAGGCATGCCCTCTCGTAGATCCATCTTCAAGATTCCCAACAAGAGATTTTTCACACACAGGGCAAGCATAAGTCTTGGGAAAGACAGCTTCCAGCCGGTGATGCCGGCAGCTCTTTCAAAGGGCTAGAAGATCCCCCGAGCATTTGTTGCCACCATTTTACTATATATGGGCATATCCTCGCGGGAGAAAGAACAAGTAAATCCTGAGACATTAAATAAAGGATGGTCAATAAAAAACCAAGGTGATGAAAAGGAGACACCTCAGTTTTCAGGACTCATCAAACAGGCAACCTCACCTCCCTGGAGCTCTCAGACGCTGATACTGGCCACACAGCAACAAGCCTGTGAGTGCGACCCAAATTTCCGAAATTGTCAAGCCTTCAGTCATTCGTCACCGCTTGCCTGATTTAGCCCGAAGATTTCACATAACCAGCTAAGTTCCTCAGCTCCCTGGAAGTGATCAGTATGGTGGATGGGAATGATATGATTGAGATAAAGAGAGAATTTAGCGGGGAAGGAACATTAGCAGGTATTTTACCTTGCTGAATTTAGCTAGTAGAGTCTGCAATTGACAGGACTCCGGCAGCTTCCACCACGAGCCAGATTAACTGTGTATATCGTGTATTAGAGACGAGCTTATGATTCATAGTTTTGATGAGGAAGAGGCGCAGAACCACCTGCTAAAGATCATCAGATATGTGATTCGTTCCAAATCCGAATGGTACAAGAGCATCTTCATCTGAAAGGAGGTTTTGACAAATTTATCATAAGGAAAAACTAAGGCCCAACGAAAACAAAAGATTAATATGACGGAGGACGATGCTGACCTTTGATTCAAGAACAGATTTTGAACCCACTTGGATACCTGATATAGAAATTCTGTCGTGCGCTGTATGGAAAGAGAGCCAAAACAGAAACCAGTGATGAATACCTGCATATTACAACCTCCAAAGCCACAGCAGGAATATACTTAGAAAATGAGTGCCCAGAGATTTGAAATTGATTATCAAGGAAATCTGGGTGGGGCGGTATGTTCAAGCTACTACTAGTGCAACGCTTTAGGAAAGAACCCAGTTAAATACTGAACGATTCAGAAGTTCGATTTTGTTCCGATCAAAACGACTAAAAATTTATCCATGCTGTTCTTCAATGAGATTTAAGTAGATGCAGCTTAACAAGAGAACTGTTTTCTAAATAAAAGTTTGAAAGACAGTCTAATTCTTTCATTCACCAGATTTTTCCTTTGTTCCGATCAAAATACCATCTGATTTCAGAGTACCAGTAGTGTAACCAGCATGCTTATATCAATTGGACATTACGACAACGAAAAGGGAGTCCAGGTTTATGATGCTCGAGAGCTGAGCAAAAGAAAAGGATGAGAAGCCCCTTGAGCTTTTATCCAGTGCATAATTCTATGATTTTCAATTAAAAGGTCAGGACGTGGGTTTCTAGAGAATCTTAATCCCCTGTTTAACATACATCAAACTTGCAAGCATTTTTTTTACAATATTCGGAATTACTTACGTCCACTTTCTTCCGGTTCCAGCTACCCCTCCATAATTCTTAGGATAGGAGCCTTCTCCATGATTCTCTAACTGCCAATTCATCAACATATGACATCAAAAATATTTCAAAAAGAGAGAAAATAGAAAGAGGCTTATAAAATATATTACTTCAAGAATGGAATGCTCAACTAAAGAAAAATAAAAGAAAGGAATCATTTGTCCACCTTCTAGAGGGATACAAGTCCACTCATTACCACCAGGGTCATCTACTCCCTATCATCCCTGCACTCGAAACCCCAAAATCATATCCCACTAAAGGTCTGCAGCATCTTTGCTAATAGGCATCCAATCACAATTCGTCGTAGGTGGTTAATTCATCTTGTTCTTAGATCAGTTTTAGAACAAAACAAAATGAGCAACAAAAGATATACAAACCTCCAGGAACGCCTCATATTATCCGTCTCCAAAAATTGAGAATAATGATATCAGTTTTGTGCGATAACAAATTTTCAGCAGCCCCATTAAATTAAGCAGTTTCCCACACTCATCTCCCCCGTAGATCTCTCAAAATTACCTTGAGCGATCTTACTTGGTGAAGCCTAGAATGAAAAAGATTAAAGGCCACACCAACAATTGAGAGATAGATGGGAGATAACCAATAAAGAATCAACTTGAATTCTGACAGCATAAAAAAATTTAAAGCAGAAGGAAAGGCCATGTTCACCCCACAAGAATTCAAAGGTTTCTGTGATCTACAAACAGGTAAAATGACAGGGTTTTAGAGCACGCATGAAGGAGCCAAAACATTAAAAAAAATATAAAGGCGCCGTGTTTAAGAGCAGCAGATAGAAGGATAATTATTCACCTTGGAAATTATGCAGGCAGCTCCATAATGAGAACCGTGATGAATGACATCCACTAGCTCATGAACTGATATACTCAGATTGTTCAGTATTCTGCCATTTTACGATTGGCCATCTTGTTTTGTTGGGGCCACATGCCATTTTTTTAGGGCAAACAGCAGCACGCATGAGATGGACGGATCAGGCGAGAAACCCTTCCCTTCCATTTCACCAAAAAGCCTCACAGCATCATTCACAAATCCTTCTTTGCATAGATTGCTGATTATCTTGCTGTATGCGTTAACATCAGGCTCGCAACCCTGCATCTCCATCTTCCTGAACAGCCTGTATGCCAAAGTTGTGTCACCCATCCTGCACAAACCCTTAACAAGGGTATTATATGTGACGGCATTGGGGGAAATTCCCTGAGCATTCATCTCTCCGACCAACCGTAGAGCATCAGTTACATATCCCAGCTTGCAAAGCCCACAAATCATCGTGGTGTACGTGACAACATTAGGCTTACACCAAGCACCAGCCAATGCCATCTGTCTGAGAAGCCCAAGGGCCATGCCAATGTCTCCCTTCTTGCATAGGCCCTTGACAAGCATATTATATATGATAATATTCGGAGAAATTCCTGCAAAATCCATTTCTGCAAACAACTTACGAGCATCACGAATGAGCCCCTTTTTACAGAGATCATTGATAATCATGCCATATAGGACAACATCAGGTTTACAATTTCTGTCTGGCGTCCCCATCTCCTTCAGTATTGCAAGAGCTGTGTTTGTGTTCCCCATCCTACAGAGGTTGTAGATAAGTGTACGATACATTATGATATTTGGATATGTACCCTGTGCACTCATTTCTTCAAAAACACACAGAGCCTCCTTTAAGAGACCTTCGTTGCACAATCCATTCATTACTGTGCTGTATGTGACGACATCAGGTTTGAAGCAACTTCCCAGAGTTTCCATTTCTCTCAGAAACTTGAAAGCCATGCTCATGTCACCAGACCTACAGAAGCCATTGATGAGGGCGTTGTATGTGATGGTGTTTGGTGAGACGCCCACGTCATTCATTTCCTGAAATACTTCCACAGCGTCCTTCATGGATCCCTCTTTGCAGAAGCCATCAATTACCATGCTGTAGATGACAACATTCGGCCTGAGACATACATCCTGCACGCTCATATCTCGCATTATCTGGAGACACATCCCAACCTTCCTTGTCCTAGAGAGGCCTCTAATGAGCATACCGTAAGTTATGATATTTGGAGGAATCCCCCTGGCGTTCATCTCATCAACGAGCCTCAGCGCATCATCTGAAGATCCCATAGCGCATAGCCCGCCGATTATGGAGCTATAAGTGACAACATCTGGCTTACATGAACTGTCCTGAGCCGACATTTCTTCAAACAGCTGGAGGGCCATCCTAGTGTCCCCCCTCCTGCACAGACCATTGATCAAGGTGGTGTATGTGATAACATTCGGGGAAATCCCTGCGGCATTCATCTCGCTGATCACCGCCAAAGCATCATCCACACTGCCCTTCTCGCACAGGCCATAGATGATCGTATTATACGCGATGACATCCGGCGTGCAAGAACTGCCTGGTCCTGCCATTTCCCTCAGCAGCTGGGCGGCCATTTCGGTGTTCCCGATCATGCAGAGGCCTTTGATGAGTATTGTGTAAGTGGCGACACTTGGTGGAACGCCTGCAATGTTCATTTCTAAAATCAGTGAGAGAGCATCAGTTACAGACCCCGTCCCGCAGAGGCTGTCAATTACCACGTTGAAGGTGACGACATCCCCCCGGCATCCACCTCGCCTCGCCGTCATCTTCCTAAGCAGCTGGACAGCAGCGTCTGTCTGCCAATCTCTGCATAGTCCCCTGACCATAAAATTGTAGGAGATGCCATCGGGGCGGCATCCCATCTCCGGCATTCTATCGAACAAGTTCCTTGCATCTGCGATCTTCTCCTCCGCGCAGAGGTCCCTGATCAGCTTATTGCAAAATGGCGTGTAGGGCCGACGCCCGCTCTTGATCATCTTCCCCAGGATTCGGAAACCAAAATCCGCCTGGGTCCGCTGGCAGCCGGAGCAACCCACCGAGGCGCCGTCGTCGACGCGGGCGACCATCTGCGCAGCTCCGCCGGGGCAGACGATTCTCTTGCGCCGCTTCACCGATCTCGCCGCCGGCAGCATCTCCCCCTGCCCCCCAACTCCAAGAGTCTGGGAGATCCGACCGCCTCGGCAGCCGCCAGGATTTCCGCCGCCAATCTCTCCCAGTCCTCTGCTACGACATGCCGTAACCTTTGTTCGTCCCTGAAGACGACGACAGGATCCGATATCTCACCACGAAGCCGGGCGCTCGACGGTCCCGCCCAGACCCGGAACCTCTCAGTTCCAAAAACGGATCAATTTTTATATTAATATTAATTAAATTCCAATATAAATTTTAGTATTCGGTCCAGCCTGCCCAAGGTTGACTGACAGATGAATAACGGGCTCCATCTCCAGGTCAACCTAACCCTCCTCCGGTTACTTCTATGTTGTAACTTCTCTAGTCACCCAAAGTCAACCATGCCCCTCGATATTTTGTCCATTTATAAATTCAACCCACACCCGCCAATTACCACCACACTCCCCCAAATGCTCAACCTCTCAGCCTGTTGCCCAAGAGACTCCATAGTCAACTCATCTCCCCTTGCCTGATATTATCATTCTTAAAACATTTTTGTTCCACACCATATTATTAAACGAGAATAAATGTTGATATATATATACACAATTATAGGCAATATATATATATCACAATATGCATTTACGAAACCTACCAAAGAATCACCCAACTTAAAATAAGATTCACATGAAACTCAAGTTCATTTCACCCTACACTTCAAAGCTAAACACATGGAAGAAAAAAAAAAATTAGTACACAAGACCACAAAAACTAACCTCCTCCCCTCTTTAAGTAGCTCCCCTCATTGAACTGACTAGGACCTAAACTAGGATATTACAACATCAATCTCTATCCTACAATCTCTCCATCCAACCTTCTTGGATAGCAATTATTATTGATGTAGCTTAGAACACAATATTAAAAGGAGCTTAAAATAGGAGGTTAATTACTTTGGAATAAGTTCATCATAAAATAAAAATGTTATAAGACAACCTAAAACCTGATTGATTATTTCCTAGTAAAACATAAGAATAATGATCCAAATTATTTATTTCTATTTTCTATTTTTTTCAAAATATGCTTTAATTATGTTCAGAATACATCCTGCCTCTTTTAGGCTTATATAAAAGCCCTCATGTTATGACACATAAAGTAATTAAAATATTAAGATATTTTATATTTTTTGAGGTTAACATCTTTCTATGTATATAATTGTAAGGTTAACAAGTAGAGGTTAACATGTCTACTTGTAGATACAATTTTTTATATATTTTTTGATTTTCTGAATTCAAAATAGTCTCATTTTGGATTTCAAAGTTGAAATCTCTATTTACATAGATTCAAAACATGATTTCTTCTTCAATATTAAAGCATTGTGAATTCAAATTTGAATCTTACTATCATCCTAATCACAAGTCCATCAATTATCTATGATGAACCTAGACTTTGTTAGTTACATGATTAGGATAAGGTGGCCATATGTATATGTATGACATAAATACGTAAATTCAATTAAAATGCTATTTTTATTATACAACTTTGACAACATGCAAGGTTTGAAGTCTCAAATAGGTCAAGGGTTCACCAATTTAGTTAGTAAATTACGTTCAATAAATAAAAAAAATATTTTTGAAAATGCAAAATCTATAAATAAGTTACCAACTTATCCCATACTTGGTAAGAAACTAAATAAAAAAATAGTTCGAATAAATAGAAAATATAACAGAAAGGGCCCACAATTTCTTCAAAGTAAATATTTTTAAAATCATGCATCTTTATGAAAAAAACCAATATTTTAGATATACATAGACATCATATGTTTATCCACAAAAATACCTTTAATTTGATTGTGCTTATCCACAAAAGAAATATAACTAAGGATCTTGGGTCATAATATAGCTTTAATTTGATTATTAGGAAAGTGTACTACCAACAGATCTAATGGGCTCCAAAAGTCTAATGTGATATGTGGTTGTTAAGACAGCCACAACCTAGAAATTTTTTATTACATTATTCTGGAATAAAATGGAGCAGGTCACTTTTAAATTATGTCAATTTTTTTCCTCAACTATGTCATTTTGTTGCAGATAAATACATGAGGATTTGTGTATGATATCCTTTATTGAAACTAAGAATTCAAATCTTGGCTAAAATATTATTTAGTATTATCAGATCTGATGTGTCAAACTTAGTTTTAATTAGGATCATAAAAACTTTTATTTTCATAGATTTCAAAATTTTACTTTAATTTAAAAACCTACATACACTGAGTACAAACATCTATAAAGGTGACAAACCACATATTACTTAAAAGATCATTAATTTGACATGGTCCCCAAAGCTCACTGTAAATTTAAACTAAAGGAATCTCACATGTTATCCTTGTATTGAAAAAAAACATGATTGTGTTTAGAGTACTAATACACACCACAATTAACAATGTCTAAAGATACATTTCTAAATAAAACAGGGAAAATAATTTTTTAAGTATTGAAGGAGGGGTAGTTCATTCTTCAATGGGGTAGCTAGATTTTTAGGTCTCTTAAAGGCTATAAAGGCTTTAAAGGCTAACCTACTTCCACCAGATCTGTTTGGCTTAGCCCTCCTAGGAGATAGTCTTCCACATACTTTAACAACTCTAATGCTCATACGTTAAACCTTATCAAATATTATACAAAGATCTTCATCAAAATAGATACAATAAGGTGCATTGTGAACAAGTTTTCTTAACAAAGATTAAATTTGTAAATAACTTTAGGATGTGAAGAATGTGAGTAAGTATACCAATTCAAGCTTTAGATCTCTTATATAAGCAATTGTGAGAAGGGATCCATAAACAATAGATACTTTTCGATCACTTGGACAGATTGTATGTCACAAAGTTGTGAGATGAATTTGTCATATGTTCCTTCGCTGCCTAATTATTAAAAATGTCTCTATAATTGACTCTAATATTAAGGGAGTAATGAAATATATGATGTTGAATCGATGAATATTAAGTCACCCTTGACTTCAATTTTTCCAAATTAAGCCCAAATCATTCTATCTCAATCACCATTGGTAGTATTGATGGTAAGCTGAAGATCTAATTAAGGGGTAGATTAGTTGTCAAATGTGATTGGCTTCTATATTTTTTAGTGATGAAATTATGTGGCATACCATGGAGTTTGAAATATTTTTCTCTAGTGTGAAATATTTTCTACAGTATTTTCACTAGAATTTTTTTAAAATAAGCTTTCTGATTTTCCCTTGCTTAAGTGAGGGCTAGAGACTTGGATCTATAACTTTCTTCATGTTGTCTCCATGTTTAGTGATAAGCAACTTATTAGTGATATTTAACATCATTTTATGACAGCCTTCCTCATCCATAATAGATGAAACAATTTCATCCAGACTAGAGTTTTTTTCACAACTCAAAAATTGTTGTCTAACAAAATTAAAAATTGAATTAAATCCAAAAATAAATTTAAAATTCTTCTTAATTTCATTAAGTTATATAGATTAGCAATCTCTTCAGATTTTTTTGTGTCAAGGTTGAGATAATAATCAAGTTATTTGCCTGAGCCTTTCAACTCTTCAATACATTCCATCATAGATTTATTTTCTTGAACTATAGACATATTTTATCTCTAATTCAGAGATATGAGCTTCATTATTTTTCTAGGAGAATTTTGTATGAATAGTTTCTCATAGATCTTTGATTGTAACCTAGAATAAAAAATGACAACTAATCCAAGGACCATAGTTCCCCTAATTTAAGTCTTTATGAGTGCATCTTTGATGTAGCTCAAAAAATCATATCAATAGAAGAATGAATTTTGTTTGACTTAGGTGGTTATGCAGCCCATTTAAGATATGGGTCAAGTGGAGCAAAAGCATAAGAAACATTAAAACTCAGAGCTCAAGTTAGCCCAATTAAAAAGTTGAGCACATAATAAGAAACATTTTTGGACATGTCCATTTTTAGATTTTTTTATTCTATTTTTAGCCATGTCTATTTTTAATCTCTTTCTATTTGTATTTATTTTTAATTTTGACTCTTTATATTTTTACTTGACTTCTATTATCTATCCCCCTTATATTATTATCCTCATATACTTATTCTTTTATATTATTTTCACTCTTCTATTCTCATCGCCTTTTTTATTATCCTTCACTTTATTTTAAAATTTATTTCGAAATTCAAATGTTGACACCTTTTTTATAAACTAGAATCTATTTAAAGGTAGCCCATATAGCACAAGAGAAATTTTAATTTTTATTAATCTATTCTTAGAGTTTTTTTCATCTCTAGAGGTTTTATATCTTTACTAGTAGATTTTAGTGCTTGCTGTAGACTTTGAAAAATTATTTGTTCTTGTGGACTCAAGATCAACCCCTTGTGACTCAAGGATCAAAGTTCCTTTATTTTGTGGACTTAGGATAAAGGATCTTCTCAAAAATTAAGTCTTTAAATATTAGATTTCAACTATTTTTAACTCAAGGTATGTTAAATTATTTTGGATCAGCAGTAAGTCAACATTTCCATTACATCAATCTTCTCTCAAACAATGAAATTCATGAGATGAGGAATATAGTGACCCATCTAACAAGCGATGAAACATTTTTCTCCCAATTATAACATTTTGAAGATATTCTAACCATTATATAAAATTGTATCTAATTAATTCAAGCTTTATAAGCATCATAGTGAATTATATGAATAGTCATGGAACATTTGGACAAGGATCATGTTGGAAAACATACAAGAGGATAAATGAACTATGACTCAAAGCATAGAGAGGAGAATATCCCACAACCTTCTCACTTATTCATTTACCTCTAATATCCCTTAAAATGGGATGAATGCTACATACACTTTCTCATAATACCCTTATTTTATTACAATGTTATCCTTAGACCAAATAATCTCCCTCAAGATGAACTTTCGAAAAATTTATATTGATTAAGTTGTTAATGATCATGTTAATAATGATTTGTTGTGATAGCTCTTTTAGTGAAACTCTCATTGTAATGGTGTTGAAGAGGTCGTCATTTGAGACAATCAATCTTCTTTCATATTGAATTGCACAATATAGTGGCATAGTGTCAGATTATGCAAGATTATAGAATTACATCAAATGATGTTGGATGACCTTGGTATACTTGAGATGACACTAAAAAACACAAATTACAAAAACCAGGCATATGTAAAACCCTATTCACCACTCTAAGGAAGATAGTAGACATGAGGAATATGACTACTATAGAGGACATCAAACTATAATAAACTAAATAAAGACATTGAGTGATAATGTGAGATAATGTTAAACTAATGAAAGATGACTCAAGATTGACAATAAAGTCAACACCATAGAGGATAGAGTCAACTCTAAATAAATATGACTCATGCTAAGGACAGCTAAAATAGCAAGGATGTTAGAAAACAAAACAAATGTCAACAAATAATAGGCAATGCCTAAAAGAGGTATGAGGAGTATGAAGGGTACCACTGGATATTAGACAATACTAGATAGAGAAGATATGATGAGTGACAATGTGAGATCATATGAAACTAACAAAAGGTGGCTCAAAACTAAGGACAAAACCAAACTCAAGAGTAAATAAGACAGAGTACACAGTCAGATATCACATAAAAGATAACACATGATTGAAGGCACCAAATAAATGTCAAACAAATGGCAATAGAAATATGGCACCACCTTAAATAGAAATAATTGAGGGTGCTAGATAAGGGTAGCACTAAATTAAATGTTACTCTAGACAAAGGGTAGTGCCAGACTAGATGTTGACTCCTCTGAAAAAAGGTGGCACCTAAATGGTGGTGGCATATACAAAATGTTGTCTTCTATGGACAAGAGCTATGTTAAACTAATGGCGGTGAAGATAGATGTTGCTTCCTTTGGATAGGGGTAGTGTTGAACTAATGTCAATGCAAATTGGATGTTGCCTTGCCTAGACAAAGGCATTGTTGAATTGGTAGTGTTGTAGTTTAGATGTTGCCTCTACTAGATAGGGTCGTGATCATCCTTAAGTCATTATTATTAAGATTGTCAATTTTAAATTTATAAACTGATTTTCGTGAGATTAGTTTCTTAATGAATTAGTGAAAAACTAGATCGAACATAATGAGAATTTTGAATTAGTTGATGTATATTAATTAATCCAGATATTTTGATTTGTTTACTCTTTGAAATTTAGCAACCATGAACAAAAATCTTCAATACACAAAGAGAAATTTTTCTCTCAAGGTTTAACCAGCCACCTTATAAATAAATCACGAATGGCTAACCGAGATGATTTCCCATTTCTTTCAATGAATTCAACTATTTAAAATTGATGAGGTGAAGGGGAATAGAGTTTCACAAAATTTTGATTGTATTAACTAGGATAAAAGAAGTTCAATTACATGAAAGTTAAAAGGAACAAAACGACAATAATTTATCCCTCTTATTATGACAAACATATAGAGAGAACGGCAGCCTCACGTAGGGGAGTCTTCAGTTGATCCTCTTCTTGTTGCACCAAGGGAGGAGACCCAAGATCATTGCCGACACTATCACCACTAGGTGGGGGAGGGAGAGATGAGTCGGCCCACCTATGGTGTGCTGTAGGTGGCACCAAGAGAGAGAGAGTAGACCATCCCCATGGTATAAGAGAGGGACACACCAAGGGAGGAAGGAGAGAGAGAGGGGCTGATCATGAATGAGGTGAGGGTTGGTGGTGGCTTCCCTCTTTTGGGCTTGTGTGCCCTACCATAGACCTTTCGGTTTTGCCACTATGTCTTGTAACATTTATAAGTCTTTTTTATATTTTTTAACTTTTTGTGTTCACATATTGTATAAATGCTCCTAATTACATTATGTGTCATGCATCATAGTTGTAAATTAATTTTCCCCCTTGTCATTTGTCTTAGTACTCACATTCTTGTAGAAAATAGGAAAATAACATAATTTGTAACCTAGAATGTGAAAATGTGTAAGTAAAGCATTTAATATGTAAATATCATATTCTTATATTCTTTAGGCTTTAATCATTAATCATATTGCCCTTTTAACATAATAATTCAAAGAATTATCAAGTTGACACTAACTGACAACAATGTGAATTAGATATTACCTTTCTTAGACATAGACAACATTGAACAAGTGACACAAATTAAACATTACATATATTACAAAATTAGTGGCAAAATAGATTGGATGTTGCCTCATCAGGATAGTGGTGACCCTTGATATAAGTAATGATAGAATGAATACATCATAAGGTGGCCCTTGATAAAGGTAGTGTTAAAGTGGATGCAACCTTGGTCAAGGGCAGCCCTTGATAATAGAATTAAGTTGCACTAGTGGAGGCACTTGATAGGTGATGACACTAAACATTTAACATTGCCAACCAAGGGTAACACTAGACCAACAGCTACCCCATAGTGGTGCCATGTTAGTTACAGTACCAAATGGGTGACAAGGCCAAACTAGAGGTTGCACTAAAAAGGGAACAATGGTATCTACAAATACAATGTGAAAAGTATAAGGAAATCATTAGATTTGCCACATAAACTTGATATAGTTGACACCAATTAATGGTAAAATATGATAATTGATGGCATAGAGAAAAAATATTTATTATCATGTTTATTTTGTGTCATGGCTAATTGAAGATGCCCACATTACTTAATGAATAATTATTAGCATCGCCTCTTGTCAATGATCATGTGTTTTATTATTATTGACAATTATAGTGGAGGATTTTTTAGAACTATTGAGTATGTGGGCTTAAGAGGATGGAGCCCAACAAAGCTCAATGGGCTAAAAGGCCAAAGAAGGCCCACCAAAGGAAATGGGTATGAAAAGTTGAAAAAAGGAAGGCCAAAAAGGGTGGCAACAAAGGTGAGGGGATGATTACTGATTTCTCTAGGTGACTGACATAAAAGGCACATCAAAGGCTCATCGTTACAACATAGAGATAAGAGAGGTAGTTGAGTGATAGCTAGCAAAGCCTTCTTATCTACAAGTGTATGGACAAGGTTTCCATGGAGATGAAGAATTTTTCTGATTTTTTTGACATTAATCCCAAAGCAAGAGAATGGACTAGGGTTGTTCTCTTGCACAACTTTGATTTAGAGTTTAGAGTATTTTGTTGACAACACCTTTCAATTTTAGAGGTTTTGATTTTAATGCATATTATCCTTGGCATAGCTATGTAAGTCATTTATTACAAATTTTTGTTTTTAGTTTTTATTCTCTTACAAATATTTCTCTATTACAAAAGGATCTTAGTTCTTTTCTTTTTGCATTATAAATTCTTTCTACATAGACCTTTGTCAGCCTTGAGATTGGCTCACCATGTTCTGAGTCATACATTCTTGTAGTAATAGGTTGGGGAAGCTTAGTGGCTAATTTTGAAGAATAATTAAATCTCCATTCATATTACATAACTAGAGACTTATGAAACTTAATCTTGTGTTGATTTAAAATTTCTCCTTGAGGATTTTACCTACACTTTCTAGATTTTCAACTTTTCTAAAAAAACTAAATTCAATATACAATTAAATTAAACACTTATTATAAGTAATAATTGAGGAGTGATCAAATAACATCCCAAAAGGATTTCAGCCGCGAACATGGATAACACTGATGGTGGTGGCATCGGATGACACCTTATGAGTGATTTCAAAAAGTTATAAGAGATGAAGAGAGACATAAACTAGCTAATGTTTTGTCGTCATAGGGCTATCTTGTCAGTAGCAAACCTCATTGAATGAAGACGATGACCAAATAGAGGCAACAGACTGGTGGCAAAGGCAGAAGCAAGTAGTGGTGGTAGATAGACGACATTGGACACCACCAAACACCAGTAGTGGTGGCAGCAAACAAGAGATAAAACTCTAGTAGTGACAATAGATGATGATGGCAATAACAACAACAATGATCACAATAGTGCCAAGTAATGCTAGACAAAAATGGTGCTTGACACAATGAGATAATGAACAGAGGTAGTATCAAACAAATAACAACACCAAATTAAGAGCAACATTCTACAAAGGTGGTACTAAATTGGTAACAATGTTGTATTGATGGTAGCACTAGACTTGTAAGGAAAAAAAACATAACTTAGAAATTTAATACCATCCCTATTCATGTATACAAGAGATGCAAGAGACAAGACAACATGTGGGCCATTGACCTAGTCCAAGGAGATCAAGAGTTGGCCCAAGAGTCCGCACGAGCATAACTACTAGTTCAAGATTGGTAGATTGGATATGGAATAAAACACAAATAGCTGCCAACTATTAGAGAGCTGGCAAAGAAGAAGGATCAATTCTTGAATGATATAAATAAGATTATCAAGAAAGAGAGGGAAGACTTTTTTAGAGAAACTCTTGGAAGGTCTTAGAGATCGAGACATCAAGGGAGAGGGGAGCTGCATTTGGTTAGGGCTTCTTCTAACAATGGTTGAGACTCGACAAAGATGTAGAGATACAAGAGACGAATTTTTACATAGCTTTACTAGAAGCACATGTAATTGTTCTTCTATTCTTGATACTTTTGAGTCTTATCATTGGTATCAGAGCACTGATATCAGCAAAATCTTTGCCTAACAATGACAGCCAAGGAACTTGTAGCACAACTTGATGAGATAGATGTTACAATCTAAGAGATCATTCAACAACATGCTCAAATGAAGGCTAATATGTAGAATCTTTGTGCTGAGTAGTAGAGTAATTTTGCAAAATTACTGTATGCAATGAATGTTTGTCTTGATAAACTCAACATAGTTGCCAAAGTTGACAATGCGGAAGTGACAATGAATGACAAGTTCATGCCTAATTCTACTCACTTACTGCCTATGATCAGTACTAACAAGGTTACACTAGTCGCTATGGTGGATACTAACAATTCGAAAATATTGTCTACTGAAAGCAAAATTGAGGCTTTGATCATCGCAGAGATGACGTTGAAGGCTGGTTGAGGAACATGAAATATTATTTTAAAATTCATTAAGTTCCCAATGAGAAACATGTGGAGAACGTTATGAACTACCTCGAAGGCGAGGCCCTATAGTGGCTAATATGGACCAAAGATTATTATATTTTCCAAAATTAGACCGATTTCAAAGCTTGTATTGGACAACCTTTCAATGATGACCTATCAGTCAACATAGTCTACATCTTTCTAGACATCAAGCAGCACAATACTATTAAAGAATATTACAAAAACTTAGAATGCCTTTCTATTTACCTTCCTCCCTTGTTGGAAATAGTTTTAGAGGAAACCTTTATGAAGGGCTTGAAACCCGACATTCAGGCAAAGTTCATCGACATCCAATCGATGGAAATTATGCAGTTAATGGAAGCAGCTAAGAAGAATGAGTGACAAATGTGGACCATTTACTAGACCTAGGTAGAAACACTCGCCCAAGATGAGAAAAACTATGGAGGAGGACAACACCCCAATGGTTACACAAGGAACCTCACCCCCATACATAGTTCTGTTACAACACGATTGATAGATCTTATAGTTAAGAATTCCACTGACGTGACTCGTAGTGACGTAGCACCAAAAAAGTGTGTCCCTAACCAACGAAGAGTTTCAACAACATAAAGACAAATGTTTATGTTTTAATTGCAACAAGAAATTTGAGCATGGCCATTGCTATCCAAGGACTCTACATATCTTAAATATGAATAAGGAAGATCATGATTCTAAGGACACCGTCGACACAGACACACCAGCAACATATATTGTCAACCCTGACTCTACAATAACCTTATTATTAGCACACGTGTCTTTGAATTTCATGATCAGTTAGACTAATCCCAAATCGATTAAGCTTAAAGACGAGAATCACAATCAGTAAATCACCATACTCATTGACAATGAGGCCCCCCAAACTTTCTATCCACTACTCTATTAAAGCAATTTCAGTTCACTAACAATCATGCATTTCATTTTCATGTGACAATGGGTAATGGCACGACTGACAAAGGCCAAGGCTTGTGTACCAGCATTAAATATTCTCTCTAGGGCATTGTCATGACAAATGACTTCTTACCCTTCTCTTTGTCACGAATCGACATGATTTTGGGCATGACTTGGTTATACTCATTGGGCTAGACTCTAGTGCATTGAGGAAGACACAAGAAAGTTCAAGAGGGATGGCGAAGTTTTTACCATAACAAGTCATCAAGCTTTATATGTGTTAGAGTTAAATATGAAAGTTCTTGACAAAATTCTGAAATGACTAAATTTATTGATGATCAAATTATATTAGATTGACCCACCCTCCCCTCTATCGGATCATCCCTTGCATTTGGAGTTCTATAGTGCACTTCAAAGTCAATTTCCTCAAGTATTCTCTTCAATTACAAAACTCATGCTAGCACAAGAGCTTGACCACTTCATTTTATTATTGCCTCACTCCCAACTCATGAATCTACACCCATACAAATAATTACATATATAGAAAGATGAGATTGAAAAGATGGTGAATGAATTGTTGTAATCCAATGTTATTCGCCTGTCTCACAACCCATATGCTAGCTCAATACTATTCATCAAAAAGAAAGACATAGGATGGCATTTTTATAGGGACTATGGCAAGCTGAACAAACTCATCATCCTGAATTACTACCATGTACTTAATGTTGATACATAAAGCGAACATTCACATGACAACATTTAAGACCCATGAAGGGCATTATGAATTCCATGTCATGCCTTTTGGTCTGACCAATGCCCCCATCACATTCTAGGCCCTCATGAACTCTATTTTCCACCCATTTCTCATAAGTTTTATTATCATCTTCTTCGACGACATCTTGGTCTACAATCACTCTCTAAGCTCATCAGGAACACTTTATACATGTATATTTCAACTTCTTTATGACAATCACTTACACATCAATACAGAGAAATACCAATTTGACCTTCCGTAACTAGATTTTCTTGAGCATGTTATATGCTTCCAAGGGGTGCAGGCAGATAAAGAAAAGATTGTCACAATAAAAAAATGAGCCATTTCCACCAATGTGACATAACAAAAAGGCTTCTTAGGTTTGACTAGCTACTATCAATGTTTTGTTTGTGATTACACCATTATAGCAGCTCCTCTTACAACACTATTTGGATGCATTTTCTTGGCACAAAGTTACTTAGTTTACATTTGAGACACTTAAACAAGCAATGGTCACAACTCCCGTCTTGGCATTGCCTAATTTCACCACACCATTTGTGATTGAAGTCTAACACTTCTAATATTGAGATTGGGGCGGCATTTATACAAGGAGGCCAACCCATTGCCTATTTCAACCAAACATTTCCTCTATGTAACCAAGTTAAATATGCTTACAAATGTGAGCTTATGGCAATTATTCTATCTATCAAAAAATGACGTTATTATTTAACACACCTTCCCTCACTATTTAGACTGACCAATATAGCCTAAAGTACTTATTGAGCCAGAAACAAGGACAAGAGTCATATATCAAATGGGCCTATAAATTGTTGGGCTTCAATTTTGACATTAAATACAAGCCAGGCAAAAGTAATGATGTCATAGATGCTCTTTTCCAAGCCCCACCAGTGGCCAAATTCCATGTAATGAATGCCTCCAAAGTTCAACTCCTTGACCACACTCAAATCAAAGTCAAAGTGCACAACAACCCCCACTTTCAACAAATTATAGGGGACAAGTAGACCAATCAATTATTACACCCAAAGTTTTGCCTTCACAATGGCACCATGTTATACAAAGGATGTTTGGTGCTATCCGTCTAATTTGCCTTGTTGCCTAACATCCTACAAACATATTATGACTCTACCGTGGGGGGCATTCAAGGTTCCACCGCACATACCAACGCCTTGCCCAAGACCTCTATTGGCCCAAAATAAGGCACTACATCAAGGACTAAATCACACAATGTCACATTTGTTATGCCAACAAGATATCTTCAATGGCACCCACTGGACTCTTACAACCTTTGCCCATTCTAGAGAAAATATGGGATGAAGTATTAATAGACTTCATTGAAGGGCTACCTATCTTCCAAGGCTTCAATTGTATTATGGTGGTCATGGACAAATTCTCCAAGTATGTCCATTTCATTCCATTTTGACACATGTTCATTGTAGTCATAGTTGCATATCACTTCATCTGCAACGTTGTTTGACTCCATGGTTTTCTTTTCATCATTCTATATGATAGAGATAAGATATTTACTAGTCTTTTCTAGAAAGAACTTTTCAAAACTCAGCACATTAAATTGACTATGAGCTCATCCTACCATCCTTAGATAGACGGACAATCAAAAGACGTCAATTGTTATCTGGGATCCTATCTGTGTTGCTTCACATCTGAGAAGCCAAAAGTATGGTCCAAGTGACTCTATTGGGTAGAATATTCCTACAACACTGTGTTTCATTCGTCCCTCCAAATTACACCTTTTAAGGTGGTTAATGGGTGTGACTCATCGAAACTACTACACTATGGGTTGCCAACTTCCCCAATTGTCTTAGTGGACACACTACTAACAGAATGCGACGACACCTTGCACCACATTCATGATAACTTGCACGCCACCTAGTCCCAAATGAAGCATCAAGTTGATGAGCACTATTATGACATCCACTTTGACGTGAGTGACTACATATTTCTCTATTTACGGCCTTATATTGCATGAAATTACTAGCCAAGCAAGTAAATTAGAACCTTTCCCCCAAGTACTTTAGACTTTTCCCATATTGCATAAGATCAGTCATGTGGCTTATAAATTGGAACTATCTACTGACTATTCTGTCCACCCCTATCTTTCACATCTCAAAACTTCGTAAGGCACAAGTTCTTTCACCAAATTTCATTGGCACTATGGAGTGGCCTCTACAACCAGCAAGGTCTTATCAGCCAGAAAATAGAACAATTGTGGTGAAGTTTTCATTAAATGGGCAAGCTTACCAAACACTAACACAACGTGGGAGCCACTGAAAACTATTCATGTTTAATTCCCCGATCTCCACCTTGGGGATAAGGTGATTGTTGATGAGAGGGGAAAGGATACAATCCTTATTTGTATATATGAGAGACGCAAGAAACAAGGTAACAAGTGGACCATTGAACAGGTTCAAGGGGATCAAGAGCCGGCCCAAGAGTCCACACGAGCATAACTACCGGTTCAAGACTGGTACACTAGATATGAAATAAAACACACAAATAACTACCAACTGTCAAAGAGCTAGCAAAGAAAAAGGTTCAAGTCTTGAATGATATAAATAAGAGTATTGAGAAAGAAAGGGGGACTTTTTCAGAAAAACTCTTTGAAGTTCAAGGAGATCAAGACATCAAGGGAGAGGGGAGTTGCATTCAACTAGGGCTTCTTCTAACAGTGGTTGAGACTTAAAGAAGACATGGAGATCTGAGAGGCAAAATTCTACAAAGCCTTATTAGAAGCAAAGGTAATTGCTCTTCTATTATTGATACTTTGGAGTCTTATCAGATTTCAACTCTAATACCATGTTAGAAAATATAAGAGGATAAATGAACTTTGTCATGGACTAAAGATGGGAGAATAGTGGACAACCTTCTCACTTATTCATTTACAATTAAGATCCCTTCAATAGGGATGAGCCCTTTATACACTTTCTCATAAGACCCTTTGTTAATTACAATGTTATCCTTAAACCTTCTAACATATCAAAATCTCTTCTGAAATAAACATCTCCCACAAAAGAATAAGAAAGGTCACCCACATTTGACATCTCAAGAAAGTAGTCAAATTCATTAGATCCGATTTCCTATCAATTAATCTCAATGGAGATGAAGAAAAAACAATATAAGAACCATAACTGTAGGAGAATAGTTTAAGAAAAACTAGTCAGATTCACTAGATCTTTTATTTCGTTAATTGATCTCAATTGAGATTCAGGAGATAGTTCAAAACTGTAACTGTAAGAGAATATATCACTTAAAAGAAAGAAAAAGAGAGATTGCACCTTGATCGATTATGAGACCATGTTGAAGATAAAATCAAGTCTGATGTGCTGAGTAGAGACACCAGAGCCCATGGAGAAAGATATCTTATTTGAAAATGAAAAAATATTCAATTACAGTATAAGAAAGAGATCTGGTATTTATACCAGACCTCAGAAGGTTCTTGAAGCATAACAATTAAATCCTAAAAAACTATTAGACACATCTAGTCTATCTTCTGGATTATGTGTCTCACAACAAATCCCAAGGAAATATTGCATTTATTTTCTCAACATCCATTTCTTCATCCTATTAAATCGTATGGAAAGAACCAAGGAAAAGGATGCATATCGACCCTCATCTAGACTTTAAAATTTTCAGCACTAACTGTTAAGGTCTCATCACAGCAGCCCCAGCCTATGTAAATTCATATCATCGGAGTCACCCTACAGAGCTCAGCGTCGAGTCCAGAGTCCATGAGGAACAGCAGCCATGCCCGCTGTTGTTCCGAGAGCTGGTCCCTTGGGCCCTTCACCTCTACAAGTTTTGCTTCACCAGTGCTACCGTCTTCCCCATGGAAGCGCCACAGCAACAGGTCCGGCATCCCACTCGACCAGGTCTTGTAGTCCCTCGCCAGAAGACGGCAAATAGAGGCCAAGTTACGGCCGCCAATGCACGACACTGCTGCACGGAGATCAGATAGTGTGTGGCGGCCCCAATTCACACCTCTGCAAGCTGTGTTGAGATGTGATTCCCAGGAAATGATCAACATCTCATCGGCCATGCCGTCATTGATCTTCTGAAGATGGGACTCGATGATATCTCTCCTGGATGAATAGAAACTGTCCGAATCAAGGTCTAGTGGAGCCGTCTGCAGCAGCAGAATGCCAGATATGAGAAAGAAATTTAACCCCCTGTTTACTGTTCAAGTAATGTTCTGTAGTTATCTCGGTGTCTTATGGAATAATAGGACAGTTATTAAGAAAAAAGGCTGGAACATAAGATTAAGATGAGATAAGTTCAGAGAACAAAGAATTGTGCGAATTGGATGAATACAAATTTAGTTCCTCGTCCACAATTTGAGTAATGTTCTGCAGTTATCTTAGTATGTCAACTAGATTATACTGCATTTATTCAGAAAACATGCAGCCATCTTGCTGTGGCAACTCAATTATAATGTAATTACTTAGGAAAAACATCACTCCTGTAGACCAGTGCAAGGCTGAAACCCAAGTTTTAGACGAATTAATTTCAGATGAGGAAGAATTGTGCAACTTAGAAGTCTATTTGGCATAAGTGCAGAAAGGTCAATGAGCATGAACAAAGGGATGCGGGAAGATAGAAATAGGAAAGTAATGAAAATTTCACAGTTAAATTGACGTGTTGATGTCATATCATTCCTCTATGAATGCGGATTTTGATGTGGAAGGTTCCGCATAGAAAACGGTCCACAGGTCATCAGTTTGCATTTTCCCTTGAATGATGATATGATTGACGAAGAGAGTTATTAGAGCAACTCCATCCACATAATCTAGGAACCTACTCTAAATCCCTAAGATAGTCAGTTCCATATGCTTATCTAGAAGAATTCAGAGTGAATTCGAAATTTTTCGCTAAAGGATGTTAATCTTCAGAAGCCTAGCAAAAAAAATTTTACATAAAAATTTATTCATTTCTATATGCTATAGGCTTAGTGCACTCTGTGAAATATCATACAAGGTGTGACCTTTGAAAGCTCTCTGATCAGATATTATATTCCTCGCATATTTTACACTTAATGCGTACGTCATACAATCCATACTCAAAAAGAATGTTAATTAGCGTCCAATGATGAAAGCTGTGAAATTTTGGCTGACGGTATACATATCCGAAAGAACAGAGATTTAGGCAAGTTGAATATGAATGACTTCACAACCCCATTAGCAGAATTTGATCGATGGTGAGGATGAAGGGTTATGAGTAGTATTTCAATAGTCTTAGATCATACCTGGAAGTGGGTACGGAAAACATCCGGTATATCTGCAAACAAGATGTCCCACATGAGCAATCCAAATATGGTCAACCAAATGCCACTTTCCGCATGCACGCCACGCCAACCCCCTCCTTCCCCAGCATAATATTGCAAAGCTAGTTGCTCTACTCCGCATTGCTCACCATCATAACCATAATACCGGTTCTTTGTTCCCGTTTCAGAGTTCAACGGCCTCCCCTTGACATGTACCTAATTTAAAATCCATGCAAAATTTTAGCTGGGCCCCAAAACGTGAAATACTGGTCAAAAGAATGAATACATAAAAAAATGGTGCTAAAAGAAGAGAAATATACCCATTCATACATATATATATATATATATATATTAAAAGTGAAAGAGAGAGAGAGAGAGATGAATTAATTGAAACTAAAGGAACCTCTCTCCCAAATAGAAGGAAGAGGAGACAGCTATCGGGATGGGGCGATCAGACCCACGTGCATAACGAACCTAACAAATGGAAAACTGAGAAAATGAAGGGAGAATAAGCAATTAATGTTTAACACAGATATTAGATCCGTCTAAGCGCTTACTTCGGGGATCTTTCTTCTAATAGCAGCAGCGAAATCCGGTATTTTCCATCGTCTGGGTGGCTTTCCCAAGCGCAGCACTCTCTTTTGCAATGCAAGTCTTGAACCAGCACGAACCCACGGATCAAGAATCCCCTCTTCAGCAACTGAAAGGCTCTCATTGGCAAATCCCAGATGCTCCAAATCAACAGACAACCGGAGAGTCCAGTAACCCCTCTTTCTGTCATGCAGACATCTTTGCAGGAGGCCCTTCAAAAGCTTCACAGCATCTTCATACCTGAAAAAGCAACAAGTACAATGAACAGAATGTAGCCGAAGTATACGAGAACAAGAACTTGGATACTCGTAAAAGCCTGTAGCCACCCCAGTGGACTTCGTTCGGAGTTTCACATTACAAACATAACATCTGAAGAGAATAAGGAATTGGCACTTCCGTTAAAAGGAATGCAAGCATATCCAATTTCTTTGCAGCGTATGCCCTTTGAGAATATTCATGGAGGATACAGAGAAAGAGACTGATTATTCTGGTCTAGCGTGCAGAAGCCAATACACTACAAAATAGGTGCGAAGCGAGAACCAACTCAGGACAAAAAATTCAATCATTTTTTTTGGAATAGACCAAAATAATTGTATAAATATAACACGTAGATTAATTACACATGCTACTTAAAGATTACATGAGTTAAATTCCCGCAAGTAACATGGACCCGCAGCAACATAGTTAATCAGATTTGGCCTTTCCCAGAAACCATTATTGCGAAAATTATCCGCCATCTAATAACCGGAATTAAAAGGCCTCGGAATGGAAAATAACTTGATGTTTGCTCATGACAAGCATATTCAAGATGTATGTTATATTATCTTATTTTTTTCGTAGGTTATATTAAATTTTCAACTCCAAAATGCTATGCTCTCAATACACAAGAAAAGGTTAGACAATGCCAGATAATATCAAGATACCGACAGATCCTGATACCAGAATACTGAACAAATAAGACACTTTTCTCCATACCTCTTCTCACACTCAAGAAATGAAACCCCCAAAGTGACCACTTTCGAGTAGACCCATGAAGCTGAAAAACATGACAGAAATGTTGCCTGATAGCGAGAAGACCCAGGCTTTTCTTTAAAAGAAATAGAAATATGGCGATTGGAGAATTCAATGCATCTGTTTACTGTCTCATCATTGTTTTCTTCAAGGGCTTGGTCCATTATTTGTGCGACTTCAATGGCCTGTTGAAATGTTTTGAGCAGATTTAGAATACACAAATAACTACAAAAACCAAATGCACAGAATCATCCCGAAGGACTAGTCACGAGCAAAATTGCACCTCTTCATATGCAACGAAATCATTACGACCAAGAAATATGGGTTGGGAGACATTGCAGACATAGGTTGGATATTTCACCAGCCCTAAATCAACTAGAAGAAAAGCTGAGAGATCCTGCTCGCCATTAAGGAAGAAAAGGCGCTTTACAAAAAGTAAGATTGTTAGTGGAGGAACGCCGTATAAAAAATCGAATAAATTTGATTCAACAACTAAGCGCACTTTCATAAGCACCGGTTCTCTAGCATCTAAAAAGACCGCAAAATTCCAAAGCAAACCATGGGCACACCTGAACACGCCATAGTAGTGAATCAGCAATAGAAGAAATCTTCACACAGGTGCCCGCTTTCTCTGAAATCATGCTTGGTAGCAAAGGGCTGTACAGATAAAGAATTAGAATAAATGTCCAGAAACTCTAAAGGAACAAAGCTAGTAAGAATGAAACACTAACAATAGATTTAGAGTTTATGGTTACCATGCTCCATCTTCATATGCAGCACAAAGAGAATCAATAAAGTCATGCTTTTTGTTATTATTGAGCCCTTTCTGAGGATAACAGGAAAATATTTAAGAATCCATCAGAAACAAATATAAAAAACGAGTTATGGAACTTCCTTTTGGAAAAAGAAGAAAAAGAACAAGAAAAGTTCTTTAGTAAGAAAAAGTCGAGAAATTTAACTATTTATAAACATCGGCACTAATGAAATTTTCAATTGAAAGACGCTATTGTACTGTTAAGAGAGAAGATGTATCCACATGATTCAATGTACTCTTCCTGCATTTATGATAACTAGTATCCAGGACCAAGTTTGAACCAGTAGGATTTCAATTTTCCATTGGTGGACACACTTTGCCAATACGTCTGACCCAATATGATTTAAAAGCTTGCCGGATTCGTCTAAATTTGGGCAGAAGAATAGCGTTTTCTGTAAAGCAGTCTAGATTCACGTATTTGCCATCATGTAAAAGACAGCCAAAAACTCCACATTCTTCCAAAGTTGATTAGAGTGACATATTTGTGGTCATGCAACAGATAGTCAACGTTTTTTAGCTTTATTTATGCCATTTTTCTGAAAAACAATGTTGGCACATTACAACTAATCAAGAACAAGTCACATGTGAAAAGAAATCCAAACTATTAGACAGTAGAATGCATATTACATACTAACCAATGACCAAGATCGATCTCATTTAAGAAAAAGTATATTTTTCACAACAGCACGCATTTTTCCTTCAAGCAGAAATGCAGAATCGTCTCTACAACTGTGTATTGAGATATGACACAATTTGCTGCAAGGAAATAAGTGGAAAAAAGTGAAATGTGTCCCACGAGGAGAATGCCAGAAAATGAGTTCATTTTGTTTCGAAATGCAAAGGAAACGTCTATAAATAATGGATGCCCAGTTTCACAAAAAAGTTTGCATAAGTGAAAATAAAATTCACCATATAGATGGTGACGACTTCTACAAATGTCATCGAATATCTACATTGGTATATGCCACAGAACTCTATTGGGATGGACACCCAAGGTAGAAATTAGGTACACAACGTAAAGGGTCATCTGTAATCCATCAAAAGCCATCAAGAGAAGAGGAGAGGCCACATGTTAGTGGTATCATTAATGGTAGATAGACTTATCAACCTAGGAAAATGACAGAACTTGAATGCAACAGTGAGCTATTGAGCCGGACTAGTAAACCAAAATGATATTTCTTCCAGAAAGAGACTAAAACATTGTTTGACCCGTATCTGTCCGTACAGTATACCTCGTAATGCACGATCACCAGAAGCCAAAGAATTAATATAGGAGCAAATCTATGGCCAAGCATCCATATCTAGGAAGAGCCATCCAAAATGCTCCACATTACAAACGAAATCAGCAAAATAAAGATTAAACTGCAGATATGTTCTTTCTAGGAAAGCAAAGTGACTAGATTACTTGTTATTAACATTGTGGGCGAAAAAGAGCAACTCACTAAAGTTCCAGGGACAAAATGAAAAAACCAAAAATTATTGGATCATCGAACAGCTCTTAGTCATTGTCACCTGTATTCAAAGCATCAATAAAGGAGAGTAACTAATAGTAGAATCTAAAGTTAAGAAGAGTCAAAAAAAATATTCTAGTTTCTTAGTAATTAGACAGTATCAGGTTGAAATTATGTTCAGTAAGAACATCATGAAGAATGCGACTACATATCATCAAACAATGAAGATGTCTACTTTTAATATGTTATTTAATAGACTAAAAAGGGGAAGCTTTCGGGTAATACATACGTAAAACATATGTAAGGATAAGTGTACTGATTCCAATTGTGGAATAAGTGATCCATCTCCAAGCAAATTCGATACCATTCAATATTTTTTTGTCTTCCTCAAGGTGAGAGGAGACCTCTATTAGGTTTGCAACTTAAACCATTTTCTTGAGAGGAAATGAATTATATTTTGATAGGACAAGATACATCACCATGGTTAATGATCAACTGATAGTCTTTGATAGTAACAATCATCAAAGTTTGGGGAGATCTGAATCGACCTTCTAAGTTGACACATAATTCTATGTTTCAAGATGATGAAAGGTAAACAAATGAAAAGTGTCAGCTCTGTTGATAACTAAAAAGTTTACACAAATATCGATAGTTGGGGTGAACTTCTGTTGACAAAAAGATAAAATTTCAGGTCACTACTTACAGCACAAAAACACATCCCAAAAATTGTGTTGACAAAAAGAGAACCTCTATGGTTGGCAGCACAAAAACATAATATCAAATTGGTGTCACTAAAAAGTAGATTGATGATGAAAACATGTAGCACGAGACCACATTCCCAAATAGGTGTCAACAAAGAACAAATTTTGTAGTTGACGCCTGCAGTACAAAAACGACTTAACAAGTAGGCGTCAACAAGCTTGCAATAAGTACAAATGTCAACAAGCTTCCAGCGCGGCTAACACTTGAATCACAATTTTGAAAAGGAAATCGGAGAATTCAAAAAAAAGCAAGTGAAAATCAAAGAAGAGCTAACTGTTGCAGAAGAAATACTGGGAACGATTCGTTCGCAGTGTAGTGCTATAAAAAGGGTATGAAAAAAGGGCTTGTGTGCACACCAACAACAAGAAATTTGAATTCGACAGCAAGATCGACCAAGTAATCACAGAAGAAAATCAATCGGTTAAAAACTTCCTCTGTGCACTGTAAGCTCTCCTTGATAATGTTTAATATATTGCTTTTGTTCAATTAAGCTAAAAGTCAATTTCGTTATTGACCAAAAGTTGCAAAGATGAAAGTTGGACTGACACATTGAGAAATCACTGTGTAATAGGTTGACAAGAACCAAGTGAAACACTCATGGTAACACCTGGAGAGTAGAGTAGGCCAGGAACTGAGCTAACCACTAAAAATTTGCAAGTCCTTGGCCAATGATCTGGGACTTGTCCTTTAACAATGATTCTCAATATAGTACAGTATAGTGTCCAAGCTAATAGTGAACTTTGCATTCCTTTCCACAGCATAGTTTACCCTGACAAGCTAACGTTTTCCTCAAATCCATAGATTGTGTGGCATCATGGCTACATCAAACTGCATGATATTTCTTTTCGTGCACATAAAAACAAAAGTAAAAAAAATGAGTTATAAAGAAGACCTAAATGCAATTCAAAGCACTAATACAATGGACATGATGGGTATCAAAAATATATTCATGTCTTTATAAGAAATAAATCAGATCCATACTTGAAAATACGCAAAACAAGAAAAAAATTGTGGTATGCCAAAAGAAGATACCCCACCTTTAACAACATCAATTTTGAAATTTCTCGCAATTCAATGATGGTCAAAGTGTCAGTAATCTCCCTCAAATCAATTTTACTTGGATTTTGTGTAGATTGAAAAAGATCAACATAACCTGCAGCTGAAAATAAAACATTCCAGCTTGATATTACGAAAAAAAGGGGTTACACTCTTGAAAAATATGAAGGGTGGTGAGCATGACTTCAGCAAAAGAAATTACACTGCAGTTCCTCAATTGCTTTTGTTGAATCCAACACCTCTGCATAACACACATTACACATCCGAAACCATGGGCCTATAACGTGAGAGATGCAACATTATGCAGAGTTCATTTAAATTGCTCCACTCATCAATCAACTGTCAAAAACTTGAAAATTTTGACAACAGTAATCAAAAAGCAAATTAAGCATATTTATGTTGAAGTATATCGTATACCAACAAATGACAATAAGTTAAAGTTTTTCGGAATCATGATACAATGTGGCAGGTTCCAATGCCTTAAGTTGCGACATGCGTACATTCATCAATGAGAGAGAGAGAGAGAGAGAGAGAGAGGGAGATAGATCATTGGAGGCAAAAGAAATCGTCACCACCCCTACTTTATAGCTCAGCACCACGGTAAGGGTTGGTGACAGAAGAACCTATATCCGATAATGTAAAGTTTATAGGGATTATTTTCAAATGCAACAAAGATGAAGCTTTTTTCCGATATCAAGTTATTTAATGGACACTACATTTTTTAAAGACCCTATATTTTATAAACAACATGGTCCAAGAACAGGCAAGACAAACAAAGAATAGCTGAGACAAAGGAAAAAGTTATACTTCATGTTTCATGACAAAATATTTAATACAATTGCGCCTAGTAACTACATATAGATTTTTTGTTGGACTTACCTTTTCGAGTATACAAGCGAATGAAAATTCTCTGACTATCATCAGAAAATGAGCCAAAGGAACCTGAAAAAAAATTAATCTTCATTAATAACATGGTAAATACTAAATCATCCAACGAACAGGAAAATGAGCAGATACCAAGGAAGGATTTCTCCTCATCAGTAAATAACTGAGCATGTTGATTCAGAACCTCTTGGATCATCACAAGAAAGTTTTGCTGATATTTCATTCTATTTGGACGAAAGTTCTCATTTTCAACAATGCGAACAGAATTTTCCCATAAGGATTCAAAAACCTGGATATCATCAGGCTTCATCTCACTAGAAGTCACCATTTGCTGACAAACAAGGTCAATGCGAAAAACATCATGAGGATGTTTCGGAAGAGATGTAACAAATCCCTGCAAAACAAGCCAAGAAATGATCATCGCAGCATAAAACGATTACATCTCAGTGCAAGAATTCACTTTGATGGGATTACACAATGAAATCATCACTGTAGCTGTAACTGCAGAAAACCGGAGGCATTGAATAATGTACAGATTAACGGCATGGTAATTATTTGAGACATTAGTGATGCAAGCTTTAGTATTTTTTCACACTTTAAATTTATCTCCATTAATAAGTTAACAAAATTTCGATCCATTAACCATAAGTTATAAGTTTACATATTTTTAGGGCTGAATTTATGAACAGAAAATAGTTATATCTTTAACATTTTCTGTGTTCTTGAATAAGAGAAATTAGTAAGTCCGAAATAGCAAAAAAACAGTGTATGGACAACCAGAAAATATGTGCAAAATAAATAAATCAAAGGGCACATATTGAAGGGACTGACACACACAGTTGAAGTATTCCGAAAAAGACAATTGGCAAACCAGCAGTAAACTCTATTACAATTTTTGGTCCACAAAGCACAGGCTTCAGAAAGACAGTAATTAGCTCCCATAAAGAACAACATATAAACATATTTTGGCAGTAACTGTCTATGAAGTGATCAAGTAGACAAACAATAAGCAACTTAGATGCCCTCATAGAAGCTTTAAAGAATTATATTTGAGACAAAACCCAGAAAAGACCACAGTTATTTTACCTCGACTTTCAAACCGTAACTATCAATTAGAGGAGAGAGATATTTAGCCAACTGCCGAGGAAGATGCCCAACTGTATGTTCGTGTCCAGACATTGCATAAAGCACCTATGTAAAGAAAAATCAATAAACTGGCCAAAGGAAGAAGAAAAAAAGAAGGAAGAATCACAATGGCTTACATTAACATACACAAACCTTGATAGCATGCCGATCATTCGTATTTTCTGGTTCCCTCACTATTGAGATACTAGCACCGGGCCGTAAGTCAATATTGTCATGAAACCTATGGCCAACAATAAATGTTTCTAGCACTTTCACAGTTTCACTGTATCCCGTAGACCATTTCTCAATGTTGGCAACATTGATGGTAGGTGAACAACAGGCACTCGAGGTACTCAATTTATCATCTGCTTTACCAAGGGCAGCATTAACGTTGGCTCTATTTTTCAGCAGATCATAACCGCATATTTCTCTACTGGCTGGGGCATAGGATACTGACTCAGATACACATAAGTTGACTCCAAAAGAACGATCAGATGCCACTTCAGAAACAAAAGAGGTGAGGTTTTCTTCTTCATTATCAACATCCGTACAATGTTCTTTGACAGATCTACACTGTATGTTCGAATCTTTTGAACAGGACTTATTGCTTGGTTTTGAGAAAAAATTCAACTGGAGAAGTGTACGTTGACTAACTTTTCGCTTGCTACCTCTAGATAGACATGAATCTGCCAATCCACAAACAGTCATGAATATCTATTTCTTGAAAAGGATGAAAGATTTAAAATAATTGCATTCAATATTATTATCGAGTAATATAGCACACACAATTACAAGAGAATAGAACTGCCACGATCCCCACCAATTTCTTTTCAAAGAATGTTACACATGCTCCCTTTTTATTAACAATGACTAAAAATAAACTAATGCGCACCTATAAAGTTGCTGGCCAAACAGAACATAGCCCTCGTAATGAAAGTTAAATGAAACTTCAAAACTTACACGGAAGATATTAGAAATTAATTATTTTCTGTTGAAAAAAAGTTTCCCATTGGTTACAAGTGAGAACAGAAGTAAAATAAAATAAAATCGAGCCCAAGCTTTTAGCATGACGTGAAATGAATTATAAAGTCAAAGAAGATCGAACTGAAGAAATTCGTTTAGTCAATAAAATAGATCGAATATTACAAAGTATTTTGAAAAAAACAATGGGATTTACATCGTGCAAAAGCCCCGAAAGAGGCGGGAAAGGTCGGTAATCTGATAGCATTTACACAACATTGAGAGGACCATCTGAAGCAAGCGTGCACGACGTTAGAAAAAAAGAGAGAAAACTAAGTACAGAAGCAATGTAGGTGTCGTCGACATGCGACTGGAGTACCTAGATGGGAATTCACGTCGTAATCAGACCCGAGAATAGCGCTGCCGCACACGGGACATTTCACCCGGCGGCTGCTTTCTACCTCCCCCCCCACACCCCCTTTGCAATCGGACATAACCCGCACAGCCGCCGCTGCAGGAGGAGTACAGGGCACATCGGCGTCATCGCCTGCATCTCCCTCCGGAAGAGCAGGCGGCAAAGTGGGACGGCCTTGGTGGAGCAGGGAGACGGCGGCGGAGGAGGAGAGAATCCTCTTCCTCTTCCCCACGAGCCTCACCAGGCTCTCCCGTCCCACTAACATGGGGCCGACGACCGTGGCTGGAGAGAAAACGAGGACCGCCGCCGCCGCCGCCGCCCCCGCATGTCGTTGATGAGGTCCTCAGCTTGCCGCGGAAGGAAGTCCGCACTGTGAAGGTGACTGCCGGGGGAGTCCTCCCATTGTAGGCCGATTTTCCTCGCATTTTCCCGCGTTGTGAAACTTATAATTATGTTAAATATTAGCGCAAATTATTTCTTCACTAGTCTGTATTAACTTTAAAATTATAAAATAAACATCTCATAAAAATAATTCAGAGCCGCAAAATCATGTCGCATTTTTTTTTTGAATTTGAGTCTCTCTCTCTCTCTCTCTCTCTCTCTCTCTCTCTCTCTCTCTCTCTCTCTCTCTCTCTCTCCCATGTACTTAACCTATATAAATATGATTTTAATGCTAATTGATGCGTAAAATATGTTTAAAATTTAATATAGGTTTTTATTTTTTATTTATAATAAATTGAGATTGATCTTAGAGTAACCACAGCCCTATTATTAAATGCATAACATATTTTATGGATTTTTTCATAAATACTAAAAATGATATATTATCCTTAATTACGAGGAAAATAACACGGCCCTGATATGAAAGGATGAGTAAAAATGCGAAAAAGATTGGGAACCCAATTAATATTTTTTATATTCGCAGATATGAAGAAAAAAGACCATCAAATTTTCAATATTTTATTTGAACATAAAAAAATGGTCATCCCGTTTGAAATGAAAAAATAATATACAAATAGAAATTTGTGAATATAATAATACTCACGGTTAAAGATGAAGTAATCAAATATTGATATTTTTTAGGGATTAAAAAAGTCAAAGCATATTCATTAAGAAAGTTTTTTTTCGCAAATTGTGGTGAGCAGAGGAATTTGTGCCATTACTAACATTTAATTTGCGAATTAGCCCCCCTGATGGATACAAACACAAGTGATCGACTTGTCGGGATTGTTTCTGAAAAGTAGCGGGTCCTCGGTCAAATGTATCTCGTCGGCCGCCGGTTTCAGAATAGTCTTGAAAAGTCGTAAGAGAGAGAAAGAAACAGAGAGAAAGAGAGAGAGGAATTGATCGAGAGGTGGAATCCGTAGAGGAAATGGACGAAGACGGAGAAACGGGCGAGGAATTTGCAACGGGTGCAGCCGGAAACGAGGTGGAGAACGAGAATGAACTTGTAAGGCATCCAGTGGAACTACTCCTACCTTCTTCCGATAAAATCGCATCTTCCCATTTAAAAGGATCGGATTAATTTCCTCCATATATGCTCCTTCCTGGTTCTATTCTTCTTTTCAATTATTTTTTATCGTCTGGTTGTCGTGAACCCAATTTGGTCCATTGATCGCTTTTCACTCCTCATGAAACTCGAGCTGACTGTCTTTCATTGTGAGCAGCTAACCATGGTGACTGATACATCCTCCGCCCAAGCCAGGAAAGGGAAGGATATTCAAGGGATACAGTGGGACAGATTGAATATAACGAGACAAGACTACAGAAGGACTAGAATTGAATCATACAAGAACTATGAGAATGTTGCGTCATCTGGGGACCTTGCAGACAAGGTTATTATTTCTTTTTTCTGCCTCAGGAATGTGATGTGGGTTTTTAGTGATCAGCTGCTTAAGAACTTGGTTGTCTTAACTAGGAATGTCAACAAGTGGAGCAAGGTGGAAGCTATTATGACTTCCAGTACAACTCAAGGACGGTGAAACCCACAATTTTCCATTTTCAGGTTGTTGATTTTCACAAAGCCGTGTTTATTTCTTTTCATACTCAGAATGTCTGTCCGTTTTGTCACGAATTCCATCACCATGTTTTTTAACCATGCACGTACTCATAATTCAGCTCTCCAGTTTCAAAGCAGAACGGCTTATAAAAATCTTTCTATGTGATAGGCGTGTAAAAGGATTTCTCCTGACTAATTAACTGAGACCAACCCATGGACACCAATCTTCCTCTTATTGAACTGTGAGCCTTACCCTTTTATTTGGTCACGGTCTTGTGCTTGAACTATTTGAGGTTTCTTTGGCTGAAACGATTCTGCTTTTGTTTTTCCCTAAAGCTCTGATTCTTGTCTTTTTTGAATATTTGTCGGATGGTATCATAAATTGTTGGCGTGCATATCCAAATAAATTATTTTGGTGCTTTCGCTTGATGTTGGTATCACCCCAACACAGGAGCTCAGGAACCTATTCGGCGCATTTTGGTCTAGAAATAGTTTGGCACGTAATTCTGTGCCTTATAAAATTTAGATAGACGGAGTGTTATGAAGGAATCTTCTCTCTGCGCACAAGAAATATGTAGTCAAAGGTCCTATCTCTTTGGCGTTTTGGAAATTCAGAATGTCTTTTTAATTTTTATCGCCTGTTTAACAATTTATGTTCGAGACTGTCTGATTTTGTGCTTATATGTTTTCTGTGTGTGTTATTATAAGGTTGTTTGATTACGCCATGATGAACTCACGTTTTCTGTCTACCTGTTATTTGTACTTTTGCAGCTAAGGAATTTGGTTTGGGCCACTTCAAAACACAATGTGTATCTTATGTCAAATAATGCAGTCGTCCACTGGTCTTCAATATCTCATGAACTGTCTGAAGTTCTAAGCTTCGCTGGACACGTGGCACCTTCTGAGGTGCGCCCTCTTGGCTTTCTCTTTTGAAAACAAAGAAAGTAAATTTATCTGATTCTGACAACTCTTGGATTTTACTTTATTTTTTCAATTTTTTTCAGAAGCATCAAGGAAGCTTGATGGAAGGATTCACTGGAACACAAGTCAGCACCCTTGCAGTCAAGGATAATTTGCTGGTCGCAGGTGGCTTCCAGGGAGAATTAGTTTGTAAGGCAAGTATTTCATTTTTTGATCTTTTGTTCCTAGCGGGCAGATATAATTTGCATGTATGCATCCCTGCTCTTTCAGAGTAAAGTATTCCCTTGGGGAACGCACTATTTGCCATGTTAGTGGATTTGATTGACTGAGCATAATTTGTTCAGGTGATATTGGAATCGCCGTAACAAAGTTTATGCTTGTGCTTTCTGATCTATGTCAGAAAATAAGCACTCCATATTTCTGCCTTCGTCTTTGCATTCTCAACTTTTATTTTTAATTGGTGCAAAATGACGAAAACAAAATCCTGAAGATTAGCTGAAGAGAATTGTGCAATGACTAGATATTGCCGCCCTGTAATTTTTGTGGGGGAGTTTGAGATCTTTGAACCAAAAGGTTTCCTACTTAACCTTGTAAAGTGGGATGTTGGGATGGAACACTGTTATTTGTCTTATCCTTGAAGATCTAGAGGAAAACAAGCGATGTGGGGATGTCATATGTTGTTGGCATTTGTTATGCTGAAAGCTTGTTTAATATTTCTTGGCATAACGTACTGCTGAGTTAAGAAAAGTTTGTGGTCTATACATTGGTTTTCATCTGACATGTATTTTGGCCATCAAGTTACAACGGAGGGCTTTCTTTGTGGTTAAGTCGAAGTACCAGTTAGTGCAAAGTATCGCTAGTTTAATTTTTCTGTGTACCAAAAGTGATGCTTGGATCCAAATAATGATTGATCTCAGGACCATCAATGTAGGATTCACATTATGATCTATGTGGTTGCTTTTTTCATTTTTAGGCTACTCATAGTTAAATCATAGGAACACTTGTTGTGGTTCTTCGGAGCATTTTTCGTTGAAAGCCGACACGAACGTTAAAGAATAATGTTAGGGAAACCTTGCACCATCCCTATTGGCAATTTATTGGTTGACTAGAAATCAGCTGATTCAAGATGAATCTGGCTAACTCAGGCAGAAATTTGCAGATTCCTGAATGACGAGACCCTGTCCACTGGGCCCAAATGGCCGGTGCTGATTGGGGTTGACAAAAGGCTCGGATGAACTTCTTTTCTGAGCTGAATTCTTTTGCAAATTAGATTGAGCCTGGCTGATCTGTCTGCGTGATCCAATGCCACCCACAATGTTGTAAGTTATTGGTTAGAGGGCACGTCGGGGAAGTCTCATTTGTAGAATCATATCTTGAGAATGTGTGGCACAGAGTTATACATATGCCAGGTCTATTGAATGTGCAGTGAGACTTTTTGAATAATCATCTTATTCACAGGGGCCGAGTTTTTGGAGGGCTTCGTTCTTAAGACTCGTTTGTTGCAGATGGTATTTGGAGGGTTTTGGCTGGTTTTGAGAATTTTAAATAGCCTCGTTGGATTTGGGAACTCTAGTAGGGCAGTGAACTCTGGACGTTGGGGAATGGGTTGACTCATTGATTGGATGTTTGGAGGAATCACACAGAGATCTTCTCTTCCCCGAGGTCCTTTAAGGTTTATTTTATACTAATTTTATTCCAGTCATATTGATGATATTACCACACACTTTCCACCAAAAAATTGCAATTACCTTTTAAAGACACGGTTTGTGAGTAATATGTAGATTTCTCCTGGCTTTTACTAATTTTTAATTTTCTTTATGCTTCTACTACTGCCCCACATGAAATTTGACATGAACATCACTTCCACAAGACTCCCCAGTATTTTGAACAGAGGCTATTCAAGAGCGTTTTCTCATAATATCTGTGAATTAGGGGCGAGGTACATGGGATTGTCCATGGTGGCTGGATGGACCGTGCCTGTTCCGATCTTGACAAAGACCGTTTTGGCCTGATTGGACAATTTGAGAGAGGGACTGCTGAATCTAGGATTGACATCTGGATAAATATCCCACCATGAGTTAAAAACACTGAACCATTAGGGGTCAATCTACAGAGCCATTGGAGTCTAGAACAAGCTGATTCCATTTTGGATCTCCCAATTCTCTGTGGATCAATCTCAAGTTCGGTCGTTCCAAGATTCTAATGAAATATTGGGCCATCAGAGCCCAATGTACGAAGCCAAGCCATTCTGGCCAACCCTAGATGGTTGATTTGGCCCAGAACAAGCTGATCCCAGATCGAGCGTCCAATCCACCATGAATCTGTCAAGTGAGATCGTTCTAGTCCGATTCTAGCCTGAATCGACTGACCCCATCTGACTTTGGGTACAAAAGAAGAAAAATGTATGCATATATTCTAAGGAGATCAGATTCTATGCGTAGTGAGAAGGCGTATGGGTCAATGTGCAGATCAACAACTTGAACTGACAACTTAAAATGATAAATTGAATCGGTTCAGGTATGGCATGGATGTTCTAGATAGATTTTCATTCTCCAAAAGATATGTTTCCCAGGTGTAACATGCCTGCTTTATCTGAAGGAATCTAGTTTCCGTTTCTCATAATTTTTTTGGCTCCCTAAATGGTGGATTATATTCAGTAAAAATTTACTGTGGCTGGCGTCTTTTTACAGCGTTTGGATCAAACGGGGGTCAGCTTCTGTGCGCGTATGACCCTTGAAGACAATGCGATCACAAATGCCATCGAAATATACACGAATCCGAGGTACCACGCTCTAAATTTTATCTCTCTCGTCTCTCTTGACGTGTGATCATTGTGAGATGATGGGGAATTCTTTACAGCGGAAGTGATTGTTTCATGGCCTCGAACAATGATGGTGGCTTACGAGAATACGACGTAGAGAAGTACCAGCTTCTGAATCATTTTCGTTTTCCATGGCCTGTAAATGTGAGCTTTTTTTGTGGCTTTTTTGTTGTTTTAATTTGTATTATCTGTTCTTAGTTATGATGGCGAGTTGTGACCGATTTGGAACTCTGAATGAATTATTCTTTTCTTGATGGCAGCACACTTCTATCAGTCCAGACGGCAAACTTGTGACGGTTGTAGGGGATCACTGCGAGGGACTGCTCATAGATTCACGGGACGGGAAGGTAAATCGCAACGCAATCGCATGAACCGCTAATCAAAGATTGTTTTCGACCACACAAAAAAAAAAGGTCAACCCCGATTTTGAAAGGGTGGTGTTGACAAAATGCCAGAATTTCCAAAACTGAAGAATATTTTTTACGAAAAAAGTCTAAAGCATTCCAAACAAGTCAACCTTTCGAGTTTTGAGACAAGAAGGCCTCTTTTTGATCCAAGAACTGTTCTCGACGGAGGGAAGAAAAAGTCAAGCTCACCCGAATCTGGAAACCTACAAAAAGTCAACCGTTTTGTTTTCTAATTTTTTTGTTTTTGTTTTGTTTTTTATGAACAGGTGGTCTCTCGGCTGGTGGGCCATCGGGACTTCTCCTTCTCCTCGGCATGGCATCCGGACGGCCTCACCTTCGCGACGGGCAACCAGGACAAGACCTGCCGGGTGTGGGACGTGAGGAACCTCTCCTCGGCCGTCTCGGTGCTCAAGGGCAACCTCGGCGCGATCCGGTCGATCCGGTACTCCTCCGACGGGCAGTTCATGATGATGGCGGAGCCGGCCGACTTCGTCCACATCTACAGCACCAAGCACAACTACCGGCGGCGGCAGGAGATCGACTTCTTCGGGGAGATCTCCGGCTTCTCCCTGAGCGCCGATGGAGAGTCCCTCTTCATCGGAGTCTGGGACCGGATATACGCCAGCTTGCTCCATTACAGCCGGAGTTTCGCCTCGGGGTTGCTTGAATTATATTTTTTTTAAATGGTAATAAGTACATTTTTTTACTTAAATTGGGGAAATTAATCGGCCCTTGTGATTTTTATGAAGCCTTGTGATTTTTTTATATTTTGTTATTGAGGGGGTCCATTTATCGGATTTTTTATCATATTTTCTACATGTGAATCGTATTATTATTCTTAAATAAGGAATGATCATCCCTTTTCCGAGGGAAATACAATACATAAATAATTTAATGATAATAATTTTTTGTCGCTTTGAGAATTTTCACCGAGTTTATTCATTTATGTACTCATTATGCGCTGTCTCATCCGATCGGCCGCCGCGCATGGTAAATAGTCGGACCTACCAGTAAAAAAAAAATCTGGGCGCCCACGTGGTGCGCGAAATCGGAAGAGCGAGGTAGAGATAGATAGAGAGAGAGAGAGAGAGAGAGAGAGAGAGAGAGAGAGAGAGAGAGAGATAGAGATAGGAGAGAGAGGGAGAGAGACAGAGAGGAGAGAGAGGCGGTGACGGTGGCGGTTGCGGGCCCCGGAGGACGGGAAGACCGTGGGCGGCATGCGGGGGGCCGCTGGGTGACGTTCCCAACGAGAGAGAGAGAGAGGGGGGGCGGCTCAGGCGATAAGCAGCCGCGCCGCGCCGCCACTCGCTCACCACGACACATCAACTCCTCCTCGATCGATTATTCTTCATCTCGGTCCCCGACTGCGCCGTTCTGAAAGGGAGGATAAGATTGAGGCGGCCGGTGCCTTCTAGAACTCGCGTGCACGGGGGAAAATGGAAGCGTAGGCTCCCATCGCAAGGGGAAAGAGGACTAGATTGAGAGGTGGAATTGTAAAGGCCGGCAACTGGGTCGTTGGAGCTATCGACATCCAGCTCTTTTGCTCCCTCCTGTGAGTTGTTTATAGCCTTCCCCTTTTCCCCCATCCGATGTTCCTTTTCTTTCCTTTCTTGGCCGCATTTGGTGCAGGGTTTTGCGAATATAATTCAGGTTTGCGGAATTTTAGGGTGGATTGTGTTCGTCGTCTCTGTTTAGGTCGTTTTGCCCGATCTTTTTGTCTGGAGAGAAGCCCGAAACCTAGAAATTGTGCGGTAACTTCTTGGGCTTGCTTGGATCCGGTTATCTCGAATCACTGGCAGCGGCCTTCTTTCATGGAACGATGATTGAAGAACCGTGTGTTTTCATCTCGCGATTTTTTTGGGCCGTCTTGTGGGTTCTTCTTTCCTTTCTTTGGCCTTCTTCTTTCGCTTGTGCTGCGAAGGAATTAAATTGTGTTTCCCTCGTGCAGTCGGAGGAGAGAATCGGCTGTGAGGATCGTTTCTTCCGAATTTTTACGAAATAAGCTGGCGTCTTGAAGTCTTAAACTGTCTGGAGACGGTTCTGACGCTGCTGCGAGCATGTCAGTTGACGGAGGAGTCGAGGAGGTCGAGTACATGATGGACGACGACGAGATGGGTAACACATTGGAAGAGGAGTTGGATGATGGTTTATTATACGCAAGGGATGCAGCTGGAAACGAGGTGGAGAACGAGAATGAACTTGTAAGGCATCCAGTGGAACTACTCCAACCTTCTTCAGATTGAAATCGCATCTTCCCATTGAAAAGGATCGGATTAATTTCCTCCATCTATGCTCCTTCCTGGTTATATTCTTCTTTTCAATTATTTTATCGTCTGGTTGTCGTGAACCCAATTTGGTCCATTGATCGCCTTTCGCTCCTCATGAAACTCGAGCTGACTGTCTTTCATTGTGAGCAGCTAACCATGGTGACTGATACATCCTCCGCCCAAGCCAGGAAAGGGAAGGATATTCAAGGGATACAGTGGGACAGATTGAATATAACGAGACAAGACTACAGAAGGACTAGAATTGAATCATACAAGAACTATGAGAATGTTGCGTCATCTGGGGACCTTGCAGACAAGGTTATTATTTCTTTTTTCTGCCTCAGGAATGTGATGTGGGTTTTTAGTGATCAGCTGCTTAAGAACTTGGTTGTCTTAACTAGGAATGTCAACAAGTGGAGCAAGGTGGAAGCTATTATGACTTCCAGTACAACTCAAGGACGGTGAAACCCACAATTCTCCATTTTCAGGTTGTTGATTTTCACAAAGCCGTGTTTATTTCTTTTCATGCTCAGAATGTCTGTCCGTTTTGTCACGAATTCCATAACCATGTTTTTTAACCATGCACGTACTCATAATTCAGCTCTCCAGTCTCAAAGCAGAACGGCTTATAAAAATCTTTCTATGTGATAGGCGTGTAAAAGGATTTCTCCTGACTAATTAACTGAGACCAACCCATGGACACCAATCTTCTTCTTATTGAACTGTGAGCCTTACCCTTTTATTTGGTCACGGTCTTGTGCTTGAACTATTTGAGGTTTCTTTGGCTGAAACGATTCTGCTTTCGTTTTTCCCTAAAGCTCTGATTCTTGTCTTTTTGAATATTTGTCGGATGGTATCATAAATTGTTGGCGTGCATATCCAAATAAATTATTTTGGTGCTTTCGCTTGATGTTGGTATCACCCCAACACAGGAGCTCAGGAACCTATTCGGCGCATTTTGGTCTAGAAATAGTTTGGCACGTAATTCTGTGCCTTATAAAATTTAGATAGACGGAGTGTTATGAAGGAATCTTCTCTCTGCGCACAAGAAATATGTAGTCAAAGGTCCTATCTCTTTGGCGTTTTGGAAATTCAGAATGTCTTTTTAATTTTTATCGCCTGTTTAACAATTTATGTTCGAGACTGTCTGATTTTGTGCTTATATGTTTTCTGTGTGTGTTATTATAAGGTTGTTTGATTACGCCATGATGAACTCACGTTTTCTGTCTACCTGTTATTTGTACTTTTGCAGCTAAGGAATTTGGTTTGGGCCACTTCAAAACACAATGTGTATCTTATGTCAAATAATGCAGTCGTCCACTGGTCTTCAATATCTCATGAACTGTCTGAAGTTCTAAGCTTCGCTGGACACGTGGCACCTTCTGAGGTGCGCCCTCTTGGCTTTCTCTTTTGAAAACAAAGAAAGTAAATTTATCTGATTCTGACAACTCTTGGATTTTACTTTATTTTTTCAATTTTTTTTCAGAAGCATCAAGGAAGCTTGATGGAAGGATTCACTGGAACACAAGTCAGCACCCTTGCAGTCAAGGATAATTTGCTGGTCGCAGGTGGCTTCCAGGGAGAATTAGTTTGTAAGGCAAGTATTTCATTTTTTGATCTTTTGTTCCTAGCGGGCAGATATAATTTGCATGTATGCATCCCTGCTCTTTCAGAGTAAAGTATTCCCTTGGGGAACGCACTATTTGCCATGTTAGTGGATTTGATTGACTGAGCATAATTTGTTCAGGTGATATTGGAATCGCCGTAACAAAGTTTATGCTTGTGCTTTCTGATCTATGTCAGAAAATAAGCACTCCATATTTCTGCCTTCGTCTTTGCATTCTCAACTTTTATTTTTAATTGGTGCAAAATGACGAAAACAAAATCCTGAAGATTAGCTGAAGAGAATTGTGCAATGACTAGATATTGCCGCCCTGTAATTTTTGTGGGGGAGTTTGAGATCTTTGAACCAAAAGGTTTCCTACTTAACCTTGTAAAGTGGGATGTTGGGATGGAACACTGTTATTTGTCTTATCCTTGAAGATCTAGAGGAAAACAAGCGATGTGGGGATGTCATATGTTGTTGGCATTTGTTATGCTGAAAGCTTGTTTAATATTTCTTGGCATAACGTACTGCTGAGTTAAGAAAAGTTTGTGGTCTATACATTGGTTTTCATCTGACATGTATTTTGGCCATCAAGTTACAACGGAGGGCTTTCTTTGTGGTTAAGTCGAAGTACCAGTTAGTGCAAAGTATCGCTAGTTTAATTTTTTCTGTGTACCAAAAGTGATGCTTGGATCCAAATAATGATTGATCTCAGGACCTCAATGTAGGATTCACATTATGATCTATGTGGTTGCTTTTTTCATTTTTAGGCTACTCATAGTTAAATCATAGGAACACTTGTTGTGGTTCTTCGGAGCATTTTTCGTTGAAAGCCGACACGAACGTTAAAGAATAATGTTAGGGAAACCTTGCACCATCCCTATTGGCAATTTATTGGTTGACTAGAAATCAGCTGATTCAAGATGAATCTGGCTAACTCAGGCAGAAATTTGCAGATTCCTGAATGACGAGACCCTGTCCACTGGGCCCAAATGGCCGGTGCTGATTGGGGTTGACAAAAGGCTCGGATGAACTTCTTTTCTGAGCTGAATTCTTTTGCAAATTAGATTGAGCCTGGCTGATCTGTCTGCGTGATCCAATGCCACCCACAATGTTGTAAGTTATTGGTTAGAGGGCACGTCGGTGAAGTCTCATTTGTAGAATCATATCTTGAGAATGTGTGGCACAGAGTTATACATATGCCAGGTCTATTGAATGTGCAGTGAGACTTTTTGAATAATCATCTTATTCACAGGGGCCGAGTTTTTGGAGGGCTTCGTTCTTAAGACTCGTTTGTTGCAGATGGTATTTGGAGGGTTTTGGCTGGTTTTGAGAATTTTAAATAGCCTCGTTGGATTTGGGAACTCTAGTAGGGCAGTGAACTCTGGACGTTGGGGAATGGGTTGACTCATTGATTGGATGTTTGGAGGAATCACACAGAGATCTTCTCTTCCCCGAGGTCCTTTAAGGTTTATTTTATACTAATTTTATTCCAGTCATATTGATGATATTACCACACATTTTCCACCAAAAAAATTGCAATTACCTTTTAAAGACACGGTTTGTGAGTAAAATGTAGATTTCTCCTGGCTTTTACTAATTTTCTTTATGCTTCTACTACTGCCCCCATGAAATTTGACATGAACATCACTTCCACAAGACTCCCCAGTATTTTGAACAGAGGCTATTCAAGAGCGTTTTCTCATAATATCTGTGAATTAGGGGCGAGGTACATGGGATTGTCCATGGTGGCTGGATGGACCGTGCCTGTTCCGATCTTGACAAAGACCGTTTTGGCCTGATTGGACAATCTGAGAGAGGGACTGCTGAATCTAGGATTGACATCTGGATAAATATCCCACCATGAGTTAAAAATACTGAACCATTAGGGGTCAATCTACAGAGCCATTGGAGTCTAGAACAAGCTGATTCCATTTTGGATCTCCCAATTCTCTGTGGATCAATCTCAAGTTCGGTCGTTCCAAGATTCTAATGAAATATTGGGCCATCAGAGCCCAATGTACGAAGCCAAGCCATTCTGGCCAACCCTAGATGGTTGATTTGGCCCAGAACAAGCTGATCCCAGATCGAGCGTCCAATCCACCATGAATCTGTCAAGTGAGATCGTTCTAGTCCGATTCTAGCCTGAATCGACTGACCCCATCTGACTTTGGGTACAAAAGAAGAAAAATGTATGCATATATTCTAAGGAGATCAGATTCTATGCGTAGTGAGAAGGCGTATGGGTCAATGTGCAGATCAACAACTTGAACTGACAACTTAAAATGATAAATTGAATCGGTTCAGGTATGGCATGGATGTTCTAGATAGATTTTCATTCTCCAAAAGATATGTTTCCCAGGTGTAACATGCCTGCTTTATCTGAAGGAATCTAGTTTCCGTTTCTCATAATTTTTTGGCTCCCTAAATGGTGGATTTTATGCAGTAAAAATTTACTGTGACTGACCCTTTTTACAGCATTTGAACCAAAGGGGGGTCAGCTTCTGTGCGCGTATGACCCTTGAGGACAATGCGATCACAAATGCCATCGAAATATACACGAATCCGAGGTACCACGCTCTATAATTTTATCTCTCTCGTCTCTCTTGACGTGTGATCATTGTGAGATGATGGGGAATTCTTTACAGCGGAAGTGATTGTTTCATGGCCTCGAACAATGATGGTGGCTTACGAGAATACGACGTAGAGAAGTACCAGCTTCTGAATCATTTTCGTTTTCCATGGCCTGTAAATGTAAGCATTTGTTTTTGTGGCTTTTTTTGTTGTTTTAATTTGTATTATCTGTTCTTAGTTATGATGGCGAGTTGTGACCGATTTGGAACTCTGAATGAATTATTCTTTTCTTGATGGCAGCACACTTCTATCAGTCCAGACGGCAAACTTGTGACGGTTGTAGGGGATCACTGCGAGGGACTGCTCATAGATTCACGGGACGGGAAGGTAAATCGCAACGCAATCGCATGAACCGCTAATCAAAGATTGTTTTCGACCACACAAAAAAAAAAAAGGTCAACCCCGATTTTGAAAGGGTGGTGTTGACAAAATGCCAGAATTTCCAAAACTGAAGAATATTTTTTACGAAAAAAGTCTAAAGCATTCCAAACAAGTCAACCTTTCGAGTTTTGAGACAAGAAGGCCTCTTTTTGATCCAAGAACTGTTCTCGACGGAGGGAAGAAAAAGTCAAGCTCACCCGAATCTGGAAACCTACAAAAAGTCAACCGTTTTGTTTTCTAATTTTTTGTTTTTGTTTTGTTTTTTATGAACAGGTGGTCTCTCGGCTGGTGGGCCATCGGGACTTCTCCTTCTCCTCGGCATGGCATCCGGACGGCCTCACCTTCGCGACGGGCAACCAGGACAAGACCTGCCGGGTGTGGGACGTGAGGAACCTCTCCTCGGCCGTCTCGGTGCTCAAGGGCAACCTCGGCGCGATCCGGTCGATCCGGTACTCCTCCGACGGGCAGTTCATGATGATGGCGGAGCCGGCCGACTTCGTCCACATCTACAGCACCAAGCACAACTACCGGCGGCGGCAGGAGATCGACTTCTTCGGGGAGATCTCCGGCTTCTCCCTGAGCGCCGATGGAGAGTCCCTCTTCGAGTCTGGGACCGGATATACGCCAGCTTGCTCCATTACAGCCGGAGTTTCGCCTCGGGGTTGCTTGAATTATATTTTTTTAAATGGTAATAAGTACATTTTTTTTACTTAAATTGGGGAAATTAATCGGCCCTTGTGATTTTTATGAAGCCTTGTGATTTTTTTATATTTTGTTATTGAGGGGGTCCATTTATCGGATTTTTTATCATATTTTCTACATGTGAATCGTATTATTATTCTTAAATAAGGAATGATCATCCCTTTTCCGAGGGAAATACAATACATAAATAATTTAATGATAATAATTTTTGTCGCTTTGAGAATTTTCACCGAGTTTATTCATTTATGTACTCATTATGCGCTGTCTCATCCGATCGGCCGCCGCGCATGGTAAATAGTCGGACCTACCAGTAAAAAAAAATCTGGGCGCCCACGTGGTGCGCGAAATCGGAAGAGCGAGGTAGAGATAGATAGAGAGAGAGAGAGAGAGAGAGAGAGAGAGAGAGAGAGATAGGAGAGAGAGGGAGAGAGACAGAGAGGAGAGAGAGGCGGTGACGGTGGCGGTTGCGGGCCCCGGAGGACGGGAAGACCGTGGGCGGCATGCGGGGGCCGCTGGGTGACGTTCCCAACGAGAGAGAGAGAGGGGGCGGCTCAGGCGATAAGCAGCCGCGCCGCGCCGCCACTCGCTCACCACGACACATCAACTCCTCCTCGATCGATTATTCTTCATCTCGGTCCCCGACTGCGCCGTTCTGAAAGGGAGGATAAGATTGAGGCGGCCGGTGCCTTCTAGAACTCGCGTGCACGGGGGAAAATGGAAGCGTAGGCTCCCATCGCAAGGGGAAAGAGGACTAGATTGAGAGGTGGAATTGTAAAGGCCGGCAACTGGGTCGTTGGAGCTATCGACATCCAGCTCTTTTGCTCCCTCCTGTGAGTTGTTTATAGCCTTCCCTTTTCCCCCATCCGATGTTCCTTTTCTTTCCTTTCTTGGCCGCATTTGGTGCAGGGTTTTGCGAATATAATTCAGGTTTGCGGAATTTTAGGGTGGATTGTGTTCGTCGTCTCTGTTTAGGTCGTTTTGCCCGATCTTTTTGTCTGGAGAGAAGCCCGAAACCTAGAAATTGTGCGGTAACTTCTTGGGCTTGCTTGGATCCGGTTATCTCGAATCACTGGCAGCGGCCTTCTTTCATGGAACGATGATTGAAGAACCGTGTGTTTTCATCTCGCGATTTTTTTGGGCCGTCTTGTGGGTTCTTCTTTCCTTTCTTTGGCCTTCTTCTTTCGCTTGTGCTGCGAAGGAATTAAATTGTGTTTCCCTCGTGCAGTCGGAGGAGAGAATCGGCTGTGAGGATCGTTTCTTCCGAATTTTTACGAAATAAGCTGGCGTCTTGAAGTCTTAAACTGTCTGGAGACGGTTCTGACGCTGCTGCGAGCATGTCAGTTGACGGAGGAGTCGAGGAGGTCGAGTACATGATGGACGACGACGAGATGGGTAACACATTGGAAGAGGAGTTGGATGATGGTTTATTATACGCAAGGGATGCAGCTGGAAACGAGGTGGAGAACGAGAATGAACTTGTAAGGCATCCAGTGGAACTACTCCAACCTTCTTCAGATTGAAATCGCATCTTCCCATTGAAAAGGATCGGATTAATTTCCTCCATCTATGCTCCTTCCTGGTTATATTCTTCTTTTCAATTATTTTATCGTCTGGTTGTCGTGAACCCAATTTGGTCCATTGATCGCCTTTCGCTCCTCATGAAACTCGAGCTGACTGTCTTTCATTGTGAGCAGCTAACCATGGTGACTGATACATCCTCCGCCCAAGCCAGGAAAGGGAAGGATATTCAAGGGATACAGTGGGACAGATTGAATATAACGAGACAAGACTACAGAAGGACTAGAATTGAATCATACAAGAACTATGAGAATGTTGCGTCATCTGGGGACCTTGCAGACAAGGTTATTATTTCTTTTTTCTGCCTCAGGAATGTGATGTGGGTTTTTAGTGATCAGCTGCTTAAGAACTTGGTTGTCTTAACTAGGAATGTCAACAAGTGGAGCAAGGTGGAAGCTATTATGACTTCCAGTACAACTCAAGGACGGTGAAACCCACAATTCTCCATTTTCAGGTTGTTGATTTTCACAAAGCCGTGTTTATTTCTTTTCATGCTCAGAATGTCTGTCCGTTTTGTCACGAATTCCATAACCATGTTTTTTAACCATGCACGTACTCATAATTCAGCTCTCCAGTCTCAAAGCAGAACGGCTTATAAAAATCTTTCTATGTGATAGGCGTGTAAAAGGATTTCTCCTGACTAATTAACTGAGACCAACCCATGGACACCAATCTTCTTCTTATTGAACTGTGAGCCTTACCCTTTTATTTGGTCACGGTCTTGTGCTTGAACTATTTGAGGTTTCTTTGGCTGAAACGATTCTGCTTTCGTTTTTCCCTAAAGCTCTGATTCTTGTCTTTTTTGAATATTTGTCGGATGGTATCATAAATTGTTGGCGTGCATATCCAAATAAATTATTTTGGTGCTTTCGCTTGATGTTGGTATCACCCCAACACAGGAGCTCAGGAACCTATTCGGCGCATTTTGGTCTAGAAATAGTTTGGCACGTAATTCTGTGCCTTATAAAATTTAGATAGACGGAGTGTTATGAAGGAATCTTCTCTCTGCGCACAAGAAATATGTAGTCAAAGGTCCTATCTCTTTGGCGTTTTGGAAATTCAGAATGTCTTTTTAATTTTTATCGCCTGTTTAACAATTTATGTTCGAGACTGTCTGATTTTGTGCTTATATGTTTTCTGTGTGTGTTATTATAAGGTTGTTTGATTACGCCATGATGAACTCACGTTTTCTGTCTACCTGTTATTTGTACTTTTGCAGCTAAGGAATTTGGTTTGGGCCACTTCAAAACACAATGTGTATCTTATGTCAAATAATGCAGTCGTCCACTGGTCTTCAATATCTCATGAACTGTCTGAAGTTCTAAGCTTCGCTGGACACGTGGCACCTTCTGAGGTGCGCCCTCTTGGCTTTCTCTTTTGAAAACAAAGAAAGTAAATTTATCTGATTCTGACAACTCTTGGATTTTACTTTATTTTTTCAATTTTTTTTCAGAAGCATCAAGGAAGCTTGATGGAAGGATTCACTGGAACACAAGTCAGCACCCTTGCAGTCAAGGATAATTTGCTGGTCGCAGGTGGCTTCCAGGGAGAATTAGTTTGTAAGGCAAGTATTTCATTTTTTGATCTTTTGTTCCTAGCGGGCAGATATAATTTGCATGTATGCATCCCTGCTCTTTCAGAGTAAAGTATTCCCTTGGGGAACGCACTATTTGCCATGTTAGTGGATTTGATTGACTGAGCATAATTTGTTCAGGTGATATTGGAATCGCCGTAACAAAGTTTATGCTTGTGCTTTCTGATCTATGTCAGAAAATAAGCACTCCATATTTCTGCCTTCGTCTTTGCATTCTCAACTTTTATTTTTAATTGGTGCAAAATGACGAAAACAAAATCCTGAAGATTAGCTGAAGAGAATTGTGCAATGACTAGATATTGCCGCCCTGTAATTTTTGTGGGGGAGTTTGAGATCTTTGAACCAAAAGGTTTCCTACTTAACCTTGTAAAGTGGGATGTTGGGATGGAACACTGTTATTTGTCTTATCCTTGAAGATCTAGAGGAAAACAAGCGATGTGGGGATGTCATATGTTGTTGGCATTTGTTATGCTGAAAGCTTGTTTAATATTTCTTGGCATAACGTACTGCTGAGTTAAGAAAAGTTTGTGGTCTATACATTGGTTTTCATCTGACATGTATTTTGGCCATCAAGTTACAACGGAGGGCTTTCTTTGTGGTTAAGTCGAAGTACCAGTTAGTGCAAAGTATCGCTAGTTTAATTTTTTCTGTGTACCAAAAGTGATGCTTGGATCCAAATAATGATTGATCTCAGGACCTCAATGTAGGATTCACATTATGATCTATGTGGTTGCTTTTTTCATTTTTAGGCTACTCATAGTTAAATCATAGGAACACTTGTTGTGGTTCTTCGGAGCATTTTTCGTTGAAAGCCGACACGAACGTTAAAGAATAATGTTAGGGAAACCTTGCACCATCCCTATTGGCAATTTATTGGTTGACTAGAAATCAGCTGATTCAAGATGAATCTGGCTAACTCAGGCAGAAATTTGCAGATTCCTGAATGACGAGACCCTGTCCACTGGGCCCAAATGGCCGGTGCTGATTGGGGTTGACAAAAGGCTCGGATGAACTTCTTTTCTGAGCTGAATTCTTTTGCAAATTAGATTGAGCCTGGCTGATCTGTCTGCGTGATCCAATGCCACCCACAATGTTGTAAGTTATTGGTTAGAGGGCACGTCGGTGAAGTCTCATTTGTAGAATCATATCTTGAGAATGTGTGGCACAGAGTTATACATATGCCAGGTCTATTGAATGTGCAGTGAGACTTTTTGAATAATCATCTTATTCACAGGGGCCGAGTTTTTGGAGGGCTTCGTTCTTAAGACTCGTTTGTTGCAGATGGTATTTGGAGGGTTTTGGCTGGTTTTGAGAATTTTAAATAGCCTCGTTGGATTTGGGAACTCTAGTAGGGCAGTGAACTCTGGACGTTGGGGAATGGGTTGACTCATTGATTGGATGTTTGGAGGAATCACACAGAGATCTTCTCTTCCCCGAGGTCCTTTAAGGTTTATTTTATACTAATTTTATTCCAGTCATATTGATGATATTACCACACATTTTCCACCAAAAAAATTGCAATTACCTTTTAAAGACACGGTTTGTGAGTAAAATGTAGATTTCTCCTGGCTTTTACTAATTTTCTTTATGCTTCTACTACTGCCCCACATGAAATTTGACATGAACATCACTTCCACAAGACTCCCCAGTATTTTGAACAGAGGCTATTCAAGAGCGTTTTCTCATAATATCTGTGAATTAGGGGCGAGGTACATGGGATTGTCCATGGTGGCTGGATGGACCGTGCCTGTTCCGATCTTGACAAAGACCGTTTTGGCCTGATTGGACAATCTGAGAGAGGGACTGCTGAATCTAGGATTGACATCTGGATAAATATCCCACCATGAGTTAAAAATACTGAACCATTAGGGGTCAATCTACAGAGCCATTGGAGTCTAGAACAAGCTGATTCCATTTTGGATCTCCCAATTCTCTGTGGATCAATCTCAAGTTCGGTCGTTCCAAGATTCTAATGAAATATTGGGCCATCAGAGCCCAATGTACGAAGCCAAGCCATTCTGGCCAACCCTAGATGGTTGATTTGGCCCAGAACAAGCTGATCCCAGATCGAGCGTCCAATCCACCATGAATCTGTCAAGTGAGATCGTTCTAGTCCGATTCTAGCCTGAATCGACTGACCCCATCTGACTTTGGGTACAAAAGAAGAAAAATGTATGCATATATTCTAAGGAGATCAGATTCTATGCGTAGTGAGAAGGCGTATGGGTCAATGTGCAGATCAACAACTTGAACTGACAACTTAAAATGATAAATTGAATCGGTTCAGGTATGGCATGGATGTTCTAGATAGATTTTCATTCTCCAAAAGATATGTTTCCCAGGTGTAACATGCCTGCTTTATCTGAAGGAATCTAGTTTCCGTTTCTCATAATTTTTTGGCTCCCTAAATGGTGGATTTTATGCAGTAAAAATTTACTGTGACTGACCCTTTTACAGCATTTGAACCAAAGGGGGTCAGCTTCTGTGCGCGTATGACCCTTGAGGACAATGCGATCACAAATGCCATCGAAATATACACGAATCCGAGGTACCACGCTCTATAATTTTATCTCTCTCGTCTCTCTTGACGTGTGATCATTGTGAGATGATGGGGAATTCTTTACAGCGGAAGTGATTGTTTCATGGCCTCGAACAATGATGGTGGCTTACGAGAATACGACGTAGAGAAGTACCAGCTTCTGAATCATTTTCGTTTTCCATGGCCTGTAAATGTAAGCATTTGTTTTTGTGGCTTTTTTGTTGTTTTAATTTGTATTATCTGTTCTTAGTTATGATGGCGAGTTGTGACCGATTTGGAACTCTGAATGAATTATTCTTTTCTTGATGGCAGCACACTTCTATCAGTCCAGACGGCAAACTTGTGACGGTTGTAGGGGATCACTGCGAGGGACTGCTCATAGATTCACGGGACGGGAAGGTAAATCGCAACGCAATCGCATGAACCGCTAATCAAAGATTGTTTTCGACCACACAAAAAAAAAAAAAGGTCAACCCCGATTTTGAAAGGGTGGTGTTGACAAAATGCCAGAATTTCCAAAACTGAAGAATATTTTTTACGAAAAAAGTCTAAAGCATTCCAAACAAGTCAACCTTTCGAGTTTTGAGACAAGAAGGCCTCTTTTTGATCCAAGAACTGTTCTCGACGGAGGGAAGAAAAGTCAAGCTCACCCGAATCTGGAAACCTACAAAAAGTCAACCGTTTTGTTTTCTAATTTTTTTGTTTTTGTTTTGTTTTTTATGAACAGGTGGTCTCTCGGCTGGTGGGCCATCGGGACTTCTCCTTCTCCTCGGCATGGCATCCGGACGGCCTCACCTTCGCGACGGGCAACCAGGACAAGACCTGCCGGGTGTGGGACGTGAGGAACCTCTCCTCGGCCGTCTCGGTGCTCAAGGGCAACCTCGGCGCGATCCGGTCGATCCGGTACTCCTCCGACGGGCAGTTCATGATGATGGCGGAGCCGGCCGACTTCGTCCACATCTACAGCACCAAGCACAACTACCGGCGGCGGCAGGAGATCGACTTCTTCGGGGAGATCTCCGGCTTCTCCCTGAGCGCCGATGGAGAGTCCCTCTTCATCGGAGTCTGGGACCGGATATACGCCAGCTTGCTCCATTACAGCCGGAGTTTCGCCTCGGGGTTGCTTGAATTATATTTTTTTTAAATGGTAATAAGTACATTTTTTTACTTAAATTGGGGAAATTAATCGGCCCTTGTGATTTTTATGAAGCCTTGTGATTTTTTTATATTTTGTTATTGAGGGGGTCCATTTATCGGATTTTTTATCATATTTTCTACATGTGAATCGTATTATTATTCTTAAATAAGGAATGATCATCCCTTTTCCGAGGGAAATACAATACATAAATAATTTAATGATAATAATTTTTTGTCGCTTTGAGAATTTTCACCGAGTTTATTCATTTATGTACTCATTATGCGCTGTCTCATCCGATCGGCCGCCGCGCATGGTAAATAGTCGGACCTACCAGTAAAAAAAAAATCTGGGCGCCCACGTGGTGCGCGAAATCGGAAGAGCGAGGTAGAGATAGATAGAGAGAGAGAGAGAGAGAGAGAGAGAGATAGAGATAGGAGAGAGAGGGAGAGAGACAGAGAGGAGAGAGAGGCGGTGACGGTGGCGGTTGCGGGCCCCGGAGGACGGGAAGACCGTGGGCGGCATGCGGGGGGCCGCTGGGTGACGTTCCCAACGAGAGAGAGAGAGAGGGGGGGCGGCTCAGGCGATAAGCAGCCGCGCCGCGCCGCCACTCGCTCACCACGACACATCAACTCCTCCTCGATCGATTATTCTTCATCTCGGTCCCCGACTGCGCCGTTCTGAAAGGGAGGATAAGATTGAGGCGGCCGGTGCCTTCTAGAACTCGCGTGCACGGGGGAAAATGGAAGCGTAGGCTCCCATCGCAAGGGGAAAGAGGACTAGATTGAGAGGTGGAATTGTAAAGGCCGGCAACTGGGTCGTTGGAGCTATCGACATCCAGCTCTTTTGCTCCCTCCTGTGAGTTGTTTATAGCCTTCCCCTTTTCCCCCATCCGATGTTCCTTTTCTTTCCTTTCTTGGCCGCATTTGGTGCAGGGTTTTGCGAATATAATTCAGGTTTGCGGAATTTTAGGGTGGATTGTGTTCGTCGTCTCTGTTTAGGTCGTTTTGCCCGATCTTTTTGTCTGGAGAGAAGCCCGAAACCTAGAAATTGTGCGGTAACTTCTTGGGCTTGCTTGGATCCGGTTATCTCGAATCACTGGCAGCGGCCTTCTTTCATGGAACGATGATTGAAGAACCGTGTGTTTTCATCTCGCGATTTTTTTGGGCCGTCTTGTGGGTTCTTCTTTCCTTTCTTTGGCCTTCTTCTTTCGCTTGTGCTGCGAAGGAATTAAATTGTGTTTCCCTCGTGCAGTCGGAGGAGAGAATCGGCTGTGAGGATCGTTTCTTCCGAATTTTTACGAAATAAGCTGGCGTCTTGAAGTCTTAAACTGTCTGGAGACGGTTCTGACGCTGCTGCGAGCATGTCAGTTGACGGAGGAGTCGAGGAGGTCGAGTACATGATGGACGACGACGAGATGGGTAACACATTGGAAGAGGAGTTGGATGATGGTTTATTATACGCAAGGGATGCAGCTGGAAACGAGGTGGAGAACGAGAATGAACTTGTAAGGCATCCAGTGGAACTACTCCAACCTTCTTCAGATTGAAATCGCATCTTCCCATTGAAAAGGATCGGATTAATTTCCTCCATCTATGCTCCTTCCTGGTTATATTCTTCTTTTCAATTATTTTATCGTCTGGTTGTCGTGAACCCAATTTGGTCCATTGATCGCCTTTCGCTCCTCATGAAACTCGAGCTGACTGTCTTTCATTGTGAGCAGCTAACCATGGTGACTGATACATCCTCCGCCCAAGCCAGGAAAGGGAAGGATATTCAAGGGATACAGTGGGACAGATTGAATATAACGAGACAAGACTACAGAAGGACTAGAATTGAATCATACAAGAACTATGAGAATGTTGCGTCATCTGGGGACCTTGCAGACAAGGTTATTATTTCTTTTTTCTGCCTCAGGAATGTGATGTGGGTTTTTAGTGATCAGCTGCTTAAGAACTTGGTTGTCTTAACTAGGAATGTCAACAAGTGGAGCAAGGTGGAAGCTATTATGACTTCCAGTACAACTCAAGGACGGTGAAACCCACAATTCTCCATTTTCAGGTTGTTGATTTTCACAAAGCCGTGTTTATTTCTTTTCATGCTCAGAATGTCTGTCCGTTTTGTCACGAATTCCATAACCATGTTTTTTAACCATGCACGTACTCATAATTCAGCTCTCCAGTCTCAAAGCAGAACGGCTTATAAAAATCTTTCTATGTGATAGGCGTGTAAAAGGATTTCTCCTGACTAATTAACTGAGACCAACCCATGGACACCAATCTTCTTCTTATTGAACTGTGAGCCTTACCCTTTTATTTGGTCACGGTCTTGTGCTTGAACTATTTGAGGTTTCTTTGGCTGAAACGATTCTGCTTTCGTTTTTCCCTAAAGCTCTGATTCTTGTCTTTTTTGAATATTTGTCGGATGGTATCATAAATTGTTGGCGTGCATATCCAAATAAATTATTTTGGTGCTTTCGCTTGATGTTGGTATCACCCCAACACAGGAGCTCAGGAACCTATTCGGCGCATTTTGGTCTAGAAATAGTTTGGCACGTAATTCTGTGCCTTATAAAATTTAGATAGACGGAGTGTTATGAAGGAATCTTCTCTCTGCGCACAAGAAATATGTAGTCAAAGGTCCTATCTCTTTGGCGTTTTGGAAATTCAGAATGTCTTTTTAATTTTTATCGCCTGTTTAACAATTTATGTTCGAGACTGTCTGATTTTGTGCTTATATGTTTTCTGTGTGTGTTATTATAAGGTTGTTTGATTACGCCATGATGAACTCACGTTTTCTGTCTACCTGTTATTTGTACTTTTGCAGCTAAGGAATTTGGTTTGGGCCACTTCAAAACACAATGTGTATCTTATGTCAAATAATGCAGTCGTCCACTGGTCTTCAATATCTCATGAACTGTCTGAAGTTCTAAGCTTCGCTGGACACGTGGCACCTTCTGAGGTGCGCCCTCTTGGCTTTCTCTTTTGAAAACAAAGAAAGTAAATTTATCTGATTCTGACAACTCTTGGATTTTACTTTATTTTTTCAATTTTTTCAGAAGCATCAAGGAAGCTTGATGGAAGGATTCACTGGAACACAAGTCAGCACCCTTGCAGTCAAGGATAATTTGCTGGTCGCAGGTGGCTTCCAGGGAGAATTAGTTTGTAAGGCAAGTATTTCATTTTTTGATCTTTTGTTCCTAGCGGGCAGATATAATTTGCATGTATGCATCCCTGCTCTTTCAGAGTAAAGTATTCCCTTGGGGAACGCACTATTTGCCATGTTAGTGGATTTGATTGACTGAGCATAATTTGTTCAGGTGATATTGGAATCGCCGTAACAAAGTTTATGCTTGTGCTTTCTGATCTATGTCAGAAAATAAGCACTCCATATTTCTGCCTTCGTCTTTGCATTCTCAACTTTTATTTTTAATTGGTGCAAAATGACGAAAACAAAATCCTGAAGATTAGCTGAAGAGAATTGTGCAATGACTAGATATTGCCGCCCTGTAATTTTTGTGGGGGAGTTTGAGATCTTTGAACCAAAAGGTTTCCTACTTAACCTTGTAAAGTGGGATGTTGGGATGGAACACTGTTATTTGTCTTATCCTTGAAGATCTAGAGGAAAACAAGCGATGTGGGGATGTCATATGTTGTTGGCATTTGTTATGCTGAAAGCTTGTTTAATATTTCTTGGCATAACGTACTGCTGAGTTAAGAAAAGTTTGTGGTCTATACATTGGTTTTCATCTGACATGTATTTTGGCCATCAAGTTACAACGGAGGGCTTTCTTTGTGGTTAAGTCGAAGTACCAGTTAGTGCAAAGTATCGCTAGTTTAATTTTTTCTGTGTACCAAAAGTGATGCTTGGATCCAAATAATGATTGATCTCAGGACCATAATGTAGGATTCACATTATGATCTATGTGGTTGCTTTTTTCATTTTTAGGCTACTCATAGTTAAATCATAGGAACACTTGTTGTGGTTCTTCGGAGCATTTTTCGTTGAAAGCCGACACGAACGTTAAAGAATAATGTTAGGGAAACCTTGCACCATCCCTATTGGCAATTTATTGGTTGACTAGAAATCAGCTGATTCAAGATGAATCTGGCTAACTCAGGCAGAAATTTGCAGATTCCTGAATGACGAGACCCTGTCCACTGGGCCCAAATGGCCGGTGCTGATTGGGGTTGACAAAAGGCTCGGATGAACTTCTTTTCTGAGCTGAATTCTTTTGCAAATTAGATTGAGCCTGGCTGATCTGTCTGCGTGATCCAATGCCACCCACAATGTTGTAAGTTATTGGTTAGAGGGCACGTCGGTGAAGTCTCATTTGTAGAATCATATCTTGAGAATGTGTGGCACAGAGTTATACATATGCCAGGTCTATTGAATGTGCAGTGAGACTTTTTGAATAATCATCTTATTCACAGGGGCCGAGTTTTTGGAGGGCTTCGTTCTTAAGACTCGTTTGTTGCAGATGGTATTTGGAGGGTTTTGGCTGGTTTTGAGAATTTTAAATAGCCTCGTTGGATTTGGGAACTCTAGTAGGGCAGTGAACTCTGGACGTTGGGGAATGGGTTGACTCATTGATTGGATGTTTGGAGGAATCACACAGAGATCTTCTCTTCCCCGAGGTCCTTTAAGGTTTATTTTATACTAATTTTATTCCAGTCATATTGATGATATTACCACACACTTTCCACCAAAAAATTGCAATTACCTTTTAAAGACACGGTTTGTGAGTAAAATGTAGATTTCTCCTGGCTTTTACTAATTTTCTTTATGCTTCTACTACTGCCCCACATGAAATTTGACATGAACATCACTTCCACAAGACTCCCCAGTATTTTGAACAGAGGCTATTCAAGAGCGTTTTCTCATAATATCTGTGAATTAGGGGCGAGGTACATGGGATTGTCCATGGTGGCTGGATGGACCGTGCCTGTTCCGATCTTGACAAAGACCGTTTTGGCCTGATTGGACAATCTGAGAGAGGGACTGCTGAATCTAGGATTGACATCTGGATAAATATCCCACCATGAGTTAAAAATACTGAACCATTAGGGGTCAATCTACAGAGCCATTGGAGTCTAGAACAAGCTGATTCCATTTTGGATCTCCCAATTCTCTGTGGATCAATCTCAAGTTCGGTCGTTCCAAGATTCTAATGAAATATTGGGCCATCAGAGCCCAATGTACGAAGCCAAGCCATTCTGGCCAACCCTAGATGGTTGATTTGGCCCAGAACAAGCTGATCCCAGATCGAGCGTCCAATCCACCATGAATCTGTCAAGTGAGATCGTTCTAGTCCGATTCTAGCCTGAATCGACTGACCCCATCTGACTTTGGGTACAAAAGAAGAAAAATGTATGCATATATTCTAAGGAGATCAGATTCTATGCGTAGTGAGAAGGCGTATGGGTCAATGTGCAGATCAACAACTTGAACTGACAACTTAAAATGATAAATTGAATCGGTTCAGGTATGGCATGGATGTTCTAGATAGATTTTCATTCTCCAAAAGATATGTTTCCCAGGTGTAACATGCCTGCTTTATCTGAAGGAATCTAGTTTCCGTTTCTCATAATTTTTTTGGCTCCCTAAATGGTGGATTTTATGCAGTAAAAATTTACTGTGACTGACCCTTTTTACAGCATTTGAACCAAAGGGGGGTCAGCTTCTGTGCGCGTATGACCCTTGAGGACAATGCGATCACAAATGCCATCGAAATATACACGAATCCGAGGTACCACGCTCTATAATTTTATCTCTCTCGTCTCTCTTGACGTGTGATCATTGTGAGATGATGGGGAATTCTTTACAGCGGAAGTGATTGTTTCATGGCCTCGAACAATGATGGTGGCTTACGAGAATACGACGTAGAGAAGTACCAGCTTCTGAATCATTTTCGTTTTCCATGGCCTGTAAATGTAAGCATTTGTTTTTGTGGCTTTTTTGTTGTTTTAATTTGTATTATCTGTTCTTAGTTATGATGGCGAGTTGTGACCGATTTGGAACTCTGAATGAATTATTCTTTTCTTGATGGCAGCACACTTCTATCAGTCCAGACGGCAAACTTGTGACGGTTGTAGGGGATCACTGCGAGGGACTGCTCATAGATTCACGGGACGGGAAGGTAAATCGCAACGCAATCGCATGAACCGCTAATCAAAGATTGTTTTCGACCACACAAAAAAAAAAGGTCAACCCCGATTTTGAAAGGGTGGTGTTGACAAAATGCCAGAATTTCCAAAACTGAAGAATATTTTTTACGAAAAAAGTCTAAAGCATTCCAAACAAGTCAACCTTTCGAGTTTTGAGACAAGAAGGCCTCTTTTTGATCCAAGAACTGTTCTCGACGGAGGGAAGAAAAAGTCAAGCTCACCCGAATCTGGAAACCTACAAAAAGTCAACCGTTTTGTTTTCTAATTTTTTTGTTTTTGTTTTGTTTTTTATGAACAGGTGGTCTCTCGGCTGGTGGGCCATCGGGACTTCTCCTTCTCCTCGGCATGGCATCCGGACGGCCTCACCTTCGCGACGGGCAACCAGGACAAGACCTGCCGGGTGTGGGACGTGAGGAACCTCTCCTCGGCCGTCTCGGTGCTCAAGGGCAACCTCGGCGCGATCCGGTCGATCCGGTACTCCTCCGACGGGCAGTTCATGATGATGGCGGAGCCGGCCGACTTCGTCCACATCTACAGCACCAAGCACAACTACCGGCGGCGGCAGGAGATCGACTTCTTCGGGGAGATCTCCGGCTTCTCCCTGAGCGCCGATGGAGAGTCCCTCTTCATCGGAGTCTGGGACCGGATATACGCCAGCTTGCTCCACTACAGCCGGAGGCACACATTCAAGTACCTTGACGTCTTGTAAGGACGGAAGCCGAGGACCCCACCTCCGGCAGCCAACGCCCAGAAGATAGACTCAAAAGTCAACTGCACATATATTGTACAGAGGAGCCTTCCATGCCTGCTCCCCCTCCCCAACTTTGGGACACGATCATGAAGAAGAAGGATTACTGTCGGTAATAAGTTCTTGGGGTCCTTCCTCCTGCGGTGACCCCCCCCCCCCCCCCCACCCTCCTCTGGATTGGTCGCCAGCACGCATAAACGGCCCCTGAATTGCTTAGTGTATACCTGCATTATTATATCTTAGTGTTCGACGATAGTCCTCTCTCTCTCTCTCTGAGAAGCTATTGGCGGGGTCTGAGAATGGAGCAATTCAGAATGACGAATAACGGGTTTATTCTGCTACAAATGTGGGTGCCATTGAATGGATCTTGTTTGTGGGATAATATATACAACGGAGAGAGGATGGGGTGCGTTCTCTTTGTCAAACGATTAATATTCTTTAGGAGTGTTTGACTTTTGGTCCCAAGAGAATGAATCGTAGGTAGGTAAATATCTCCGTCCTTATTCGATCATCGTTTTTATAAACAATACAGCCCATAATTTCTTTAGTTCAACAGGTTGACCGAGCCATAATTATAATCCTTCCACGGTGGTGGAAAAATTGTGGATGGTTCTGCAAGATTTTTAAACGAGAAAATTAAATGGACGGAGATCTCTGCCGCGAGTCAAAGGTCTACAATTGTACCCTATTCATTGCTCTCCCCTGTCAGATGAGCAACTTTAGCTACATCAAAGAGGAAGAAAACAGCATGGTCCATGTTAGCAGTGCATAAAAAAGTCAAACCCTGGAGTTCAATCGACATGGTGATTCTGGGTTATGCGCAGCATGCTTGGAACCTGCTTGCACTGTTCTGTACACAGTGAAAAATGATGATGCATTCTGTTCTTTTACAGGGGCGCTCAGCTCTCTCATTGGGCTGCGGCAAGCATGAGTGAGGCATATTACATGAAAGATTACAGTGAAGGATACTGAAAAGCAGAGAGAGAGAGAGAGAGGACAGAGAGATGCCGAGCAAAGAAGCCACTTGAACTCCAAAATAGAAGGGTCTGCAATTCTCAACCTTGGAGTCCCCCCTGTTATCTAGTGGGTCGTCCATAGCAGAGCCATCGCACTAGAAGATACCAAATGCGTTTCAAGCACAGTCATAATTCTGGAGTTCGTCAATCGACCCATAAACTAAATGACAGATCAATGGGGTGTCATTGGACAATTGGAGATGAGAAGATCTTTCGTTATCTTGATATGATTTCTTCCCCATTTCTTCTTCAAAGAAGTAATTACAGTGATAGATAAGGATTCTGATCAAGGATGGTAGCAACTCTTTCATGGAAAACTGATTAAACTGGCTGAAAACTGAAGGAAAAGACAGTGCTGATAAAGAAGATTGCCATGCTGAGTGAGACACCAGTGAATTTTTGGAACTGTGGATCTCACTTCTCAATCCTGTTTCCACTTGTGAGCAATCTATGCAAATATTTTCCATCTTTGATTAATTTGCAAGAGCCAGAATAATATGGCAGCAGCACAATGCCATTTGGAACCAAGAGGAAGAGCAAAATATAGTCGCCCCACAAACCCTCCAGTGCCAACTTCACATCACATTCAGAAGTTATGGTTTCTGTATCTCTGTGGGGCTGGTATATGACGATTCTATATCTGAGACATGACCGAAAATCATATAAATCGAAGTGACCGAAATAAGAAGGATTTCCAAAGTTGAAGGAATCCTCCAGCCCGTGTAGATCATGAGGCCAGTAGATGAAGAGAAGATGAACTGAATCCACTATCATGTAGTGATCCCAGTAGAAAAGAAAAAGAACTATGAATCGCCTCTCATCAAAATCCATTTATACCGTATGGCATGATCTCTTTTTGCAGAAAAAGGCAGTGTCAAAAGCTCAAATGCTTTCTCAAATATAGTGCTGAAAGTGTCCATGCAATTGAAAATCATTATATATAACCCATCTGAGATGTGGTAATTCATATCATTGTCAAGAGTTGACTTATTCTCGCAGACGAACATTAGATTTCTTTCTTGACGGAGCAATGTCCTCAGCACTGAAACCGTAAATATCTTTAACGCGATCAGCCACTCCCTTACTAGAGTAGGCTTTAATCATTGTACTGTAGGTTATCTTATCTGGTTTGCATCCTCTTCTCTCCATCATCTCCAGCACTCCTCTCATCTCCGCCAGACAACCAGCTCTACCATATGCATCCATCAAGCAATTGAAGAAAACAGTATCCAACAACACATCTGAGTTTTCAATAAGTCTCAAGACTCCGCCGATTTTATCCACCGCGCCAACTCTTCCATATGCTCGTACAAGAGAGCACAGGGTGACACAGTTGGGTTTGATTCCTTCCGATTTCATCAGTCTGAAGAGATATTCCATCTGTTTGAGGTCCCCAGCTCTCCCGAATGCATCGATTACAACATTGTATGTGACAATGGTCCAAGAAAAATAGTATTTCTGCATGAACTCCATCACAGAGCTCATCTTCTCGTACATTTTGGCTTTGCCATATGAATCAAGAAGAATATTGAAGGTCTTTATGTTGGGCGAGATACCAGAGCTCCGGAACTTGTCGTAGCAGTTCTCCATTGTCTCAATTTGCCCACTGCCACCGAAGGCTCGAAGAGTAGCATTCATGGTCCACACATCAGGCTTGCAATCCCGTTGCTGAAGCATCTCCACTAGTGTCAACTCCATCTCAGCAAACCTTCAAGAGAACCATAAAAAGATAAGTAGTGAAATATGAAAATGCAGCCTGTATTCCAAGCTGACATAGCTCAAAATGCAACCAAATTTCGGTAGATGATGGCATGGATAGCTAACAGAACTCCTTCTGATTCTGTTTTTAGATTCTTATGCTAATTAGCGGCAGGATGCCTGTCCCACAATCAAAGTGAAGATTTTGACAGAAATATCAATGATTGAAGTGATCTAGTGCAGAAGGAATTTGTTCTAGCCCACCAGTATAGAGGACAAGCTAAGAGTTGGTTCAACAAGGGTTCATATATGAAAGCCTGCGTGAGAGTCTAGAAAAAGAGATGCCTCATGTATAAATGGAATATATCCCTTTAAGCAATAACATGGTACAAATGAAATATTTTCCTCATTTTCTTCCTCAACTAGAAAAACTTCCTTTCTGTTTTTAGAAATCTCAGCACGCCACAGAAGAATTTAAAAGAGACGGTTCATACCTTCCTGCTTTACCATAGGCGTCGATAAGCGTGTTGTATGTGATGGCATTAGGCCTGATACCCAAGCTCTTCATATCAGCAAGCAAACTCTGAACTTTCTCAAACTCAAACATTTGAAGGCAAGATTTAATGAGAATGGAGTACGTATAAACGTCAGGGTGACATCCATCGGAACTCTTCATTACGTCGAGTAGAGAAAATGCCTTATCAAATAGGCCACTCCTGCTGTAGGCTGATAGAAGAGCAGTATAGACCTCGTGATTTATCATACAACCTTCATCAACCATGGCTTGGAAGAGAACTTGGGCTCTTTCCGGCTGCTTACATTTTCCAAGCATGACAATAAGTTTAATGTATATTCCAGCATTGGGCCTGTACCACAGCTGCTCACGTAATAGTTCAAACACCTGGCCAATTAATGAAGATAGTGTTTGATCAATTAATATCTCAGGGATGCAATTGGTAGATTTACTATGCCTAATTTTAACTCTATTAATGCATAAATGCTTAATTGTACCACCATTGATGCAGCGATGCAAGATTTAAACTGATTCAGAGAACTACAGCAAAACCTTTTACGGTTCATCAGACCTCTTTTCGATCTAGTGATCATTTTAATGCAGCAATGCTTAATTGTACCATGATTGATGCAGCAATGCAAATTCGAAACTGATTCAGAGAGCTGCTGCAAAACCTTTCACAGTTCATTGATATCAATGATCATTTTATTGTTATTATCGGATTTTAGATATATAAAAAAAATGCACTAACAATGCCAAGAAGCACCACTCCTTTTCCTGTCCCAGAGAAGGAAGCGAAGTGGGGTGATTAAGAAAACACTGAAAATTTCGATCAGGTGAGCAATGATAAAGCAATCCTGAGATGTAACAACTATGGCTCCCCATTAACTACATCTAAATTACTTCGGAAAGACATAAAACGCACGGGAGAACACGAACGTCTAGGGCAATGAAAGGAATCAGACCTTAAGGGCGGATTCCCAGCGTAAGGCTGTGACCCTCTCGTGCAGAGCCTCGAGGACGGTCCTAGGCAGGAGCTTCTTAGAGTTGGTGCCCCCACGCTTCTTCTCGATGACGGCTTTGGTCGCTTCCCTCCTCAGTATAACTGAAATAGCCTTCTTCGAAGCGATCTTCCGGTTCACCTCCTCCTTCCTCCTCCTCTCCCTCTCTTTCTCTTCCCTTTCCTTCTCTTTTTCTTCCCTCTCCCTCTCCCGGGACCCATCATGCCTAACCCGCGTCTCGGACTGGATCACAGGAACCAATGAAGCTCTGAGACTCTCATCGATCTGCTCGCAATCCGGGGAGTCCCCTGAAGCAACGACTCTCAATGAGAGAGGACGGCGATGGAGCTTCCGGCCGGCCGCCTCCGGCAGTCCCCTCTGACTCCCGGAGGAGGGCAGCAAAAACCCGGGACTGTAAGAGCAGCACTGAGCAATCGAAGCCGGCATCGAGGAGGAAGCCGGGGGCTGGGAGGAGACAGCAGCAACTGGAGGGCGCGGCCACGGATCCGTCCGAGAACAAAGATAGCAGAGGCAGCATGACGACTCCCAACGACGGTAGATATTAAATTCACACAATTAAAATAAACTCCCTATATTTTCTTCATTTTAAATATTAAACCCCAAAAATAAATATATAATTACAATAGAATAGAACAATAATGTCCTTTATTTTGAATTATTACACCATCGTAATAATTATATCCTTTTAAATGTAGTATGTTATTTTACATATCATTATGTATTATTATTATTATTATTAATCACATATGCATATGCTTCCATGACATATCGGAACTAAATGAGAGCACATGCCCAGTTCCATGTGCAATGACTATGAGGCCAGCATTATAATACAGTTTCATGGGTTCTATTGAACATGATGAGCATGTTGGGATGTACAGCTAGATGTTGATTTTGTTTTTTCTGTGGATGATTAGGCATATTAACTCATAAAATGGCACATTAGATGGTGTTGATTTCCATTGGTGATTAGTGAGCTTTTTCAAGTAGACAGTTCGTTGCATCATGGGACTTGGTTGGACTATCTATTATATAAAGAGTATCCAAAATAAGCCTAAGATTGATCTAGATTTTTTAAGACACATGCTCTACTAAGCTTGATGGCTGAAATCCCATTTATCATAATAAGCTCAAAGTAATCCGATTCATGGCTATTTGAGCAAGATTTTTCCAATTAAATTAATATTTTATGTTTTTATAAGTGATTAAAAATACATATTCTTATAGGGTAATAAAATGAGTATTGTCTACTTTAGTTGTGTTGATGGAGAATTATTCATCCAAGTTTTGGTGACGATGAGTTCATAAATTTATAAGAAAATGTAAAATGACATTATTTTAAATTATTAGTATTACCAATAAGAGAGATGGGGGCTTGAGAAGTACAAATCGGGCAAAGCTTTTTCACATGTATGATCCATCGATGCCCTTAATACTTCTCATTTTACACTAATAGAAAATAATGACATTAAGCAAGAAAATGACAATTACATATTTTAAATGCTTTAATCCGAATGTATTATCCCCTTGTTTCCCTCTCTAAAATATTGCACTGCATTTTTTTTCCTCACTAAACAATTCAATGAAATCACCTCTCGATCTTTATTTTAAGCAATTTTCGCATATCACAAATTTACTATACTTTGTAACAATTCTCATCATAAGACCACACTAATTCAAAGAAGCAGGACTTCAAAAAATGATGATGAATAAAGTTCTAACTGAAAATAAAACTCATTGTTTCACTGCAGATCCATTGAGCTACCAAGAAGGGAAATTTCTCTGTTACCATATGAAACTCATTCAGTGCATTAGTCTGAATGAGACGATGGTTAATATCCAAGCCATGCAGAAAAAATATATGTTCTTGGGTGTGCCTGTCTCATCCTCCTCTTTTCTTCATTGCCTCTGATTGGCCACATGAGCGTTTCACTTCCAATAATAAATTCACTAATTCAAGAGAAGGCATAGCGATGAATTGATCCCATGACCCCAGCTTCAGGGAACCCACTTCTACTTTCCAGAACTACTCGCCAAGCAATCCACTATGAGTACACCAATTATATGAAGAAGGTACAGAGACAGAAGAGATTGTTAAGGCCGAATGGAATTATATAGAAGAGGGAACAAGACAGACTTACCAACACGAGAAATTTAATCAGACCAACAATTAAAAAAATACGAAAAAAAAAAATTTAAGTAAAGAGAAGCAAACCCTTACAAAAATGGTAATGCTTTCAAAGTTCCGGCAAAAGGGGAATACAGCCTTCAAGAGCAAAGATGGACCTAAAAGAACGTCCCAAACTAGCTAATGTCAAAGAGCACAGTCCTCACAAAGACCAATTGTGACCTGCTGGCAGGTACTTGGCGAGGATTCACTCAGCACAGACAGGCGAAATAACCTAAGATTTTGCTCTGAGATGCAATGGAGACCCGTTATCCACATAAAAGAAAAGGAAGGAAGAAGAGTTTCCCATAAATGTTAATATTCCAGAAAGGAACTGACATATGAGAACAGCATAAGAAATTGTGACAAGTACACATCCTATGTCTCACAACTCAGGTTTCGAGGCCCTTTGAGCTTATCCAACAAGTATATTACAATGCTCTACTTCAAGTGACAATGGGTATGAGTGATTATGAACATGCAGAACCCAAGAGAACGGGTTAAATTGCATGATGGTACCCATCAGTAAATCCTTAAAATTTTGAGGGGGTCTGTCCCCTTATATGCATTCTAAAAAGTGCCTGTCCAGCCCAGCAGCAACAGTATTTTCTTCTCTCGTCGTCCCCGCCAGGTCCAGCTCTGGGAGCTCTGGTGCTCCGGCAGGCTTCAGAGTAGAGTCAAGAAATTGCATGGTACCAGAAGGATGATCACGCATCGAACTCATCTTTCCTCCAAACGAAGCTCTTTATCGGTAAGATCAGAGTTTATCCAACTCACAAGAGTCCTCGTTCAGAGCTGCAGACATCATTTTTCCTCATCAGTTCGATATTTTCAGCAATTGTAGATCCAGAAGTCCCTACAAATCCTAATGACGCACAACTGCATACTGCTTCCTGTACATAAAGAAGAATACTAGGCAGTTTCAGGGGAGGACAAATTTTTTTGTTGCTCGCTGCAGTGTTACGATTCTCCAGAAGCAGGGGAGTCCTTAAGCTATGACCAGCAGACATGAGCTGCATAGATGCGCGTGCCACCAGCTCGTCGTCTTCAGGAAGAGTGAAGAGCTTGAAAGAACTAGAGTTGCTCGATAAGTCAGCCAGGTAAGTTCCAGTCCAATTAGCTGCAGGCAGATCTGTCATAACGAAAATAGAGACTGGGCCTCGATTTTTCTTTTCCCCTATATCGGTCTGTATAAGCTCTATCTTTTGTCTGAGAGCTGAAAAGGCTTCCTTCCAATGATTCTTGAACTGCCCATCGAGCAGCCTCAGTTGAGCACAGAGGAAGGGCCCCTTTATCTTGTTCAAAGCAAACTCCTTTCCGGCATTCAAGATTTCCTGGGCAAATGGAAGGTAGTCGATTTTTCTCAAGAGTGACTGAATTCTGGAGTCTGTTGGCACGCCATGGATATCAATGTAGAGCTCATTACCCTTATATGGCGCTGAGAAAAGACTACCAAACGCCAGAACCGTGGCCGCTTCGGATTTGGAGCCAGGCCCGAAAGCTTTGTAGACATCTCTCCTCCTCCTAACGTAGGAAATTTTTTTCCTCTTCTGCAGTTCTTGGTCAGGTTGAAATGGATCCAAGGTGCCGTCGCTGTCTTGGCCATAAGTCCACACTGTAGTCCTACAGTCATCCTCCACACCATATACACAATCTTGAACACCCGAGTCCAGTCCAGACAATAGATCTCTACACTGCTGGAATTCCTTGGGCAAAGATTCATGGTCACGAGCAGTGCAGGCGAGATCCATATCGATGCCACACCATGCCGATGCAAACTCCCTGAAATCAATGAATCTTACCATGGAAGAGGAAACCAGGGAAGACAGATCAATGACGTCGGCCATGGAGACGAACCTGCAAAATGATTTATGCGAATGGTGATGGTTGGTTCCCTCGTATCTCGGCCGAACGGATATCTAGGCTTTGGAGGAAAGAATGCACGCATATGGGGGAGACGAGTATCTGGCTCGTGGCTCTCTCACCTCCGGTTCCGAAGGAGCTCCATTGTGTGATCCCAGACAGAGGCGCGCAGATCAGAGGGGCTGGAGACCCTAAACTTGGGGCAGCTTCCAAGAACGATGGCGTGGTGGTCGAGGACCGGGGGCACAACCAGAGTCCGATTGAGGATCGCGGCGAAGAGGATCGCGTTCCTGAGCTCAGATAGCTGGTTGCTGAAGCCGCTGTGCGGAGCGTACAGCAGGAACCTCTCCCCATTGCCCATGAGGGACGAAGATCCGTCGCTGCATTGGAGGAGTGGAGCAGAGACGTTGATCCCATCCGGCAAAGGGGAATGGGGGGATACAACCACCGCCCTTAGGACCTCCGAGAAGAGGAAGAGGAACAGCAACAAGAAGAGGAGAAGACCGCCGCAGAGTAGAGCGACGGAGGAGAACTGAGGCCGGCCGGAGGACCTCCTCCGCCACCTTCCGCCGCCTCTGAATCTAAACGGGCCTTCCATCGTCTTCTCCGACGCCGACACCGGCGGCGCCGCCAGCTCCCCCCTCCCTTCTGCCCCCATTTTACCAAGGATCCATCAATCAGGCGGACATGATCAAATCACCAGGTTCGGGCTTTTCTTCGGGCTCGAGCCGTAAAACTTAGGTCTCCAAGGCTCCGGCCCGGCCCGATCGCCCACGTGATCCTCCGGAACAGCATGTGCCGCCCCCGGACCCCATCAATCAGACGGACGTCACCAAATCACCGAGTTCGGGCTTTTTATCGGGCTTGGGCCGTCAACTGGGCCAGTAAGACTCCAACCCGGCCCGATAATCCACGTGACCCTCCGGAACAGCACGTGCCATAGCCGCACGCGGAGCAGATGGCGGTGGGCCCCGCCAGGGGGTCACGTGATACTCGCGGCTCAACCTTGGCCCGTCCCTTTCCTCCACTCTTTTTGTATTTTTGTAATAAAAGGGGGAAAGGATAATAAATGGGAGGGGTGACGTGGCCGACTGAGAGACCCAGTCCAATGCCCAACCCTAAACGGCCGCATTAACTCCCGCGGCGCGCCAGAAGGCGCCACGTACCCAGGCAGCCATCTTCCCCCTCCCGTAGTCAATGGGAGCGTTCGCCAGATGCCGGCCAGCCAAAAAGATCGCGCCTTTGGCCCTTTTTCTAACCTCCTTGGCTTCAGAATGAATTGAAAGGATAAAATAAGCGGCGGGGAGGGCCCACTGGGGGGCACAGGCCAAAGGCAGATCTTCTCCTTCGGAGCCCACCGGCCGTACGTCCGCCATAGGCGCATATAGTAATGATCCAGATCTTATATTGTATAAAAATAGGGGTCTCCGCCGGAGGGGGGACGGAAGAGAAGCAGGAGGTCGGTGCCCTTGTTCATTCATTCGCCGGTTTTGGCAATAACAGCAGTTAGCGGGCATCTCCCTTCTAATAAAGAAGAGGGTGTTCAGCGAATCGCGCGTTCCGTGAGTTCTTGGGCAGGGGGGAAAGAACGGGGGGAGGAGGGATTCCTGTTCTGGGTTCGGTTTTTTCTTCTGGTGCTCTAATTAATCGTATTTATCTTGTTTTTAGGGGGGGAGGAAGAAGGGAAGCATGTCATCGTTTTAATCCCTTGTAAAGAACAGTGGCAGCTCCTGGTGCTGTGGAGGAGAGAGGAGGCTCATGTATAAAAAAGGTACAAACTCTTTCTCTCTCTCTCTCTCTCTCTCTCTCTCTCTCTCTCTCTCGCTAGCCCTTCCTCCGTTTCCCACCCGCCTCCCTCTATACGAGAAGCCTAGTCTTCCTGCCTCTCCTATTCTTCTCCTTTCCCTGTGCGTGCCGTTGTTTGGCCCTGTCTCTTATGGCATACGGGCGGTGGATTAAATGTGGTTTTGATGGTGATGTCCTGCAAAAGTAGCGGTGGCGGCGGCGGTATTTTTCCCAAAATGTAGAAAATACGGTCTGAAATCTTTTGCTCTTGGATTCCTTTCTGCGGGCTAGAAACCTTCCGCCATTCAAAACTTTCTCTGCTCCAGGTGCGGTCATGGCTGGGTCTGGAACTAAATGTTGCGTGCGTAGGTGGTTCTGGGAGACAGTTGGGGCTTTAATCCGTTGAGGGTTGGGGGTAGGGGAGGATGAGGTTAGGGTTTTTATGAGCCCGCCGTCGATTTTGTACGATACCGCAGCTGTCCGCCGCCACATTTCCTCTCATGTTGGTGATACGCCATGGTTGGCCCCTGGCCTCAGGGCATCGCCAGCCTTCATCTGGGTTTTCTATCTCTCTCTCCCCGGTCGGAGGTGGATGATAGTGTGGGCAGATGTCCCGGTTCTTCTCTTCTTGGGTTTGTTCCATAGGGGGAAGGCTGTCGCCATGGGAGGAGATTTAGAGGACAGAGACGCGTTTGAATGGGTCTGCTCTTGTCTTCCTGGGATGCTTCCGAATTATCTTTTCTATTCCCGAGCCTTGTTTCTTGAAATAATTTTCTCACATACTTCATGAAACCTTGATCCGGTTATTATTCATCTGGTTGCTGAATCTTCTTCCCTGAATGAACCAGTGATAGGAACCGTCACACAGTGAAGGCAGTGCCCTCTCAGGGGGATGCGATGATGGAGGTTGTAGAGGAGAAGGTGGCTGAGAAGGGCAAGCAGTTGGCCACGGGAATCTCTTCTTCTCCACTCACTCCAGTGGCGCAGAAGGACGCTGCTGGTGATGGGAATAATTACAATCCCTACCCCCCACCAGTGGCGAAGTATGAGGAAGTCATTGCAGATAGAGAGCTGTTCATCAAGTCGCTTGAGAAGCTCCACGCCATCCTGGGAACCAAATTTATGTATGTTACAATTTCTGTACACAACCATCCTTCTTTTTTAATTTCTTTTCGTGCAGTAGTTTCTTCCCTCCCCCCCACTTTTGGTGATCTCTTAGGTCTCTTTGGTCCAGGAACAGAAAATATTTTATCTTCCGACTACTTTTAGTAAATATTTTCAACCAGCTGCCCCATAAAGCTTAATTTCCATAAATGAGGTCCTACTGCAGTTTTTGACTACGAAGAACATGCTCTATTGCTTCAAAAAAATCGAATCACCTGACGGCTCTTCAGATTTTTTGTTCTCTTTCCAGTTGGACAGTATATCTTTAGCAGGTAGAATTGAACGTAAGAGGAAAAATGCAGTGGGAGGAGGGAAAAAAAAGTAGTGTGGAAATAATCGATTAACCTCGATAAGTTAGATGATTTTTATTTAACCATATAATTCAGGCTATTTTACTGGTATTTTTACATGCTTTTTGACACGTTCTGTGCATATATGCGTGTCGTTCTAGGGTGCCGACGATAGGTGGGAAAGAGCTAGATCTCCATCGACTATTTGTGGAGGTTACTTCTCGAGGTGGTATTGAGAAGGTGAAGGCAGATTGATCCATTCTTTTTCCACGCGCTTCCTTTTGTTATTTCGTTTCCTTGGATCCTTGCTCGTTGAGTTTTAAATTTTTTTTAGTAGTGTCCATGTAATCCTCTGCTCATGTTAATCTTTGGCCTTCTAGAAATTCCTTTCTTCGTGATCACCAGTCTCTAGCGAAGTTTAATAAACTGGTATGCAAGGACGTTTAAATATATGTACATAAATTTAGATGCTTGCTTACATGCTTGTTAATTATGACTTTCTGATCAGAAGGTAATTGCTGTCTGCTGAAAAAATAGATTTAACTCATCAATTTATTTCTTTCCTTCCAAATAGTAAAGGGAAGTAGCGGAAAAACAAATTGATATGCCAAATTCGTTTTGTCGTTCCTTAAATAAGATTTCTGAAATCGAATGTAAAAATTCTCTTTTTTAGCTAAAACCCAAATCGCATCGTTGAAGCCACCTCCCCTAACCCCTAACTCCTAACTTAATGGATGCCTACTATGGATTATAAAGCATTTGGAATTGGTTTCCTAGGTCACGCTGTTAGGAAGTGATCAGTGGCTCATCTTCTTTGCATCAGATTATTATTTCATGCCAAAGTTATGGATGCTTGTATCTGTGATACACTCTTTTCAGGTTTGTGTTTGATGAAGAAGTTTTCTGTGCTTTATGCTTCTATGATGTTAACACCAGTGTAATAATAGAGACACGTCAAGAAAAACTTAAGTGGTATCCCAGTTCTTCAGTGCAAAAATAGCAACATCTAAGCTTTTATTTAGACATTCTGTTCAGAGGACGTCCACTGTTGTAATTACCTTTATATTTATATATACAACCTTGGATGGTATTTTTTTGGGGGTTATTCTAGGACTCAGTGCCATCATGCGTAAGCAGACAGTTGCTGGCAATTTTCTATGAAATCCTTTGTTGAATATGGGGAGCAGGGAGGTTAGTGAGTTTTGGGCAAGTTAGGAACCTCATTTTTTATTCAATGAGGACTGCAAGTTCATACTCCATGTGAGCCTTTATTTTACTTGGCATCAGCAAAATGAATTGTTCATCATTCGAACGCTAGTTTTTTCTATTTTTTTTAATTTCAATCAGGGCTCTATAGAGTTGGGAATAAATTGAAGTATTGAGATGAAGCATCTGTACCACGCTGAGAACCATAGATTTCTCGATCTTCCATTCAGGCTACTTTGACGACTGAATATTTATTTTTTACAGTCTATGAATAATGTGAATACCGAATAGCTAAGTTTAATATAGGAATATGCATTTGCGTTATTTATTTTTTATAGTCTATGAATAATGTGAATACCGAATAGCTAAGTTTAATTTATAGTAATATGCATTAGCGTTCTGGCTTGGTTAGTGTTGCTTTCCATTTTTTTAATTTGACCCTTATTATGAAAAATTAGCTCATTGAATCAGAATAACCTGGGTTTCTTTTGGGGTCATTCATCATCCAATCTCTTGTGGTTGTGATACTGATTTTATTTTCTAAATAATGATTTTAATAGGTTTTTATCGGCTGCATTCAGAGTGAGCTGCGTGTGTATTGAATCTCATTGCAACCCCACCCAGTGTTTTCAGCATTTGTTTAATTTTTTTTTGTTCTTGTCAAATGGGAGGAAACCGGACTTGTTGCGTATTGGATGACTGAATGGGGATATTCATTGGTGAACTTGCCACTCGAAATCCTATTGTCTTGGGGGTAAAGTGAGCCAGGGGTGTGACACCTATGATTAAGAGAATGTTTTCAGCCCTTTGTGCCCCATTCCACTTCTGTCTGGGTTTCATGTTTATAGATTTATCAAGCAGCATGAATATCAGTATATTTCCTAGTTGTAGTCCTCTTATGGTATTCCCACCCTCTCTGAGAAATCGTCATATACCTCTTGCAGTTGATGTGTCTGGCACTTTTGAATTCCGAGCTACGCACTTGCCTTTATTAGCTTATTTTCCTTCAATTTATGATTATCTCCAACACCTCTATATCCTTTCTTTCTGTTTATCTCCATGATTTCGGTTCAATGACATGCCTTTGTTTCTGTACAGGAGTCTGGGTGGATAAAGAAATCTGAAAGGAATGATTGAGAAGGGAGGGAGAGAGAGAGAGAGAGAGAGAGAGAGAGAGAATACGTTCATGTCTAGTGAAGATGAGGCTTATACAGGGTGGGTAGGCAGTAGTCACATGCCAAGTGCCTACAAATAGGGTTTGTGGGTGGGCCAAAGTCAACCCTGTGAGAGGGAGCGCTTAGGTAGGATGCCTGTGCTAATAGTCTAACCTCTGTGATATGGGTGACCATAGAAGAGAGGATAGAGAGTTGTGAGAGAGAAGGGAGAAGATCTTGGGGGTACAATTGGCTGCTTCAGTTGTCTGTTGGCATTTGGATTTGCCTGAAGAGGCATCCTGTTGTCCATAAGCTCAGAAAGTTATAGGCTCTTATGCATCCACATAAGTGCACTACCTTGGTGTCTGACCTTTCAACCGTGCTTTGAAAGGCTTTCTATTTCTGTCTCGTCAGCTATCTGATCCATGGAGATGGGTTTTCTGGGTAGTGCAAGAGATATTTTGAAGCCCTGTATCAGTTTTAATCATCGTTTAAACTTTACAGTAAATCTAAGAAAAAGGATTTAGGCCCTGATTAACTTGCCCGCCTTTGCCAGACCAGTGTTCCCACCTCTGCTTCTATTCACCTTGCCACCGCCAGATGAAGTCAGGGGTAGAGAGCTATAAATATGCCATGATTTTGTATTGTAATAATGAAGGGACGCTAAACGCTGTCTGCCGCTGTGTTCCCTGCTCTAAACAGAAGAAGCCAGATGCAGAAGACGGTTTTCCCGGAGATATGGAGGCATTTCTTGATAGATTCACCCATGTTTGGTGCATATTTCTTGGTAGAATGTAGGTTGGGGTTTTAGGAGATTAGTGAAGGAAATTTTTAATGTCCACATCGAAGGTCTTGCTGCCAGATTGAGGCATAGGTTTCCTGGGCAAGTTGGTAGGATAGAGATAGGAATATCTCATTTCATGTTGAAAAAAAAGGAAATAATTAGGAAAAATACAGCAGTCTTCATTCTGCAAGCTGATACAAAACTCGCACCTTTTTTTCTGCATTTTTTTAAAAAATTTCAGCCTCTGCTGAATTGTGGACTTTCTTGTGTCTAACCAAGCAAATGCTCTTGGAGCATTTGGGAAATTTCTTGGCGCGTTGACACAATTGGGGTTTATAATCCAGCTCCTTGAGCTCGTTTATTGCAGCGATGAGCTCAGTCTGCCTAGTTTGTCTGTGATAAATACCTGGAAATAAATGATAATTTATTTCGAGCATTAGAAAAAAAAATCATCAATCAGGGCATTGAAGCGAGGATGGGAAGCTGATGGGCCCAGATGTTTTTCTTTTAAATCGTTTTTCCCATAGTGGAAACCTGCATTGCATGATGCTTTTTTATGTCGAGAATTTGTTTTCATTTAATCTCTGTAATGCAATTTTACTTGCATGCGTCTGCCATTTTTCTCTGATTCCTGAGAAAACTCTGTTCAAGTCTTCGCCTGCTTAAGTAATTTCGTCATGCCAAGAATTCTTTTTCTTGTAATTTTGTTTTATGCCCAATCATCCGAATATACATCGTAGAGACCTTGATCTAGGAATAAAATTTTTCGAGAGTGGAAAAATAATATATTTTTTGGGGACAAATTATTAGAAAAAACACAGTTCTGATAGTATGAGACGATGTGGTTTCTCAGTTCCTGTATTTACGGAGAATATTGATTGTTCCAGTGGAGCTTTCATGGGCGACTTACCAATTTTAGACCCCCATCTCCTAATTTCCAGCTTAATCATGAGATGCGCTTGGCGCTGAGCTTGCTCTTCATGTTTGCCTCTTCAGCTCGATCCATTTGCCAAACACACCATGAAAAAAAAAAAAAACTTGTGATCCTGAGAGCAGGTGGCTACTTTTCTTAGCGCGCTGATCGTCTTTCCTTGATCGATGCCATTTTTAGGTGATACGAGAGCGACGATGGAAGGAGATAACAGCCGTCTTCAGCTTTCCTTCCACGGCGACCAACGCTTCTTTTGTCCTGCGCAAGTACTACATGTCGCTGATGCATCACTACGAGCAGATCTACTTCTTTGGGGCGAAGGGATGGAATCCGGCCCCTGCTGGTATTATTTTGCTCATAATCCTCTTGGATCAGGAAGAACAATGATCAGGGTTTTCCTACAATCTTGGGTCCAGATCCTAAAATCATATATTAGAAATATATCATGTCATGAAATTGGCCTGTGGAATGAGGAGCTGATGAGGAGCCGCCTCCTGCGGTGGATCGTCGTTTCTGTCTTTCAGCCGACAAGTCTTCTGAGCACGGCGTCACTCCAGAGACCCATGGCCCTTTCCAGAAACGGAAGAGAAACCCCGGCGATCAGCTGCCCGGAGGTACTTTTATTGATTTATTCATTCTTTTTCTGGGTGAAAAAAAAGGAGATTCATGGGTATTTCCGAGGTTCGGAGAGCCTTCTGAATGTTTTTATTCTACCGAGCATCTTAGAGAGAGAGAGAGAGAGAGAGAGAGAGAGAGAGAGAGAGAGAGAGAGAGAGAGATGGGTCTGTGGATCTTCTCTGAATTGGTTTCTTGGAGAAAATTTTCAACGGGCATTAAATCCGAGGACTGATCGAGGTGGTGGTGATTGCAGCAGCGATGCAGGTGCCAGCGAACTACCCGGTGGTGGGGGTGATCGACGGGAAGTTTGAGCATGGATATCTGGTCACTGTGATGGTCGGCACGGAGAAGTTGAAAGGCGTCCTCTATCACACGGCCGGGTACCCGGCGGCGGCGGCGGCGCATCTGCAGCAGAGCCTTGCATTGGGGAACAACGCCGCCGTGGCCGGCGGTGGCCGCCGGCGGCGGCGCCGGAAAAAGCTGAGCACCCTCGATCCGACTCACCCCAAGCCGAACAGGAGCGGCTACAACTTCTTCTTCGCCGAGCAGCACGCGCGGCTGAAGCCGCTGTACCCGGGCAAGGACCGGGAGATCAGCAAGATCATCGGGGACCTCTGGAGCAAGCTCACAGAACCAGAGAAATCCGTAAGCAAAGGCCCAAAAGTTCCCTTTTTTTTTTAGATCCTCTGAAACTTGCCCATTTTTAGTATCTGAAGCTCTGGAGGGGCCCTCCCATGGCGAAACACAGGTGTACCAGGAGAGGGGCGTGAAGGACAAGGAGAGGTACAAGAGCGAGATGGTGATCTACAGGGAGAGGCAGAAGACTGGTGGGCAGGTGATCTGCAACGCCGTGCCCATCAGGCAGCAACCGGGGGCGCTGCTGGAGGCGAAGAAGTTCGTCGGAGCGCCGCCGCCGGAGGCGAAGAAGGAGGGGACTCCGGTGACTTCGCCGGAGAACGACGGCGGCAGCTCGACGGGTACCGACGCGGAGAGGAAGCTGGGCCAGGAATCGGAATCGGAGAACTCCACGGAGGTGGACGCCCGCACGGAATCGGCGAATCCGGAGTCGTTCACCGACTCGGACGGCTTCGAGCTCCGGCGGAGGGACAACCCGGCGGCGGAGAACGCCGAGGAGGTCTCCGGGCCGGCCGGGGAGGGCGGCGCCGCCGCCGCCGCCGCCGCCGTCGGCATCTGAGAGGGATCGCTGGAGGTCAAAGATTATACAGCAGATAGAGAAGAATTGAGTGAATTAGCGAGGCGAATGCTGTAGGGTTCTTCCCCGATTTCTTTCCCACTCATTGCTGTCGGGACCGGATTCTGCTGGTAAATCGTGGGCATTGACGCCATCGAGGAGAGAGAGAGAGAGAGAGAGAGCTGACGTGGTCGTATCACTGTGTTGACGTTTGTCAGTTGAAGTTGACCCAGATAGGTAGGCACTGTCTGATTATGGCGAGCCCTTGGGCCGCCTTTCCATAAATGGGTAAGTGCCTGAAGGGGATGAAGATGAAGAACTGGGCTATCGTCGAGGGTGGGGATGAAGAACTGGCCCCCACCCATGGACAGGCCTGGTTAGAACCAGGAACGCGACTGGTTAGAGAGAGAGAGAGAGAGAGAGAGAGAGAGAGTGTTTGAGTTTCAGAAGGCGATCCCCAGGTGAACCCAGAACGTAAGAGAGCGGACAAGGAAGAAAAAAATAGTCGGGGAAGAGGAAGAAGAAGAAAAGGGAAAAGGGATCAGGAGGAGGTCGGCGGGAGAGCTTCCCAGATTGTTTCGATGTCGAGGGAGGGCATCCTGCTCAGCAGCAACAGCCCGCCGCCGCCGTCCTCCCACCTGCTCGGACTCTCCTCTGAGGGCCCTTTCCTTCTCTTGACCGGCGGCGGAGCAACCGGCGAGCCCTGTCTGTGGTGGTGGCGCAGTTTGCTGGTTGTTCCCGCCCGCGGCGGCGGCGTCGCCGGCGGCAGCGGTGGCGCATGGGGGGACCCGTCAGAAGAGGAGGCCTTGATCTTGGCTTCGAGGAGGGAGACAGTGGCGGAGTGCAGGTCGCCGCCCGCGGGATGGTCGCCGCCGGCGAGGAGGCGGTGGAGCAGGTGGGGGAAGTTGAGGTTGGCGTGCGCCCCTCGGAGGTGGTAGGCGGCGGCGTCGTAAGCCATGGCGGCGTCCTCCGCCGTATTGAAGGTGCCCAACCAGACCCTGGTCCGGTTTCTGGGCAGCCGTATCTCCGCCACCCACTTCCCCCACTGCCTTTGTCTCACCCCTCTGAACACCCTCTGTACCTTCGCAGGCGCCGCCGCCGCTCCGCCGCCACCGCCGAAGTGGAGCTCCTGCCCGCGGCACCGGTGCAATTGGCGGAGCCAGTCACTCGCCGACGGGTCGCCGGCCGCTGGCGCAAGAGCGAAAGCCGCCGCCGTCGCCGGCGGCTCGTGCATGGAGCTCCGACGGGTCGCCGCGGCGGCGGCGATGAGGAGCTGGCGGTAGTCTTCCGCCGCCATCGCCGGAGAAGGAGGGCCTTGCCAGAGTCTCTCTCTCTCTCCCTCTCTCTCTCTCTCTCTCTCTCGCGCTTCTGTGGTGTTATGGCTACGGCGACCTCGCTCCACGATAGGCATTATAACACCGAATATGTAAAGTACGCATCACGCGTTCAGCAAGGACCAATCAGAGCGCGACAGGCGGCCCCCATGCGGTACACCCCGCTCATATCATATTGCCACACAAGACCAATGATTACATTAATTAAGACCAGAAGTCGACGAGTTAACCCCTCTCCCCCCGCATGCGTGGGGTCACCTCTCTCTCTCTCTCTCTCTCTCTCTCTCTCTCAGTATTATAAAAAGGCCAGGCTTGACAGAGAGGAGTGTGAGGGCAGCCGAGTCCTCCCCGCCATCCATTCGTGATCGCATGATTCGTTGAAACCCATTGTAGGACAGATCTTAGAGGACCGACATCCCCATCAGAATCGTCTAGAGAGAGAGAGAGAGAGAGGGCGGCAGCAAAGTGTAGCCGAGTTCTTTCCAGGATCCATCCACTTGTCACGCCATAATTCATCAAACCCATATTTGGTCAGAATTTCAGAGCCCCACAGAACCCTCCAGAGAGAGAAAGAGGGAGAGAGAGAGAGAGAGAGGGTGCAATTCCTCAGTGGCCAACCACGGGGGAGGGCAAGAGTGCTGCCCATGTTGAGTCCACGCTTGCACATGCATGGTCAGTATAGAGGGAGAGGGATAGGCATCCTTGCATGGGGGACCCTCACCCCCACGCCTTAACACCTTTCTAATTGTTTCCCATTTTATATAACACCCCTAACCCATCCACCATCCCCACATGGAACCACCTTACTAAATGAGACGATAGCTAGAGAGAGAGAGAGAGAGAGAGAGAGAGAGATGGGGGGCGGCAATGCTCCAAGAATCATCATTAATGTTCATATATTCGCCAAAAAATATTTATATTATCGATGATAAAATCAGTGGATTTATCATCTCCCAAGAAAGCTTCCCGCATGATTTTCTGAAGGAGACCAGACCCATTTCATAAAAAGATATTATAAATCGAAAAATGTTGCTCGGTTTCACAGATTGTGCACCTGCCCCCTCGGCATGTGACGGCAACTGATCCAAGCAACCGGCCATGAGAGACAGGGGGAGAGGAGCTCAAGGTGGGGGGTGGGTCCTCCCTCGCTGACGAGCTGCCGCCCAATAATGGCTGTTGCTTGGCCTCCAAATTAGCTCCACGTGCTCTCATGTGGTTTTAGAATCTGGCGTCTCTTTCGTCCACTGGGGATCATCATCCCATCCATCTGAGAGTTAGAGAGAGAGAGAGAGAGAGAGAGAGCCCCGGGAATTTATGGTAGGATCCTGGTGAAGACCTGGATCATGCAGAGATTAAGCTGTGGCGGAAGACGTTATTTCAGAGGTGGGTCTTACCGGAGGAGGAGGCCTGAGCAATGAATGCGGGGGGGGCGGCGATCTTTTTGGTCCCTGAAATGGATCCGTTGCGGCCAAGTCTTCGTTCTCGTCCACTGCTTTTGGCACCCGATCTATTCGGCGCAGGTGTTTAGGTACCGAAGTCGTCGCTGTCGCCGACGTCAGAGTCTCTGTGAGCCCGTGGGGGGCTGGGGCCGTTTCTGGGGAAGGAAGTAGCTGGTTTTGGCCGCATACTATTAGAGAGAGAGAGAGAGAGAGAGAGAGAGAGAGAAGCGTAGATCGTAAGATACATGTATATATTTATGCATGACGAGAGAGAGAGAGGCGTAGATCATAAGATACATATATATATTTATGCATGACGAGAGAGAGAGAGAGAGAGAGAGAGAGAGAGAGAGCGACATATATAGCATAATGAAAAAGAAATACAAACAGATATACCTCGACCATCTCTCTCTTTCTATCTGGATCTTTTTCTATATCTTTGTTTGTGTACAACTCTCTTTCAATCTCCATCTTTTTCTCTAATGAATTAAAAATTCATAAATATATACATACCTTCAAGAGAGAGGGGGGAGAGAGAGAGATTGAGGGAGAATCGGAGATAAAAGAGGGAGAGATGAATAAATATTTTACAGTTAATAAAAAGAGAAATAGAGATAGATAGATAGCGAGAGAGAGACAGAGAGGTAATATCTTCCAGTTTCGAATATATATCCTAAAATTGTACTGGAAGAAGGGCAAAAGGATATTGATTAGCCTATGAATTTTTTTGGCAACTTTCATAATCAATCCACCCTTTTCCCCCCTAGTTTACTAAAAACGAGTGGCAGAAGCCTATGGATCCAATAAGCGAATCACTTCAAATATTTCTGTACTTAATTTAGCACTAGATGGAGTGACAACCTTGAAGGGGCCCAAATTTTCAAACCAGCTAGCCTCACATTAACATGCTCAAAGAAACAACCTTGAAGGGGTCTAAATTTTTTACTCGATTTGGGATATGAGCCTCTGTAACTTTTCTTACTCACATTTTGGATTCTTCCAAGTTTATTCAAGTGTTCTTCCCAATAAGTCTTTTTAGAAAGAAGTCAACAGTCTCTTCAAATGAAGAGCTTAACGCGCATGTTACATGAAAGTTCGGACAGAAGATGGAAATGATGAGTAATATTTAAATTCATACATAAAAATGGAAGACAGGTACCTCAAAGTTGAGGGCGTTGACTGGGGATGCATCACAAGCACAGCCCACATTGTATCAATTACTAAGCTGTCATCAATCTCTAGGGTTCGAGATGTAAAAAGCTTCAGAATGAATCTCCACAAACAACTACAATTCTTCAGCTAAGGACATGGAAGCAACTCTTTTCCCAGGGAAGAATTGCAACAAAAATTTGAAATTTTATTAAAAGATATTGAAGCATGAAGTATCTTGCATTTAAACCGATCCATGTTTTGTGAGTTTCTGTTCGTGAAAAATCCAAGATTAGATCACTTTTCTGGTCTAGCAGTTTATATCATCATTCCATATGTACCCACTTCAACTCTCTACCTTTTCTATTCCTCAGAGTTGACCTTGTCCCATCTCAGATAAAAATGCTGATCGTCTAAGATAACTTTTCATTAAACTGGGTTTCAGATCCACATCTGGAAAACTGCGTCAGCTTCAGGAACCTAAAAGCTTCTGACCCAAATAAGGCTTCTTCTAAGGCTGCCCAGTCTGAAATCTAAGCTCATCAGCATCTCTCATACGAGGGTCAGCTCGATTTTACTAAAAGCACACTAGGTCAAAAAATTATCACCAGAGAAGCATTGACCTAGATTGCCACCTTTATCCCCAGGACATTGGGAAATATGCTAATTTCCGCTATCTGTGGCCGGAATTAGCTGATCGACCCTTCTGAAGATGAACTGTGGGTTTGGGAGGGCGAACATTGAGGAATACTCTTCATCATTCAACTCCTCATGAATTGAGGAACTTATAAAGCCCTCTCTAACCCTCTCTCCGCCTCCTCTGGCGATAGAAACCTGTAAGGCACAATTCATAAGCTGATTATAAATGGTCATGGCCTAGAGAAGAAAAAATGCTCTGACGTACAGGTTCATATGATGCCCAGGAATCATAGCCTCCCAAAACTATAGTTCTTATGATACTAACAATATATTACGATGTAAACCATAGATGATCTGAAAAGTGAGGCCATAACGATTGGCTTTTGGCAGGATATGATCTAAGTGCATGAAAAAGGAAGGGGGGGAGTTGGAACAGTTACCCAATGTTTCTCGTCGAGCTCGAACAACCAAAATTTCCAGTCACTTGATTCCTTTCCATCGACATGAACATAGATGTTTCTCCAGCTGTTATGATGAAACTCCAGCCTGTTTAATTGGAAACCCATTCCAATACCCAAGGCCTTGATGTATGCCTCCTTCAAAGACCAATATCTACAAAACAAGTCAATAAAGGTAATGAAACCTCGGTGGCATCCCCTCCATCTTATCTTATTTTTGTTTGAAAGGTAGAAAAGAGCCACCTCGAAGCAAAACAATTATTTGCAAATACTCACTACTTTGAAACAAATAAGGACACACCATGCCTCCGAGGACCAACCATGGAAACGCAATTTTTTTTTTAATGCTGACACTAATTCATGAAGAATGCCCTGCTAAGGTTGACCGTGGCATTAATTAAGCGCATTTGAAGTTGTAAAATATTCTCCATAAGACAAGAGCCCTATAAACCTAGCATTTTTGGTATGTTAAAACATTTCAACTATGTTACTCTGAAAGGTGAACCTAAACTTGAAGGCATATCTCAACGAAAAGAAAAAAAATCCATTTTCGCGTTATTGACAAAAATAATAGCCGATGGACTTTTACAAACAAGCTAAAAGGTGAATTTGTACCTACAGAATTCTGCCAACATAAGATTGGAATTCTCAGCGCTTATTATATTGTTCCACTCCAAACATGTGAAATGTGAGGATAAGCCATTCAAAAGATTCAGTGTTGCTTGCTGTTTGAAGTCGGCATAAGAAACAATGTCTAATCCCACGAGGAATACTGGTTCAGAGGTGATGCCCACAAAATTCCCACTATGTGACACGTTGAAGTTGAAATTCGGATATTTGTTGCTCTGCTGACAAGTATTCTGCAGATACGACGTTTTATAACATTTTTCAGCACAAAAGGATAAATGATGGACGCTAAACATTCAATTCATAATTTTCATGAGCACATCTAAGTCAACTAGCTAACCTAGTTAACTTAAAAAAAGAAATACTGACAAGGAAAAAGTGCATGATTCAATTCATCATTCAACTAAATACTTTTCAAATTTAAATACAGCGGGTTTTGTCAGATTCAAAGAGGTTCATTCATGGATCTCGATGTAAAAAGCTTGATGATGACATCTAAGCAGATAATACAATGACATATCTCCACCAAGTCCGTGTTTCAGCTCTTTTTGTGCCTCAATTAGCTTTTCTAAAGATGCAAAGTCGAGGTTTTTTCAACTAAGAGAAGTTTAAGAAACAATATTTATATCTTATATATTTCAAGTCACAAGGAAGCATTTTGTTTTTCTGTACAAGAAAGACTGCTCCCCTAAACCAAAAGATAGAAGCCTTGAGATTAAATGTCTAAATGCTTGATTTCTGGATAGGTGATGCCCACATTCCATTAGAGTCTAGACAGTTTATGTGTACCAAAACGGTTTCACAGATTTCTGACTGATGCTCTTCATTTTGTTAATTCGGTCTAACCGTTCAAAAAAATCTACCAGTGAGTTGAGTAAAAGTAGGATGTTTAGCATTTTCATTGGAAGATGACAAGAGATTGCTCTTTATAAGCTTTCTCCTCTAAATGGCGGCAGAAGCACTAAAAATCTTAATTGTCACCAAGTTTGGGGAAAGCAAGAAACCCCACATATGAAGTACAAGACACCTGTTTGAAAATTCGATGAGTTTATAGGACATTAAATAAATAATAAATTAAATAAACTAAAATAAAAGTGATCAATGAGTAAGATTTGTCACGATAGACAACACCAGATAAGGTTTGCCTTCAATGGTGCGCTTTATGCTGATCTCATTAAAAGGGATATCCAAAACCTCATGAACAAGTGAATATTGAAGCAGCCGACTGACAAGTGCGCGTTTCCTATCATCCAGTGTGATAAACCTAGCATGTGATGGTGTGAAGCTGCCGTCACCGATAGCAGAAATTCATAAAACATCATTCACAATAAGATGAAGCAGAACTACATCACAGTTCGTTCCCCAGAATCAGATGCTTGTTAAATGAAGGAACAAACAAGAAGTTGTCTTGCTCTTTATTCACGTGCAGTATTTTTATCGTCAAACAATGATGTGGAGAAAAAAAAATAATTTCATGTATCATATCCATTGTATCCCTTCTATCTCAAGTTAAAGTATCCAATACACTGTGATGATGAAAAGAATTGGTAGGCCCAGAATGTTATAGGCTTCTTTTCTATAGGTTGACGTAGACAGTGACTCTCTTTTCAATAACTACGAGCAAGCTATTGTCGTCATTTTTCTATAATAATCATAGGCAAATGAACTAGTTGTAGCAAACAGAACCTCACATGTGAAAAATCTTTCTCAATTGAAGTGCTTCCAGAACTGCTGCACCATTGAGCATGAGGGCGAATGGGCAATAAATATAAATAAGTAAAAAAAAATCGTGCATACAAATCATAAAACATGGAGTGCTGTCATACTTTCACAAGCATTGAAGTATGCTAAAACTTAGAAGGCCAAAACTATGCGATGACATTCATACTAGAAATTGAATTCCATACCTCTAATGGAGGCTTGTGGGGATTTTTTTTTTTTTCAGTCAGATTCATGACACAGCCACATGCTGGGAATGTCAACCCGAATTCCGAATTTTTACGAGTAGTGGGGTTGACTTTTAGATTTATCGTGCCAAATGTACAGTTAATTTTTTCAATGATTTTTCATAAGCATGTACCAAGTTGGTATGCATAGTTCCTATCACGTCCATCTTATAATGTAAATATCCCCTCAAGGATTTTCAAACTATGACATAACTTGAAAGACATGATAGCATCATCCTTGTTGGCAAGGAGATGCTACCAAGCAGCTTGATAGCCAACAAGAAAAACCTAGACAAGTCTCAACTTAATTTCTCAAAAACATAAAATGGTAAAAAAAATGTTTAGAAGTTGTTCAGGCTACATGAAAGAAAAAGGATCAAAGCGAAGCTATCAGTTCAATAAATTTTTTCTGATGATTTGACTCAGTGGCTCTCCTTTCTGACATGGTTTAATCAGAACAACATCTTACAGCCTTCGAGAAACAGCCAATTTCACATGTAAATTCACAAGATAGATCAAGAGGGGCAATCATGCATCCATACTTGTTCACAGGAAGACGTTCGCATGGGGGAAGGAGAGAGACGAGGGAGGAGAACTCCTCTGGAGAAGGATCCCACGAGGATATGTCCACCAACCATCTCCGAACACTCTCCTCCATCATCTTTCTCATCCAAGGTGCAGGGCAACTGAGTCGAATCTCCCAACTTTATGGGAAGTCTGGAAGGGAAAATACCAATGAGAACCGATTTGACGACTGATTGGATCAGACTGAAGAGCTAGCTCACTGATGAGTATTTGTCGTTGGATTTAAATACTCATAATCTAATAATATTTATAACTAAAACTTAATTGAATAATTAATAAAGTAATGAGTCTCAGGTCGAACACAAGGAGTAGGAATAACCCGTCATGGATATTAATTTTAATTTTATTATTTTAGTGATTTTATATTTTTTGAATTTTTATGAATTAAATAATAGAAATAATATTTAATAAATAGTGAAGAGAAAAAGGGATATAGACGTAGGATTTCGAAAGGACTTTTCGACGAATTTTTGGAAGATAGAAATGGGGTTAAGAAGGGATTTTAGACGAATTTTTAGGTGGAGGGAAGGAGAGAGAAAAGAAAATAGACGATAATTAGGAGAGAGAAAATCGTGGTCAACACGTCTCGCGCCTGCGTTGACCGCGATTTCTGGACGAATACGCGAGAGAAAATTCGCGAAAAAGATGTGAAATCACACCGGAAAATGCCTGAATCAGTTTCGCACCGATTAATAAGGAGTAAAAGGTTAAAATGTAACCATCAAATCAACAAACCGCTGATTAATCGGAGAGAAATCACCAGAAAATCGTTCCGCCCGGTGGAAAAACGGCAAGGAATTTCAGCTGGATTTCTCGATTGAAATCGATGGAAAACGATTCGAAATCACTCACTGGATGATTCAAGACGAGTTACGGAAAGTTTGAGATAGAAATAAGCCCGTTTGATCAAGTGAATCGTCTGTTCTTCAGATTATTTCCGGCGAATGTCCGGAAATTATCGTTCATGACAAAAACTAAATAAAACGGGAAATAAATCTAAAACTAACGCCGTCCTTCGATGGGTCCGCTTCTGGAACAGCAAGAGACCCGGTGCGACGGCTTTGTATCGTCCGGTCGTGTCGCACCACGCCGGAAGGCGCATGAATATCGTCCGGCGGCTCTGCGCTGCTCGCCGGAAGGATTCCGTGGAGAGAAGGGTTCGACGCCGCTGTCACCGCCGTCTGGGGTAAAGGAGAAGACTTGTGGCCACCCGCCGGAGTCTCTGGGTGCAGCCGAGGGAGTGAGGAGGAGGGTTCGCCGGTCGCCGGAGGCTCTGACCGCGCGAAGGAGGGAGAAGACGGAATGATTATCGCCGGCGAACCTCCGCCCCTTTTTTATTTCGTTTTACTCCTGGGTACGTGGCGCATCCTGAAAAATCACAAAACATTAGTGTGATATAAGTATCGATCAGCCACCGATTCGCCGCCGGAAAAGGGTGACGTGGCGCGTTCAGGGGCGTCAGATCAAGCGGAAATTATATAACTAAGCCTGATAATAGATATTATCTATTTATTTATTTCATAAAATAGTAAGTAATTCATTTTAATATGAAATAAATCATAAAAATTAATTAAAGTTCACGAAAATTATGAAAACGCTAAAACATATTATTCAGTAATTATAATTTATTTTATTAAATTTATGTGATATTTTTATTATTTTATCAGTTTTATTTTTATTTTATAGTACTTTGTTCACTTAGCATGTTATTGTGCAACATTGACATTATGTGCTCCATAGATAAGCCTAATCATTTTCATAATTAGTGGTTAGTGAGGAATGTTATCCCACTTAATTTTTTATTGATTGTGCGGCACCCTAATATTTAATGATTTCTTAATCATAATGATCCATTTGTTTTAAATCTTATAAGATTACACTTGATCTTATCTTGGCTAACTTTCTTAAGTTTTCAGAGCTATCATTAGAGTTAAGTTTAGGTCACTTACCTAGGTTAATATAGTCATCTCATTAACTGGTCTTACATTAGATCCACCATCGACAATGAGACCCTTGTCGACAAGATGCTAGAGAAGAAATTGGTGCTAGGTCTTTGACACTAAATTCACCTTAGAGTTGGTAGTTGTTCATCACCACCAAATTCATAGAGGCAATAGAGGCCAAATTCATAGAAGATCCAACATGTATGATGGCTATGCAAGTAAAACAAATGTCAAGACAATAGTGTCATCTTTGAGGCATTAAATCATTTGGCATCATACCTCTTAAGGATGAAACCCCTTTGCCTCCTTGCTCCCAACTATTTGCATTATTTAATTTATTGAAAGATGACAAAACTACATTTCAAAACATAACTTTTTGAGATTTAAATATATTTTGTAATGCACAAAAACTAAAAATTAGATAAATCAAATCCTTAAATTTACATAAAACTGGTCTATCAACAACATATTTTATAGTTTTCATGCACTACTTATTCCATGATATTCTCCTATAGAAAACTTGATATTATAAATTTTTTGATGATTATAAAGTTGAAAAATATGTATATTCTTATAACCTAACTTATAGATTGGTGGCTTAATAACTTCAGGACAAGATGGCATGGGCATATATGATGGGTACCAAAACATGAAAATCATAAACATTTTGACAATGTCAACATTATTTTGGATGGAAATATTTGGTGGTGAATAATGGTCAAACTATGAATTTTGACCAAGGAAAATACATTCCTCTATGCTAATAAAGTCAATGTACAAATGCTTATATGATTTTACAAATATTTTGAGTCTTTTATATTACATATAGCTAACTTTTCATGGGATGCAACTTGATTTCTTAGTAAAACCTTGCACCTTAATAAATTATTAGATGAAAATTATTTGTTGAGCCTCTCTTCAGTTCATTATACTAGTGTGGCACTTATATGTCCACAAATTAGTGTCACATAGTCTACATCACATCCAAATCATATCTTTTCCAACATCCATATCAACTGCTTCAATAAGAAGATAACTAATTTGTTAATCAAATTTGGTGATGCAAGAGTTTAAAGGTCAAAATATGTGTAATGATGTACTAATAAAACCATTCTTATATATTTTAGCTCATATAATTTGGTTACAACTTGTACTTCCTTATATTCACCTCTAACTAATGTAGTTGACTTATCGTTGGATATTCATTAGTTGACTTTGCATGAGCCACTAATTACCACTTAAAAAATGTTTAGAGACTCTACTCAAGTGGCCAGCCATTTTGACATTGTAATACACATAAATAAGATAATATAATTTATATAATTGGGTTAGACCTTGTGCTTTCTTGGATTCATTTTTTATTAATATAGTTGATTTATCATTTGATCTTCATTAGTTGAATTTGTGTGAACCACGAATTACCCCTTAGAAGATCTCTAGAGATTGCCCAAGTAGCTACCCATTTTTGTTGAGTTCTAATCAACTCAAAAATAGAAAATAGGATTTTGATGATTTTGAGATATTAATTTGATTATCTTCAAATTCATTATATTAATATTAAATAAATATAATATTAATTTGTTAACTATATTTAAGATTTTAGATTTTTTGAATAACGATCTAAGCTCTATATCATATAATAATTATATTATGTCATTTAACTTTTGGTGATAAAAATGATTCAACTAGTATGGATATAAATGTAATCAAATATCTATATACGGTAAATTATCATTTTTTAATTAGTAAATATTAATATTTAAATTGATTTTATAGGATTATTGGTCTAATATATTCATAGAGGGGTAAAATCATCTAGATGTTTAAGATCTGCTAATAAAAGACTTTTTATCTCAAAAAAATTATGTGTCATATATAAGCATGGAAGTTATCAATTGAAAGTGAGCTCGAAGATAAATCTAGAGATGAGAATATTCAAAAAGTACCACATATCTAGAGAATTATGAATTTTATATTATTTACAACATACTTTTCTGTATTTTTCAAAATCTATGAGCAACATGTTAAAGCCCATTTTAAGCTGACCACTTGACTTGACAAGAGTTGAAAGAGGACAGCCAACCCTATTTATCAATTAATTTCTATTTGGAGATCCTTAAAGACCCCAATCAAGTAGCTACCCATTTTGACACTTGTAATACATATAAATTAAATATTTTAACTGATATAATTTGGTCAAAACTAGTGCTTCTTTGGGCTCATCTCTTTCTAATAGAATTGACTCATTATTGGATGTTCATTGTTTAACTTTGTATGAGCCACTAGTTATTACTTGGAAGATCTCTAAGTACCCCACTCAAATGGCTACCTATTTTGACTCTTGTAATGCACAAACCAAATATTTTAGTTCATATAATTGGGTTAGAGTTTTTACTTTTTTTCATTTTTTTACTAGTGTAGTTGACTTACCATTAGATGTTCATTAGTGGATTTCTTATGAGCCATTAATTATCACTTGGAAAATCTCTTAAGATCCCACTTGAGTAGCTACCCATTTTGATACTTGTTCACATCTAGTCTACATCCAAGTCAACAAAGACATAGAGAGAGTTATCAACATGGGTGTCTTATTTTTTCCATCGATATTTTCAATAATTTTTTGTAAAAAATATGTCAAATTATTATCCACAACACCCATGTGTTTGTCTTATAATATAATTTTCAAAATATGACATGACATGAAGCACATGATAACATCATTCTTGTTGGCAAGAAGATACCAACAAGCAAGTTGATATCTAATAAGAAAAAGGCTGAAAATGTCTCAACTTGATTTCTCAAAAACATCAAAGAGTCAAATAAAACTTTCAGAAATTGTTCTGGCTACATGAAAGTGAAATATATTAATTGAAACTATTAGTTCAAGATATTTTCTGATAGTTTGACTCAGTACTCTCCTCTCTAACATAATATAATTAGAACAATAGCTTACATTCTTCATTAAACTACTAATTTCACACATAAATTCACAAGATAGATTGAGAGGGGCAAGTTTGCATCCATGCTTGTTCACATGAGGACATTCGTATGGGGGGAGGAGAGAGATAAGGATGGACTCCTTTGGAGAAGCATCCCATGAGGATATGTCCACCAATCATCTCCAAACACTCTCCTTCTTTCTTATCTTAGGCATGAGGGTAGCTAAGTCAAATCCCTCAACTTTAAGAGAAGCTTGAAAGGAGAAATATTGATCAAGAATCAATTATTGAATTTGAATGCAAATGGCTATGCATTTTAGCTCACATAATTTGGTCAAAACTTGTGTTTCCTTGGATTAATTTCTTTCTAATATAGTTGACTTATCATTGGATGTTTAGTGGTTGGCTTTGCATGAGCCATTAATTAGCACTTAGAAGATCTCTAAAGACCCAACTTAGATAATTGCTCATTTTAACGCTTGGAATACTCATAAACTAAATATTTTAGTTCACATAATTTAATCAAAACTTATGCTTCATTGGATTCATGTCTTAATAACATAGTTGACTTATCATTAAATGTTCATTGACTGATTCTACATGAGCCGCTAATTGTTATTTGGAATATCTTTAAAGACCTCAATCAAGTAGCTACCCATTTTGATGCTTGTAATACATATAAACTAAATATTTATATCATGTAATTTGGTCAGAACTTTTGCTTCCTTAAATTCATCTCTTACTAATAGAGTTGACTTATCATTGGAGGTTTATTTGTTGACTTTGCATGAGCCACTAATTGTCACTTGAAGATCTCTAAAGACCTGACTCAAATGGCTACCCATTTTGACACAAAAAATATAAATCAAATCTTTTAGTTCATATAGTTGAGTTAGAATTTATATTTTTTTATATTCATCTTTTGTTAGTATAGGTAACTTATTGTTAGATGTTCATTAGTTGACTTTTCATGAGCCGGTAATTGACACTTGGAAGATTTATAAGAACTATTCTCAAGTATCTACTCATTTTGACACTTGTCCACGTTTAGTCTAGATCCGCACTGATAAAGACTAAGGGAGAATTCTCTCAGCATAGTTATACTAACTTTATGGAGCTAATTGTGGTTTATATTTTAATAATCCTAAAATTTATTAATAAATAGATTGGCTTGGGGGTTGAAGCACCGGGCAAGGACACAGACAGGTTCAACCCAACCCAGCCCTAAAAATTGTTCAAGGCCTATTATGATTGGGCTAAGAAGAGCCGTAGCGAAGCTCATCACCTCCTTTCTCGATATGGTTACGATCGGGCCCGGGCTACAGGGCCCGGCCCGGGGCCCATTCTGGGCCCCATGTCCGGTAGATGACGAGTCTCAATATGGTATGAAAGAGATTCAGGAGGAATATGGGCGAAGGATCCGAATATACCGAGGGGACAACTTACCGCAGGACAAAACGTATACTCCTCTCTGCTGAACGGATAGGTTAGGTGCGAATTGAAACGGACGGGAGTTGCTGAGAGTGGGAATATACCAAGGGAACTATGACAAAACGTGGCTCCTTGTCTCTGCTAAACGGATAGGTTGGGTGTGGATTGAAACGGATGAGAGTTTTCTGAGTGTGGGAATTTGTGTCCTTTAATTCTTCTGGCGACTGGTTCGTTCAAGGCGCGCCTCGTCTGAAGCTCCGCTGGAGCGCGGGAGCTGAGGAGAAGGCGGGAGAGAGATGGCATCGGCAGCGGCGTCGGCGTCGGCGTCGGCGTCGGCGTCGGCGACGGTGTCGGCCACCTCGTTGATTTGCGCCCCGGCGACGGCGGGGAGTCTCCGGTTGAGCTCGTCCTCGTGGAAACGTCGTCGGCCGCGCGGCCGCCTGGGTCCTGCTCGGGCGAGCGCTGTGTGGGTTTCCTGTCCCCGGCTGTGGGTTCCGGCTGATGGAATATGTTCTCCATTCGGCCCTGCGATGTTACTCCGATCCGGCATCTCCGCTGGCGGCGATGAAGCATCGGCTGGCGGAGGCAGTCGTCGAGGCCGTGGTGGCGCACAGAGGTAGCCGTCGTCATCTGCGGAGTGCTTCCGCAGAATTTTTTTTTCTTTTTTCCATCTTTTTTAGTTCAGTCTCTTGTAGAATAGGAAGTCCTTTCCTCCGGCTGCATTGGTAATATGTTTCCAGGGTCGCGTAAGCAAGGGTAATGCATGCTTCTTACCCGAGGTGGTCATCAAATGCTGAAGCTAAATATTTCATTTCTGGACAACTTATGGATCCATTTTCAAAGAAAGTTATAACAGAATGAGAGCGAGAAATTAAAATATCGGGGTTATCGACTGCGGAAGCTACCACCATAAGTCTGAGATCTGGATGTTTGTTTTTGGCTATCTTTAACGACCCTGTGGACGGAATTATTTCGAATGAAGGAAGCCTATTCATGTGGAAACTCGTGCACTTCTCGTAGGGATACTGATATTGACTCGTTGCCGTGGCTGTAAAAAAAGTTGGATTTGGATTAAAATAAAGTAATGTCATCACGGGATTCAAGTGCTCTTATGTTATGAGTTTTGTTTGCTTGATAATACAAACATCTGCCGGAATGAAATTCAGACGACTTGGACTTTTTTTGGAACAGATATTTTCTTGAATGTTGGGGGGTTCCTATAAATTCAATATCTTCTCTAACGAAGTCAGTTATGAATTCTGCTGAAAGTGGTCATCATGTGGCGAGAGTGGTTGATGATTTAGTTATGCAATCGAAAGTTATGTTTCTCATCTGAAAAATTCTAATGACCTATGCATTCTTAAAGATTGGAAAGGGATGAATAGTATCATGTTGTATCTGCTGCTGTCTTTCCAAATTCAAAGTATGTTGCAGTAACCCGTAGAAATTCAAGTCTTAGTGTTATTGTTTCCACGGAACCATGCGGTTTCATCTCATTGTTTGGGGTGATTGTTTGATAGTTTTAGTAATTTTTCACATTCCAACGATTATCTTCAGTTTTGGCCGATGGATTTGCATTACAAACAGCGCATGCACAATACTAGATTCTTAAAGCACGACTAGAAACTCCCAGTCTATTACAGACTTGTTTATTATTCCCTTGTTGCTCTAATTTCGGTAAGGTCTTCGTTCCATATATTTATTTCTTTATCTGTTTGACCGCTATATCCACAAAAAATATTTCAGAGACGGTGAGGGCCTTAGGGGTTGGAAGCCTGAGAGATGAGATGGGTAAGGAGGAGAGTAACAGGAAGTGGCCAATGTTTGAGAGGGAGGGAGGAAGGGGAGAGGGTTGCTGAGGACAATGAACCTGAAGTTTGGTGCTTGGGAAACTGAATAGTGAGAGTAAAGAGTGTGGTGATACTCGTGGCATATTGACTGGGGAGTGGTTGAGGAGAGGCTTACATTCCACTGAGGGCCATTCTGTCATTTCTTCTTCTAGTAGGTGTCAGAATGATCTTATTCATATTTAATTGATCCCTTGTAGCAGACATTATTCGAAGGACTGGAAAGTAAGATTTGGTGGCTTTAGATAACTGGTAGACAAATAGAATAGGTAGAGAGGTGTACTAATAATCACATATTTTGTCGGAACCCATGACCAAAAACTTTTGTTTTATGGGTGCATGTAGCCTTTTCTTATTTTTCATTAATTTTGTAGAACTGTTTGGCAGTGTAATCTTTTCCCAACTTTAATGTAAAATGATCTGAAACATCCTTCGTTCATTTTTGCCTTCAATAGGATGAAGTAGTATGACGTGTTATCAAGGCATTGCACATTTTTAGACCTATTGTGAATTGTTAGCTCAATGCATGAATGACTAGAAATTAGTTAAAAAGCTTTGATTTCTTCTTTTCCTTTTGTTTCTGATATATTGGGTTTGCCCATCTTTCCTGTGATTCATTTTATGTCTCTCTTGTCACCAGCAGGAAGATGAACTTCGCACTTTGCGATGTTGGAATTGTAAAAGCCTCATCTTCTAGAATCACACCTTCAAATGATGATGACGGGATTCTTGGTGATATCTTTAAGGATGGAGAAGTTGAAAACAATAGCCGAGGGATCTCATTTCTGTCGAAACTGGCAATTGCATTGGGAATAGCTGCAACTATAACTTTGTTGTCAGTATGCTTTAAGGGGCCTAGCTTTGGATCATCATTGAGATTTCCGTTTTCTTTTGATGGTTCTTCACCTTTAGTTTCATCTGGGTCACCTGTTGGATACACTTTGTCAATTTTTGGATGTCAGGTCGTCCTTCCAGAATATACACCAGGGTATGCACTTTAATTTTTCTCTTTATCCTCTTCTTTTGTTTATTTGCAAATTTCTTCATTGTTTTGTGTTCTAGTTTCTTTTATTTTATATTTTTTAAATTTCCATTGCTTGTATTCAGTTGAACTGGTGTGAAATGGGTGTATTTCCTCGTTTGCACTGAGTCATCCTTTAGTCTTCTAAAAAGCCATTCAAGTAGTGCCAATTAACTATTTTTATCAAGTTATTAGGGCATAATTAGTTCTTATACATCTAACAGAGCATTTATAAATGAATCACACTCTTATTCATTTGTGTGCATGGCCTTGATGAACGGGAGTTGATTATATCCAGATTATACCTGGCCTAAATACTCCAAAGTGGAATTACCCAACAAATATTCCAAAAGTGGTGCATTGGATTGACTATGCCAGTTTTCCTCAACCACATCCCGAGAAAAAAAGGAAAACCTCCAGATGCGGCTAGAAAGATGTATGATTGCGTTAACTGCAGTGGACACTATGGAGTAGACTTCCTATGATGTTAATTGAATTGTATTGGTTATTACTTGGTAACGTGTTGCTGCATTTTACTTTTGTATATGCATCTCATCCTGGATCACCAGTGACCTGCTGTCGAAATAGATACACATCTTTGAGATTTGCAAGATGGCACTAAAATCCGGCAAGTTATTGAATGAGAGGTGCACATCTTCAAGAATGACGTAGGATCTCGTAGCAAATACCATTATTTTGGCGGCTGATGTTGAGATTGAAGGGATAAAAATCCGTCTTGTTTGCAGGACCATATGTCTAGGCATTATCCTGACCCTCATAAAGTGGAGTGTGTTTCTTATTAGAGCAAGAAATGGTAGAGGGGATTTTTGAAATTTCCAATTAAGATATCACCTTTCTTGAGAGAATTACAAGATATGAAAAATGAAAAAGGATTGCAGCATGCATGTGTTTAAATCAAGATGAGATGACAAACTAGAAGGACTAAATTACGTAATCGTTAGTTTTATGATGTCCGGTTTAAAATAACCAATCATCAACCATGTTTATGCAGTTAATGACCATCTTGGGCAATTTATCACGTGACTCTTTCCGTTCTTCAGCAGTGCAATCCAAGTATTGACTTATTTCCGTTGTTTTTTCTTGATCATACCTGCTGTCATTGCTTTGGTATTAAGATGTATCTTGATTTCTCTCTCATACACTTTGCTTATAGTCTAGATGCCAGCATTCAGTATTTTGTTTTCCTATACTCTGTCTAATACTGGATCTTCAAGTCTGAGTTGATATCAATTTTTGGATTGTTTTCCTGCTATTCGCATAAATGACATTGCAGATGGATCTACTTCTGGTTGCTAATGGCTGCTGGATGTGGAATTTTCATCAGTGAGGAGGCACTAAATGTCTGGGTCTGTGCTTTGAACTGGTACCTTACTGTTTTACCTTACTATGTTCTGTGTCACATCTTCTGCCGAAATTTGAGAATATTAATTCCATTATCGTTTTTATCTATATCACAGTTGTATTTAAATGATGTAGGTTGGCATATCTTTAGCTCGATCACTCTCTCTTGATGGCACTTGGAATTCATTTATGATCTCGTTCTCAAAGAATGCCCCCTACATTGTTTCTACAGTGCTGTGGGTATACTGGTAATCACGTTAAAATTTTCTTTCAGTAAATGAAATCCTATATTTATCTCATTTTTTTGTTCAACAGCATGCTACTCGTATTATGATGATGTTATGGATTGCTTTTAAACACCTTGTGCGAAGAAACTAAATCTACTTGATTGAGTCATATTGCCTAAAGTGGTGAGCCATATAGGTTACTACCGAAAAGATTAACATCTTTAGGTATTTAGAATTCAAACAGTTTTCCTTTGGTTAAATATTTCAACATAACGTTTTCAATTCTCTAGTGACCGTACCTCCTAAAGAATAACGACTTAGATTTGCTGTCTTTTCCGATAAATTCTGCAAAAATATTAAAAATCCTGTAATTATAAAAGGGAACATTAGTGTAAGAAAAAACTTGAGTTCTCTAGTTTGCAGATATAGGAAAGCAGAAAAGAATTTACGCTGCTAAAAAGGGATGAAGAATTCTACGAAATAGGTTGATTTTCCATTAGCTCTCTTTTGTTTGTTATTGAGAAACTGCGTGTATTCCTTTACTTTGCCACAGCCATCATAGCTAACAGCCAACATGAGTGGAAAAAGGAAGACTGTTTTGTTTTGACAGTTGAAAATTCTTGTTGTAGTCTGCGTTTCACTTCTATCCGCCATTTATATTTATAGGCTTATGCCATGTGAGACGAATCAAGGGCAGAGGAAACAGGGCCATGAGATGAAATCACTTTGAAAAGACTGAGACAATAATATTTGGGCGGGTGAATTTTTCAAGTTATTAGGCTTCTTTCTAAAATAGTTGTTCCTTAGTGATTTAGTCTAGGGAACACTGTTAGGCGTAGCTCTTTGCCTGATTTCATTTTCAGACAACTGGAATCAAGTCTGGCCGTTTTAACCTTGGTAGATTTGACCTGAGTCGAGTTAACTTTCTAGCTCTTCTTTGACGTGGCCTTGGCTTGTGGTAAAACCAGTGACGTGCCAGTATCTTCAAGACTTAGATAAGCAAATCAATGGTGTTGTTTGGAAGACCATTGGATTGTTAATTATAGCTTTGGATCTAAATATCAATTTTTTTTTGTTTGTATTGTTTCATTATTGATGTACGAGTTATTTTTGTGACAAGTTATGTTTCTTCAAGGTTTCTGTTTATCTAAAATTGCTGATAATCCTTTCATTCAGGGGGGTCTGCATCAGCGACATGATACCTTTTTACCTTGGAAGACTTTTTCGGCAGACAAAAGCATCTGTTGACATTTGTTCCAAGGTTTTTAATCGCTAGCTCCTTTTCCTATTTTTTAATACTATCATTCCCCCATTTCACTTCTTTGCTCAAACTAGTTTTGTTAGGAATCTATTAACTATGCAGTAAAATACACGTGCTCTCTAACAAGTTGTTATTCTGGCCATTATAGTTAGGAATTGGCAAAGACAAGGTTGTGAGCATCACCAGAGTTGTACAGAAGTATGGGAATATGATTGGCTTTGGTAAGTTTGATGTGCAAAGTTTTTTTCCTTTTACTGTGATGGAGAATCATTTCTGCTGTTTTACTTTTTAATAATGATTTTTACCATGCAACTTTCTGTTTATATTTAATCAAACTTTGGAAGATTATTTATCCTATGCTATGAAGCATGATCAGTAAGGCGAAGCCAATCCATTCTAAATTTATGTTGTCCTCCTGCTCAATATTGCTTTGTTTGTCGGTAGTTTTGGCTAGACCTGTGTCTTATTTTCACATACAGTCTACTATGGTATCAGTGTCATACTGAGTTTTTTTCTTCCACAACTTCAAATGCGATAAATGGCGAACAATGAAAATGGTACAAGCTCAAGTAAAAATAAATAAGTTTTTTTATAAGTGATGGAGAACATTTACTGGAATACTTCGGAATATAAAAAAGTCTCTAGACTTTCATTATCGTAATCCTTGCCATCATCTGTGCCAAAATTGTCTCAATCTTGATGTAACCGAGTCATTTCCTATGCTACTCACATTTTGTTTGTAACGCATTACCTGTATTTGCTGTCATCTTTTCAATGACAACGGGGAGTCACCGTTTCGGGTGGCTCTCTCTCCTTCCTTTCAAAAAAAAAAAGAAAAGATCTTCGTTTGAGTGCCTTAGTATGTGTGTAGTCACCAAGCGCAAGGTGTTTTAACCATGAAGACTACATGTTGCTTTTGAAATAGCCTAAATGCCTCTGTAGGTCTCAGTCATGAATTGTTTCCACTGGTAAGGGCAATGCTTTGATGAGAGCTGTGTGAGATGAGACGCCTCTATTAGGAGTAGTAGGAATCTCTCAGTGAACTACATATGCTAGACATTTGTTAGGAGCATAACCTCGCACCCTTGTCCATGGGTGACCATAAACATTGGGCTCTGCCTGAATCGGGAAAAATGTCGACCTTTGGTGACAGTAACTGAGGTCCCCTGCCAGATAATAACAACTGTGGTATTTAAAGATGCATTCAATTTATATATCATTCCTTGAATTTTAAAGGCTAAATTTAATGTATTTTGATTTAAAATTATCAAATTACTTTCACTTAATTTCAATTGCTCGTTATTTTCAATACCTTTTTTCACAGGGCAATTGAATCTACCTAAGAAAGAAACATATTGTTTTTCCTGGTTTACCCGTGCACTTAAAATGAGAATTAATTAATCATTAAATTCAGATTTTGATTGCTTATTAAAATTAATTCCATTTTGATTAAGTTTTTATGCAGATATCTTCAAATCAGAAGTTATTAAACTTTTGGTGCGAGAAAATAAAATGCAACTGGTCTATAACTTGTGAAATTGCACAAGTTATTTGGGAATCAAATCAGTGAACTATCAAAGTAAAGCAATTCATGATACAATAAGCATGTTGCCTTTGCTGTGACGGTTCAAAATAAATTGGTGATTTACAAAGAGGTGTGGATCTGAATCGTGGTATATTTTTATGAATCAATGCATAAATTTTTGCGGGTTTACCATGGGTGTTTCTTAACTTTACATGATATTTCTTTTATTCACTAATCGTGGTTTACGTTACCAGGATATCTGTTAATACCCGTGAATGACTCATATGTATGCATGATTTCGGATTCTTATTTCTTGTTTCTAAGGAAGTAACATCTGTTTCAGTGGAACGTTTTTCTGTTGGAGCGCGAAATCCAACGTCTTTTCTGGCTGGTGCATGGGTTAGCAGTTCTTCCTTGGAGTTTTTTTTTTTTGATGTGTTGTGGAAATTCTTAGTTTTTGGCAGTCAATTTAACACGCTGCTGCTTTAAATAGTAAACGTTTTTTTTTAATACATTTAGGATCAAATGTGAACCCTGTTTTTGGTCCTCGGTGTGCAAGTCTTGGGCACAGTCAGAGGTACCGAAAGTTAACTTAGGAAGTAGTATTAAAATGGTTATGGTAAATGAAACCACTTCAGTTCGACCAAGATTCACCCCAAACAGATAATCGGTGGGATCTGCGCAGTTTGGTCGGGCTTAAAATCAGAAAAGAAATAAGAAAAAGAAACTAAATGAATAATCACTGCATGCTTATTTTGGCTAATATTTTACTCATGCACCAATTAGTTTAGAGCCGATTCAGTGTTTGAAACTTTTGACTTCCAACCATTTACGTATAATTTTTATTTTTTATTCGCTGAGTATGGGTCTTAATGCGTAGTTTGGACGGATTTGTTATCATTAAATATAATTTTAAATTTTTACGATTCTATGAGCTATCTTAATTGAAGATTATTTGATAATGGGGTTCCAAAAAAAAACAATGGATTAATTGGGTGATGAGCTGTCTCAACCGCTAAATTCTCTATCCTCACCAGTTATGGATCCAATGTTTATTTCAAGAGCGCTTAGGGATTGAGATACAGGGGACCTTTGTCTCCACTATCGTTCCTTCTTGTAGGATAATCTTAAGTCAATGTCGAATAGAGCTGTGGTCAGAGAATTGATTGAAGCAGTTCGAGTAGGTCAAAATAACTTCTCTTTCGATTCTGTTTGAAAAAGGTTATGAACTTAAGAATCAGGTGATAAAATGCTGGCTGATATTGCTGGAAATGGTGACAAGATTGTGCATGAATTTTAAGAAAACAGAAGCTATGGAAACTAGAATTCAGCAAGAGGAGAGGGCTAACCTACATTGGGTTGTAATATTGGTAATTTCCCATCTAAATACCTTGCCCTACTATTGTCTTTTGGAGGAATAAAATTAAAAGAATGGAGTGAACTCGTATAAAAACTTCGTTCTAGATGGGAGGGTGAGAAGATAAGCTACATCTAGTTGAAGGCAGACTGTTAGTTTCAAAAACTGTCTATTTGCGATGCATATGACGTCAACCTTCAAGACACCTAAATGAGTTATGAAGAAAATTGAGGGCATTGGAAGCAACTTTTGGATTGGGGCGAACAAGCATAGCATAGTTAACTTCTCCAACTTAGCCGTTGGGGGTGGGTATGCGTATAAATTAAAGGAGAAGCAGTCGTAATTAAAGCAGATATTTTCAATCAAACTAAATGGTTATGGATAGTAGGAGGGCATATCGTTAGAAAAACTTTCTTTTCAAATTGTCCTGAATCGAGATTTGTCCTGATTACTGCACCATAGTGTCTCCCAGTTGGAAAGATATTGTTCTTTCAACAGAATTCTCAGTGATATCTGATGGATTTTGGAAGGAAATGGATGGAAACTATAGCTTGGGAGGAAAGTTGGTTGAATGTTATCTCTCTTGATAGAAAAGATTGTGGCAAATCTACATTTAGCATAAGAGCATAACAAAAATTAGTGCGATCTGGGCAAATATACCTAACGATGGGTGGTATCTACATTTCGTAAGGGGCCTTACAACAGCTGAAATTTACAACATCTGAGCTGCTTGGAATGTTCCTACACACTTTAGGGAAAAGAAATTAAGAGGACTACAGGAAATGGAAATGAAATGCAAGGAATATTCAACTGGTAGTTTTTTCATTTAAAGTTAACCTTGTGGTGGGTCTAGATTTTGTTAGTCAATAACAGTTTGTCAGTCGGTAGCGTGGTAACTTTCTCAATGGCCCAGCTTTGCCATTTCATTCTCTCCTGATACTCTGGCCTTTTATGAGGCTTGAAACTTCTGTTATAATCAGGCTTTTGCCAAAAAAATCTGGCATTCTTATCTTTTCCAGCATGGATAGAGGTCTTGTTGTTTAACGCTTGAATTTCCGTGGATTTCTACATGTATTGCAAAATGTATTCCCTCCACCGAACATTGCCCCTGGTGAGGATAATCACAGGCTGTTAGCTTATGCAAGCTCAGATGTTGCATGGATCTGGAAGAAAACACCAATATTTTCAATTTTTCATAAGTGCTAGAGTCTCTGGCAAGCTGTTTTTAACTTCGATGTCACCAACTGATATGAGTAAAATTAATAATTTATCACCATCTCCAGTTTGTACAGTCGAAGTCTTTGCGTAGAAGTAGTTAACAAGAATATCATGCTGTATTCCACTATAGCTTTCCCAATTTGTGTTTGAAACTATGTACTTAACATTAGTGTCTAGCTGGCAGTATGGAGTTCTAGTCTAGTTGATTTAAAAGCCTTTGGTGCGTACATTCAAATGGAGCTACCCATCAGTTCTTTCGCCCTCTTTGTACTCTGGTTATTATTTGGGTGTTTTTATGTGTATTCTTTGAAACATAGATCCTTCTAACATTTCTTCTATTATGAAATGTGTGTCATTATTTCTTTTGTGTTCAACAAGAGAAACACATGATCTATTTTCTGTGTTCCATAGGGTATGACTCAAGTCATAAGTGTTAATGTGTTACTATTGTGCCTTCATTAATTAACTTGGACGGACTTGACTTTACTTTTATGAGCTGGATCATGCATTTGTTAGTCAAGTTACTACCTCTACGTAGACCTGGGGATCATGTGAACAGAATGCAGCCTTCCTGAGATCTGCCATATCATATAGATGCCAACAATTAGAGGATTCTATTGATGTGAAATTGAGTTGGATAGAACTTATTCGATCGCATCTTGAAAGAGAGGAGTATCACATTAAACTGCGGACTCACCAAAGAACACCGAGAGGAGTATCACATTCACCCTTTTATCCTTAAATTATTTATAGGTTGTTGATATGTTAATTTCAGGCATTTACACCGAATCGGAGAGGTAAATATGCAATGTAATCAGATCAAAAATAAAGTAACCATTGATGGAAGAAGAGGAGGCAGCAAGGATGAAAATTGCCAGCCAAAAGATGGGTGCATAGCTCCGCTCAATCGAGTTATAAGTAGGGCAAAACCTAAGAATACTTTAATGACATAAATTCCTATGTTACCAGGGGTGGTAGGAATCAAACATAATAAGAAATTGAAAGAAAAATAAAAACAGAAATGCCCTCTTCTTTTCAAAAGTATCCAACTTGAATGACTACAGCTCTTTGTATCTGTATTCGTTGATACAAGATTTATTTCTTGGTTAGAAACTAATGTGCTTGCTTTTTCCTTTTCTCGAGGCTAGTCCAAAATCAGTTGATCTCTCGAGGCTACGAACTGACCTATTTTATTTTCCCCAAACCTAGAATTTTCCCGACTTAGACAATGCCATTGGGTTTTGTTGCCTAAGGAGGACGTAGGAAGGAAATGTAATTCGCTATGTCCTACTAAATTCGAACATGTATTTTCATTTTGTTATTCATCCGGAGGTTAAAGAATACAGGAGACTGTTGAGAAAAGTGTATTATGTACATGAAACAATCCGTAGATTTGCTTATGAGGTAGCATTGTTGTGTGCCATGCAAGGTCGAAAGCATTCACTTCAACGTATGGTTTTCACATGCTTTATAGTTAACTATCGGCCATTTTTAATGCAGGGAATACCGTCAGATTGCTTCTTTGCTGGTGTCTGTTGTGGTGGCCTTATCACTCTCCCAGTTCAGGTAAATTTACTATGGGCACGAAATGTAGCACATCTTCGTACCACTTTCTTATGATCTCCATCCATCGTCATTTAAAGCGTTGAAAGTTCTCAAAATCATGCAATGTGCTATGTTAACAATAAGCCCCTTATTGATGACTATATGGGGATTATACAGACGACTTGATTGAATTTTTTTCATATTGAGGACCCAATAACTCTAACGTATTATCACTTCTAATTGTGGACCTTGGGTTAAACATATTTTCATTTATATTTTGCCATGCGATGGAGCTTAAAAGTCGGCTTACAAAAAGGAAACGTATTGACAATAGCCCCATATTATTTATTACACAAGTAGACGTGCTCACAAACGTAGATCTACTCTATTCACTGGCAATTGGTTTTTAATTAGACGACCCAACAACCTGCAACATGCCACATGGAGTGCAGACAGCTATCTGCTATTCGGCTAAAGTTTTTGAAGACTGTAATATGCCTTCCCAAAATTTCCAGAATTCTCTCATCCAAGGTTCTTTAATTATTTATCATTATCGAACACCTGATTTCTGCCTCCCAATGAATACCGCTCTGGGAACATGGCCCAGTATACTTGCCCCGTGAGGCTCCTGCAAAGAAAACTACACAATGGATCATCGCCTCCAATGCCCCGCCCTGCTATTTTCTCTTCATGATGACGGGTGAGATAGAATGGGCTTAAATTCTTCTGTCAGCTGCCAACCGTGACATGAGAAAAAATTGCTTAGCCTTCCTTGGAACTGGAACCCAGTTCTACAACGGAGCGTCACATATTTCCTCAATAGTATAACTGACCAGCCCGTGAACAAATTCTGTCTTCCTTTGCTTTCCGATCCAAATCCGTTTCACTTATACCCCTTCGGCTCAGTCCAATATCTAGGAGATCATATTCCACGCAGGCCCTTGATTCAAACCTGAACTTGAGCCCACGTTCAGTTTACTAATCAACCGGTGACCATGACCCCATAAAATTCAAGCTGAAGCCATTCCTATTCTATCAAGCCTATGTATCAGCCCTGCATGTGCTCAGCACAAAAGTTCAACTTCTGCCTAGCCTCACCATGACAGGCTGTTGCGCCAATATGACATAAGACTAATCTTGTCAGTACTTGGTGGATTTAAACTGCACTCTGAGGCTAGCTATTGTTTTGATTAGTTCATTTAGTTCGTCAACGACTTATTTGTTGATTTAAGAAAATATCGGATGGTCAGCAGTTAGATAGCGATTCAATGTCCTGCAAAGATGATCGGGATCTACATTGCTGCTGCAGTCGTGTTACTTCATGGTTAGATTGTCTGCTGAATGGGCAGGGATTTGGATATGCTGAATTTCTCTTTCACATCTACCCTCATTATGAACCTTTTTTCCCCCTCATTTTGGACCCTTCATGGCACAAAAACTTGTAACAAGTTAATAATTTTATGATGAAAGATGCTAGAAGCATCACCTGGATTGCTGAACTTTACTCACTATCTGGTTCCCCAGTTCCTAACTTCAAAAGTCAACCAGGAAGGAAAGTTAACTTAGCTTTATGATCTTAAAGCCTGACAAACAGCTAGGAGTGTGAAGATGCTCTTATGTTCACTCCTGACGGTTCCTTATCTCTCTGATTCCCCGTACAGAAGCATAGTTTTCTACGATCTTTGTCATTAGCTTATTGGTCACATTCTTCAACAGATGCCTTTTCTTTGGGGAAAAAATGTGTATTTATTTCACTTCTCCTGACCCTGTAGCAAAAAAAAAAGGGATTATTTGGTTTTAGCACCCCCACAAAGTAGCATGATTGCTGCCGAGGCCTTCTCTTTTTCCACGTGCCCCTTTAGTCCCTGGGTTGGTTTTTGTTAGACAACTTATGAATCAGTGCACTTGGAAGATAGCTCAATATGTATTCTTCCCTATTTCAATTGAGTACAATACCAGGAGTATTCTACTAATTAAGTAAGTTAATCATTTGGTCATCTCAATCACATCCAACAGAAACTATGAGGGCATGGCGGTTTCCAGAAATATAAATAACCGGGTGAAACAATTGAGGGGTTTATCAGCAATTCAGGCATTTTGTGAGGTTCCATAACCGAGTAATCTTCAACGATCTGCCCATCAATCGTGAAGATAATATTCGTCGGCACTGATAAATTACTTATTTCCTTACCCCATTTATTAATGGAAATTATTTATATTGTGGTACTGAAACTGAATCTCTCTCTCTCTTCCTTTGGATCTCAGCTGGGGATTGGTTTTTTGCTGAGAGAAAGACCGGCAGTAGCCCTTGCTGGTGTTGCGACTGTTGTGGTACCTTCTTTATTATTATTAGTACTATTATTATTATTTTTCCCTTCAAGAATATATGAGGGCCCGCTGTTGACCATAGTAAGCCCTCCCAGGGGATCTGGACTCTTCTTCCATATGCAATCGCAGCTTCTGCAGCCTTGTTCATGTTCCTGCGTCAACGCCTCTCAAGCTGAGGAGCTGATGATGTCATCCAATGGGTTGATCGACCCAGTGTTGTTTCCAATCGAGCTGGAGGTGAGGTTTCTAAATTGGGGTTGGCTCTTGGTTGCCCATCCCTCATTGCACCGGGAGAGAGAGAGAGAGAGGATCTTTATTTCCTTTTTTGGCATGATAGGCATCATTAATATATTGACAATTTATCTTTTTGACTTCTTTACGCATCCCTGTCCGCATTGCGTGTGCTTGTGTTCGTTCATTTAGATGTATCTATATATCTGTGTCTGTCAGGAGGGAGGGAGGGAGGGAGGGGGAGAGAGAGAGAGAGAGAGAGAGAGAGAGAGAGAGAGAGAGAGAGAGAGAGAGAGAGAGGCAACTTAAAAAGGCAGTGCAGTTGCGGAATTGGCACATGAAGATACTGAGGACGTCTGGACTCTCTCTCTCTCTCTCTCTCTCTGGATGGATGGATGGATGGATATTTCCTTGCTGTGAATGGGTCGTCATCTATCGTTCTTCCACCTCATGAAGCTGTGCTCTTGTAGTAGTCTTATAAGCAACACAGAGAAGGTACTTGACTGAGTCACATGTCCTCTAACTTGTCTCCCTTCCCACACCTCACCCATTGACGACTCTTTGCGAGGCCACCTGCAAGAGACTGACGGCGCAGCTTCTGGGCCGGGCTATAAAGCCTGAAGATCTTCATTGATCTTCACAGTATCAATTTTTGCAGTTCCCTCAAACTCCATCCTACACAGAACCTCTATACAGCAGAAGGTACCCATCTATGGCCACAACTTATCTCACAGATCACAGTAAAATAATTGTCGAAATCTTGTATAATACGAACTAATTGCTCATCTATAATCACGATTTTCCTCACTGTAGGCTAATTTTCTGAAATTTTTTTTCTCATTTTAGCATTTTGTGCCATTGGTAACATCTTGGCTTATAGGCATTCTATTTTATTCTTTTCCCAGATCAATAACTCTAGGTTTTTCACATGTTGAGCAGGACCAAATATTAGTTCGTCCAAGACTTTTCCCACCTTCAACACTAATTCAAGCTATAAAGAATCTAGCAAAATACCAGCATACGGTTCAGAAAATATGATGAACTCATGTAGAAGATAAATATGTAGTGTAACCTTTGCTATCAAAAACTAGGTTCATTTCCTTCAAAGTAGAAGACTTCATCAAATTTAAGATGTATTTTCATATATTTTTATTTGTGAGGTATATTCAATAAGATTCTTGGAAATTACTTAGTATATCATATTTAGCCATAGTACCTGTAGACAACTTTGCCCACATCTTGTTTATGTGATCCCATATCAATATGCAGAAGGGTGTCAATTGCTCTTATTCAGTTGAGAATATGTTTGTAAATCATTGAAGTGTGCATAATAAGTAAGAGCAATTTGATAACATAAAAATAGTGTCTAAATTAATTTCCACATTTATAGGAAAAATAAGTGAAGTTTGTTCTTGTCTTAATCTTTACATTATTATATTTATCATTATCTATACAAAGAAATACCACCATAAGAGAAAAATTGCAACTTGTAAATCTTGTGTGATAAAATGAGGTGTATGATTAACCATACTAGATCATGAATAGTGAATGATTGACTACTTAGAGCTTTCATGTCAACTATCATCATTGAATACTTATGGAAGGAAATAGAAACTTTCCAAACTAGAAAAGACAATATGAGGTCACCATGATGACTATTGAAACCCCCTGAGTTATATGGTTATATATATGGAAAGTAATGTTTTGAGAGTGCATAAATACAAACTAGAATGTAATATTAGGTAAGAGTAAACCCCTATGGGTGTGTTTAAAACAATAATATATGCTAATGAAGTTGACCAAATGTCAACGTGTAAGAGAAACGAGTATTATTTCATAAGGGTTGACCATTTGAGTCAACCTAAATGAAAAAGAGGGAAGTATTTTTGCTAGAGCTGACCCTAAACCATACTGATGCAACAATAATTGTTAACTTCCAACTAAAGAAAAGCATGAAAGTTTGACCCTTAAAAGTATGAGAGTCAACTCCTTAAAGTGCCATAAGTCTAGAGGGTTGATCAGATTCATTTACAATTCATTTGGCTTTGTCATGCCCAACTTTCTCAAAATAAAAAGCCAAAAAGTCAGAGATTATCAAGCTTCCATGAATCAAAACATTAAACTATTAAAGTATTCTCAAGCTCTCAACATTTATAAGGATTATAAAATTTTCACATGAGTACTTCATGCTTGTCACCAACTCCTCATTGAACAATGAGGAACCGTAACTATGAATTTCCATTTATTGTTGCTTGTACGAGCTCCCTACTGAGAAAATTTTAGTTGGTGCCGTGGGGAAACCAACTTACATGTATAAGTTTTAATATTATCATAATAACGGGAGATTTTTTCACTAATTTCGGATATGCATGATAAAAATTTCAAATCAGGGACAAATACATTTTGTGGATTCATTTTTTCTGGTACTTTTTTCAATACCACTGTTTTTTGTAACTAGCCTCAATAAATTTTTATTTATGATGAATTTTTATTTTTTATGAGATATTTAGTGTCTATATCTAATAAAAAAGATGCCAAAAACATAAAATACAATTAATTTATTACTAAAAAATAAAATAAATATAAATATAAATTTATTGTGAGTTCAAGGAATTATGTACATAATTAAACAGAGAGCACGGGCCCTTTGTTTTACTCAAGCTTCCAAATTAATTATTCGGAAAAAATTAATAGGCCAGGCTTCAGAGAAGAAGCCTGCACCGGGCCTGGGCTTTTCTAGACGGGCTCATTAAGGCCTTTGATAGGCCCGGATGGCGTTCAACAGTCCACACCCGTTATACGGAAGGTTTCCAGTATTGAAAATTCGAAATACACAGATCCGTTCCTTCATCTTCTTCCTCCTCCGCCGCCGCAGCCGCCGCCGCTGCCGCCGCCGCAGCCGCCGCCGCTGCCGCCGCCGCAGCCGCTGCAAATGCTGTTGTTTACCTCCCACGCGGGCATCCTCCTCTCTCCTACCTCTCACTCGTCTGCCCAAGATCTTCATGGATCTCTGGAGCCTCTCCCCTGGGGGAAGTTCTTTGGTTTTTGGTGTCATCGCCGTCCATCTCCATCATACTAACAAAACCCGCGACCCTTTCAATTCAGACTAGATTTCTGTCGGTCTTGCCACCTTGGTGTGGCAATTTTGTATTCAGTTCGGATCTTCTGTTTGATCTGATGAGCAGTATTGGCTGGAAGTGGCCAGCGGCGATTTTGGGCTCCCCAGCGCAGCCTGTCTTTCCTCTTCTTCTTCTTCTTCTTCCTTGAATATTTTGTGTTGATATCCCACGAAGGTTCCGCTGCTTCAGAACTGCGTAACTATCTGGCAGAGTCTGCATCAAGAAGAAACGGGTTCAGCTGCCTCTCGCAGCGCCGCTTCCTCGATAAGTTCCACCTGTTTATTTCTTCGATTCTTGATATTTTTGAAGTGTGAAATTTCCAGATGAAGGCTTCTGGGGAGGTGTCTTGCCACATGATCCACAGGTGGACCTTCGCCGGCCTTGTTGGGGCGTTCCTGGATCTGGCATTGGCCTGGTTCATGCTCTGCGGTGCCACAGTGGCCTTCCTTGCGACGAAGCTCCTGGAGCTCTTCGGCCAGCGCCTCCCATGCCCCTGCCAGGGGCTCTTCGGGCGCCCCAATGGGCAGTGCCTCCATGAGATACTTGCTCACTATCCACCACGGAAGATCTCACGCGTTCAGATGTCTCTGCGGAGACAATTTCCCTTTAGCCCTGCTTGGCCCCTGGAAGAAGGCACCTCCTGTCATTTTGATGCGTGGAGGGACGGAGCCCAGAATGACGACGTTCTTGAGAGGGCTACAGAGGAGGGCCCCGCCTCCGACTGGAATGGTGTCAATGGGCACCGACTAAGTTATGGCGATTCTCCATCAATGGGTGAAGGAGACGGTCTTCTTCATGGTGCGTCGGCTGTTAGGAGTAATGGTGCCGTTAATCTACAGCCACGGCCAGAACCGAGGCGGCGGCGCTGCAATGCTGCAGCAGAGCCAAGAAAGTCAAAGCCCTGCTTCGACTCGCCCTCCGAGTCGCTATCCTCTTGCCGAGGGCCTCACCATTCTCCGGGTACCATGCGTGAAGAAAACTGTGGAATCTCTGAGTGCAGCATCCGATTAGTATTATTATTATTATTATTATTATTTGTGTTCTATCATGCGTTCATTATCTATACTTATATTTTAGCTGCTTTGAGTTCTCTCCATGACGTGAAAAATTCTGACCTTTCAGGAAAGATTGAATCCTCTGCTAGAGACGAGGCAGATGCTCTTAACGTGGGCTCAGCCAAGCAGCTGACCAGAAGTGGGGTTCTTGCAGAGAATGGGTCCAAAGAAAGTGAGGCCAGTGCTATCAGAATCCTGGAGCAGGCGCTTGAAGAAGAGCAAGCTGCTCGTTCTGCTCTGTACGTCGAGCTGGAGAAGGAAAGGAGTGCAGCTGCCACTGCGGCAGATGAAGCCATGGCGATGATCCTGCGGCTCCAGAAGGAAAAGGCTTCAATAGAAATGGAAGCTCGGCAATACGAGAGGATTGTAGAGGAAAGAACTGCTTACGACGAAGAAGAGATGAACATTCTTAAAGAGATCATTGTGAGGAGGGAGAGAGAAAACCATGTCCTGGAGAAAGAAGTTGAGCTGTACAGGCAGATGATGCTCTCTGGAGATGGGAGCCAGCAGCAGCCTTCAGATGAGCTTCCTAATATAATCAAAATGACGGGAGTGAAGCTAAATTATTCTTTTGAGTTCGACAGGGACACAGAAATACTGCAGGATTCTGCGTTTGCAACAGAGGGGAGAATGGCAGGCAGTGGCCCTTTTGAAAATGATGGTGGGCCTCCGGACTGTGTCACACATGGCAGTGGAAATCAGTATATTACCCATTTTGTCAAGGATGAAGAAGGAAAATCTAGCAGAACCGATAATGAACAACCTTCTGGGGCTCTGGCTGAGGATATGTGCTGTCTGAGTCCTTGTTATGACGCGAGCTCTCATTCCTTCAAGATTCAGGGCCAGAATAAGTCAGGAGCTTCTGGCGAAATGCCTCTGGATGCTCAAGAGAAAGGCGGGTTAACCGGTGATGTGGGCACGTCCTGGCAAAGCCAAACATTTGGGCTACATCCGTTGGACACCTCGGAGGAAATTCTTCATAATGACGCTCTTGTTTCTCTTGCTAAATCTGGGAAGACTGATTTTGATGGTGCCGGCTGGTTCCCTCGTGATGAAGCAGGCCAGGATAATCAACCGGTTGGAGATGGAAGTGGGTGCAGCTCTTGTGCTCATTTGGAGTCTGAACCAGGTGTTCACGATGTGCATATTATTAATGAGGAGATGAATCTAGCTGGAAATGGAAATGTAGATGCCATTTCTCAGATCGCTAGAGGATCTAATAGCTCGATATGTGATACTTTTTCTAAACCTGATGGAAGCAGGAAGGTTGACATAACAAGAAGGTACTCAGGTAGCACTTGTTTGGAAGCTGATCGAAGCGTTCGTAGAAGCATCTCAGGCTCGAGGAGAGCACTTCTGCCAGTGAACATGTCATGCGACAGCTTCTCACTATCCAATTTAAGGAGGAATTCAATGTCTGCGGTTGACAAGGAGAGATCTAAACTTGAAGCTGAAGTTGAGTTTCTGAGAGATAGGCTGAAGATTATCCAAGATGGAAGAGAGAAGCTGAACTTGTCTGAGCAGAAGGAGAAAGAGAATTGCCAATTACAGTTGTTAGAGGAAATTGTCTCTCAACTATGTGCAATCAGAAAACTTGCTAGACCTGGAAAAGCAATAACCCAGGTGCCATCAGATTCACCAACGTCTAAGGTTTGACATTAAAATTTATCTGGATTTTTTCGCCCATGTTATGTTTTCCAGTAATTCATTCAGTTTTCATATATTACTATTAATGGCCAATATTTCTTAGTGAACTCATCAACACTCTATATTTTGGTCATCTATGCCCTCTTCTGCACTGCCTTAGTAGGGTAATTTTAGGGGTAGTTGCTGGATACTTCTAGTAGGGAGGGACATGGCATACCCATGATGTTGTTAAGTGGTCAAAAACTGATGTGATATGTGAATATTTTGAACCATCTTGTCGAAAGTCAAAATAGCAAATAGGAAATATCACCCATCTGAAAATCGTATTTTGGGTTGACAATATTTCTAAATTATTTGGCTGCCTTTTCTGAATTGAAACTTTAATTCCATTGACTTCATAATCTGTTCCCTCCAAATCATGCGATAGTGTATATTGGATGCCTTCTCCGGAGTCAAACCCAAAAAATGTGAATATAATCCCAAGATTCTTTTTCTGGTGTTTCATTGAACTGCATCATTGAGTTTATCATATTACAACTTGAAAAAACAAAAAAAAGTGTTCCCTATAGTCCATCAACAGATCCTAAGATAAGCAAGCTTTCAAGAATATGAAAGCTTGGATCATTAGTGATGGGCGATGGAAATGATATCATATAACATTTCTCAGTTATGATCTAATACGCTGGTATCCAAGTGATCGCGAGAGCCATTAAGTTTGTTTATCCAATTGTTAAAATGAAGAATTTTTTTAAAATGTGAGAGTTGAACCCTTGCAGAAAGGAACTCTCCCAGTTAGGTCAACTTTGCCTGCATCTGAGAAGCTGAACTTTGTACTATTTAGCTGTAGATACTGTTGAAAAAAAAAAACAGATTTTTCTATGCAGTGAGAGAATGGTCTGTAGACAATCTCTAAACATGAACATCTTCTTATTGACATGATTTCAAAAATAAGATGACGCCACATATGCATGACAAGAACCTAGTATAATTTTTAAATAAACATGATACTCCCCTATCATGGTTCCCTTGGATGATTTCTGCAACTTTTCTTCAGTTACAGAAGCACAATATTTTTCCGTCTGTTATAATTATAGGATGTGCCCTCCAGCGACGGTTTGCTCAGATCAACTCTTCGTACAGTGATTGATTCTCTCCTCTTCGCACAATTGAGGGGGGCTTTTTCCTTCGTGGTACAGTTCTAATAGTGCAATATCAAGTAAGCTCTGTGGACCACCTTCATACATCAAACGGTCAGACACGCAGTTCCATCCACTATTTTTTTGATCCTCAGATTTGTGTACTTCTTCTGTAAGATCATTTTTCACGCACCATTATTTTCAGTTCACCTCTCGAATCCTCCTTGCGATTTCCAAACATTCCCAAATCTATCAGCAAACCCAAATTATTCTCTTTTTGGTGCGTCCTATTTCCTATTTTTGCTCCGCGATTAATTCCACCTTTTACTCAGCCTTATTAGAACGTTCGTGGTGGAGGGTTGGGAGGAGACTTACAAGATATGGGTTGATGCCACCAGGCTGATGCTGTCTCTATTTGTTTAGATGTTGTTCATCGAAAATATTATGAACCAGAGAAGTAGATGTTTAATGAGGGCTCTAATATTTCCACCGAATTCGGTGGCTGCTGATTTGCCCTTCTTCCTTGTTCATCTTCTGTCTCTCTCTATATGACGTTCCTTCCTCTGACTTGTCCTTCTCTCTTCCCGAATATTTCTCTCTCTATCTCTCTCTCTCTCTCTCCGTCCTTCCGAGACAGCTACTCCATTGAGAGTGAGAGAGAGAGAGGGACAAGGCTGTCATGTCTCTTGTTTTCATGAGGGCTCCAGTCTCTCCACCAAAAGAAGCAGCATCTGAATTGCTCTTCTTCCTTCATCTTCTTTCTCAATCAATCTCATTTTCCTTTCTCTGATATTTTATCCTCCTCTCTTCTCTATAATTTTCCTCTCTCTCCTCTCCGCTTTATGTAGAGAGAATTACTCCATTCAACACTCGAGACCCAAGAAATAGATGGCCAGTACCCTGTGAGTACCCAAACTGTAACTGGTGGGCATGCTATTTTTGTATATTGCTACTGTCTGATGTCTGGTTTTGGGGGGGGTCATAATTCCTATTTTTAATCTTTATCCGATCAATTAACAGATGCCTATCCAATTGCAGGCTGATTGGAAGAGAAGGCGATGCCAGAGTGACTCTTGGGGAGGGGGAGCTCATAACTAAGCTCTCATTCACCTGACCTGGATACCCAAACTGCATCTCTCTCTCTCTCTCTCTCTCTCTCCCCATAAGCAGGTATTGGGCCAATTCCGTGTTGATTAAGGTTCATTGATATATGGACAATGGGTGCTAAAGTAGATGCCTTAAGTTATATAATTAGTTGATAAAGATAAAATTAAACTAAGAGCACCCTATTTATCATTAAGTATTGTAAAGTTGTGATGTGTGATCACTCAATATTGAATAATATTATCAGCGAAGATAAAAGTTATGATATTCCATTAATTTCAAGAACTTATGCACCTGCCCATCCCAATAATTTCAATCTTTACTTAATTATACGCAACAATTTGAACCAAAAAATAATAAAACTATGAAAATAAAAACATGGGCCTTTAGAAAGACCGTTGCATGCATGGTCTATGATGTGATGAATGTATGGAAATCGGATTTCATATAAGCAATGCAACATATCAGCTTTAGAAATCCCTTATCTAAAATCTAGCGCAGAAAAACCCTCACAATTAATTAATTCTACATAACCAAACAGAGGAAACCTTAAAGCTTAGATCAGACTGGTTTATTTCATATATTAATTTCTAGCCAGTCATGGGTTTGGTCCAACTTTGCCAACTTCTCATTTTAACGGTATTTTTTTAATATAACCGGTAGGCATGCCAATAGGATATGACGAGCGTACGCAAGATAGGCGTTGAATAATAAATAAATAAATAAATAATATGGAAAAATATCGGGGTGCCCCACCTGACGGCAACGTTCTTGGACTCTTGCATGGTCTTGGTGGGAAACATGCAGAGCTTCCCGTCGGCGAGGTGGGAGAAGGAAGAACGAGTCTCCCAGATGACTACAAACTCTTCCCTTGTCTCTCCTTTACCACCAACCGGGACCCGATAGAGACCGCGGGAAGAAGATGTAGATGGAGGAGAACAGTCGGCCAGCGGAAGGAGACGTCTCTCTCTCTCTCTCTCTCTCTCTCTGTGGTTCGGTCGGTCGGTCGTGCCTCATTTGCCTTCCCCATCTGGCGGCGGCCGGCGAGACAGGAATATTCTGAGGGAGTTGAGATGGACAGAGGAAGGGGAGATGCAGAGGGGGGAGAAGGGGGGACGCCGGCTCCCTCACGGCAGCCATCTCCATCTTCAGCTCCGTCTTCGCCGGCTCCGGAGACGGACTGGTCGTCTCCCTGAGATCTTCGCTCTTCGCCGCCGCCATGAAGCTGCGGCGCCTCCGCCAGGTCTTCTCCTCCGACGCGGGCGAGGTCGTGAAGCAGCGCCGCCGCCCCGCTGAAGTGGTCAGCCGCCCATGGCTCCCCCAATTCAGCTGCTGCGGGGGGCCCCTCCGGGACTTGCCGGAGTTCTTCGACACGGCGGGGGTCGCCGGCGGGGGACCGCACGGGGGCGCCCCCGCCGGCAACCCTAGGCTTTTCAGCTACGCCGAGCTCTACGTGGGCTCCAACGGGTTCAGCGAGAAGGAGCTGCTGGGCAGCGGAGGCTACGGCCGCGTGTACCGCACCGTGCTGCCCAGCGACGGCAGCCTCGTCGCCGTGAAGCGCGTCGCCTCCGCAGGGGACCACTTCGAGAAGACCTTCGCAGCGGAGCTGGCGGCCGTGGCGCAGCTCCGCCACCGCAACCTCGTCCGCCTCCGCGGCTGGTGCACCCACAACTCCCAGCTCCTCCTCGTCTACGACTACATGCCCAACGGCAGCCTCGACCGCCTCCTCTTCTCCGCGCCGCGCACGGCGCCGCCACCGCTCGCATGGCCCCGCCGCCGGCGAGTCCTCCAGGGCCTCGCGGCGGCGCTCTTCTACCTCCACGAGCAGCTCGACACGCAGATCATCCACCGCGACGTCAAGTCCAGCAACGTCCTCCTCGACTCCGCCTTCCGCGCCCGGCTCGGGGACTTCGGCCTCGCCCGGTGGCGCGAGCACGACGACGACGGCGGCGCCGCCGCCGCCCCCGGTGGCGGTGCCGCCGGCAACAAGCAGTTCCGGCTGACGGAGTCGAGCAGAAGCAGCGGTACCATCGGGTACCTCCCACCGGAGGGCTTCCAGAGCCAGCCGTCGCACACGGTGACGGCGAAATCCGACGTCTTCAGCTTCGGCGTCGTCGTGCTGGAGGTCGCCGCCGGCCGGCGAGCCGTGGACTTGTCCGTCTCCGACGAGGAGATCATCCTTCTCGACTGGGTCCGCCGCCTCGCCGACGACGGGAGATCCCTCGCCGCCGGCGACCGGAGGCTGCCGGAGGGCTCCTTCTCGCCGGCGGAGATGGAGCGGCTCATCCACCTCGGCTTACTCTGCACCCTCCATGACCCGACTTCCCGGCCCACCATGAAATGGGTCATGGAGATGCTCTCCGGCAACTACTCCGGGGACCTCCCCGCCCTTCCTTCCTTCCGAGCCCACCCGCAGTACATCTCTCTTTCATCCTCCTCCGCCGCCTCCACCTCCAATGAGGCCTCCGACCACTCTGCCACCTGCCACAGCGGCGGCGCCGCCGGGGGCCAGCACCAGCCCACCTTCCTGACAGTCGACATGCCGAGGGAGATCCCCTTCAGGGAGATCGTGGAGGTGACCAAGAACTTCTCGTGGGCACAGGTGGCGGCGGAGATGGACTTCGGCAAAGCCTACCATGGCTACCTCGACCATCGTTTCCATGTCCTGGTGAAGCGGCTGAGCATGAAGACGTGCCCCGCCCTGCGGCGACGCTTCTCCGACGAGCTCCACAATCTCGGGAGGCTCCGCCACCGCCACCTGGTCCAGCTCCGGGGATGGTGCAACGAGCAGGGGGAGATGCTGGTGGTCTACGACCACCCCTCCGGCGGCCTCCTCAGCCGCCATCTGTTCCTCGGGGGCGGCGCCACTACGCTCCCCTGGCGGCGCCGCTGCTCCATCCTCAGGTCCCTCGCCTCTGCCGTCCTGTACCTGCACGAGGAGTGGGAAGAGCAAGTCATCCACCGGAACATCACCTCCTCCGCCGTCTTCCTCGACCATGACAAGAACCCTCGCTTGGGTTGCTTCTCCCTGGCGGAATTCCTCACCAGGGACCACCATGGCGGCGCCGCCACCACCGCCACCAGCTCCTCCGCCCGGGGTATCTTCGGTTACATGGCCCCAGAATACATCGGCGGCGGAGAGGTGACCCCCATGGCCGACGTCTACAGCTTCGGGGTGGTGATCATGGAGGTGGCGACCGGGCGGCGGGCGGTGGATTTCAGGTGCTCAGATGTGCTCCTGGTGAAGACGATGAGGAAATTCATGGAGGAGAAGAAGCCATTGGAGCAGATGGTGGACGGGAAGCTGGGGGAGGATTATGAACCAGGGCAGCTATGGCGGCTACTCCAGCTGGGCCTTGCCTGCACACATTCAGATCCACGGCGGCGGCCGACGATGAGACAGGCGGCGAGCATCCTCGACGGCAATGACGAGCTCCTGAGAGCCGTCGGCTGGAAGAAGGAGAGCAGCGAAGCGTGGCGGGAGAGGAACGCCGCCGCCCTGTCCATGGTGAGGAGAATCCAAGCTCTGGGCCTCCACTGAAATCCCCTCTCTCTCTCTCTCTCTCTCTCTTCTCTCTCTTCCTGAAGAAACGGAGACTCCCAACATAAACAGAAAAGATAGCAGTTTCAAGCGCAGAAGGAATGATTCCAGGAGAAGACTAAAACGATCAATCGAGGTTCATCCTAGTCGTCAGCATCAAAGTCAACCCACTTTGTCAGCGTCAACAAGAGCCCTATGAAGCTCATTTTTTTCAATTCTGCCCCCTCCCCAAAACCACACATTTATTGTAGGCACGGAAATTATAATTGTGAACAGAAACTGAGCACATATAAGAGAGTGTCTGTAGAGATCTTCCATCCCCTGCTTCTCCGCCGTCATCTGCAGCAGCAGAATTGCAATACTGAAAGCCCGCTCATGAGCAATTCTGAGCAGGAAACGGAGGGAGAATCTAAACTCGTTGAAATTATCTATAAAAAGAAAAAACATCATGCTTCTTTCAATCTAAATGATTGATGTGGTAGTCAGCCTCCTATGGAAAAGCAATTTATGAGTGAATCTGTTTCTTTTTTTTTTTAACCAGATATAAGAACAATAAGATGATTGGAGACTGAATCTGTTTCTCTCTCCATCTCACATATGGACAGATGATCTAATCAAAGTTTATGGATAACCAATCATCAAGGAACTGGTCCAGAATCTGGGCGGTAATCGATGATTTGCTTGCTGAGGAATACAGAACAACAGAAATATGGATGAACTATTATTATAAAAAAGATTAAAACAGCCTCGGAAAAAGCCTTCCCTTGATGCAAATTCCCCAAGGAGGACATACTGCGGAATGACTTTCGCTGTTGATTGAAAGATTTGGTGAACACTATTCGTTATTTCAACCCCACTAATCTTTCTCTTAATGATTTTGATCCAGGAAAAGACCGGAAAAAAGCAAAAAATCCTAAGGTATCTGTCAATTCTGAAAAAATCTTAGCCGGAAGGGAAAAAACAGAAAGACGGCTGTCAAATGAATATCGAGATGGATTGGAATGCAAAGTCAACGAATATATTTTAACAAGAGATTTGATACAATTTTTGAACAAAGTTTTTATGATAAATGAAAGCATACTTACCTCGTCTTTTATCTCAATATCCTACATTGATTTACTCTATAAAATAGGAAACCATTAGGAAGATTTACCAATTTCATATCATGCGTTTTAATTAATGCAATAAGAGCAATTATACAGTCCATAAATACTTTGACAACAGCAAGGTCAAACACAGAGATAATAAAGTGTCTGAAGCTGCTTCATGTATGGAAACTTTTTGAATCATCGTGTGTGTGTGTGTATGTGTGATCGGGTTTGATTACTCATGAGATCATAAGATCAAATTAACTTGGGGAAATAAAATTGAGATACACTTTAAAGTATATATACTTGTAGATCATCACTTTCATTAAAGCATTTAGAAAAACTAGATTCCTGGGCAATTATATCTTCATCAATATCAGCATAGAGTTTATGAATCTCTAGAATGATACATTAAATGCGCAAGCACCCACATTAAACAATCCGGAACTGTTGAACAGAGGGAATAAAGATGTAGAAATTTCTGTGTCGATAATCTCTGTTGCTCAAACAACAACTGGTAAAGAAGAAGGGCATGGCGGGAACAGCTCGGAGAGCACAGAAGATCCCTATTTCTGGTTATTTTAAGAACAAGGCTTCCCTCTGCTTTGGCACACTATCGGAACACTGCAAACGACATTGGTCGCAGGATAGTTCTTAGAACAGGCGTCAAATCTTCATTTCAGAGGATATCAAAGAGAATTGGGGATTGTCAATGTAGGATCCTTCACGAAAGCAAGAACAGTACGACTGAATAGGAAACTATCTGTTTCCCTGGCAACAAGCTGATGCGAAGGTAAGGCGCAGAGGGAGGAACTGGGGGAATCGCACCTCGAGTTGTCCTTCTCGTTCATCCGGCAATCCGCAGACGGCTGACACGGGCGACGGATGGGGCCGGCAGAAGGATTTGTCGCCGACGCGATAATGGCGGCGCAGAGGAGATCGATGGAGTCGTCTCGCAACCCCTCCTTGCGTGGCTTTGAAGAACTCGCGCTCGCCTTCAATGTCGCCATTAATCGTGCGCTTCTGCGCCAAGCACGCCATGGCCGAGAAGCACCAGTTCTTCCCGACCTTCGGGGACGAAAACTTCCGCCGTAATCTTGGCGGAAGACGGCGGGCCGAGAACCAGATTAGCTCCCGCCGCATTTCTTCATTATTTTCACCTCCTTTTTTTTTCCTCTGGCGAATATTGGTAGAAAAATTATATATATATATATATATATTGTTCATGAAATCATTTTTCTCTGTGAATCACCTGCATGAAGTGGGCATAAGATAGATTCCCACGTATCAGAAGGTCCTCATTAAAAATTTGATTTTTCACAGAAAAATAAAGTATAATATAGTGCGGTTGCCATTCAAAGTACGAAGTTCAAACTCAAACACATTATGAAAAAAAGTTAAATAAAAATTAAACGAATATTAGCGTTCTTTTAAATTTTAATTATGGAAAAATATCGTCAGTGAAGTCATGAATATGCTTACGCAGTTCTAATTATAGAGGAGACAGGTGATGGGTTTCTCTCTTTCTCTCTCCCTCTCTCTCTCTCTCTCTCTCTACCTCTTTCTCTCCCTCTCTCTCTCCCTCTCTACCTCTTTCTCTCCCTCTCTCTCTCTCTCTACCTCTTTCTCTCCCTCTCTCTCTCTCTTTCTCTCTCTACCTCTTTCTCTCTCTCTCTCTCTCTCTCTCTCTCTCTCTTTCTCTCTCTCCCTCTCTCTCTCCCTCTCTCTCTCTCTCTCAATCTCACTCTCACTCTTCATGTGGAGGGTGGTTGAGGTGGAGAGGTCATCTGCTGATATCTAGATGCAGAAACTTCTCGATTTCTATATCTAGCGTGCTGACTTAATCAATCGGACTTCATAAGTCTGACATTAACTATTCTCTTTTTGGACATTGTTGATGTGCTTTTGTATTCAAGGTCGTCAAGAGAAGAGGGGCGACTTTCTTTGATAGAGGACTTCCGATTAATATGAGAGCGACGTAAGTCAACCATGATGTTTCAACTACGGTAAAATACTACGTTGTCCGGAAGTCAACTCACCCAGATTGGATCTGTCATGATGATATCCTCTGGCGGTGGACTGGTGAGGAAGTCAACGTTTTCTGCTATGGCCATGCACATGCATTGGGCAGGTCGGGGAAGGAGACGACGAGCGCAGGCTGCAGTCTGCAACAGCAGACTGCCATGGCGGCAGTCTATTTAGCTCCCCGACAAGACGACTTCTGCCAGGTCAAACACACCACCACCTGTCGAGAATGTAGATGCATCGCTGACTTCTCACTTACCACGTGCTCCGACGAGTCCACATCTCTCTCCCTCTCCCTCTCTCTCTCTCTCTCTCTGGAGCCGATGTTTTTGTGGTCATGTGCCTATCTGCTTGTCCATAAGCACCCAGCTTCCAGACAAGACGACTTCTGCGAGGTCAAAGAGCAGTCCTTCTGTCGAGACGCGCGTGCATCGTTGACTTTCCGCTCCAGCATGTTCCGTCGACAGCGCCCTGCCCCCATTGGACTGCCATGTGAGTTTGTGTTCATTGATCTGGTAGTCTAGAAGCCCCTCTCTCTCATGCATGTGATAGCCTTGGGTTTGTTCATTTCTCTCTCTCTCTCTCTATCTGGCCCTATCCGATTCCTCTGTACGTGACGCGTTCATTTCCCTCTATCTCTATCCTTTCTTCACTCTCTCTCTCTCTCTCTCTCTCTCTCTCTCTCTATTCATCTATCCATATCTCTCTCTGTATCTATGAGTACCCTATGTCCATCTTTGTCTCTGTGTCTATATCTCTCGATCTTGGTCCGCCTTCATATTCCACCCCTATCCCTGTGCTCATCCTTATCTTCTTCTCGACTACCGTCCCTTCTCTTTCTATCTCTGTGTGTTTTCGTTACTCTCTCTCTCTCTCTCTCTCTCTCTCTATCTCTCTCTCTCTAGACACGTCAATCACTGCGTCAGGACTGATGCACCAAATATAGCAGCTGTTTGGATTACTATCACAACCTTATGAATACAATGTAATGATGATTGCCTCCTTCCGGATTATCTTCCGGGTTTTTATGAAAAAATATTAAATAATCTGACGAGGCGTCCGCAGTAAAACATCAGATGGCGCCGGCGTTGATGAAGCTGAAGATCTGCTGGATCGAGCTCGCTATGTCCTCCGCGCTGAACCTCACTTCCCCCGTAATCTGCTCCAATTGAAGACGGTAGAGTTACCATGAGCCTGTGGCATTTTGGTCTCAAAACAGCCTCTCCTCTCTCTCTCTCTCTCTCTCTCTCTCTCTCTCTCTCTCTCTCCCTCTCACTTTCTCTGTCTGTCTGTCTCTCTCATCTAATAATCAGTATCCTCCCGCATTAACAGTATCCCTCTCTCATGTAAACAGCATCTCTTTCTCTCTCATAAGCATAAGCATCATCCCTCCCTCTCTTACTTAATCTCTCGCTCACAAGCTGCCTTCTGTCTGAGAATCGATATCTCTTTGCTGACAAGCATTAACCTATCTCCAAGGAGCAATTTCCCTCTCTCCATCTCTCTCATAAATAAATTCCTATCACACTTAATCTCTCTTTCTCTCTCTCTAAAAGCTAGAATTTTAAAAAAATGCAGCATTCTGTCGTGAATGTTTTAATTTACCTTGACGTTGAAGGAGTAGAGAACGGTCTGCTCGATGGTGGTGATGTTGGTGTGAAGAATGTTGAGCTGCAGGTCCTCCAGGGCGGCGATGGTCCGCAGCAGCTGCCCAGGCCGCCGCCGGGACAAGATCTTGATCATGGCGTCAAACCCCAGCAGCTTCACTTCCACGTCAGCCAGGCAGGACTTGCTCTCCGCCGCCTCCTCCCCGGCGGCGCCGCCGCCACCGCCGCAGGCCGCCTCGTACTCCAGGGCCTTCATCTGGTCAGCCCCCGGGAAGAAGGGAGGAGGAAGATGGGCCTGAGCCTCCGGCGGCGCCGCCCTCAGCGCTTCGCCACCCACCATCCTCCGCCTTTTCTGGGACTCCAGGCACTGTAGGAGCTGCTCCAGCTCCCTCACGAACTCTATGGCGCCGCCAATGATTGACGCTTGGTCTCCCTGCACCAACCCAGAAAACCCCGCTGTTAGATTCTCCAAGATACAGAATAAGGAAGAGGAGGAGGAGGAGGAGGAGGAGGAGGAGGAGGAGAAGGAGAAGAAGGAGGAGGAGGAGGAGGAGGAGAAGAAGAAGAAGAAGAAGAAGAAGAAGAAGATGCATGTTCTGTGCTCACCCTCTGAACGTAGGAGCTGGGCATGAGAGATCTGAGGACGCGGAGGTGCTCGTTCATCTGTTTCCTTCTATTCCTCTCGACGGCGATGTGGGTCATCCTCTGAATTTCTACCTCCTCGGTCGTCTTCGACGACCTCGGTCTCTTCCTCTTGTTCTTCGCCTCGGGAACCTCCGTTCTCTGGTGTTGCACCGACGAGTTGTTCTCAGAGTCTCTCGGCCCTTCATCCACTGGAAATCTGTCGAGGCCCTCGTCGTGGTTTCCGACCGCCGGAGGCGGCGGCGCCGCCGGCGGGAGCTTGAGGAAATAATTCTCCTCGTCGGGGATCTTGGACTGGTTGAGGGCGAGCTTGGGGCCGAAGTCAGCGAAGTGCATGACGTCGGCGAAGCTGAGCCTGTCGAGTGAGAGCTGCCGCTGCGGCGGCGGTGGAGGCGGCGGCGGCGGCGGCGGGAGGTGGTGGTGGTGATGGTGATGGGTGAGCATGTAGTCCACCATCTCCATGCTCTCGTCTAGATTCTCCCTGGGCCTCAGAAGCTGATGGATTTGCTGGTGATCCAAGGAGTACTCCAACGCTGCAAAATTATTCGGCGACTGTTCCACCTGCAGCTGAATTTACCAAGTCAGGGGGGGCGAGCGAGCGAGCGAGAGAGAGAGAGAGAGAGAGAGAGAGAGGGAGGGAGGGAGGAGGGAGGGAGAGAGAGAGGGAGAGAGAGAGAGAGAGAGAGAGAGAGAGGGAGCGCTACCGAATAGTTTCCTTCTGCGTCCTTCTCCATGATGCGTGTAGGCGTTTATATTAGCCGGGGGGGGAGAGAGGGGGATGGGCCAGCTGACAGAGGGCAGCTGGTTCTTCCTCCGGCACTTCAGCTAAAATGGAAGCATTAGTTGACCTTTGCGTGGATCTCTCCCCTACGAGGCGGCCAGTCCAGAGATGGTAAGAACAGCGGGTAGAAACTCCGACCACCAACGGTTTTACCGAGATCCAACAGATCCTGTGTAGGATCTTGGAGAGAAGAACATGACAAGCGTTGTCTAGGGAGAGAGAGAGAAGGGCGGAAACGACAGAGAGAGAAGGGGGAAGTAGGGGAGAGAGAGAGAGAGAGAAAGAGGAAACGACAGAGAGAGGGGGAGGGGAGAAAGTGAGAGAGAGAGGGAGGGAGGGAGGAAGGGGGGAAGGAAGGAAGCGACAGAGAAGGAAGGAGGGGGCGCATGAAGAGAGGTTGCAGGTGGTGAAAAAGATGGAGCCGAACTTGGGGTTTCTGGATTTGAATTGGAGGCGGTGAAGGAGCCTGAAAGCATTGATGAGGAGCTGCGGTGAAATCCCCACTCTCTCTCTCTCTCTCTCTCTCTCTCTCTCCCTCTCCTTCCCTCCCTATCACAGATCTCTTTTTATTTATGCTATTCACATGCAGCTTCAACGCTCCGCCCTCTTTCCTTTTCAACCATCACATGATCTCCACCGTCTTCTCCCTAAACAATCACATCATTAAAAAAAATAAATCCAATACCTTTTTTATTACATAATAAATTTTATGTTAAATATATCACCTTTCATATTACTCTCGTTAAGAAGCATCTCTTTTATTACGATTTTTTTTCAGAAACAAAAATAAGTTTCTTGGAAATTTTTGGCTGGTTCTAGTCCCACTCTCTATTTACTACTTTTTTAAAAATGAACAGTTTTTCGTAAATAAATGAATCTAATAGCAAGCATTTTGTTGCAAGAGGGATGAACTTTTGGGTTGGCGCCAATTGAACCTGGCCTCTGTGTGTGTGTGTGTGTGTGTGTGTGTGTGAGAGAGAGAGAGAGAGAGAGAGAGAGAGTGTATGACCTAGAAATCATCAAGAGCTCGTTGTGAGAGCCGTTCTATTCACTCCTAGAGGCGTGAAAAATCCCCAAAAATTCTGAAACCTTTCTCGAGTCAACGCCTGAGATAAACATTCTTCGAAATAGACCGGGCCCAGAAGATATCCATGTCTCAGTAGTCCGAGGCCGGAAGAAATCCAGTCGGGAACGCCACCAGCTCACGTTGAGCAGCGTTGGCGTCCGGACCCTGAACGAGGTCTTCCCATGCACAAGAAACCCGTAGAAGAAGATCCTGTGCAGAAAAAACCAGTCAACCTCGCCGCCTCGGCCATTTTCCCTGGTTACATCCGGCGACAAATACGACCGGGTTCCGGCGAACTACGTCGCTCGGTTTTTGCCAGGCCGCTTCTTCCAAGCTTCTGAAGCTTCTTAGGACCGACGAAAGCCAGAGGCACGCCGGAGGACTTCCCCGGAGGAGGAGGAGGCTGCGGGCGGCTGCCATGTCCCTTAAGGAGGAGATAGAATGGTTGACGGCGGCGCACCGCAGGGAGAGGACGACGTCCGAGAGCATGACGTGTCCGTCTTCCTTCAGCAGGACGTCCTTTGGCTTCTGGTCTCTGTAGACGATGCTGAGCATGCGTAGGTACGCCACCGCTAGGACCACCACCCCATTGAACTTGGGATCTCATGCTACGGAGGGATCAAAGACCGTATTTTTTTCCCTATTTAATTTGCAGTTAATTTTCCAATTAATTTATTATAATAAAACATGCATGAACCAATGTCGGAAATCAAAAAATCAGAACGGCCCATCGATGGAATAATAAAGGGTGAAAGGAATGAAGAAGAATTGAGGAAAAGCAAAGGAGAGGCGGAGAGGCTGTCAGTTCAAGAAGAAAGGAGCATATCTGATCGATCTCCCAAGGTTTTAAATAAGATGTCAAAGTTTTTGGCTATATTATTCTTCAGACATTGAGGTTCCAAGCCGAGAAGTCTGATTGAGAATAAAGTTGGGGAAAATCAAATCATCCTTTTTTTCTCTTATCATGGAAAGGGTTAAGCATTCTCATCTCCAAAGCACTCTCACTGGTCGGAAGGAAAACCATGATTTATATATATATATACCATTTATATATATATATTAAAATAATGTCCAAGACACTTTAAATAAATATTTTGACTCAATGAACTTACTGCCTCATTACCGTCCATGTGAATAATCATATAACTTATCACTTCTGTGAATATCTCAATACAAGGAATAAGGGAAAACAAGGTAAACTTTGTTCCTTCTCATTTTTTTCTGTGTTCTTGTTCCACACTAGAATCACATCCTCCCCCCTTTGATCATTGGGATTGACCAATTTTGATTCAGAACGGTCATACTTAGAAGAAAGTTTATGAATCAACAATGGATACTACTATGCTCTTGTTGACCAGAAAATTCAAAAAATGATTTTATGAATAATGTGCAATAAAATTAGATCAAACAAAGAAAATTGTGCCAAAATGAGCACTAGTACCATGCAGGCCAGCTTTATGAAGGCTTCTCTAGCTTCTTCTCATGAACTATCTAATGATCACTGGTAGGGTAGAGCTATGTGACTAGGTATGAGAACTTCTAGGTCTCAACATGGTCATAGAAGACTAGAGTATCTTTTTGGTTTGGGCTTGCTTCTTTCTCTTGCTAGAGCTTATGATACATGTTAATTTTATGCAATAATATTTTTACTTATATAGGATTTACATGATAATATGATAAGAATTAGTATTTTAATGAATTTAATTTGATATCTTATGAATTTAGAATGTGTTCTTTGATTAATGTCATTTGAAGAATATCTTAATATATTCATGCTATAAGTATGACTAGTTTAGGATATTTATCATTTTAATCATAATTTTATCTTCAATTTTTTACTCAAGCATATATTTATTCTATTAAAAAGATCATAATATATGGAATGTGAAATGAAATAGGACTAAATATATAAGGACTAAGTTAATATAGGTATGAGTAGCTTGGTGTTTCAAGTGAGAGTTTAACAGTTTATTACCTATTTTTTATTATTTTTAAGAAACAAGTCAAAGAATTAATGGGTGATGAACCTACTAAATAGTCATAGAAGAGGTTGAGGGTCAATGGGCCCATTGGACTATTTTAAAGGAGATCAAAACCCATTAAATAAGGGGATACACCAACCATTTGAGGAAGATGGATGGCTAGCTATCTAAGAATTGTGGTTAGCCATCCAAGGAAGTTGGATGGCTGACATATAAGGAAGGTAGTCAGTCTTCCATAGAGAGAGAGGACATCACTCCCCCTCTCTCATCAAGACATACATATTTACCTTGTAGAAGTGGGAGGGGGCATTCTTCTCCCAAGAGATGACCCACCACAAGAAGGAGAGGAGGAATTTCACAAACTTCATCCATAGAGGCAAGTCTAAGAACTCTTAAGGAAGGATTCGATCATATGTGCATTTGGTAAAACAAGGACATATGTAATTAGTTGAATCACATTTTTCTATTTACACTTGAAATATGATGTTCATTATTTACATCTTCTTCTTTGAAGGATCCTCTTAATGAAAGAGAGTTAGATATTTTTGAAGGATATGTAGGGATTGTGACTAGGGTCTCTTCTTGGCCATGACACAAGGTGAGACCCTTAATTTTGATTTGTTCTCCCTCTATCCTCTTCCATTCTCTTAGGTTTATTGAATCTCTTGGTTTGCCAAAATTGATTCAACCTTAAATTGGTGAAAGATGATAATCTAGAATAGATTAGACATCAAATATGGTTTCTCTCCTTTTTGGTCTAATGCTCCCTTGTTTAATCAAGGTAGAATATAATCCCAAGGTTGAGAGGAATTGATTGAGGATTAGAAACATAATAAGATTCTTTTTTACCTCTCTATTGATTTTGTTTGTGGCATAGGGTGATTAAGATTTGTATGGATTTCAATTTTACACATTAAGACTTTAAATATACCATTCTTACTAATGATTAAATATTTATTAATCTAATTTCCCATGTATTGATGACCGAGAAGTTGTCAATTCAAGTTTCATTCATTTTCCCTTGTTGTGTCTATGTCAAACTTCTTCTATCTTCTCATCTTACTTTTCGTCAAAGTTTGCTCCTACATAATGTGCATTTCTCCTTAGTTTAAATAATTTTCTTAGGTTCAATTTGGATATTCCTTGAAAATATATTCATTATCATAATTAGGAAGATAACTAGTAATTATAATTTTTATTTTTAACTACTTCTTAATTGTGACATTTTAGAACAATCAAATTTTTGCACTATTACTAAGGAATTATTTTTCCAAACTAGGTTGAGTAATTTTAGGATTTTGGTTTCAATTTTGGTTTCAATTTTTTCTCTTTTTTTAACTTGTAGAAGGAATTGAGCATGAACAAATGTATGTCTTGATTTTGGATTATTGTAGTATCCAATCTTGAGTTTAATTTATATTTAATGTGTTATTTTATCTTAATCATTATTACTTAATTATGTTCTTATCCTTTTTGTTTATTTACATCTCACTCTTTATCTTTGTTGATTCTTTGCATAACACTCATTATATTTACCATTTTTATGAGAATAACTTTTATCTTTGTGTTTCTTCATATGCTATAAAATATATTTTTTAAATTTTATTTCTCTATATCACTACATATCACTCTTATCTTTGTCATTTCCTTGTATATTACAAAAACATCACTACTGATTATTCTTAGAGGATTATAAATCTTTCATACTCTCAACCTCTATTTAGTAGTGATTACATGTAAAAGAAGATGTCATAACAACCTATTGTGGTTGCACAATTAGAGCTTTCTAGATTACAATCTTAATCTAAAATGAACATGATAAAAAATAAATGAAGCAACATAGAGCAACCATACCACAATCTCCCCAAGGAGCCACTAAGGTACCTATCATGAGGAGACTTGAATAGAGAAGAAATCTCCTAAACTTGTCATCAAAGGACAAGGCCAAATAGTGGTTGTGTATATTATCATATAAAATTAATTTATTAGTAAACCTTGAAGAAGCATTCTTAGTCAAATTTTATCTTATATAGAAGTCTAACTCTAGTTGAGAGGTAATCCATAAATTCACACAAGAACCCCAAGAGTTAATATACAAAGCTTGTGAGAGGATGAAGAAATATATAAGGATTTGTCCTCACATTGGAGTAATATGAACAATATTAATCAAATCTTCTAGTAACTGTTGAATGATAAGAATAACTATATGATGGATTTTTCATGTAAGAGTAAATTTATGCACTTGAATCTTGATGAAGCCTTAGATCTATTTGAGAAGGTAATTGAGAATTATCTAAATAAGATCATACTAAGTAAAAATAGTAGGACTTCAGGACCCAAATGGGGTAGAATATATGAAGTGAAAGTTTTCAAATGTACACACTTCAACAAAAGGTCATAGAACTACATGAGAAGTTTAATTGACTTCTCAGTATGTATCATAGTCCAATTCCACTTATTTCATTAAGTTCTTTACTTGTTCAACGTGTGTCAATCACACATTCTTGCAATGAGTGCCCACCTATATGCACGAGCCTATTGCCATACCCTTCTTAAGTGGTGGGTAGAAATTCTCAAATATTTAAGAACTAATATTTGACAATTATAAGTGCTGATTATATATAGAAAAAGAATTTAAAATTTTAGATGTCATTTTGAGGAGTGGTTAAAACAATATAGAGAAAGTTCATTATTGAAGTATATTATGAGAACTTAATTTGTACCTGAACGAAGTGCTTTCATCTAAAACCTTTCTTGATTTGAATATAATGTTTTAAATCAATGTTAGTCCTAATTAATGTAAGCACTAAGGAACTAATATATTTAAATTGGGGGTGTGTTAATACTCTTTTTTAGTGTAATCAATAGATATTTTTGTAATTTTAAAAATAAATTTATGTAAAATGTACATTATGTAATTAGGATGCATTTACAGATGTTTGAAATTATATGCAATAAATTTATGTATTTTGATCTTTTAACTTATGTATACCATATAAATTATATAACATTGATGTGCATTTGATATTTTGAAATAATGTGCTCATGAAAATTTAAATTTTTTGTGAGTTTTTGAAATCTTCTAAGCTTTCTTAGTCTCATTAACATAAAAATGGGATTTAATCTATGGTTTTGATAATTCAACAAGCTCACATGACAACCATCACAAACCCACATCACTAAGTCACATAAGTTTGGTCAAATTAAAATGGTGAATTCATGAAATAGGAAAAGGAAAATTGTCAACTACTATGTTGAACCTTTTCACAATTTCATTCTATTTTTTCACTATTTTTTGGAGCTAATGTAGAAAAATCGATGTGCATCTTCTAAATTAAAAGTGGAGGAAGAAGGAAGAAAAAGGGATCTTTCTCTACTGATCATAGCTTATCACTTTACTAAGGGGGAAGAGGGCCTCATTCTTTGCTATTAAGACATAGATGAGCACAAATAGTTCTCTTTTCCCTGTAAAATTTCTTGTTTTTCATTTCTTGAGTTTTTAGTACATTTTTCTCTTGCTTCTGGTTACTTTAATATTCATTTTAATTGGTTTCATGAGTTAATTTCTCTTGTAAAGCTCTATGTGTGATGATAGAGTTACATTGTGATTTCTTCATATTATATCCATTTTTTTGATGCAATATATTGGTTTTTATGTTTTATTTTGCTGTTATTTGATTTTATCATATGAGGTGAAAAAATAGTAGAATAAAGCAAACTTTCTTTTAAAATAATTTATTCAATCACTTTTAGATCTCATGTAGTTATAAATCATTTATTCATTCACAAGTCCAAAGTGTTCAAAGAGAACTTCCTTATATATGTGCCCACACTTGGATTAAAAATCCAGCATGGAGTCCTAGAATCCCGTTCTTAGAGTGAGTTAAGACGATTAACGCCTATTGAACATTTTCTTAAACCCCTTATACTTGTGAGTTTTATTAGTTTTCCCTCCTACCCTACCTAAATTGCGTTAGAGTCCCATCGTTGCCATGATATAAATACACGGTCATCGTACTTTTCGTTCACTCGAAAGCCCTAGTTTTCCACAGTTCTCAGAAGCCGCCGGCGAGGGACTCCTGCAAGTTCCGTGGATGTGGAGCGAGTCGGCGGGCGGGACGGAGGACGTCCCGCCGTCCCCGGTGTTCAGAGACATCCGAAGGTACTACTGCGACTTCTGCGGCATATGCCGGTCGAAGAAGTCCCTGATAACCGCTCACATCATGGCCCATCATCAGGTGCGATTGAAGCTCTAATGGTTACGGCAATCATCGTGCGGCATCGGAGTCGTATCTGACTTGTTTCGTATTGTTTGATCTTTACTGGCAGGAAGAGGCTGGGTGTATGAAATATGACGCGGGCGGGGGAGATGAGAACAAGCATTCCGAGTACACGTGTACCGAATGCGGCGTGAGCTTCAAGAAGCCGGCTTATCTGAGGCAGCATATGCAGGGCCATTCCCTTGAGGTCTTCATCGATCTTTTCTAATTATTCTCCGTTCACCGCCACTAGTATTAATCGTCTGCAACTTTCAAATCTTGCTGTTTCGTGATGTTTGATATTTGGTCAATGAGGAGATCTAAGAACTCATATTGGCTTTGGTAACTATTTTTCCATATCTGGAATGTCTCGCGTGTTCTGTGTCTGAATGAATCAGTTTTGCAGGAAGATTTTTTTCATGATGAAAATTATGAAAAAAATTGATGTATGGCGTGAAGCATTGGATCCCATGTAAAGAACTCCAAAATGCGAGAGGCAGCAAATCTGACCTTGAATGGATTAGTAGCAGGGTGGGGGACCTCCTGTGAAGATCCGTCAAGGGAGCCTCGTTCACGTGTTGCTTTGTAAGACAAGGTTTGTGTACTGCCGCTCTTGGTGGTTCTTATCCACTTCAATCATTTATAAGATTTTTCAGTTTCGTTGATTGATGTATAAGTTTTACTTGAAATGTCTGATTTCTTTGCATGGATACTCCAATGTAGCCCTCTTTTTCTCTGGAAACTAAATGTTACATTGGATTAAAGATAGCTTTATTTTTATCAGTGAACTTTTTTCCTTATTTCACGAAGAATCTTTATTATATTACATTTTTAAGTTTGCCAGTTATTTTGTTATATGAAATCTAAACTTGGAACGAAAATCATTGGGCTTGCTCTGAATGATTCTCATGAAACTGTTTGGAATGGTTCGTGGTCACTGAGTTTGCTTTACAGAAACGAAGATGATAGGCTATTTCCACTTGAGGAAGCAAAGCCAACTCTCTCTATAGAGTCTTCATGAATATCTTTATTCTTGCGAAAGCATTTTATTCAGCCGTCGTACCTTGTGTTGGTACCCTTTTGATATTCCGTAGCCTTGTTTGTTTGCATACTCAGCGACGAAAACAGATTAAGGTACCTAAATATTGTGTTCTTGTAGGATTTATCTCTTTTAAATTTAGTGTCAAAGGAGTAGTGGTTTTGGCAACGAAAATTTGATAGAGAAAGGGTGTAAATTTCAACTTAGATGTTTCTGAGCTTTCCAAATGGACGAATCTGACGGATTAAGTCTTTCTACTCAGATGTATCATCCTCCATTTGTAGGAGAAAAGGGCTTGCATCACCTATGGGCATATGCAGTTCTTCTGCAGAGATATCATGCCTATGAATTTTTCCATGTATCATTTATTTTGTCAGGAGCCATAAGGAGAACGGTCAACTTACTACCTGTTCTTTGACTATTACAGAGGCCATTTGTTTGCCCTGTGGATGATTGCCACCGCAGCTACAGGAGAAAAGACCACTTGACCCGGCATTTGCTGCAACATGAAGGGAAGATCTTCGTGTGCCCAGTGGGTGGTTGTGGCCGGCGGTTTACCTTACAGGGCAACATGCGGAGGCATGTGAAGGAGTTCCATAACGAAGAGGGATGCTCTTGCCGGGGTCAAAGTCAACAGCAGCATATTTGCCCAGAGGAAGGATGCGGAAAGGTTTTCAGATACCTATCGAAGCTGAAGAAGCACATGGACTCGCATGGTATGGTTGAATGCCAAGTTTCTCGTCATTACCTTGGAGCAATCCCCGGGTTTCGTGGGTTGGTTGACTTTGCTCTGACGCTTCCTTCGCTCTACTCTCCGCAGTCAAACTGGATTATGTCGATGTCATCTGCGGCGAGCCCGGCTGCATGAAACACTTCACCAATGCCGAGTGTCTGAGGGCGCATGTCCGAACCTGCCATCGCCACGTTCAATGCCCCACTTGTGGGACCCAGCAACTGAGGAAGAACCTCAAGCGGCACATGCGTCTCCATGAAAGTCAAACCGCTGCGGAGAAGATCAAGTGCCACTTTCCTGGCTGTCTCCACGCCTTCAGCAAGGTAAGCTCGGCAGTCACCCCTTCTAGTGTTAAGAAAACTCTTCTGAATAATCCGATTTTTCCCAGGATCATAGTCCCAGGATAAAACTTTGCTATTTATGTTGACGTGTTTTTGGTTCTTGATATCCTGCGCAGAAGTCAAACCTGGATAAGCATATAAGGGTTGTTCATCTCGAATGCCGGCCGTTTTTGTGCCGATTCGCTGGATGCGGGCTGAAATTCCCCTACAAGCATGTGAGGGACAATCACGAGAAGTCCGGAGCTCATACATATTTCGAGGTGCTTACTATATATATATGGTTTATTACTTGACCTTTCCTTATTCGGAAAATATTCATCCGCATTCTCGGTTGAAAGTACGGAGAAAATTATCCAAGGTTATTTTTGGGCCCATTTTTCGTTCGAAAATTATGAAGATGGTAATTTTTATGATCACGGAGGGGTTTTCTTCTTGGGGTTCTTAACGGCCCTGCCCTCGCTTCGGTTGCAGGGGGACTTTCTGGTCTCAGACGAGCAGTTCCGATCGAGGCCGCGGGGCGGGAGGAAGAGGAAGCACGTTGGCCCGGTGGAGTCGCTGCTGAGGAAGAGGATCGCCGCCGCCCCCGACGAGATCGGCCCCTTCCGGAACGCCACTCACTACCACCTTCACCGCCTTCTCGGCGGCGCCGATTAGCCGGCCGTCCTTCGCCGGAGGGAAGGCGGCGCCACCACCACCACCACCACCACCGTATCTTCTGATGGATGTAAAGGCCGGCTCTCCAGCATGTAGCTAGCAGCACGGGTTGTGTATATGAAGTAATCCCATCCTCGGTATGCTCTTTGAGCCCTTATAAAATGATGTCGCAGCCTCATTTCTTTGGATCGGGGAATGCGGTGGCGGCGCCACCGCCAGGGAAGGCGGCGCCGCTGCTGCGGAAGCTGGGTTAGCTGAGCCCGCGAATGGGACTGGGCCGAGTAGCTTATTCCTCGCGGTACAACCGAAGGTGGGGCCCACCAACTTCGTTATACAAACGAAGAATTGACGAGGGCGGCAGTATCGGAATGCGTGGTGAGGGGGAGATGGGCTCTTCCGCCTTCTCCTGGCTTCTTCGCCGCGGCGGCGGGTCCGCGGCGGGGGAGAAGAGCGGCAGCGGGAAGGGAAAACGCGGGGAGGTGGTGTCTAGGGAGAAGAAGAGGAGTTTGGGGTGACGGAGAAGCTGCAGGAATTCGTCAGAGGATTGACCGTCGATACCTTTAAAGAGTTCCGCCTCGCCAAAGACGATAAATGTACTCTTTTCCTTTTTACTCCCTGGATCTTCCGCTTCGTCTTCAGATTCCTTCGTCTCGTAGGTGATCTGATCTTGGCGATTAATCCTTTCAAGTGAAAAAGATATCCCTTCCGAGCAGAGGCGTTGATGGTTGTTCTATTATATCGGTTTTGATCGTGCTTCATTCTAGAGAATCGGGATAATCGGTTGTCGCGAGATGGCGTTTGGGTGTACGAGTAGAATGCTGGAGGCGGCCAATGTGGATGTTGTTGTCTTCTAATTCACGCTCCGAGTTCTTGATCGCCGTAGAATTATTTCAAACCTAAATGATACAACTGATGCCGCTTCATTATTTGAGGGCGAGTTCATATAGAAATTAAGTTTAGGGAGAGGAAATTCTTGATGATCCTGACGACGAACTAAGAATACAGCCATCTACATAGGTTGATATTTAATTTTTGTGTCTTCGTATATATGTACGTTCTGTCTTGCATGCCATTCTTTCTACTGTTCATTCTGTATAAATGATGGTCAGATGATTCGCCCACCGGTGGAGACTCTGATATAATGAACCAGAAGTATGAAGCCAATGTCCAGAAGGATCTTTCTGAGTGGCAGGAACAGCATGCCCTGCTCATTCTTTCCAGAGTGAAGGTAGATTACCCCAACGAACCCCTCCACAGTCAAGTATCAGGGGGGGGAATGAACGATTCATGCGATTTGTTTCAAATATTCTTCTTTTTTTGGTAGTAACATGATGTAAGAAATGGCAGTAGTTTTAGCGATCTCTGCCTGCTTTCCAGACTCGTAAAACTGAGCAGAACCGATGAATGCTAGTCTGTTCTTTGACTTTTCCTGAAATCTTAATCTTTTCTTTGCAAACTTTTTCTCTATCTTCTCTTAAATTTGTTGATTCATTGCCTTCATTATCACTTATTTTCTGTTGTAGGAAATTTCAAAGATTAGATACGCTTTGTGTCCCAGACATTTGAAAGACAAAGATTTCTGGACAATATACTTCCTACTTGTCAAGAAATTTGTGGCCCCGTAAGCTTTCGGTCCTTTCACTTGAAAATTATCTATAATAAACATTCGTTCATGAACAAACACAGGATAAAGAATTTACTGTTTACCTGCTGGACCAGGAAAGTTTACGTATGATAGAGATATATGTAAATTTTGCATGTGGATCACTTCGGCTACGTACTCAGTTCTTACAACCATTATATTTTTGTTCAAGTTGCTTATTTCAGCAATATTACTTCATTGAAACTATGCCGTTTGTATTCCGTTGAACCTCAATCATGAACATCAGCTATTTCTTTTTTTATTATTATTCCCTTTTGCTACATGTGACATTTCTATATTGTGATTTTTTTTAGTATTTTTTTTTGTTAATTATTGCCTTCAATTTAGCCTGTCCTACATGTCACTTACCGCTTTTTTAGAGCTTTCTCTACAGAGTTTATACACCCATGAATGGTTGTCAATAGATATATCATTTAGCTATTGAGATGTATAACAACTTTTAACCGAGTTCATTGACTCCAATTAACATTTAATATGGCAAAGCTCTGAAAGCAGGAGACTTCGGATCAGTGCAATGTCTTCACTGGGTCGTGGCGTAACGGACCTCCCTTGGTCATCATGGAGGCATATATACAGACATCGATATACATACATATATCCATATATATATATATGCTTTTCAGAAAGTGACAGACGAGTTCCAGTCATTGTCTTAGTATTTGATTATTCTCTGGATTTTTTTCATGTGCAGATCATACAAAAGGGAATGACTGCATGTACTAGGTCATTTTTAGTTTATGCCTGCATGATTCGGGTGTGATTTTAGTTTGTTCACACTCATGAGAGTTAATGTGGTCATCGTTTATGACTGTATTTCATATCTGTGAGGACAGAATGGATGCAATCAAACATTGCACAGTTTTTCCAACTTGCTCTTGAACAAATTCATCCTTTTCCCCCAGGCCCTCTCTCTCTCTCTCTCTCTTCTCTTGTAAGCCTCGCTCAGGGTCTATGCTAATCTCCTATGTATCGTTGAAATTTTAACAGACACCTTTGAAGAGTCTCACTCATTAGCTCCACTGTCGAACTTTTTGTAGTGATCTCATTCTGTCCCACTCAGTCTCAGTTCCTTACTCTCTTTCATCAATGGAACGGAAACTGGACACTTCTGTTCTAAATTAGGTTATTTCGAGGAGAACCTGCTTGGACAAAATGACATGGCTGATCTCATTTGATGGGTCGACCTTAGTACCAAATGGCATGCTTCATGAGATTGTATGGTGAGCTGCCCTATTATGTGCTTTATGACCTTTGGGGGTGAGCTGGAGTAGAGGAGATGGAGGGTCGGTTTTGATGCTATTCTCTGCGGTGAAGAGAGCTGCGAACATGCACTACTGTTGTTTCGAAGTTGGCCATGATAGGTTCAATTAGTATCGATAGCCTATGCTATCCATTGTTGGTGTTCCATTTGTAATTCTGAAGTTTGGTCTTTTACAAAGTGCCCTTTTGAATATCTGGTGACATTTTTCTGCAATACTTCAAAGATTCCCCAGAAGATAATCAGGGGATCTATATGCAGATGACATATTTCCTAGTCCATCAGAATTTGTTGCTGTCTTAGATGGATTTCCTTGAAAATAAACTAAGTTTCATAATGAAATGTTTATTCTTCCTTCTCCCTGTTTAATATTTTACTTTATGTGGAGGTAACATGTCTTCAATCTATTTCCCAGGTATGAGCTACGTGCGATACAGAAAGCAAAATTAAAGATGATGGCACTACAGGTTCAAGAATCAACGGACAAGGGCGCCATTGAAGTGGAGATGACATTGGCAAAGCAAGTGGAAAGCACCCACCTTCCTGCTGAAGAGAAATAAATGCCAGATGGTTGTTGATTCATGCAGATGAGAGGAGATGAGCACTTTCCATTTTACGGGTGAGTGTTAGCATATTTATCTCACAAATCGCAGCGCATAATTTTTTTTTGAATCATTACATGTTCCTGAGATATAGATATCAATTCTTGAATAATTTCTGCTTATATCTGCTTGCGATTGGAATCATGTTTTGAAGGTGAGTAGCGTAAGCTTATTGAGAAAATAAAGTTGGCCAATATTGCACAAGAAACTAAAAAGGATTTTTCTTCTAATAGTACTCATCCAATACGACTTTGGAAACCGGGACATCAGAGCTTTTTACCTTTGATCAAGGATCACCCAAATAAAACCTGTCTGAAAAGGGACAGGAGCTAGCTCTTTGCGGCGTCAGCAAGGAAAATTGAAAATATTGAGGACAATATAAATTCATCAATTGTGGGAAAAGCTGGGGTGGATGCAGAATGTCTTCTTGTTTGTTAAATTAATTTGATTCAATTTGAAAACTCAGGGGAAAGGCCTAGAAAATACGCTGGGACTCTGATTCATAGTATTATAAGTTGTTCTATAGGCTTCGAAATGGATGAAAACAAAATGCCAAGATTTGGGAGACAGATGTTTGGAAAGTTTGACATATTGGAAACGTTTTATGTGAACAATTTTATCTTTCGTAGACAAGGGATAGGCAATAAACGACACCCTTGGGTTCGTTGGAGGGATCTGAGATTTCCTTTTTTTATGGGGCAGGCAATCAAAAGCCAAGATGAACCTTGAAGAACAGGGATACTGCAGGCACCAACTCTCGGTTAGTTCCTTTGTGAAGAAGTCTAATGATGATCGATGAAGATTTTGGAGGGAAATCCAGTGCAGGGGTAGCCCTTTTATACGACTATTGAGTCATTTCTTTGGGAATTGCTCAGTAGACTCCGCATGGGAGATGTTCTCAAGAAATTCGATGAAGACAAGGTTCTCTTCCATCTTCCTTGCCTCCCAAAGGGAAACCATTGACCCCCTTTTTGTATAGACTGTAGTTTAATTCGATTGATTTGGAATTATTATTCGGTTCAATCTCTTACCTAGAAAAATTTGGAGGTAGGCGACTTGCTGATGTGGGGAAGAACTCGGCACCTGAAGAATATGAAAAAGACTAATGGGCGATGATTGCTCCTGAAATCCTGTGAACATTCTTTCTTAGAAGAAATATTCCTGAGTGACGTCTATATAGTATCTTAAGGTTTGCATCTCATTTTTTACTTTTTCTTTACAAGTAAAAATTATTTTTTATAAATATTTGATCATAAAAATTATATCATTTCTTAAGACAGCCTATTATGGTTCTAAAAATTTTAGAGATGTAATGATTAAATATTATTATTCTTGTGATATAAAATAATTTCGTCTGGAATCTTTTTTGTTCTCCCCTTTGTTCCATTGTTCTTGTCCAGGCTTGTACAGCCAACTCATCAAACAAAAACTGTGAGCATTCATTTTTAGAAGAAATATTCCTTTGAGCATTCTTCTTGAGAAGAAATATTCTTGAGTGACGTCCGTAGAATATCTTATGGTTTGTAACTCACTTTTTACATTTCCTTTACAAGTAAAAAACATATATTTTTTATGAACATTAGATCATAAAAATTATATCATTTCTTAAGACAGCCTGTTACGATTCTAAAATTTTTGGAAATGTGATGATTAAATATTATTATTCTTGTGATTTAAAATACATTTCTGTCTGCCATTTTTTTTATCCTCCCCTTTGTTCCATTGTTCTTGCCCAGGCTTGTAAAGCGGACTCATCAAACAGAAGCTGTCAGGGCCTGATCTGAAGCTGCTGGAATCACTCTGCTTCTGCCCCTTGGATTGGATCTACACCAGAACCCAGAAACCTGCGCTTATTTAGTTTTCCATGAGAGTAATGGCTTTCTTTGAACGCTTAACTAGAAAATCATGTTGCAATAATCTTGCCGCCAGTGATCTTTATAAATCTGTGTGGGTCTACTCATCTGGCAGCTGAGATTATTCTGTTGGATTAACATGCATCGCATTTATTATTCCCAATTCATATTGGAGATGTTTTTGCATCAATGTTCTTCCTTTAAATTGCTTCCGAACAGGCCCCCTGGGTAATTTCACTGTAATTAGTAATATCATGATCATCAAATAAAACCATTTTTTTCCATCATCTGATGGGGGGGCATTCAAAGGCATAATCAGTTCAGAAAATTGAAAACTTTCTCAGGGCTCACTGAAAGCATTGCGTGTTTCATCCATCGATGGGGAAAATGATTTCACAGTAATATGCATGTACTTACTACTAGAAATTCTTCCCATCTCTCAAGTGCATACAAAATTATTTACTAATAATAATATTTAATTCTAATATTTGTATGAGAAAGGCCTTACGAACAAGGTTATCAGTTCAGCTTTCAATGAGTATAATTATATAAAAAAAGAAATTTGGAGAATATTTCATCTTTTAGGGCATGAAATCAGCCATTTTTAGGAACTCAAATATCATTACGGAGAATTATGATCAAGAGTACTCTCTTTGAAGAACTCATATGAGACTATTTACATTACATTTGGCGCTATTTCATGTTATGGCCAGTTTTTTATCCACTAATGGAAAAAATGTAAATATCTGTTAAATTTTATTTATTTATTTATTATAATAAATATTTATTCCATATATACAAATTCCTCTTTAAAAAAAAACCAGGGGTCCAATAGGGTTCAAATACATGAGAGACACTATGGAGAATGATGATCAAGAGTATCTTCATTTCTCCCTTTGAAGAAATCATATGAGCCTATCTTTATGGCCCATTTTTTATCCATCAGTGGAGGAAAATGTATATTAAAAATTTATTAATTTATTTATCATAAAAATATTTAACTCCTAGATATAAATTCCTATTGTTGTAAAAAAGGAAAAAAGGGTTATAAATGGATTAATCTGGACCGGGCCTGGGGTCCAATAGGGTTCGGCCTGTGGAGCCCAAAGACTGGTTTTTTTTTTCTTAGACTCGCGAAGGGCAGGGCGAAGGGGGACGGAGGGCGGGGCGGGGAGGTGACGGTGGGGGAGAGCTTCAGTGCGGCCGCCGCTACCTCCATTCGCCGCGGCGACGAGCAGAGGGAGGAGTAGGAGAAGCCTTGCCGGCCAGGCGCTGCTGCTCGGAGAAGGAGGCGAAGCGTCTTCTCATGGAGGGGGGTAGCCCTGGGTGAGTACGACTCGCTCGGAGCCATGGCTACCAGTTCGTCCTCATATGCTTCCATAGATGGTTCCACGGGACCATATCTTGTTCCCATGTTCAATATTCGTGTGATTGATGAGCCTCATGTAGTCCTCTTCCTTCTCTTTTGATGCCTTTTCAGGAAGATTTTCGTCGGAGGTCTTCCGAAGGACACGACCAACGGTGGGAATTCTTCGCTCGTTTTTTCTCTTCGGTCTGAGGGCCATCCTAGGTATCCGATTTCACCATCGTATCTTCGTTTTTGCTGATTTCAGGGACTTTCTTGAAGCATTTCGAGAAATACGGGGAGATCACCGATTCCGTGGTGATGAGGGACAGGAAAACTGGGAAGCCGCGAGGGTTTGGATTCATCACCTACGCCGATCCTTCGGTCGTAGACAGAGTCATCGAGGACGATCATATCTTCAGCGGGAAGCAGGTTTCCCTCGGATTTCCTTCGTTTAGGTGGCGATCAAATGTTCTTAGCTCCATTCATTGTCGGCTCTTTCAGGTGGAAATCAAGCGGACTATTCCGAGGGAGGCGATTCCCGGGGCGAGGGACTTCAAGACGAGAAAGATTTTTGTCGGCGGCATTCCAACTTCTGTGACTGAAGGTGAAGTGCTTGTTGAAGGCTTTCTCCTCTCTTAAGCTGGTTGATGCGTTGACCTGCGCTTGTAATGGATACCTTCTTCTGGCAGATGAATTTAGAGATTTCTTTGCCAAATTCGGGGAGATTAAAGAACATCAGATAATGCGCGATCACTCCAACAATCGTTCCCGAGGTTTTGGGTTCATCACCTTCCATTCAGAGCAAGCTGTGGATGATTTGCTAGCTCAGGGGAACAGAGTTGATTTTGCCGGGGCTCAGGTGAGTTATGATAGTAGGAAAGAATCAGGCGTTACCAAGATTTTTATAATTAAATCATCCAAACGACCCAATATCTTTGATCTTCATGTTGCCATGATTCATACAATCTTCCGTTATTATCCCACATTTTTAGGGTTCATCATTCCACCAATCCTCAAAGAATAGGATCAGGATTTGACCGTCATATCACTATAAAACCTGTTAAAAAAAATTCTGCAGCCAGAGAGTAATTTTTTTTCCTGTTTGCAGGTTGAGATCAAGAAGGCTGAACCAAAAAAACCCGCTGCTTCCCCATCACGCCCGCCAAAACATTTTAGGAATCTAGGGTCTTCTTTTGGCGGCCGATATGATGATCCCTATGGTGATTATGAAAGTGAGGTCTTTCGTCCTGGGTATGAACGGGTCGGTGGGCCTCTCCCCAGCAGGGCTGGGCTGTATGAGAGATATGGTGGAGGTGATCTTGGTGTTGGCTACAAGGGATATGGCCGTGGCGGCGGCGGCGGCGGTGGCGGCGTCGGCAGCAGCATGGGCCCTTATCAGGGGGAGTCGGCGCTAGGGTTTTCTGGCTACTATGGCAGAGGCTACGATCCTGGCAGTTATAGAGCAGGGGAGAGTTTCAGAGGCTATGGGGTTGGCTCTGATCCTGGTATCTATGGAGGAGGTGAGGGTTACAGAGGCTACGGCGGCCCAGATGTCGCTGGCTATGAGGGGGGTGTTCAGTTTGGCCTGGGCTCGGGCTATGGCGGACTTGGTGGGTATGGAGCAGCCAGTGGCGGCGGCGGCGGCGGCGGCGGCGGCAGCGGCTTCTATGGAAACAGAGGGGGTTATGGCGGCGCCGCTGGTGGTCGCTACCATCCATATGGAAGGTAGAAGGTCGTTGATCTAGCTTTATTTGTTAGACTGCTCTTATCTGTAAGTCATGACTCCTACTTCTGTTGCTTCATCTTCATGTAGACAGTAATATGTGGATTATCTCACATTGTTCTGAACTCTTTTCCCTATTTAGAACTAATATGTGGATTATTTTCAGATTTTTAGTTCAAATCTGATTTAGTCTGTGGTAATTTCTCCAGCTTGGATATCTTACTCATCCCACCAATGCCAATCAAGTGGAGCCCTACCCATTAATCCTCACCAGCCATAGAACCATTTTACTCCATAGCTTTTTCTTCTTTTTTTTTTCTTGAGAGCTTCTTCGAAGTAAACCAAAAAGTTAATGTATGCCCTTGATCGATATTTTCTCAATAATTTCTCTGTTTGAAATAATCCCATGTTGGGACGGGCCAATTGAAGCAAGTAAATGAAGTTAGTCAACCTACTCCACCCATCTTGACATGACCAGTCTCATGATATTCTATAGATGGAACTCTTCAGGTATATATATATATATATAGGAATGCTGAGCAGCATGAAAAAAAAATTTATTTTCCACTTTTTGGGGCTATTATGTCAGTTTCTGTCAGCTTCTACCCTTCTTGAAATGAGGGGGTATGGCTTGGAATGAGCCTGCTATTGGCCCTAGTTTTTATGTTTCGGTTTGAGTAAGTATATGTTTCAGGTGCATCTAATAATAAAATAAGGAGCTTGCAGCCAGTGGCAATCCAGCAGAATGCTTTCCTTCAAAAAATATCCTGTAAAAATTTCCTATTAATGTGGTGGGGATCTGTCTACGATCAGACAAGTCATCAATTCTTCCCAAAAATGGTAAAGAAACGTGGGTTCTGGGTGACTTGCAGCTGAAACCAGATTGAAGTTCTCACTATCTATCTAACTAGTCAACTGAAAATTGAGTGTGGGACCAGAGATTCTGCTGATAAATCAGCCCTAAGCTTATATTATTTAATGCACTTGACGGATACATTCATGTCAGATATTTAATCCTTTTCCAAGTTTTTACTTAAACAGGGTTTGAGGGCGATCATCTACATGAATGGCTTTCCAAAATTGGATTTTTATATTTTTGTATATATTTTTTAGATTTATCGGGTAGCCCAGAAACGCTGCCTGGGCCGGTACTTGTTGTCTGTGCTGTGCACGGGCTATGAGTGATCTGGGAGTTCGGAGGGTCAACGCTGGATCTTTGACTACCTAGGTCGGCCGTTGACTTTACGAAGGCATGGGCAGGGGTGTCCCATTTACGGAAACATCATCGGATGGGGGGTCTTGCGTACAATTGTCAAATTTTGTGGGTTTTTTTGACAATTTTTCTATGTTAAGGGTATTTATTAAATTTTAGTCGGGACTATCTACTAGTGGATTGGCCTCTCGCAAATACGGTCGCTCAAACACTCGTGGAAATGTTTGCTTTCTTTTTCAAATATTAATATTTAAAGGGACTTTTATAAAAAACTTCAGATGATTTGTGTGCACATTTTATTAACATAAACATGTTCCTGGGTTCTAATAAAAATTACAAGGAGCCTTATGGAAATATTCCCAGTACAGTGTATATTTGAAATATTTTTAATAATTTTGGGTATATATATAAAATATACAAGGCTTACGATATCACATAATAATAGAACCACTTTTGCGCCTTAAGTGGATGGTCTAATGAAGAACGAATCCTGTTAGAAAGAAGATCCCCGGCCGACAGACTACGATCGATCGTCGGCTGGCGGCGCCGCCGGTGTCTCCGCCGGCGGTTGCTGTGTATGTTCCTGCCTTGGAAGTCGGAAGGAGAGCGTAGAGGATTTCCTGTCTGCGGAAGTAATGGGGTCTTCACCTTGGAGTTAGCTCGACCCCAAACGAGAAGACCCGTTGCTTCTCTCTCTCTCTCTCTCTCTCTGCGCCCTGAGCGTTGTAGGTTGGGTCTTCTGAGGGATTGGCCCTCTAGGGTTAGGCAATTCGTCGGCTGAGGAGGAAGGTGGGGAGGGCGGGGTGAGGTGCCGTCGAGAGGGGAGTTTTCCTACAAAGAAGAGGATGTCAGGGGTAGAATTGACAGGCCTCTTTGAGAAGGCTAAAGAACTGGACCAACTGAGGAAGGATCAGGAAGAGGTCCTGGCTGAGATCAACAAAATTCACAAGAAGCTGCAAAACAGTAAGCTAGCGTCTTCCCTCCCTCTCCTGTCTCTCTCTCATCCTCCTCCTCCTCCTTCATGAATGACTTTGCGTTCTCTATGACATCTGTGGCCCTTAGTTTTTGTGGAAAACTGTTACATTCCGAACATACATCTTGAAAGTCCCCAAAGTTCAGCCCACCTTCAACGAGGAGGCGCTATGAATCTCTTCTAATACCTCTTTATTGGATTCAGAGAAAACTTTCTGGGTTAAGGATAATGGCCATAGGGTTATCCCGGTGCAGGGTTTGAAATGGAGTAAGATCGACCAAGCTAGCATTTCTTGCTCTCACGTTTCAGTTAACCTTACCCAAGATCAGCAGTTTTAGTGAGAAAGCTAAAATGACTCAATGAAACAGAGTTTCGGAACAAAGGCAGTAGAGCAGTCAAATTAGAAAGAATCCACTTGAAAACGGTATAGATGACTGTGTAACTTTGGATTAAAACTAGATTTGCTTTCACTCCATGGCTAGTCTTGAGATGAGGAAACGGTCGGAGGATAAAGTCACAATCAAGGAAAGCTTTCCCGAGGTATCTAAAAGGGTAATTTGGGAAGGAAAATTTATAAGGTACAGACCGAGGAAGCCTTTGAGGAAGTGATCAAGCAGAAGCAGATTGTCTTACAATCCTCTTTTTGGGGATGCACTGATAATATAAATTTAATGTGGATGCAATGAGATCTCTGGGGCACATTTCTTATACCTGGGTTTATCAATTTTCGGAGATAGCTTAGGAAGATCTGATGGTTAACAATTTTGGGCTACCCTTGCTAGTGCATATGTAGAGTATCGGGTGAGTAAATTTTATAAGAAATGAAGGACTGGACAATCAAAGCGCTCTAAGTTGGCGGAAGAGGGGGTTCTATCCAAGAATATTGTACCATTCTTGGCTACCCACTTCCTTTTTGTCCTTGATATGCCTAGAATAATAGAAAAGTAGTTGAGGTAGTAAAAACTTCATCCTTCTAGAACGCAGGAAGATAAGGAAAGGAAATTGTGCATCTCCTAATGGGAATAATCGTGCAGAGAGAAACAGGATTGACATGTATCGATATTTTACACGAAGCTTCAGTATGGAAGTGTCTTGGAATGTTTGGGGAAGTGGTTGTCAAAGATTATAAAGCCAACCTGCTAGACGGGGAGAATATCATGGTAAGATTAAATTTCTAGTCACTTCTGTCACCGTTGTGTTGAAACAATTTTTGGGAATTCTTTTTGTCCCAACAGTTAGCCAATGGATTTGATTCATCTCAAAATTACTTGCATTGAGATGCAAAATTACTTGGATTTGAAACAATCTTTGCTTTATGTCATGTAATGAACATGTTCCATGAACTCAATGCTGTCTATGTGTACTAGCATTAGTGTTCTGTTTAAGTCTTATTAAAAATCCTGGAATCCTGGCTTTCTGTGCTGCTCATTTGTTTTTGGTCCTCCCATGCTTTTTTACTAAATGTGCCACTTCTGATAATTCTCCTATTGTAATCCAGCTCAGGACGTGAGTGAAAAGTCAGGTGACACCATGCTACTGAAATTACGCGCCTTGTATAGTCGTGCGAAAGAGCTGTCAGAGAGCGAAATAAAGTATGATTTCCTTCATTTCAGATTATTGCTGATGATATGAATATTGTGTCGTCATTGGTTCTTGATCACCTAATTTTTTTTCTAGCTGTACAACTTAATGTCCTACTTAGGCTGAAAAGATCTTACAATACTGTAGAAATTTTTTTTATGAGTGCCTGAGAATATAAAATATGAAGAAGATTATCGTGTACATTTAGCTTATTTATTTCGTCCTTCCCGTTAAATTTTTGAAGAGCAAAAGAACTAGGCATTTTGCCTCGTTTCGAATGATGCTTCAGAATTTACTCTTGGATGGAACTTCTTCCTGGGGCCATAATAAACAAAATGCTTGATTTTTACTCCAAATCTATTCAGCTGTAGTGTAAATTAAAATTTTAGTGGCAGTAAGATTATAACCAAAATATAACCAATGGGACGAATATAATGGGATACCATTTGTGGAAGTTAACTTTATAGATTGGAGCAACATAGCATTTTTCGATTAGTCCAAGAAGTAAGGTATTTGCTACATTTTGTTTATCTCTTTAAATTATATGCAAAACTGTATAGGGTGTTTTTCTGGTGTAACTTTTTTCCTTTATTTGTGTTCTATTGTCTGTATTGGTCGGTGTTGAGCCAACGTTCTCTACACATTGCTTGAAATCCTTTCCCTTTCAAAGAATATTATCCTGTACCTTATATTGTAGTCTTGTTACTAATTCTAACAGTATATCCTACCATGTTTATTTTTAATATCATACTTAATTTTTGATTATTCAAATGAGTATTTGAAATAATAAAGTACGCTTGAAATATGAAACGATGGAAATGGGTTCTAATGGTGATGATTGAATAATATCTATTTGCTGACTTGATTCATATCACCAGCTGTCTGGAAAATTCCCCGCCATGTGCTCTGGGGATGACTCGTGCTGCAGATGGCTTCTGACTCTAGAATATAAGTGAATTAGCTAAATCTATATAATCCTTTTCTAGAATTGAGCTAGAATACGGGGATTCTTTGTAGATAGTTTATTTTATTTAATTTAAAGCCCGCGGATATTCTTAAATTTGGAATTTATTTTATATTTGGTGTCATATTTTTCATCTGTTTATTCATCGACATTCGTTCATTTAGTGGCTCTATTGTTTGGTTTTCCCAAAAGTGCAGTTACAGAGGATATTCCTAAGTTCTTATTGTGTTTTTTTATAATAGTGCTTCAGGAGTGTTAATTGAGCGGTTGGATTCTTTGTTACAAACTGGGATGACCGCAGCACAAAGAAAGAAGATAGGTATCATTAAATAGACGTATTGTTATGTATTTTTGAGTTGACGTTGTCATATAACTTATGTGATCGAGATTGCCGTAATTTAGTACTATCTCTGGTTCAGTATGAAGTTATTTCAGCATCTTCATAATATGATTATTCTATTTTATCAGTTTAGTTCGTTGCCATTTATTTGCTTGCTACTATCCTATGGATTCCCTTGTCCTTCATTGATTCTTCCTTAAAACGGTCAACTTACTATTGTTTTTAGGCTTCTCTTTAAGAGGATCGCTTTGTTCTTCTTCAGACTTCCTAATTACTCGCCTCTTCTTCTCTCATTTAAGAGTCCTGGCTCTCATTGAGATTTAATCCATTTCTTATCTCCCTTACGTTGCAGCAGTTTACCATTTTTTCGTCCTTCGGTTTGTTGTTGAGTTGCACCCATGAATATTCAATGAGGCATTCATGAGAAGGATGAAAGGATTTGGTGTCCGCATAATCAACATATGTAACCTGTCCAGAATTTTCGTGCTCTCTACCCAATTATCCCTGATATTTCTTCTGGGGGATGATCCCGTGTATTGCTGCCTTTTACGTTAACAGAAAAGATAAAGCTTGTTGGTTTTTTTTAGGTATGTTATCACGTAATATGATTTGTTTGCATGATACCCCAAGGATATTAAAGAAGTAGAATCCCCTAAGATAGGCATGCTTTCGTTTCTTCGGTGAGAATTGTTTGATTATTGTAGTCTCTTTTAGCTGTTTCACCCTTCTTCTTCAAAGGAGCAATTTCTATCCCAGATTTCTCTTGTTACATTTCATTAGGATGAAAATGGTGACGGAGGTGGTTCAGTAAGTGATAACTTTAAAATACATAATCGAGCTTGTTCTAATTAGTACAATGTCACAAAGAAGCTGCAATCTTGTAGACTGTAAACTAATCACATGATAAGATTTATCCAGGTCTGAGTCCATGTACTGAAATAAAGTCATCCAGGCTGACGTTGTCTCATGCTTAGTCCTTTAAATAGTCACAATGCTCTCGTCAAAATGTTGGAAGAACTGTAAAAACCCTAGTTAAATACGTACTACTCTTACTATCATTTAGAGTAAGCCTGAATGGTTTAAGAGACATCTTGGTTTAGGAGATATATTTCTTGTTTTGAAGATAAACTAGCAATGATTGGAGTATCATTCTCTCTCAACAACAAGGATGATGACACCTACCTTTTTTGTTTTTATCCTTAAGAGTGAAAAGACAGATGAAATGTATCTTGCAGAAAGTTGTAGCATATGTAGCCAGGAGATAAGATCTAGCGCGATGTCAGGAGGCGTTTAGATAACTGGAGGTAAAGATAGATCTGGGGGACAAAGAAGGGAAGAAGTAACATCCTATGTGTCATTGTTATCAATATATTAGATGCTTGGACGAGTTCTGCTCTAAAAGCTTTAGGGATGATTGGTGTTGGAGACTGAAGGAGATGGCGTCAGGTTAATGGTATTAATAGGATAGGAGAGGAATGAGCTGTTAAAAAGGCCAGATCTCTGGCACGTAGTCTCCATCCCCTACCTCAATACAATGGATGACTGATTTTTTCTCAACCAGTTGAAGTATCTACGGTCGAGAGGATGAACTTGGACATTGTGTTATGCATGGTCATTGCAGCATTCTCTTTTTTCTTCCTAGACAAAGATGGGAATAACAGGTCATACGATGGGTGAAGCAAACTGCTTTATGATTCCATGTCTGGCCTGGAGAAACAAGTCCATTCAACTCGAGTTGAGCGTTGAAGGTGTGTATCTGTTAAACGTTTGACAGCAGATGCAGCCTTTGATAGGTCTCGACAGGGTTTCTTGACTTGGTGAAGGTTACTTGGTATTCCCTTGCTTATATAAATTACCGGCAACTTCTACCATGTCTTCCAAGTTTGGGTGGGAATGGTAATGGAAGAGCAAAGCATATAGGAGTTCGAGGTGGAGACTGAAAACGCTTGGTAGATAGAAGACAGGTTGAGATTTTAATTATTGGATATACATCAATCGTGTCTTTGTATTAGCCAATATGGATTATATCACTTGGGGGGATTGGGGGGGGGGGGTGTTCATACTAAACCTTCAAACCCTAGGGTTCCTGGACCTCAAGTGAGACTAGATGGAAATTCAAAGAATGACTCGTAATCAAAATTAGGAAAGGTTTTGTGAAATTTTGTCTCACCTACTTGATATACCAGTTGATAGTGGAAAAAGCAAATGAGATAAATGTATGATGTGAAAAAAGTTAGAAAAGTATATGCTAGTGGATAATCGATGTCCATGTTCTATTATTTACTTGAATATAAAACGACCCAAAGAGATGACAGCTCCAATAGAAGTGACAGCAATCAAGGCTACGGGGTAGGTTTTATTCTTTTGCTTTTTTTATGTTGAAAATGAATAAGTGCAGCTATTCTAATGAAAAATTAACACTGTATTTATGCAAACGGAAGGATGAACTGTTGTGGTTTTTTCGTGACAGTTTCTCATGAGTAAAGGTAAGGATCAGCCATTAAGGCTTTTCGTAGGCAATGAACCTCCTAATCTATCTTGGAAATGGAATAAAATCAGGAAGCTTTGATCATAACAGTTTTCTCATCTTCTATTTATTTATGTTAGCATTCACCTACGGATGCTACAATCTATATAAATTATCTTGCGCTATTTAACATTAATAGGTGCTGAAATCACCTTTTTGAAAAAAAATTCTTGACCCTAACCCTCAAAAGAGTTTGCATACATCTTTCTCTATCTTCGAGTTATACTTCTGTTGTTTTGATCCTTCCATCCTGTTCCACTGCAGAAGTTAACGAGCAGAAAAAGAAGCGCATTAAGCAAGACACAGATGTTTCAAGAACTCAGTCTGCTACTATAAGAAGCCAAATTGATCCTAATACTTTGATGGGTGAACAGGTATTAATTTTAGCGACGTACATTAATGTTTTCCATGACTCTCCAAAATGGCTACTTATATGTTTACTGACAAATGTAGTTATTTTAAGACACCGTTGCTTATGTAATTCTCTCTGTTAAATTTTGAATATTTTCTTCCTGTTTTTCTCTGACGCCCTTCTTTATATATTCTCCTTTCCTTCTCTTATTTAAGCAGTTAGTCTCCTGCCATAACTGCTCTTGCCATAACCGCTCTTTGCCATAACTGCTCCTTGTCATAATGCTCCTTGCTGTAATTGTGCCTTCCATCAATAATAGTAACTGTTATTGACTTATTGGGCTTTGGGCCTTCTTTCTTCTAACATATGTGCGTGGAGCCTTATCATGCTTTTGCATCAAAGTGCTAATTTGAGATGATATTTCCCCCCTTCCCTGTGTTGTGTTTTAAATTGACTAGACCCTGAAAACTGAAGAGTGGACGTGACATTTATTCTTTTTTGTTGAGGATTATAATCCATGGGACTTAACTATCTTAGCATTGAGCGTTGACCTTGAAAATTTCTTATGACTCCCATTCTGGCTTTCAAATACGAAGTGTTCAAACTGAAAAGATCCAGACATTGTAGTGCCCAAATTACGGTGGTCTTGTCTATATGCACAGTGATGTGTGCAGCCGTGGCATCCTAGTATGTTTTTCAGCTTGCTGTTTTTCGTTTAATGAGATTTAGTCATTTTTTCCAAGTTCTGGTGGTGATAATTTTAAATGATGCGGCTTTATTTCCTTTTTTATCATGGTATGTGTAATAAACGATTGTGACAAACCGTATTCATTGCTTCAATGATCCCAGGTTGCAGCTAAGGTGACTGAAGATGCTGAAAAATCTGAATGGTTCATTGTAAAAGTAATGCATTTTGATAGGGAGGCAAAAGAGTGAGTGATGTGTCCTCTTACATTTAGTGTTCATATTTCATATAGAGATATTCACTTTTTCTGTTGACATCATTTCTAGTGTCTCTGTTCATTCTAATGTGAAACGCAACTTAATCTCTACGGTCTCTCACATCCTAAGAGATAGCAAAATGAGTGAATCTGATCTTTAAATAATTATTTGGTGAAATATTCTCATGACGTAATGATTGCTTTAAAATTGTTTGATGAGCCATCGCTTTGAGAATCGCCATGTACTGGTACTGTCTTTCCTACTTATAGAATCATATTTCCTTCTATTCGTATACTTATGAAATGAGAAGCTTCATAGTTTAGTGTTGTCGTACAGTTTTGGAAAAAGCTATTGCTCACTTATTATTATACAGGTTTCACTTTAGCCAAAGAAATATTAAATTATATTTAATCATTTTCATTTCGATACAAAAAGTTAGCGTCGTTGGTTATCTCATGCAGTTATCTGTTAAATTGCGCATATTCATTTTGTATTCACAATACCACGTCGATTATTAGAATTTTATAAGAGGTCCGAGAAAGATCAGGAGATTTTTTTGTGTCTAGAAACATACAAAGCAGTTTTGATCTTGTCTAACTCTTTTTCATGAATATTTGCAGATTCGAAGTTCTTGATGAGGAGCCTGGGGAGGATGAAGAGCCAAAGTACCTTCTAAAACATTTTATTAGCATATGTTTACTTTCATGAAACTCTCCTCATATGGCATTGACATTTTATCAATTATTTTACCTCCATCAAACTATTCGTCAATGACTTTATTGCCATCTATTTTTCCTTCTTTATTGGCCAAATATCCGATACCTCTGAATGGTGCCTTGTGATGCTCATGTAATGCTTGTTGACTTTATCCCAGGAGGAAATTTTATGGGTTCAATAGATATAGGGGTCCTGAAGCAAAGGTTTAAAGGCCTTGCTCTTTGGGCTTGCTTCTCCTAAGGTTCCATCATGCCTCTGAGGAGGTAGAAGCTTTCAGCTTCTGTTTAAAGAAATCAAATTTGAGTCACTTTCTAGAAAATTACATCAAAAAATTATAGATGATGAGACTACCCTTCCAAGAAAATACCAGGACACCGAATGTAGCATATTTATCTTTCAGGGCTATGGTTTCCAGATGGGTAGTTATTTCGATTGTCTGCAATTCAATATAGCTACAACTCCTCATCCAGTCAGATCCACTGGATCTGACTGAAGCCAAAAAGCTGCTTAATCTGTACAAAGGATGATACTTTTAAATGAATAACTCTTCTAAAGAATATTAAGAATAGAGCAAGTGTTTGGGTGCATAAATGTGTAGATAATCTTACCTGTGAGCCTTTCTTGTGTATTGAATTCTTGTTCCTAGGATCCAGATGATAAGATAAGTCCTGTGATTGAAGGAGGATATTAATTAATAGATGTTCATTTTATCTAATACTGATGGGTAAGGATGCTGATGTTCCTTCCCATTCTTGATCTTCTGATTGCTTTGTCAATGATTGTGCGGTCAAATTAGGCTGAATTTAATATAAACTTGTCGTCACCTATCCGCTAAGGTGATCAACGGTTGTGTTTTTCCAGTAATTTTATAAAATATTTCATGACAATCCTAACCCTAAACCAACGAGGAAAGCTGTTCTCCCCACCGTTCCAGTTACAGCCTGCTATCATCCTCCCCTCAAATAAAGGCCATTCACATGCACGCCTTTTACCTGGACCAATATTCTCCAATGTACATTCACATCCATGAGACCTTTCAAATAGATTTTAATTATATTTTGTGTGGATGTATGAATCCATGAATAGCAAAGCAACTGTGAGTCTCATCTTTCTTGAATATTGAAAACTGTTTAAGTACTGACCATAGTGTTCGAGAATACCACTTATTTACATGTTTTTTTTCCGTAAAAAAAAATCATCTGTCTTCCAAGGTTCTACCTATGATCCTCGAAATTGGGAGCTCCAAGTAAGGATATTATGGCCTCCTGTGGCAAGAAATTGGCTCTAACTGTGGTACATAGCTCAAAAATACTGGACCCTCCTGGTCCACAAGTACAGAGCTCCAGTCAGCTTATAACTGCTGATTACTTTACCCTTCTCTGTCTAGAAGCCAAGTGGATGTGCTACCCGACATTGGGAACATTATCCATGAAACCACTTGGTTCAGCCATCTGCTGAAGTACTCTCCTGCAAGAAAAACCACACAGGAGAGGTAGGAACAGTACTCTAACAGAGTTTCACTGCTCAACGCTAATGTCCATGGATCTGCTGATTATTATCCTCATGTAATCTCCTGGTCATGCCGATCTAGATGTAATCCAGAATAAACCCTTGGGAAGGGGCAAGCCACAGAGACCAAAGGTCTGAGCACGAGTCATGGAAATAACCAGATCTTAGGTTTCTTCTCTGTCCTCAATAAAACCTATGGTTGAGTTTTATCTTCTCCTGGTTTGCGTCCTAATATAGTTTGCTGATGATGGAAATCAATCATTTTGTTCTGCCCGTATACTTAATATGGGTTCTGAACTCTTAGTTCTTAATGATTTTCGGAAGAAAATATTGTGTAACTGATATCAACTTGTTTGCTCGAGCACCTCTCCATTGACCAGAAGAGTTCTTCATTTGATTATGTTTTTTCTCAATTTTTCAGGAGATATAAGCTACACATGTCACGCATTATTCCATTTCCTAAGAGAGGGGACATCTCGAACATTCCTGATTATCCCTCTGGAAAGCATGTGCTGGCAGTTTACCCGGGTACTACAGCCTTGTATAAGGCAACTGTTGTACCAAATCCCCATCGGAAGGTAGGCACTTGCATCTCACTTTTCTTTGTTATCCGTTTAGATGTGTAGACGCTCTAGATTGAAAATGCATGTGTAAGTATAAATCTCTTATACTGTGACTGGACTAAGATCCACATGCCAAGGTGTTCCTTTGGATTGCCACGCTTTCTGCTATGATCAGTCTGTAATATTTATTTGACCCAAGGTGGAGAGCTATGGCATTTACTGTTTTTCTGACTGAATATTTTCCATTCTTGATGCTGAGAGCATAGGTCAGAAATAAGTGCCTCCCCAAGTTGTGTTTGGCCACCTTGTTTCTGATGTATACATCTCTCCATGCTTGTGCTTTCAGCTAAATTTCCCTCCAAGACTTTGTTACCCAGTGTCTTCATAACTAGACTAGACTATACCATATATATCTTCAACTTTTTGACTTTTTTCCTTCCGAACCCACCGTAGCCAACAAGCTCCTGAGTTGACCTTCACCATGGTCTGAGTATGCCTTAGACCTATGGCAATAGTGGCAAACAGACTATTAATCAAGAAAAAAAAAAGCTATGAAAGCCTGCATTGCATGTCCGACTTTTCTGCTTCTAGAAAATGCCCACAACAAGGAACTAGATTCTGAGACATGGGCTCTGGTCAAAATAATTTTAATCTTTCTTTCTCTGGTACTGAACGTCCCTGACTCTGGTTGGCAGATTCTAGAGAATTCACCTTCTGTTGGTATAACCTTATGCCTGCACTGGTTGGACTCAACACCTTCAGCATGCATTCCCTGCATGATGTTACTGGGAGGAAAGATAGAGTTACACCGGCTGCAGAGCATGCATGAAGACCTGTGGAAAAATTGCTATTTTGAATAGAATCATTAGCCTATGTCGTTCTAAGATTCAAAAGGCTAAAACTGACAGCAGAAGGATTTCAACCAGGGCAGACTCCTGTTGTCGGAGCTTGTATGGAAGGCCTGTGTCATCACATTTCTGGAACTGGAGGGATGAATACCCAACCCTTTTGATTCATGGTGTAGGTGTCATCTGATTATTGTCCATAATGAAAGGAATAACCTAGGCTTTGACATCTTAAAAATGGTAGCGTCTATTTACTTTAATAAAGTTATAATTGGCATCTGGTTGCTTTACCTTTTGGCTGGATTCCCATTGTGTTTATTTGAAATTCATCTTTACTTGGTATGCACTTTACAATGCTCCACTTGCCGTAATTGCACAACTAGAAAAAAAGAACAGTTCAACATACTAATCAGCATGCTCTCCACATGTTGCGGGCGCTTCTCCGACTGCTGATCAAAATTTCAGAAGAAAACTGACGAGTAAGTATATTCTTTTTCTCACGGTGTAATGATTCCTATTTTGGTAGATTTTAAATGCTAGCCATAAATGATCGCTTAAATGCATTCCTCAAGATTATTTAGTTTTCTGCGGTGCATATATTATTGGGTAGGGCTGCTCAATACTTGCTCAATATTTAGGGTTCTTATTTTATTATATTTACTATAAATATAACCTGAATAATGTTTGATCCAACTTGGATTGAGAAGTCGCAAAAAGAAACACAAATATGAACCATCTTGAGAGGAGAGGAAGAAAAAAAGGCCCCTTTTTTTTTCTCAGAATCCAGAAAAAGCTTGACGCCAGCAAACAGTATGATGGATCGGTGAGCAAGCTATGGCAGACTTGGTACATTAGCATCAGATCCGAGTTATATGCTTCTGGAGATGACTTTAGAAAAAATATACTTCGATATTCACCTCTGTGTTGAAACTTCTCGCCTACTTCCTGTTGTTTTTTAGAGCCACTCCCCACCTGCCATTACTGCTCCTCCCATGGCAACCCCCACCCCTCTCAACTAGCATAGCCAATGGCGAGCCCCTTCATGCGCCCGGCTAACATTCTGGCGCCTTCATCAGAACAATTAAAAAATATTTTATTGAATCGAACTCATTCTTGTTGATACTACACTTGTTCGCAATTTGAACCGTTCAAAAAAAAAAAGAAGTGGTTGAACCAAAAATCCAGTAGACTGTACTGAAGCAACATATTTATAATCCTTTTTGTTTGCATGATTATCTTTTTAGATTATGATATTTCTTCAAGGATGTAACGAGATAGGGGAGGCCTTTACTGAGTTGATTTTATTTTTTGTGTATAGCATGTCTTTTTCTGGTTTTGTTTCCCTAAGTAGCATCAAAATTCAGTAAGGAGGAGTGGAAGTTATCTATCAAAAAATACTTGCCACCATCTTCATCCTCCAAATCCCAACTTGTAGTGGTTTCCTTTTAGATCTTGTAGAAACCAAGCTCCACAGCGTTCACCAGTGCTCACAGACCATTTAGCATACTCATTCTAACTACTTCTTAGGACTAGTTCTGCAGTGGATATTTTCCCACCACTCAAACAAGATAAATAATCTACCAGAGCAGTCGACTGATTTTACCTGTGATCCTTGTACCTACACGAGTGTTCATGCCACCTCCACTTCATGTTCTAGATATCCTTCTATTTATATCAATCTCCAGATATTGTCTATCTTTGAATAAGATTTGAAAGAATGATACACATCCTTCTTACGTTTTGCAGTTACCTGCTTGAATTTGATGACGACGAGGAAGAAGATGGATCCTTACCTCAACGCAATGTGCCATTCTACAGAGTCGTCCCCTTTCCAGAAGGGCATCGGCAGTGACCCCAAGCTCGTCTGCTCTTGGCACGGAATATCTGAATTAGTCTTCGCCAGTACAGCCTATTTGAAGGTGTACCTACCTATCACTACATAACTACGAGTTAGAGCCGCATATCATCGGCCGTGATCCATGCCTTGGCCTTTTGTATATATATGCCAGAATAGCTTCCATCAAGCCACCACTTCAGTATGATCTCTCCAGCTTCTAATCATGCCGTTCCACTGATCACTGCCATGCATTGGGGAAATTCATAGCAAGATAATATAATCACTCTAGGTTTCCTAGTTCATTTGGGGATTAGCATGGTCTTTGGCATGAAAATCCCAAGCCCAGCCCCGCTGAGGTTGGATCACAGATTTTTAGAGGGCTTTATATTATGGCCAGCCAATGGATTCCTCCGGGTTCAGCAGGGGTTGTTGAATTGAAATTAATCTTGAAAATTCTCACTGGTTGACTTAATAGCAGATGAACCCCTACTCATAACATTTTTGGAGTTTCTTCTGACAGAAATTTGATTGTGGGCAAAAAATTTGGAGGCAGAAGATAGTAGATAGAAGGCATTCCTTGCCGAGCATTCAACTAGTTCATGAAGCTGTTGTAACTAGAGTGGGTTCTCCAATTAAGTCACCTTCTCTGGAGAAGTATTTTCTCAAGAACAAGATCTTGATGCTACGGCCATATGGATATTATGAAGGCATTACTTTCGTACACATTTGATGAAGCTTTATCTGAGGAAGTGATGATGTTGAATCGTTTTGATGCTGTTACAAATATCTTCTTGTTCTATGGTCTCTTTTTGTTCCACTTAAAGGTTTCTTTCCAAAGAAGTGTATTATCAGGCCAACTAAGATTTTGCTCCAACTCATTAATAATCTTCCTGTGCCTTAGAAATTTCCGTTTTTTACATGAGGTCACATTCTAACAAGAAAATCTCCATAAAGAGTAACAACAATGATGCTTTCTGAGGTCAATCCCCCCAAGAACTCCATCCTATAGAAAATTAATGTAGTGTGATGCAGGAAGCCCCAGTGAGCCCAATATGAACATACCAAGATTGGCAAGCATAACAACAGCTGCTTACACTTTTTTACGGAAGAACCAAGATTGCAGTTATTTACATAAAATGGCACATTCTGACTAACCTGTGGGTTCACCTACGATAAATGCTGAGTGTGACCATCAAGTGGGAGGAATCTCCATGACCACCCCTCCAGAGAGACTATACAGATGATCACCGCAGCAGGGGACTTAAAAAAAGAATTATCATACCTGAAACTGCCCTTGATAGGAATCCATCCGATCGGAGGTCAACGTGGGCAGCCACAATTCAACGCGGGTCCCACCCGTGCCGAGTGCTGCATTGGGCGAGCGGGGGGATATTACCCGAACGACACAACCATAGCTCTCAAGGATCTCGCGAGAGATGGTCAGCCCTGCGACGAAATTCCAAGTCATGTTGTCCTCGACCATGTCATCTTGAAAAAGATCGGCTCCAAATGGGGTAAGGGAGTGCATCTGGGTCTGCATAAATAATGATAAAACAGCCGGCATTAAGAATGGAATTGCCATAAATGATTTTCTTGTGGTGGCCCACTGGATGATGGTCTGGGATAGAAGATGAAATCATGGGTTCACATCTTGGGGCATGCAGTATCTAGGGTGGAAAGCATGAAGGTCATTCCATGATTCACTCAGACCCCTTGTGGATGCACAATGAAAATACAAAGCATTCAGGAATCATTAAAGAAAATTTTATCTTTGCATAGGCAAAAATAAATAAATTGAAAATACAAAGATGGTTTCTTTCCCTCTCTTCCGCATAATGAAAATAAGATCAACGAGTGTTTCTTCAGCTCGGTTGCTTGGTTGAAATAGGGAAGAGTAAGGAGGGCTGACCAGGCCAGGAATTTTTCTAATTAACTGAGATCAACCAATTTCTAGCTTATTCCAGTTCCCACTCCGCTGCTACATTATCAAGGACTCTAAATTTTTACCTATTTTTACCTAATTTCACCATCATTGAACATGAAGTTCCATGTTCAAGAACTTAACCAAATCAAGCATCAATGTCAGATCCATAACTTGTGACGCCATTGAAAGGATTTAGGATTTGAGGAATTTCTGGTGGTGAGTCAACATGGCCAACATAAAGGGTGCAGAATACATAAAATAGGCCATTTCAGATATTGCACAAGGAAAAGGCAACAATGACCTACACGTACATCCCCAACGAAGATCTAAATGAATGTAAGTAAGTCTGAGAGAAATACCAAGGCACTCAACTATCCAAATCTCAGAAAAAATAATGATGATGTCCAAATATGATGAGGTAAGCATCAGTAAACTTTGAGAAAAAGTAAAAGGAAAAAGAAATCCTCAGCACTAGAAGAATGAAAAAAATGAAGATCTAACACACAAAACATATGATTGTATAAGAGTAATCAGGTTACCATGTAATGCATGTCGGGACCATCATCATCAATAACAATGAGCACCCCGCCAGCAGGTGCTCCTGTGGCCACAATTTCAACTCCACCACCAATATTTGTGCGCAGCAGAGCTCCTTCAATCAGGTTGCTAAGTGCTTGCCTCAAGGCAGATTCTTCAACAGCAACTTCTAGTGGTTGTGAATTTTCAGCAAGCTTAAGAAGGCGCTCCTGCTTGTGAGCAAGGGGCGCCGCAGCCCTCACCAAATCAGCCAGCACATCCGAGACATTGCAGGGTCTGCCTGACAGCAAAAAAGAACGTCAGTGAATGCAGTCTTAAATAAGTACGCCATAGAGAACAATGTTTCACAGAAGTTGACTAGTATAGAAAAGATAGGAATCAGAAGTCAAGGGTGGGTCATAAGAATAACCTTTTTATGAGGAGGCAGTGAAATAATCACGTAATTGCAATAAACGATATAAAAAAAAATTCATTGCACAAGTTACCATTACATCAAGCATCCATTCCTTTGTTCGAGATCCCATTAATTGTAATAAATGAATCAGTGATCAGTTCGCTCCAAAATGAGACCAAATGCAGTATGATCTCATTATGACGGAGACAACTCAACATTGAATTGCAAGATCATATTTGTTAAGAACAATCTCATATTAATGCTCATGAAAATAAAATCGTGGCTACAAAGGTAAACTTTCTTGACTCGTTTGAATATTATGTTGAGTTAGATGGCGTGATAACTCTAACACGATATCAGACCCCGAAAGTTGCTCTAAAATTGAATGTACCTCATTGATACTGTCTACGTGACAAAGCCCAAAAGTCACCTCACATGTGAGGGAGAATGCTAAAAATATCCCAACATTGGTTAGTATAAAATTAAAGATGTGATTATCAAAAGAAGTAGCCACTCCACTTATTGCTAACTGGTCTTTAGTAAGATGGCCAGGTTTCTCTAGAACAAATATACTGCAAAAAAGATAGTCACTCTTTGATGCGGTTATAACAGATCCGCAAAACGAAGCCCTAAAATTGTGATCTATCCCTTCCTCCAAATGAATAAGAACGGCTAAGAAGCTTTTCTGGCACATACCAGGAGACAATGGAAATACCAAGAAAAGTGATGCATCAAGAGTTTGGAACGGATGAGTTGCAAGGTTCTAAAAGTGCATACAAATAGAAGGTTAATATAAAAAATCAGCCTAATAGAGAACTTAGCAACAAATCGCAGTCAAATATCTATGGATTCTGATATCAGGATCCATTAAAATACATAACCGTCCATCATGTGCACCATACATACTGAAGAACCACGGAAGGACATGGACTTGAATGAAATGGACTACCAGTTTTCCTTAATAATATTTTCAAAAGACAATCGTTTTTCTGAACAACTAGATGACTGAACAGTTTTCCAGAGTGAGACAGCTAAACCCTGATTTTGGAGTCAAATTGGATGATTCGGGAAAAAAATGTCTGAAGAAGACCACACAGTAAGGTAACTGATGGAATATACATTTATGAAAAAAGAAATGTGCTAAGTCTCATAAGTTACAAAAACTTCTCAAGATAAGACTGCTCGATTCTGTTTGCACTGATACTCGATTCTTTTGACCACACTCTAAAGTTGAGAACTACACCAATAATATTCTATTGAATAAATTATAATCATCAAAGTTGTAACTTTCCGTCCTAATTACTCTACTAAAATAGTCAGATGCCATGAAATGCAGCCATTCCGAAGGGCTTTAACAGCAAATCAATGGACGAAAAGACCAAGAAAGATGCTTGAGTCAGATTCTGGAATTAAGCATATTCTAATCAACATGGACTGGATTTCTTAGGCAATATACTGCGATAAAGCATCCCGCTCTAGATGAACAATCGTTCAAACAGCCAGAAGAATCCACGCAAAAGAAGAACTTGCTTAAGCATGTCCACATAAGCATGACAATCAACTGTCGATCAGCCTTTCAAGGCCGCAAACCTAATTCATCAACTAAGGTAACAATAAGAAGTTAGTATAAAATATCTAATTCGGAACTGAAAGGTAATAAAAGGAAATTCCGTAGATATTTTTCTGACCGCTAAGGAACCGAAATTTTTTATTCAAAGCCTTTGCATCATAAAAGTTCCCCCCAATCCACCATAGAATCATAGAGAAGGTAGGTAGGAAGTAAGAAGAGGTGTTGTCCCTGATATGCAATAGGCAACAACACGCCCTCACCATCCCCTGGCTTCCTACCACCTCCATGTCACCTCATCCCTTTCTCCCTATCACACCCATCGGTAGAAGCATCTTTTCCATTACCATGCCCCTGTATTTCATCCATAACACGGCATGATTCGTTTGTGTTTCAACTCATGAATACAAAGAGCAAACTGAGGAATCCCTAAGATCTGATATTTCCATGAAGTGGTTACAGACAAAAGATTCATGTATAGGAACTCTTTGAAAAATTATTTAAAGGTCATAAATCATAACACAGCCAGTAGTAAAGATAAAGAGATTCAAATTTTCATAATGAAGGAAAATCCATGTAAAGCAACAAAATAGAAAAACCTTATATTTTCTTGTTCAGGTGCGAGCGCAAGAGGAGGCATAGGAACTTCAACATCCTTTGCCCCATAACTTAATGCAAGTTTGGAATCCATCTTTTGTGTCCTTTCCTTCATTTCTCTCGAACTACAGTCTGGCAAGAGCGATCCTGCTAACTCTGGGTGTTCGTAAGCAGAATCATGCACTTTCTTAAGTGTTTCTTCATTGTATCGAACAATATTCGCCTAGAAATCACAAAAAGGCGTTGTTAACTTGATTATAGTACATCCAGACAAGATGACCTAAATGTAATAAAAAATTTTCACCAGATATCAACTATATCAAGTATTCACAGAGGCAGTCCAACAGGTGACACATTAACCAGATGGGAAAAAATTTGCACAAACATTGAATAGAACGTAACTCTTCAAGTCGGAACTTACGTAACAATATATTTCAAAAAATTAACCTTGAATGCTTAATGATATCCAATTTTGACTCGTTGTCAAAAGAAAAATCATTGCGCATTCATTTTTTAACCATTTTACTCGACGATGCAAAAGATAGTATCATGGTCGAAGAGTTCAGCAGAAGGTTAAGATTTACTGAAAAAACACAATCAAAAGGAAATACCAGAATCTACCTTGGTTAGATAGACAGCATCCTGGAGCTGTTGTAAAGTATCTTTCATGTGATCCCCTTGCACAAGAATGTCCTCAATTATGTCATATGAAACCTGTCACAGAGCTTAATATTAATGTGAACTCTAGGTGATTCCATAATGATCAGCGATAAGAGCAGGACAAACCTCACTTCTCTTAAGTTGGACGGAAAGCATTTTGGTCAGGGTTCTCATGTTGGATAGAGGGCCACGAATCTGCACAAATTATTCAAACTTAACAGAATGATCACATATTTTATGGTCTACATTTCAATTCAAAATCTTTATAGAACAAGATTGCAACATATTACTTGCTCAACCAGATGGCTCATTCGGACATTGTTCTGCCAAGATGATTGCTGGAGCAACATTGCTTTCTGTTTAAATGAATAAAAAAGATTAAGTGATGTTCATGGTTGTGGAACGCTGTACTGAGAGCCTTAAATAAAAGTGATTATGTTATGCCACCTGATCCATTACATATGCCATAGCCAAAGAGCGAGAGATTGTGATGGCTCGAGCACTATGCTCTGCTGTAAACTGATGATAATATTTTTCTATTTTTTTCTCAACTCTTTGAATTTCCCAAATTCTTCTATCAGACTGCCGCAATTCATAAGCATCATGCGAAGGTGAGCCAAAAGAGGAATGCTGTTCATTATCTTCAGCCCCCTGGAATGTTTTCCTTTCCAAAAATGGAAGCTCAGCCACAATAAATCCTACAACAAAAGGATGTTTGACCATTGGCAAAACAATAGCTCCACATTCTGGAATAAATGCAACCTGTAATTCGAACAATAATCAGAAACTCATTACAGAATTGGAAGCTATTGAGTTCTATGGCGGTTAATTACTTGCTGATCAGAAAGATGTGCTTCTGCTGCGCGCAAGCCTGCTGGAACAACAAAATTACCGATCAATACCACACAATCTGCAATATCGGCACTATCAACCTGCGAATAGGAATTGACTCGATGTAGTTCTAATTGGTCCATGACATAACTTCCAGCCGGCCTGACATACACCTGAAAACATAACAAAGGTACTTCATCACATAAAGTCATTTTACATATCTCGTTGAACAGAGATTACAAGATTATAACCAAATGGAAACTTTGTCTGGTAACCAAAAAACTTGCATGGGTTCTATTTCTTCAAGAAAACGGAGATTGACATTTTTAAAAACAAATAATGTGTACAAAGCTGGGAAGAGATTCATTACTGACAATATTTCCCTGAGAAATTCAAAGAATGTTCTCCGAATTCCAACAAAGCTGTACAAAACTTAAGCAACAAAACTTGATGTATTAGACAAAAAGTAGAGCTTGGGTTCTTTGCAAGCTCGGCAGCCCTTTATAACACAAAAGCATAGCTCTTGCAAAGATTACCATATAGAATGTTTTCCCTATAAGACAAGTTCTTCAGAATATCGAATTTCTCATTTCTGTTTTGGTTCTAATTAAGTCCCAATTATTGTGGTGACAAAAACATCCAAGAAGAACCTCACAGTAATAGATGCCCTTTGATTCTTCTCAATATAGTCCCGCAATAACTGTCAACTCCTGTATTTTCTATCAATTTGATCCATAAATAAATCAAGAACAGTAAGGCTAATTTAATGGGAAGGAGGAGAAGCATTATCTCTACCCGGATCCTGACAACCTGATTTGAGCTTTAGGAGAGGTTCATGGAATCTACGAAATCTAAAATAGTTCCTCATTCATTAAATGACCTTGGAATAATAAGTGTCAAAGAGTAGGAAAGACATCCACAGATTCCCACTTCAGCTGACATCATACACACACAGATGGAAGTTTCTCAACCAGCCCTAAGTTCCCTATGTCGCCATAATAAGATGGCGTCCCATGTGATCAATTCTTTTTGAACAAGAACGCATCACATCCCATCATCTTATATATTGAAAACAACAATTACAAGTATCATTGTACCAACACTAATTAGGTTTTACCAAGTCTTTTGAAAGAATCTAGAGACACACGAGGAAAAAAGGGGCATTGAGATTTAAAAGGCAGGCCCCTGGCAGAGAGTGTGACACTCTTATTTTTTTGATGTGGGAAAGTGTGCTAGAATGATTGAAAATGAGGAAAGACAGAACTCTCTGATTTTGGGTCAGGTCAAAACTAGCACATAGTCTTTCCAATCTTTGTGTGGACCAAAAAGATTTTGTAAAGAGGGAGTTTTCGTAACATATGGAATTCATAACTGTACATGACTTTTTCCTTCTGAAATCTAATGCGGCCACCCCTATTACCAAGCCTAACGATCTTGCAAACTAAAAGGTATTCCCATCTTACTATGTTTACTTTCTCTTCAGTTCACAAAGTTAACTGGTTTGACGCTCATACAATTAAATATATTCATGATGCTAAATAAGGATAACGTTTTTATCACGAAAACACATGCAAATTGAGTTTGCGGTGAAGCTATTTCACCAAATTAGTTACGTTACAGGAATAGGAAATTAACGAAACAGAAACCCAGTGAAAACGACAACACTTAAAGATGTTGAATCTTCCATTTCATTCAAATAACGTTCTCATCGTGTCACTTTCGGAGCAACCGTCTGATTTTTTTCCCTCTTAATACAGCCATCTATATAAGTGAGAACATTGATAATATCCGAAATCAAAATAAAATTGCCTATTGATTTAATCTATAGAAATCTGAAACGGTACTTCTTGATAAAACATAGATTGAAACAAGGTTTATTAGATCCGTGATCAAATTCAATCAACATGAAAACCGAGCATGTTGAAGACGGAAATCGCAACTCATGTGAGTCAAATGAGCCAAAGTAATAATGGCCACAGATATGTGCATTATAGGAGTTCAAGCAGTCAATTCCCCTCTTTTAATCTAGATCGTAATTTTAAAGGTCGGATCATCAAATGCTTTTAGGAATTTAAGGTGAGAGTGTAGGAATCCTCATTTTTGCATGCCTTCAAGTTTGAATCCTCTTTCTCAATTTCTGTGTTTGGAAAGGCTCAACATCGGTGTTCAAAATTGTTACACAAATTTTACTTTTGGAAAGTGATTACCCTGTTTGATTTGATCTAAAAACCCTTCGACGTGTGAAACTCAATCAGGATGCCACCAACTGATGGGTCATTAAATGTAGATTGTTACTAATTTGATTTGAAATGATTGTGGAAGAACTTGGACAAGTTTTTCTTGAAAACTAGTGTATAGGTTTCCTATGGTGGACTTCAAACAAATTGCGCATTACCAGTTCTGTGAAGAGCCACTTGAACCAGAAGAAGCCTCAAACCAACTCAAATGAATGTCAATGAACCACGTTGCACAAAATGAATCACAACAGCTGGATATTGATACTCGTGTGAGTTAATCTGATGCCAAGACAAACCAGGCTATAATGTGGTCAACTCGGGTGATCCATATGCTGCTCAGGACTCAGCAATAAGAAAAACCAAGTTGCAGCCAGTCAATAATTGTTTTCATGATGTGTCAGCAGAAAGCTCCGGGCACTGCCAAGAGGTGATCAATCAAAAGTACTGAACGTAATTTCGGTGATTCATATGCAAATCAAGGCTCGACAACCTTAAAAGTCGAGTTGGATTGAATCAAGGATTCAAGATGAGTATAAAGTGCCATGCTTATTGACATGTAAATGAAAATGATTTGAAACGGAAGACTTGTCAAATTCTCTGGTAGGATAAGTGGGTAACAAATATTTGAAATGGGTAAGGGGGAATATCTATTGTCTTAAGAACAATGACCTTTTGACATATTTTTACACTTTTGAATAGAATTCGAGATTTCTCCGATACTCTTTACTGGAATCTATGCCTTATGAACAATGATAACTTATTTAACGAAAAAGATTTATACAACATAGATGTTTAATAGAGATTATTCAGGTGAACTCAACAATTGCTTATACTATTCACGTAGAAATTTTAAGGATAAAAAGACACGATCTTTGTAGCATGTGCAAGTATGCTACGAGTTCAATATGTACTAGCACGGCTTACATCTATCTTTGCTTATTGTAAGAAGTAGGAACATTGAGAAACTTCCAAAGGGAAAATGTCGAAAATTCTGCACCCATGACACATGCCAGAACACGAAGAATACACAGTTACCTCCGAAGGATACCAATACACGAAGACAGAAGGCAATGCAGCTAAGTAGCAACTGGAAGAAATGTCAACCTTGTGAACTTGTGAGACTCGCCAAGTGTCTAAGAGCAGTCACACCAAGATATTTACCTTCGTGCTGAAGGAATCGACATGGAGAATGAAACACATCTCAGAAAATCGAGAGAAAAATGTCAGGGCCTATGGTAGACCCTTCCTGTATCTGTTAAAAAGAGACATTTAGGTCGGGGAATTCGACTATATTTCGGTGGACATGGAGACGTGCGGGTCCGTCACGAAGACAGTAATCATGTGTGTATAGCAAAAGAAAATATCCAGTCAAAACAACGACTAACCGACAAGACGGCTTCCCTGTCGACGACCATACGGAAGAGATCCATCTGCTCGACACAGAGCCTCAGGAAGTCCGGGCTCGGCCCCGCCAATCCGCCCCTGACATCCTTCTCCATCCGCAGCACGAACTCCACAGGAGAGGCAGCAGAGGCTCTCCGGATCGCCGCAGCCACCGCACGCGCGGAGGGAAGGAGAAAGTCCTCGCTCTCGTCCCCACCTGGGGCGGCGTCCACGGTTGATGACACGGGCCGCGCGGCGCTCCCCCCCGCAGAGAGCTCATCTCCATCAAATGCCAACGCCTCCAGACGCGGCGGCGAGCAGCGCACTTTCATGCGGCGGTGACCACCATGGCTCACCTGTAGCCGCGACCAGTCGCTGCAGCGGCAGAAGACGAGCGGATAATGGAGCCGGAGCTTGGCGGGGGCGGGGAGAAGCAGCATCTTCCCTTCCCGTCCTCTTCCCGCCGTTGGGCGGGGCCTGCAAAGATCGAAGAGGATCGCCCCGTAATGCCCCGCGATTTCCAGGGCCGAGCTACCAAGCAGTCAAGAAATGGGAGTGATGGAAGAAGAAGAAGACTCTGGATGGGGTTTCAACGGTCAGGGGCAGACCAGAGCCGAGTGAGCCAACTCGGATCGGATCGGACAGATCGGCCGATCCGCAGAAACGGGGATCGGGTCGAAATTATAAGGAACGAATTTGTCTCAACCCCCCTAAACTAGTTAAATTAATATCCAGTCCCTCCCTGGAATAAGCGCTTTTGAGGTCATATCACGTGGCCGCCGGTGGCTTGATTAAATAAAGCTAATGGCAGGCTTACTGTCCTATCCAGGGTAATTTTGTCGTATGCCACGTGGCGAGACGTTGGGGGCACGCCGCACGTGTCGGCCGACCGTTCCTCGGGCGACTTACAAATGCGGAGTATTTTTTTATATATTTAGTTCATATTACGTTTTCAAAAATAAATACGATTTTTTTTGTCTCTAGTCCCGGCTTCTTGTGGTTATTAAAACTTAACCCTCGTTGATTTAAATGCACTAGTTCTCGTCTCTGCATTAGCACGACGTCAAGACTAGTGGGAACGTGTAAAGAATTACAAAATGCCCCCCGCTCCACTTGTAACCCTTATCTCCATTGTGTTTCAATCCGTTGCACAATTATACGGGAATATAAAATAAATTTAAAAATTAGTGGGCAATTTTTTAAGAGAGAGAATAAAGTATAAGCGTGCTAAATGGCAATAGGTGGGAATGCATGTAGACGCACAAAAAGCGGAGTTTTTTAAATAAAAATCTCCAGAAACTTCCGCATTGAGGGTAAACCAGTAAATGTCTCTAATGTAAAGGGTTATGAAATAATGTTTGAGATGAGGAGCACTTATTAGTGAATTGGCCAGATTAGTTGGAAACGGTTACTCCACCTTCCGGAAGCGGCCGAACATATTTAACCAAGAAGGCGCGGGAGAGAGAAAAAGATCTCTAGAGAGAGAGAGAGAGAGAGAGAGAGAGAGTACAAGTTCCTTCCTCCACTCACTCTCTACGCCTCCCCTCAAATACGACACCCCACTAACGACAGACGCTGTCACGTCGGTCTCTCTTCCTATATCTCTTATCTCTCGATCTCTCGACTCCTCTGAGAGCATTCTTATCTCTCTTTTCCGCTGGCCTTTAAGAACACCTGCTCCTCGTCTCCAGAGAACGGGTATTTGAGCGGAAGTTGCCGGGAAGCGCGGTGGAGAAGGGATCGGACCACCTTTCCTCTTCTGTTTCTGGCTCTTCGGCCTTCTCCTTAAGCAGATTCCTGTTGGTTTGTCCAGAAACAGCATTGTTCGTCCGCGATAGATTTTTGGAAAGACGGCTAGATCTTTGTTGAGAAAAGGTGCGCCTAGCTTTACTTTTCTCCTTCTGCGTTTGCAGGTGACGCTAAGACGCCTGTGATCGGTTTGTGCTCGTTGCCCTGTCATTTGCTTTAGCGTGTTTCTACTGCATAGAATCGTCTTCCTTTGTTTTGGTTATTTACTTCTTTCCATGATTGCGTGTGTTATATGATGCAAATGACATGGAGGCTGATAAATACTTCTTTCTATTTGCAAACCTTACGTGGAAGAGGGATCTCGTAGGCGTACTGAGTGATCGCTGTCGGGATTTTCAGCGTAGTTCATCAGATCTTACTCCTGGATACGGTTTGTGGATTCACATGACATTTGAACTTCTCTGGCATTGGTGTGAAATAAGCCATTCAGTCTACTCGTCTTGTTTCTTCGACATTGCGTCTAATTTGTATTTAAGAATTCCATTCGTATTCTATGTGTATGATTAAGCAGAAATGTCGTTGTTATCCCATTCCCTTTGCATCAGGTGGAAGTTATCATTCTGCGTCTTTCGTGGATTCATGAAGCTTCGGACTTTTTTTTCAATGCAGTTAGTGTGATGAGAATTTATTATTGTTTTCATTTCATCCGGATCATTTTGATAATACCTTAGGCGTAGAGGTTGCGCAAACGGTGGAACCTTATTCGCTGTGTAGTTTCTCACTTGCAAACCTTCCTCGACTTTACTCAAAGAAGTGATTCTACAACTAGAAAAGCTTCATACAATGGATAGCAAGTGTAGTGCGGTTTAAATACTCTCATGCATTTATGTAGGACACAATCATGCGCGAAGGATTCTTATGCTTTTGGCATAGAATCCTTATAAAAATAGTTGAATATTTTTATGCTTTTGGCATAGAGTGAAGGATTCTTTTGATCCTCAACAGGTTAGATTGACAAGATTATTTAAGCGCTTGAGAAAGATTATGAATCAGAACATAGGAAATAGTATCGTCTAGAAAGGCTGCGCTGTTTAACTGGGTTGGTTGATATCTCATTTGTAGAATACTACATTTATATCCTTAGAGCGGCAAGAAGAAAGGAGTCAGAGATTAGGAGAACACTGCTTCAAGGCAATGAGTTACAATGAGCTATGGCATAACAATGGAGCAAAAAATAGTCTAAAAATTGTGCAGAGGCAAAAAATAGTCTAAACATTGTTCAATTAACAGAACAACGAAGATGGAGGACGGAAAGAAAGGCCTGAATCCATTTTTCTTTCGTGCACCTTTCTCCAATCTCACAACATCATAATGACAGTCAGGTTACGAAAATTTTCAATTTATAATTTAGTCTTCTTCAGGCGTAGGTCTAACCACTCTTTCACATTGATAGTTAATAAGTACGGTGAAGACACTATGGACTTACTTTATCATTATGCTAATCCCCAGAGGCTTGCAGTAAGAACCATCATCCGAAGGTCTTTCTATGATGCTAATGGACAAGCTGAAAACCTACGGCTGTATAAACTTAGACATTTTTGAAAATTTCAGTCGTTGAATTTACAATGTTCAGTCAAGCTTTCCTGCAAAAATTTGACCGGAAATTCTCTCAAATAATTCAGGAAATTGCATTTTAATCATTTGCCAGCTCAACCTAAGTCTACCACATAGAGTTGTCCGTTTAATGTAGGGCTGCATTAAGATGTTAAGTCTTGTGGGATTAGCTCGCAACATTCTTCCACGAAAATCGGCATAAAGTTTTCTTGGAAAACTAAATCTGTTGAGTGACATTTTGTTTATGTTGTAGCTTGAGATTGTACTTTCAGTCAAATCTTGGAGGGATCTGCTTTCCGTTTAATGTCATTACTATTCATGTATACATCAGAGTAATACTATATAATACCATATTTATTACTCAAATGAGGAACTAATTTTTTTTGGTAGTCCTACTGATCACTTGATCTTCTGTTCTACTTCAGGTCCTGACTATCAAGACTTTTGTTTCAAGAACCATGGCGCCTGCTTTCTTATTACATAAATTATGCCATTAAAAAAAGTGGAACAGTTTCTGGTGAATGGATCTCATTCTTACATAGAGTTTTAATAGTCAGATAATCATGGCAAATCTTGGAATGCTTGGCCGCAGGTTTCTATTTTATGAATCCTTTGGCTGACAATGCGATTGACCATATTCTGATTACTTGTCATCGATATTGAACGTTGTTTGCTCTTCTGTTCCAACTTGCAGCATACTCCTAAGAAAATCGAATGAGAGTGTGAGGGTTATTATGATGATTGTCATTGGAGTGATTTTTGGTTTCCTGCTTGGAATTTCCTTTTCATCAGTTACCATAACAAAGGTACAGAAGGATTACTTTTGTTTCCCTTTTATCATTTTACGTGTGTAATTTCTTAAAGAGTTCTTATTCTCACTGTATGGTACAGCTTCATATCCGGCCCGGCATATTCTCGTATATTACACAGAAGAACTCGGTTATATATAATCGCCAATGGACAACTGTGAGGAGCCAGAATAGGGATAGTTCGTTTCTTAAACCCAGTGAAGCACCAAAGGTATGATAACTGTGTAGTGATCCATTTTCGTCAAATTTTCACTGTAGAAAGTGGTATCAGTTTTGAGATTTTCATGATGATCGATAATTGTTTTCGAAAAAACATCATGTGTGCCTTTATCACTTTCATACTTTATCCTCAAAGTCTTAATCGGACTATGTAGGGGCAGTTACACTTTTCTCGTTTTAATCAGAAAATATTTAAGCATCACCTTGCCAATGTTGTCGTTAAACCCAGTCATATGTGAACATATATACTGGCTGAAAGGTTCAAACGAAAATTATTACCAGTTGTTCTGGTGAACACTCGTGGACAAACATTCATGCGTCCCTAGGATTGACTTCAAAGTTTATAGAGGAACGAGAAATCTAGTGATTGCATTGAGCGCACGGTGTGTATACATCTTGTCTCTGTATTTTCTCTGCAAAACCCTCTACAAGTCCTCTCCATCGCAACTAAATATTATAAGACAGAACAGATGGCTGTTTATATCTACTATCAATATTATAATGAATTAAATTCATAATTAAAATGATCAGTTAATAAAAATACCATAATTTTCACCACCGTAGCTTTGACTTGGATGTGAAATATCATAACGGTGATAGCGAGATATTTCTTATAATATTCTAGAACAATAGGAAAAATGTCTCGGTAAGACTTTTTTTTTTTTACTGCTTGAGAACCTAGGACTATTTTCTAGTGTTAAACGGCGCAAGAACTGTCCTTTAACACAGTTAAATTCTCTTGGTACAGGAAACATCTTTTTTTACCACATTAATTTTCCGTTAGGTATGCTACCACATTGCCCCTTTTCATATCCTAAAATTTACCGAATCGTCATTAGTAGACGGATCTAATTGCTCTGTCTTGGAGCATCCACTGGATCCTGATATGCCCTTTTGTTTTGCCCTTGCCCACAGATTATACCCGCTTCTTGCCTATTATCTGGGTTCCAAAGTATCACTTTACAATTTGGAGACATCTTTACTGTAGTGCCGGTTAAACATGCTATCAGATTAAACGGTCGTGAAATCATACATTACTTCTGTAGGAATTAATTCTAGCGAATGGTGTTTCACGTGAAAGGACAAATTACGAATTACAAAGGAAGACATGATTTTTATGCAAAACAACCCAAGAATACATGATTTGTATACAACTGCTTCAAGTTCATAGTTAGAACATCATAAGGAAAATATGTCCATCCAGACAGTGACTTTATTATACACTTCAAGGCTTGGTTTCCTCTACCTATCTACATTTTTGTGTGCCAGTCATCACATTCACTCCACGCTATTTTCTCTTAGAAAAGAAGGGGTGAAGTTATTTCCCCTGCAGAGATTTCCGACTCTTTCTCTGTCATCTAGAGTCACTAGCGAGCAGAAAAAAGTATATATGCCTAGTAGGTCCTCGAGCATTTTTTACTTATTTGAATCGTTCCGAAATTTTTCACTGAAACCAGTGTTATGATATGCACATGCTATTCTATTTATTTACACGCTGATAGCCTTTTACCTAGTATTCGCAGTTCATTTGCATCTATAAATTCACAAATAGGGAAGTAAATGGGAACCACACTCCGTACAAACTGACAGTGAGAAAGGTTGGTAAATCGTAGAAAAAAAGTTCATTTGGACGTTCAAAGCCGAGAGGCTACTAAACACAATTCAGGTTTTGGTAAACTCAGGGCTGTTAGCCCTCTCAGCCTGAAAAAACACGGAATACTCGTTCATCCACAAGGACTTATTTCCAAATAAGTTGCCAAGAAATAAGACTATCATAAGTAGGAGATTATAAAGGATGATCATGACGCTCTAAAACGGAAAAATGCCACCATTTTCACTTAACCCCCTAAGCCCTGAGAAACTTCACAACCGAGACAACAAGTTGGAATAGCAGAATATCATACAGATTGTCTGGGTATCCTCGTCTAATATTAACTGCATGGACGCAAATTGGCTAGTCCCCACCATCCATGCGTCAAATGAGTTCGATGTCTTTCACCCTGGGCTTCAGCTCCGCTTGGAGGCACCACAAACCCTCATCTGGTCGAGATATCCAGAGAAGAGCCTAAAGGCCAATGTACCTCGTTACATTTTTTATGACACGATTTCTTTCAGACACGGTGAAAGGATTGGATGAAAAGGCGATTTTTTTCAAATATAGTTCATAAGAAATTTCGATTTTCCTTTGGAATTGCCGGAATAGCGTCCCAGTTTTTTCCGCATCTCCCGTACTCTGTTGCAAACTGAACTTTAATTATGTCGTGGCCGCAGATTTATGTTCCTACGAACCCTCGAGGTGCAGAAAGGCTGCCACCAGGCATCGTTGCATCCGAATCAGATTTCTTCCTGCGGAGATTATGGGGCGAACCGAGTGAGGTATGATTTTCTCACTGAATTCCTTACCGTACGAAGATAATTTTTCGAATTTGTTCCCTCACTTTTCTTTAATGAAATATTACAATTACCTCCACCCATTTCTCCTCATCAATGCGACCCTATTAAGTGTTGATGTACTCGAGCAACAGTATATTATGCGTTAGTGACTGATGGGCTAGAAAGAAAACGACCCCATTTCTATCAACATGATACTTCACGAATCTTGGTGAAATTTCTTTTAATGCGGCTGAATTTGCGATAGAGCCGCAACATGGTATATTGCACCGCTGCAATTCCATTTTACTTGATGATGGAAGATGTCTATTTTTACTGGATGACGTCATTTTAATTTTCTGAGCAGTAAAATATTCCCAAAACTGATGGAAAACTCTATCATAGGTGAAGACCAAGGCAAATATTAGAATAGAAAAAGTGAATTGGTATTCCAATATTTTGTTTCTTCTATTTTTTTCATCACTCAACCAAGACTTGAGAATTTTCTGTCTATGGCTTTAGGTCGGGATTCTATTCTAAATGGACCTTTAGTTTATCTGGTATCTGACACTACAATCATGGGAGTGGACGTGCATTCAATTTTTTTTTCCAGATGGTATGGCAAAATATATGAAAATTGGGGTTTCAATCTATTGGAAAATAAATAAGAGAAAGACCCCGTTGCAGGCAGAGGTAGGACGAAAAAAACCAAACAAGTGTACGTAGGATGGAGAAGGAAAGAAAAATAAATAAGAGAAAGGATGAAAGATTTGTTAGAGAATTATGTAGCAGCAAACAGAATTGGTTGGCACCAACCCCTCGGATCCATATATAGAGAGAGAAAATTGAATTTACGTTCAAATAAATTCTTGCACCGAGTTCTTTTTTTTATTATTTTATTTTTTACCAACAGTTTCTAAATCGCTGCTGCTCTCATGTGAAACATTTTGATGTTTGAACCTCGAGCGTGATTTATTGTTTTTTCAATGTGAAGGACCTTCAGAAGAGGCAGAAGTACCTTATAACGTTCACTGTGGGATATGACCAAAGATACAACATTGATGCAGCAGTTAAAAAGGTCAGCACGCTAGATGTTACTGACGTCATAGGGCTTCTAGACGTTGACGACGATCTCTTTCGTGGATTGCCTCGCAGTTCAGTGACAATTTCACTATCCTGCTGTTCCATTACGACGGCCGGGTTAGTGAATGGGACGAGTTTGAGTGGTCCAGGCACGCTATTCATGTCAGTGTCCGGAAACAGACTAAATGGTCAGAACCGTGCTGCTCTCTCGTCCCCTGTTGATCATCAATAATTATTTTCCATGTGGTTGTCTCTAACCCTACATTTATCCACTAAGGTGGTTCGCCAAACGATTCTTACACCCAGATATCGTCGCACCTTATGAATACATCTTTATTTGGGACGAAGACCTCGGGGTTGACCATTTTGATGCAGAAGAGTACGCACATTCAGCCCTCTCTCTCTTTCTCTCTATTTCTTGTTCGGTAAAAAAAAATTATATTATCCTTTTTTGGAAAAAAAATTGCGCCCAGGTACATTAGATTGGTGAAGAAGCACGGTCTGGAGATCTCGCAGCCTGGTCTCGAGCCAAACAACGGCTTGACTTGGAAAATGACTGAACGGAGACCCGATCGTGAAGTCCACAAGTGAGAGTTCCATCATTCCATCCACCTTCCAATAATTTCCCTCACTTGCCCCACTACTGTTCTTTAGCGTAGAACTCAAAATAGTATTTTTATTTATTTTCAAATTATTTAAACAGAGAAACCGTCGACAAACCTGGCTGGTGCAAAGACCCGCATTCGCCTCCTTGCGCCGGGTACGAGCGGCTTACTACTGCTCTTATCATCGTCATTCCCATACCTCTCTCTTTACCCTTTTCACTTCGTATGATTTTTATTTTTATTTTTTAATCCACAGATTCGTCGAAATTATGGCGACTGTTTTCTCTCGAGATGCGTGGCGCTGCGCATGGCACATGATACAGGCATGTGGGCCCTTCCCCTCTCGCACCCCTTTCGCTTCTGATGGTCTGATTTCACCGTCGTTGACTGCGGCTTGCCCGTGCAGAATGATCTGGTTCACGGATGGGGGCTTGACTTTGCCCTTGGCAAATGCGTGGAGGTGATGACCTTAAATCTGGCTTGGTCAATTATTTGCTTCTCCGTTGACCTCCGTTGGCAAACGTCTAAAAACGTATGGATCTGTGTTCTTTTGGCAGCCTTCTCACGAGAAAATAGGGGTAGTTGATGCCCAGTGGATCGTCCATCAAGTGGTTCCTTCTCTTGGGAACCAGGTAATGATAGTTGCTTGGCTTTCACTGTTTCCCGCCAGACGTTACCGAAACTTGGCCGTTTCCCAGCACTTTGGTTGACTTTTCGTGATCCACAGGGCCAGGCAGAGAAGGGGAAGGCGCCATGGGAAGGGGTACGTGGGCTTTTTATCCATTTCTAGAATTTCCCTTCCTATAATAGCGCCTATGTTCTAAGTAGATGATCCCTAAACTCCCATTTTGTTCCCCAGTCCTTGGAAATTTTCCTATAATAGTAGTCGCCTCCTTATTTGGGACGAAAAAAGGGTAACTGACTAATTTTCGAACCCCACACTCCTACTAATTAATATTTACACCCATAAAGGTTTATCTGAGCTCTCCTATGATACTGGTTAAGGTCCGGGGGGGCTAGATGACGTATTGCTTTTGGCCGTTAGGTGCGGGAGCGTTGCAGAAAGGAATGGACAATGTTCCAAGCCCGGATGAAGGACGCGGAAGCGGCATATGAAGAGAAGTTGCGGACCGCCTCACAAAGTTCTACTCACAGCTAGGAAAATATTGCTCTTCTTTGTTTCTCAGCGCCATCATCTTCCAATCTACCAAAGGTGCAGCAATCTCTCTCTCTCTCTCTCTCTCTCTCTATCTATCTATCTATCTATCTCTCCACCGCCGATTCCGTCGATTGACATGGGCGCGGGCTTTTGGTTCAGGAAATTGTTACGGCTCCATCGCTCGAAGTGCTACCTTCACGGCTACTCCCGTCTTCACAATATCACTGAAAGATTGTCTAGTTTGAGACCCAAATAGGCGGCATTTTCGAGTAAGGGGGGCCAATTGGCCTCTCTCTACTCAGCGATTCAAGGTGCACACCACCTCACACACATTATAATTTTTCTCCAAGTGCGATTACCTTCCATTTTACATGAATTTCCCGGCAATCGATGTCATGATCCTACGTCGTGCTTAGCCCCGATTCCGTCAACAATTCCGTCAACATTCCTACCTAAAATAGGAATGCTATGCTCTTGTGCACGAGCAAATATCCTGAAGAAATCTCTTCGAGGACTATCATCTAGAAATCTCGTGATGCACGTCAGAAAAATTTATTTTCAGATTTTGAGGAAGAAACAGAATGAAATCGCCGGCTGAGAGCCCTTTATTTTTTGGACCAGAGGAGTTAGCATCAGCATCCAATGTAGGTTATGATGGCAAAGAATAATCTGATGATGTCGAGCTTCCCTGAGTCGCCTCATTGTAAAGGGTTCTTTTTTCTTCTTTTTTTTTTTTTGATAACTTCTGAGTAGGGAGAGGGAGCTTCCTCAGAGGCAGCAATGGCCGTTTGCCTGCCTGATTAAAGGTAGCCCTTGGTTATTTGCTCCTGCAGTTCTTGGAAGTCCCACGCATCATCCACCGAGTATTGCCCTGCAAAAAATAGAAAATATTAAATTATTCACAAGTTAAACCCTGCAAAACATTGTTATCAGAGGATTTGCTCCCTTTTTTTTTTTTTTTTGGAAAGTTTTCTTACCAATTGAATCCCTTCGAAGAGCAGTCAGATGAGCACAGCTGCAGATACAATTTACAGATAAAAAACACCCGTTTAGCACTAGCATTATAGCAGAGAAAAACTCGGGTTGCAGAGAAAAAAAAATAAAAAAAAAAGAATTTCGGGAAGAAAGTAGGATGGAATCAGTAGGTCGAGAGATGACTGATATGAACCTAGCATGGCCTTTTTTGCATGTTCTACCATGTTTTTGATACGCACCAATGCCCTCCAAAGTATCATAAACTCTAATGGACTCTAATCATACTGCCTGGTTTAATAGGTGCTAAGATTATCACCGTATTAAATAAATAAATAAATAAATACAAAAAATAGCAGCGAACAGACACCAAGAGACCTTGCACTCGTTATTTCCGCCACTTTAAACAGGGAACGTGAAGGTGGAAATAAAATAAACCCTCAATAAACCCGCCTCGGACTGGGGAGAGCCCCAATGAGAGGCACCACATCGCATCACATCACCCTTACCTGCCAAGCGACTTCCCAAAATCTGCACACAAAGAGCGTATGTAGGTCCCTTTTGAGCAGCTAACTCGGAAAATAAGATCCTGCCTGCAGAGAACGCAAACACCGCAAAATAACAATAAATAAATAATTAATTAATGACGGCCCATGGGGACAAAAAAAAAGAAAAAAAAGAAAAAAAAGAAAAAAGAAGAAGCATAGAAGCATAGAAGCAGCCGAGCACGATCTTCAAGGCATTCACGGGGGATTCGGCAGAGTGAAAGACCAGGCGGGGGGGGGGACCTGTCTGCCAGGCTGCGCTCGATCTCAAACTGGAAGATGGATATCCGCCTCGGGGACAGCTCCACCGTCTCCCCTCTTCTGGCCTTGTCATACATCCTTTCGCCCCCCACCTGTACAATCACCAACGAACCGTGACCTAATCGAAGCAAGCCTCTTCTACCTGATGCTGACCGCCAATGCGCATGCTCTAGCATACACCATTCTTCATATGCATGATCATGCCCGGAAGGGCCCATGGCGTTTCCATCCTTCTCATGGTTGCCTGAGCCATGGCGGGCCCCGGGCAGCTGCCATTTTTGGGTGCGTTTTGCCCAAGAACAGGACGAACCCGGCTCACCTTGATCGCCGAGAACATGGGAGGAACCTGCCATATCTCCCCACAGAAGGATGCGGCGGCCTTTCTTATGTCCTCGTCTTTGATGTGCTCCCACGGCTCCCGCTGGATGACCTGCCAAGTGTCATGCCATGAGCTCTGTCCAAAGAAGCGAGTAGATAGAGCCCATGCAAGTGTATTATCCTCCTCCTCCTCAGAAACTTGCAGCATTTCAGATGATTTTGGTCAGCTCACAGGATTTATACAGATCAGAGTGATAAATATTCCTAAAAATGGCATTAAAAATCCCTCTTTCAGAGGTTTTTTTTTTTAAGAAAAAAAAAACATACGGGTGAATCGGCATCCCAAGTTGATGTGGCCTCTCCTAATCGGAAGACCCCGCTGTAGCCCTTAAACATGGCTTGATACCTGCAGAAACAGAAGATCAAATGAATCAAGAACATCATGTAAATGAGTATGCGCCTTTCAATGACCAGTCCAAAGGGCTTCCACTTGAGGGCGGGCTCCAGTGCCTATATATGGGAATTTTCTGTCTCTGTTTACTTGAATGGGGGTGATGCTTTAATGCATGATTATTATTATTATTAACACATTTTTGTGCAAGAAGATCATAACTGAAGAACTTCTTAAATAAAATAAAAAAAATTCTTCTTTTTGTCCTGCCCATGAATCTCTTCCAGATTATTATTATTTTTCCCTTAATGAATTATATAAATGTTTTTTGGGAGAAGAGGAATGAGAAAGAGAGGACCAGATCTACAGTATAATCAGTAGGGAGCAGAGCGAAGTACCTGTCGACCACTTTGGTCGCCTTGCCCACGCAAACTATGAGCAATCCGGTCGCCATGGGGTCAAGGGTGCCAGCATGGCCGACCTACAGCGAGGACTTTGACTTTGACTCAGAGATCTCTATTTTTTTTTTTTCAAAGCCAAAGAGATGGGAAGATTTCCAAAAAAAGGGCACCTTCTGAACCTTGACCAGCCGCCGCAGCTTCCCACAAACGGTAAATGAAGTCCATCCTGTTTTCAGGAGCAACAAGAACAGTGATCAAGTCAACCAGGGAGCTGATAGAGACCACATTCTCAACAAAGTAAATGAGGGGAGAGTTCATGGCAGATATTCCCATGATCCAAAGTCTACTCCCACTCAACTCCATCAGAAGGCCGCGTGATGGCCCTCTAATTCGGGTAACCCAATGAGAAATTGCTTCACACTAGGATTTCCTTAGTTCTTCCGTAAAATTATTATTATTATTATTATGGAAATGGAGGATGCTTTCAGTACTAATCTCCTCTTCATGATTCCTATCTCCTCCTCCTCCCTGTTCTTCTTCTTCTTCTTCTTCTTCTCCTACTCTCTGGTGTGATCTACTGCAGAATTTTGAGAGATCCTGGCGAAGAGAGGAAGAAATGGGCTCCAGAATTCAGAAGCCGGATGCCCTGTTCATTCCTCCTGCAATGATCATCCTGCTTCAAGAATCATCAACCATGAACCCCTCTCGGGCTGGTGCTCGAGTTCCCGCAAGAACAAGCCCTTCTCTCTCTACCCTTTCTGGAACTCTGAGTAGGATTTAGCAGCTCACCCTTGGGTTTGTCCACCAGGAGCACGGTCCCCGAAGGCCCGTCCCACCGGGGCGGAAGCCCCTTCTTCTTAGATGCCAGCCACGGCTCCCCGGCAGGGGCGCCGCCGCCGCCGCCGCCGGCACTGGGGACTTTTTTCAAACACTTGAAGAACTCCTCCACCTTCTTCTCTGAGACGGGATGGTCCGCCGGAGCTGCCGCCGACGCCTTCTGATCGAAGAACACTAGCCCCCTCTCGTCCTTCCTCCCGCCGCTGCCCTCCTCCGCCTCCGCCGCCGCCGCCGCAGGCGTCGGCGCTGAGTCGAGGAACGCTTTCTCGAGGCTCTGATCAGGGAAGTACTTCTTCTCCAGCTGGTAAACCATCCGGTAGTGCTTCTCCTTCTCCCAGGGGAAGGCCATGGCGTCGTAGAAGTAAAGCTCCTCCTCGCGAGCGTGGAGCCTCGGGAAATCGACTATCTCCGGCTCGAGCTCCACGAACTCCGACGGCCCCCTCGGCCCCCCTTCCCCTTCCGACTCAGAGTCCCCGTACAGCCGCTTCTCCCTCTTCCGGTAGTACCTCCTCTTGGACCTGTCTAAGGCCACCGGCGCATCTTCTTCTTCTCCTTCTTCTTTTCCTTCTTCATCTTCTTCGCCGGTGGGCAGGGCGCGGGAGGACGCGGCGGGGGCCTCGTCGCCGCTGCGGCGGCGGCGCCGCCGGGGACGGGGGGGAGGACGGTAGGAAATGAGCTCGTAGTAGAGCGGGTAGGGGGTGGCTGAGGAGAGCAGGCGGGGGGAGGGGGAGGAGGGTGGTCGGCGGAAGCAAGAGCGGCTGAGCAGCAGCGAAGAACCTCCGGCAGCGCCGGCGGCGGCGGTGGCGGTCCGGGAGGAAACGAGGAAGAGGGTCCTCGTGGTGGCGGCTCGTGAGAGCATTTCCCGGTGACGGTGACGAAGGCCGCGAGCTTGGGGGAAGAGGTCCTCCGGCAGCAAACAACAACGTCGGCTACTCTTCTGGTTTCAGAAATGGCGTTTGGATAACAGATAGGAGGGCAAACTGGGAATTCCGCGCCTTTAGGATACCCGGGTGGCATCTACGTAGTCTCTTCGTTGACTTCCTGACCTCCTCTGGTCAACTGGTTTTCCTCTCAAACACAACTATCCCCATGAATAAAGCTTCCACCCATTTCACACAGACACAGCTAGATATATCTATATATATATATATATATATATATATATATATATATATATGTATCAAGAGAGAGAGAGAGAGAGTGTTGATAAAATATCAAACTGATATATTCTCAAAATCTATCATCAGGGTCCAATTGGGCTACTATTAAATCAAAACTTTTAATTTCTCTAAAATGGATGGTCTCTAGTGATTCTGATTGTCTAAATTATCTTCCTTTGAAAAGTTTTGAACTTTCATATCATAAAGGAACAAGAGGTTCACATCAGTATATTTTTTGTCCTTCATTGTTTTGGGCCTCTAGCACTTTGTGAGCTCTTATTCTCGTACATTATAGAAGTAAGTGAAAGAACTCAAGGGTCCTATAAAAGGGAACTTAGTTGCTATAATTGGTCTCTTCTATGGTACTTGAATGAGTAGTTTTTGACTACAATTAGTCTTTTATCATTCTCTGAATTGGGCTTAAATGAAACACATCTAACTTTGTGTCACCTGCCTTTGGTGTGAGAGTTTGTGTGACCTACACTTGAGGTAATGACATTAATCAAAATCTTTCTCATGCTTAAGGTCTAATCTTTGTGGAAAAATCACTAATTGGGATTGCCTAGCCCAAGAAAGCACTTTTGGTACTTACAACCTTCATTCAAATGGCTCTCTTTCTACCTCAAGAGTTATTCTCCATAATTTTACAAAGGATGATGATTTTCTTTTAGCATCCCTTAGTGTGATCAAATTTCTCTTGAGCACCAAAGAATACTCGCCTTCATCTTTGGATAATATTCATTATACTGCGCCATCAAAAAGGGCATAAAATAGCAAAAATAGAACTTAAATTATTGAGGTCCAAAATATCGACATTGGGTTCATTTACTCTTAACAGAATTATATCCCAACTTCAAAAATTTTAATCATATTATCGATTTACAGGTGAGGGGGGAAAAAACAACGTATGCTGTATAGATTCCATTTAAGACGGTTCTCACTCTTGGTCATGAGTGTGTGAGTAAGAAGTTTCATTGAAGCTTTACACTGTCCAATCGTCTAAAACGCTCCACGTACCCCAAAGAGGTAATGGAGGACCTAATAGTGGAGCCATTATCTTAAAATGATTCAAAGGAAAGATGTTGCATTATAATTCCACAACGATATTATACCCTATAATTTTATTGAAAATGGGGCACCCAAACATCCTCATTTATTAAAATAAAAATTTCCAACAAAGGGTGACAATTAGGGTTTGCCAAAATGCACATCAATATCCATTATTGCAGTGGTAACAAGCAAGTGGTTCTGGTCTGCATGAAGATTCGGCGATCGTCGTCCAATCTCAGCAGCATTACAAAGGCAACAAGGAGGCCCTTGGATACACATGCTGACTCATGCACTTCGGATAGCTTATTAGCCCGTTGTTTGGGAGTAATCCCATGAAAGTGGATGATGGAATGAGATGGATGCTTGAATTTTATGATTTTATAATCCCCCCTGTTAGTCAGTACGGTAAGTTGTCGAGCACTAGATGTTTACGATTAACTTAAGATGTTTACGAAGACAAGATCTCTCTCTCTCTCTCACTCACTCACTCACTCTCTCTCTCTCTCTCTCTCTCTCTCTCTCTCTCTCTCTCTCTCTCTCTCTCTCTCTCTCGCTCTCTCTCTCTCTCTCTCTCTCTCTCTCTCTCTCTCTCTCTCTCTCTCTCTCTCTCTCTCTCTCTCTCTCTCTCTCTCTCTCTCTCTCTCTCTCTCACTCACTCTCTCTCTCTCTCTCTCTCTCTCTCTCTCTCTCTCTCTCTCTCTCTATCCAGCCTTATCTCTACTAGTACATACTCCTGATAGATGATTTCCTTAGAAACCTTTGAATGCAGTGAGCCCCAGACTTGATGCCCGTGGGAGCTTCATTAATAGCGTGGGTATAAAAAATATGACGCTGCTCTTGAGTGGGCAGAACTAGTGGAGATATGGACGGGCAGGCTCCTCTCTTTTGAATCCCAGAAGGAGAGAAGATACGGCTTTCAGGCTATCGCAAAAGGACTCCGAGAACTGGGAAGGGGACTCCCCTCTCTCTCTCTCTCTCTCTCTCTCCCCTTCTCTCTTTTGATACGTCTATCCCCACTATGACTCCCACTCCGCTTCTCACTGTCCCGCTCTCTATGCATCAGTCCACAGTCCCCCTCCTCTCCCCACTCTACTTGAACAGGCCAGCAGAAGAAAGTACATTGAAGCAGCAATGGCAGCAGTGAGGTATTCTCTTCTCATGGACTCAGAGATGGAGAGCCGAAGGTTACACCCCTTCTGCCATCAACAGACGAACAAGAAGCAGGAAAGGAAAGCCAAAAAAAAAGGAAGATCTTGCACTCCAAGCACCAGAAGAGCTCCGAGCCGCCAACTCCACACTGATCCCCTCCACATCTCAAAACCAACCCCCGAGGAAGCACCTCCCTTATTCACTCTCCGCCATTGCACCAGAGCTCGAAAGAAGAAAGAATAAAGGTCGAACCTCGCGGTTCAGACTGATAACAGTGAGAAGAACAGCACCAACCCTTCGCAATTAAGAACCAGAAGTATGAGAAATAATGAGGACAATGAAGAGGTCGATCGTTCGGACCAGTCGGCTTGATTCCCCCGCGAGCCTCCAAGTGGGGAGTTCTTCAGATAGGGGACTTGATCCAGCTACTCCTCCAGAGCGAGCACAGGCGGAGAGAAGAGGGAAGGATCAAGGGAGAGACGGCCATGGCGAGGAGGGGGGAAGAAGGAGAGAGCAGTGGTGGGGGGAGGGAGAGACAGGGAGAAGAAGGATTGGAATTTAATATGGGGGAGGTGAATGCAAAGGAGGGAACAGGGGCCGCTGCTTTTGCTGGCTGTTAAAGGGGGAGGGGGGGGGCTGCTGGGCACGCCAACTGTGGAGCTCTACAATGATGTTCCCGCATGCAGGTCTCCTTCTGAAAAGGCCGTCCCAAGTGGGGTAGGGTGTGGTCTCTAGTGTTTCATGTGGCTTCTCACACTCACAGTTAGGGTGTCCTCTCTCTCTCTCTCTCTCTCTCTCCCCTATCTCTCTCTATCTCTCTCTCTCTCTCTCTCTCTCTCTCTCTCTCTCTCTCTCTCTCTCTCTCTCTCTCTCTCTCTCTCTCTCTCTCTCTCTCTCTCTCTCTCTCTCTCTCTCTCTCTCTCTCTCTCTCTCTCTCTCTCTCTCTCTCTCTCTCTCTCTCTCTCTCTCTCTCTCTCTCTCTCTCTCTCTCTCTCTCTCTCTCTCTCTCTCTCTCTCTCTCTCTCTCTCTCTCTCTCTCTCTCTCTCTCTCTCTCTCTCTCTCTCTCTCTCTCTCTCTCTCTCTCTCTCTCTCTCTCTCTCTCTCTCTCTCTCTCTCTCTCTCTCCCTCTCTCTCTCTCTCTCTCTCTCTCTCCTCTCTCTCTCTCTCTCTCTCTCTCTCTCTCTCCCCCCTCCTCTCTCTCTCTCTCCCTCTATCCCTCTCTCTATCTATCTACCTATCTGTCTCTCGGTCTATCTATCGATCTATCTCCTTGTCCTACTATGAACAGTTTAGACGATTTAACTAGGAGAGTAGGAGATGACAAAGGGCGACCCTAGCTATGTGGGGAGATCGGAGATTGTAGGGGGAAAGGCTTGAAGTGTCGACCTCATTAGGTTTAATACCTTAGATGGGTTTTTTGGGGAATGAGTGCACGTTGCCTTTTTTTTCCTGAAGAGAATAGTACGAAAGATATTGCATTAAATAAAGTAATCTGTTTTTTGGGGCGTAGATTTTTCTAAAAAAATATAGTCTACTAAATCTAAGTTGCCATCTAAACTTTTTTGTCCTTGAGCTCATCAATTCATGAAATAACTCGTGCATTTCAGTAAAAAATATCAAGTTCTCAAACTAAAATAATAATGGAAATACATTTTGAGATGGGCCACTTCCATAGATACTCAGAGCAATTTAAAAGGAGAAAACAAGAGAACACTATTTTTCTATGACAGATCATTAGAAAACGTAACTACGCAATTAAATCTAAGTTCAATAGATCTTTTTCAGACCAAGGTCAAGTTTCTCTTCCGCCTGATGACCAGCCACTGGATCAATGCGTGCACATTATCTTAGTAAAGAGACCACATGATTAGCTCAATAGACCAAATAATCTGTCTAATTTTGCGGGTTTTGTGCGCCACACCGTGCTGCTTTGACCTTGCCTTCTTTTAGAGACCAGTTGAGCCTAGCAAGCATCGCCTTTCCCCGGCCACCGGCGCTATCGTGCGCTGCGGCGGCGGCGCCGCCAGCGGAGAGTTCCAACCGACAGGAGAACCAAGGCCCGGGAAGGGCGGCGGGGCAAAAGCCCGACAGACCCACCTTTGACTCCCGGCCGTCGGTGGGGCCCATACCGGCGACCGCGCTACTCTGTCTGTCAACTGCTGCCATATTCTCACGCCTAAGCTCAGCCTTTTCCCTCCATTGAAAGCTCAGGAGGATCTCAGGAATCCGAGATGGGCAGGCTCGGATAGCCGTTAAAGCCCATGGAAGAGGTTGATTACCTACATGTTTCCACTCGATAACTGGTGGTTTCGAGCGCCCCGGGAGGACCCATGTGGAGGTCTGCCCTTGCACACATGGTCTGTGCCCGGCTCTCCATTTGTACCGAGGAGAGAGAGAGAGAGAGAGAGAGAGAGAGAGAGAGAGAGAGAGAGAGAGAGTATCACGCGAGAAAGAAAACACTCTAATCATCCAGGTTGGACTCCACCATTGCTGGATACATATCTGTGATAAGGGGTCTAAATGTGGGCTTGCCAGATCCGCTGGGCCGATCTTAGTAAATGAGAGAGAGAGAGAGAGAGAGAGAGAGAGAGAGGCTGCGCGTCGATGCCCGAGAGGTGTACAGGAGGAAGAAGACGAAGAAGAACAAGAAGCAAATGAATATCTTTTCTCTCCCTTTGATTCCCATCTTCTCGGCTTAAAAAAGGTCTTCGCAGATGCAATAGACAGCCAAATCACATCTCTCTCTCTCTCTCTCTCTCTCTCTCGCTCTCACGAAGATTCTGCATTGTTAAATGTGTTACTAAGAGATCACTATACTAAAATGAGGATATAATCTGGAAAGGTACAACGGTGGTACTTGTCCAGAGTAAATTAAATGGCATTATATAGATCAGGAAAAAATCTAAACATTTTTGCAGAGGAGTAGCATCAGTCCGAGGCATCTGCAGCTCATAAGATCAGGTTACGGCATGTCACAATTATTCAACTGCACTTCATGAAATTGTGTGCGTAATTAAGACCTTAAGCTTAACAAAAACATAAGCCGGATGACAAGAGGCATCACCGATCATCAGCACGCACCCGGTCAAAGTTGATCGATTTACAGAACAAGCCTGCCGGGGGATTCAAGATTCACAGACCCAAAGAGCTGCGATATGTCGCTGTGCTTGCGGATGTGATGCGGGCATTTGAAGAGCAAGTCCCGGGCCTCATCGTAGCGACCCTCCTGAAAGAAAGACTTGAAGATCCTGAGATATGTCGAAGAAGATGGAGATGATTTCGGAGACACTGCCTTGAAAAATTCTCGGGCATCTTCCACGGTCCCAAACTTTGATATGTATGGAGCAAAAGGCTCCCCGTGTGGGGGGAAATTATGCTCCTTCATGGCGCCGAGAAGCTTCAGCGCCTCTTCAAACTTTCCTTCCCCAAGAAGGCTCTCGATCAGGAGCTTGAAGGTCGCCTGCCATGGCTTCACATCCGCCCGCTCCAACATTTCAAGAACCAAAGCGTGAGCAGCGGACACCCGGCCCCGACTGCACAGGCCTTTGACCATGGCGTCCAGGAGATGCCCATCAGCCACATGGCCTTTCCCGATCATGTCTGTGAAACAAGTCAACGCCTGGTCCACCTCACAGGCTGAGCAGTGCCCGTGGATAAGAACTGTCCAGGTCTTGAGGTCGGGAACGCAGCCGACCGCCTCCATCTCATCTAGGACTCTGCGAGCTTCCTCCAGCCTCTTCGCCTTGCAAAGCCCATAAACCAGCTGGCTGTATGTGATGTTGTCCGGGTCAAAGCCAGAGCCCTTCATCTTCTCCATGATCTGCTCTGCTTCCTGAAACCTCCCAACACTGGTCAGCGATCTGTGAATCCCGTCGTAGACAGCTTTCGACAGAGAATGGCCATGAGCCTCGTACGTGTTCACCACTCTGAAGACCAACTCAAGGTCTGGCTCGTCGGCCAGCGAGATCTGCCTCAGCAGCAACGCGCAGTCCTGGAGGGACGGCTTGTAAGGCCCTTCCATCATGTACTCGTAGAGCTGGACGGCTTCCCTCAGCATCTTACCCTTCTGGAACCGCCGGGAGAGCTTGACGTAGGTGTCGATGTCCATGTCGTGCCCTTCTCTCCTCATCTCACCTGCAAGATCCCAGAACTCCTCAATGGCGCCCTCCCTTCCGAGAGCCCTCGCCATGGCATTGTACGCTGTTGAACCATGCTTGTAGTCCGGCCGCCTCGCCGCCCAGCGGAAGAACCCTAGAGCCTTCAGCGGGCGTTCTCTCACCTCCCTCAACACCTTCGCCACATTCGCCTCCGACAGCACGAGCTTCACACTATCCATTTCTCCCTCCAGGGCCTCAGTCCACTCTTCCGCGGCGTTGAGAAGGTCCACAGTCGTGCGGATACCTTCGTCAGCCATGGCTTCTTCGGAGGCACGGGATTGGAATTCAACCAGAGCGGAAGCATCTCCAGGCATGCCCTGCTTCTTGAACGAGAGAAGAAGGGTGAGGTAGGTGCCCCGATCGACGCCGTGGCCTTCCTCACGCATCCTCTGCGCGACGATCCAGAAGTCCTTCGCCCACTCCTTGCTCCCCCCCAATATTCTCAGCATCAGATTGTAAACGGTGCCCGAGGGTTTGAAGCCATACCTCTCCCTGGCGCAGTCCAGGAAGTCGATCGCCTTCCGAGGTGCTTTCCCGAGCCTTTTGAGGACGTAGAGCACCGATTCCTGGCTTGGCGGACCGGATCCCGCCGGAGGAAGCTCATTATCCTCCGTCGGCGAGATCGCCGGAGAGGACAGCTCGTTGAGGGAGGAGAAGCGCCGGCGGTGGCCGGAGGCGGCTTGATACTCCGGCAAGGAGACGGGACTGGAGGCGACGAGCGGCGCCAGGAAGGTATAGCGCGAGGAGAAGCTCCGGCAGCGGCGACGGCGGCGACGGCGGCGCGGATGGACGGGGAGAGGAGAGTCGATCCTCCCCGAGCAGCTCTGAACATTTTGCCGGTGACGAGGAGAAAGAAAGGGGGATGGAGGTAAGGGCTTTAGGGAAGGGTTTAGACCGAGTTCGACTCGGTTCGACTCGGTGACCAGGAGTCGAATCGGTCAGATTGGTCGATCCGGAAAGAGATCGAGGGCATTAATAAAATAAAAATAAAAATATTGATTCTTCGTCTTGCAGAAACCCCCTCCTCCTTCCTCTCGTCTCCCCCTTCCTTCACCGAGCCGCCGCAGGCAGGAGCGGGCTGCGGGCTACTCTCCGGGCGTCCGGTGGATCTCCTTCCGGCGAGGCCGCCGGCACGGGTGATCGATCGCGAAGAACTCGTGCACCGTGGAATCGACCTCGATTGAGCTGCATCCCGGCGAAGGCTTCCTGATCCCTATCTCCTTCATCCGCGCTCTGATCCTCGAGGCGTCCTCCGTCCTGCCGGCAGATGCGTAGATGCTCGACATGGTGAGGTAGTCTCCGCTGTGGAGCGGCTCAAATCTCGAGATCTGGTTCAGCGACTCTTCCCCGATCTCGACTTCCCCATGGATCTTGCAGGAAGCCAGGAGGATCCTCCACACGATGGCGTTCGGCTCGACGGGCATGGTTTCGATGAACCGGCGCGCCTCCTCGATCTGGCCGGCGCGGGCGAGAAGATCGATCACGCAGCCGCAGTGATCGATCCTCGGTTCGATGTCATGGATGCTTTTCATGGAGTCGAAGATTGAGAGGCCATCGGCGACCAGGCCGGCGTGGCCGCAGGCGCAGAGGGCGGCGAGGAGTGTGACCTCGTTCGGCCGAACGCCCGCCGCAAGCATCGAGGAGAAGAGATCCAGCGCCTCCTCGGCCCTCCCATTGCTTGCCAGCCCCTGGATCAGCGCCGTCCATGAGAGCACGTTCTTCTTCGGCATCTCGGAGAAGATCGCCATGGCCGAATCTACGCAGCCGCACTTGGCGTAGAAGTCCACCAAGGCCGTCCCAAGGCTCACGGTGAGCTTCAGGCGGCTCCGCCGCACGAAGGAGTGGACCCACCGGCCGGTCTCCAGCGCGCCGGCGGCGGCACAGGCCGAGAGCACACCGACCATGGTCACCTCGTTGGGCTGGACACCGGCGAGCTGCATATCGCGGAAAAGATCGAGAGCTTCCCTGCAACACCCCCGCTGGGCGTACCCAGAGATCATGGCGCTCCAAGCTACGACATCTCTACTTGGCATTTGGTCGAACAGGGCGCGCGCCTTCCCCAGATGGCCGCATTTCGCGAACATGTCCATGAGAGACGTCGCCAGGTTGGTGTTGCCGCTCCTCATCTTCTTCCTCTCCACGTACCTGCTGATCCATTCCCCGAGCTCGAGCTCCCCCAGTCTCCCGCAGGCGTTGAGGACGACGATCAGGGTCGCGCCGTCGAACGGAGCTCTGGAGTCAACCATCCGGCGGAACAAGTCAACGACAGCGCCCCACTCCCTGAGCTTCGCGTACCCCGCGAACATGGAGTTCCAGGCGACCAGGTCCGGAAGGGATATTCCGTCGAACAGCCGGCGGGCGGCGTCAGCTCTGCCGCAAGCGGCGTACATGTGGATCAGAGAATTGTGCACAAATTCTCTGGAGGAAAGCGCGAATTTCACCGCCATGGCATGGATCTGCTCGCCGGAATGCAAGGACCTGAGCCTGGAGCAGGTCTTGAGGATGCAGGAGAAGGTGAACTGATCGGGCGGTGCCGCCGGGTCCGCCAGCATCTGGAGGAAGACGGCGAGCGCCGCGCGGGGAGAGCCGCCGGCGGTGAGGCCCCGGATCATGACGTTGCAGGCGGCAGCGTCAGGGGCGGGGAGTCGGTGGAAGGCGTCGACGGCGTAGCGCAGACCGCCGGGGACGGAGAGCGCGGCGGCGTCGAGGAGGTCCTCGACGGCGGAGCGTTGGGAAGGGAAGAGGCCGGCCTTGATGAGGAGGCCGTGGGCCTGACGGAGCTCCTCGAGGGTCCGGCATTGGCGGAGGAGGAGGACCGGCCGGTGAGAATCTGCCGGCGGAGACAGTCGGTCGGCAAAGGGCGGCGCGTTCGCCGCCGGAGAAAAAATGGCGGCCATGGATTGAGAGCTCTTCTTGCACACAACAGGTTTGCAGACTTTATGACATTATACTTATCTCGGCTTACAATTTATTCTCCAAATTTTCTTGTTTATTCCCTTACCCACCTCCATTGAACCATATATAATAATTCTATTAGCCTATCATTATTAATCTATACATGACGAAGATGGCGGTTAATTTATAAAAAATATTAAAATGGTAAGATAGTTGAAAATTAAAATGAAAGCATATTATTTTCTCTAAATCTACAATAACCAAAGAAGGGATATTTTATGTAGAATTGTCTTCAAAGAAGTAAAATGCTTATTTTGAATTGGAGGATCACCAAAATGGGGGTTTTCCTACCCAAAATACCATTATTTTTCTCCCAAAAGTAAATGCTAGCATCTTGTGCATCATTGGAAACCTTATATTAGTATGGGTCTTGCACCATCATTTATGTGCACACAATTCCAATTGAAACCATTGTAAGGGGAAAAAGGTGACAAGGGAGTAAAATAAAAGAGGAAGTAAAAACTACATCCCACTTAGTATATAGCTAATATGCATTTTTATCTATCCCTAATTTCTCAGATTTAGACACCATATTCTTCATAGAAAAATCTACATTCTTCATGCTATCTTCCAACTTATTTATGATTCATCCCCTCTATCAAATTAGCATGTAAATAAGTTTAATTCATTTTATTATCAGCAACCCAATGCATGATTGTTTTGCTCTCTTAGAAACAAAAGAATAATAAAATATGGGCAGATAAACTCACTACATGTTTAGAGAAAGATTGAGAGAGAAAGAGAGTCGTTGAAGCCATATTAACCAAAGTAATTTAAAAGGTGACATCAATTTATAGGTAATAATATATTTTAACATATATTAAAGTAAAAAAATTAGAAAATAATTTTTCATTATAAATTTTTGAAGAATGAGGTGAAAGATAATGCCATTGAGTTGCTATAGTTTAATATGCTTGTACACATTTACAAATAGCTGTGTTTATGATGTTTACTTAAAATTGAGCACAAAAGTATATAATGGAAGATATCTTAGAAATATATAATGTTGGAGGATGTAATGAATGCATCAGAATATTAGGTGTAAAAAGGGTGCATGTTGTTGAGAGATTAGCAATAAAGAATCTTACATATCACTCTGCAACCTAAAGCCTCTTGACATCACATCTTATGAATCATAACTATTTATGTTGATATATGTGTGAGTTTTTCTTTTTAGCAAATTAAAGAATATTTTTGTTCATATTAAGTTGTCTCATACATACATTAATTTTTTTACCATCTTATCCCATAGTACCCATGTCTATTATTTTAATCTTCTCATTTACTTTACTTTTTTATTATTTCAATCATATATTATCCTTATGGTCTTTAGTTGGTTCATTGTCTACAAGGCTTGTTTAAACCTTTTGTCCCTCTATAAACAATATTCATTAGTCCCTATAATCCTCAAACTATGTCTTTTTCATCACCTAATGTAAAATATCATACTATTTTCAGAAATTATCTCAAAATTTATGTTGCAATTATCATTATTCTTTGTTGTAAAAGTCCTTTGTCTACATGTATTGAAATATATATATATAGGTATATAGATATGTACAAAGTAGTCTACTTACAACCATAAATATTACAATGTTTACAATATGAATTGAAAGTATCCATGAAAATATTTTTTTACCAACAATATAATTTTTTGTAATATCTTAGAGATTTAGGGATATATAGAACATAATTTATTGGACATTTAGGGTTTGAATGAAACATAATATATTAGATTGCTAAGAGTTGGATAAAAGTTTTTTCATAAACCATTCAATATGGGGTATCTAACTTTTGTCTACCATTTGAGCTTTCCTTGAGCATCTTCTTTACAACTTGTTAGTTTGACCACTCATGCTTTGTGACTTTGATAGAGCATTCCACTTTAATACTTTTTTGGCTCTAATTGAAAAAGATAACATAGAAAAATACTTTTATTGTTCAGTCAAAAGGCATGAAGTTCAGAAGCAAATGAAACATGAGCATGTGTCTCACAAAGACTTGGAAGATACCCAAGAAAGATATATGAAAAAAAAAGAGAAGGGTATCAGATTCTTTCTTATCTTTTCAAAAGTTGGCCATCAACTTTCTACATCAAATATTTGAATGATCTAATTTTGACTTGTCAAAGTTACATTGATAAAATTTATTTGATAATATAAATTTATTTAAAATAATTGTGAAGATGTCTCATGAGCTAAATATGTCATCAAGGAAGACATAGAGTGTGTTGTTATAGAGAGAGAGAGAGAGAGAGAGAGAGAGAGAGAGAGAGAGAGAGAGAGAGAGTCTTAAGTTTAAAAACATCCCCTATATAAAGGTAGAAGAGTTGGAAAGACTAACAAAACATCTGGCTGCAAAGATGAAACCTCACCGCCAACAACATGTTAAGTTTCTTATCGATAGCCTCCCAAGTACAGAGAGTGAAAGAGCCACAAATACAAGTGCATCTACTCATCTATCTTCTACTGAGGTGGTGAGACAAAGCCCTCGCTTCCCTAACCTTCATGCCATATTCATCAATAGTGGGAGCTCTCAAGAAGACTTGTCAAAGTTTGACAAGCCAACGGAAAACAAGGTCATTGAGGAAGTCCAGAAGAAACCACTTCAAAAGGGAATTGATGAACAAGCAGAGGAGTTCATCCAACGAAGGAGGAAGTTCTTGGAGTTTCAAAAGCTTCTATCTACCAAGACAGTGTAAGTCAAGAGGATGATGTGTACTCTACTATTACTCATCAGCCATTAGTTTACATATCAAATAAATGTACCAAGTAACCTACATACTTGCGCTTGCATGGTTTGAACAATTTGTTTTTAGTTTATCATGGATGGCTATTCAACTTTTATGGTGTTCTAGACTATGTATGTTTGCTTCATGAGATCTTCATAAAATAATTGTTTCAAGTATGGTTCAAGATAAGAGTCAATTTCCAATAGAGTTTATCTTTCTACAGTATGTAGTTAATATGAATGTACTTTTATTTAGTTTTTATATATACCTTGAGGTTCATAATGCCATCTTCTATGCTTGTTTTTGAGAAAATCTCAAAAGTAGAAAAATCTTTAGAAATCTAGAGAGCTATATGGTTCTAAAATACATCTACGGTTGAATTCATGGGGAATAGATTAAAAAGATAATTTTTTAAAATGAGGGCTGAATTGAATAAAAAGAATCCATTTGACACTTGTTTTGGATAACAACCAACATGAAAAATCAGAGCGTAACTTAACTCTTGTTTTGAATTTTTCAGATTTTGTGAATATCTTATTTAGGTAGACATAATTTTCTTGTATGCAAAGGGTAAACTCATCTCTTGTAATCATAACTTCTTCATATGATAGACTACACGTCATTAAAAATGTAACCAAAATAAAATCACCCAAAAAACTCTTTCTCATATTCTAGATTGTCTTCTTATATCTTCTATTAGTAGTGATATTTGCCTCTCTTTCACTAGCGCCTAAGTCATAGAAAGGTTGGATTATTAATACCCTTCACATCTCTATCATGGCCATATGCTTAGTAATTCAAAACCAATAGTGGAAATTCATCATTATAGCCACGCATTGATTGAAGTCAAAACCCTAAAAATATTGTTTCAACATCACTGAAGCAACAAATATAGAGAGAGAAATGTGATACTTACTATGAAAGCCCAAAATATAAACTACTTACTACACGATTGTGAAGCCTATGAGGCTATCACACATACATAACCATCACAATTGATCTCTCTCTCTCTCTCTCTCTCTCTCTATATATATATATATATATATATATATATATAGATAGATATCATAACTGTATAGTTCACAAGTTGAATGAGGATGCCATTTTATGTGGGATTTTTCATGTTTGAATCAAGACTAGGCCGTGTACAAGATCTACAACCTTAAAAGAGGCTTGGCCTGGGCCATTAACATCTTACTGAGCCTTGCATTAACCCCAGTGCTACCAACCACGGTGACCGCGAACATCATGTGATCAGTTTGATGCCCAGTTGAAGCTCATTTGTTATCTATTTTTTCATTTTTTCTAGAAAAGTGGGTTGGGCTCACCTAGCCCTCAAATGGGCCGGTTCTCATTTAGACTCAGCCCGGCCCACATCTGTTCGAACCACCCCGGTGCCTATTTTTATTGGACGCAATTTTGTAAGCTTGTTCTTGGGCCGATTATTTGACAAGTGTCCAACGACGGCGGTTTGACAGTCACCGTAGGTTAACAGAATCTAACTGTCCACACCAACCCACGTCCTTCTTAAATAGATAGTATTTTTGTATTTATTAGGGAAATAATTATGCTCCTACCCTTCTTTGGGCTGGAATAATTATTCTAAGCTTTCTAAGCTTCTATTTATTTAAGAAGGACGTGGGTCGGTGTGGACGGTTAGATTCTGGGAACCTACGGTGACTGTGCAACCGCCGTCAGCATCGAGTCAACGGCTGCGAAGTCTCGAGGAAGCGGCGCTCTGGCGATTGCGCGCCTCCAGCATCAGCCGCCGACGTCGCCGCCGCCACGTCACCCATCGTATGGCGGCATGCTTACCGCATTCGTGGCCGCCTCGCGGGAATATTTCAATGATTTTGGGCGTCAAAGGTTGTTTCCGTAAAGTTTTGCGTCATTGATCAGTTCGAAAAATATCTCTCTCTCTCTCTCTCTCTATTTTCTCTCTCTCTCTCTCTCTCTCTCTCTCTCTCTCTCTCTCTTCAAGCAGTTCACGTCTCTGCGTTGTCTGGGTCGATAGAGAGAGAGGGGGGAGCTGCTGGGAGGGAACAATTATCCTCTCTCTCTCTCTCTCTCTAGGGAAGCACTTCACGTCACTCTTTTGGGTTCGGTGGAGAGAGAGAGAGAGAGAGCTTTTGGGAAGGCTCTATTCTCCTTCCTCTCTTCAGGAAAACACATCACGTTTCTTTATTGGGTTCGGGAGAGAGAGAGAGAGAGAGAGAGATCCAGAGAGGGCTTCTAGGAAGGCTCTCTCCTGTGTCTCTCTCCTCTTTTAAGGGAAGAACTTCAGGTCTCTTTATTGGGCATGTTTAGAGAGAGATAGAGAGAGAGAGATAGAGAGAGAGAGAGAGAGAGAGAGAGAGAGAGAGAGAGAGAGAGAGAGAGAGAGAGAGAGATAGAGAGAGAGAGAGAGAGAGAGAGAGAGAGAGAGAGAGAGAGATAGAGAGATAGAGAGAGAGAGAGAGAGAGAGAGAGAGAGAGAGAGAGAGAGAGAGAGAGAGAGAGAGCGGCAACAGGGCAACTGGGGGTGGGGAGTAGACAACACGGAGCACGACAGCTCGCGGCGACCAGGTCACCGGTCAGCGTCGGGGGGACGCGTTGGCGTGAACCGCTGGGCAGGGACTAGCGAGTTGACCCCGTCGCTGAGAACGATCCCGGGTCTCAATCTTCGAGTCCACGGCCCATTAGATTACGTTTGCTTAGTCCGAAAATGTCCTCGATAACCGCGCCCGGTCCCGCCGTCCTCGCACCACGCGGTCGCCGCGGCGAAGCTTTCTAACCCGCGCGCTCAGGGGCGGCGCCTCCCCCGTACCGACTGTCTCTCTCTTCCTCTCCCTCTCTCTCTTATTCATACAGCAGCAAGCCCGTGGTTTGGGAAAGAGTCCAGACTCGGAGATAGAGAGAGAAAGAGAGTCTGTCCGAAGAAAATAAATCGCGGGTTTTGCCAAATTTGCGGTCTTTATGCTTTGAATGTTTCCGACTGTAACAAGCGCCCTTCGGTTTCTCTCTCTATTCCTATCTCTCTCTATATATATTTCTCCGTCTCTATGCGTGGAAGAGCGGCGGAGGACGTGAACAGCTTGTGAGGGCAGAGAAGAAGAGGATACCCCAGCGGGCCCTGCGGCCATTATTTGGTCTCCAGAATAATAGAAACAGCAGGGAGGAGCGGCACCAGGGGCGTCTCCGCGGGGAAGAAGACGAGCGACGGAGGAGGGGGATATTCCGGCCGTCGGCGGCCATCCGATCCGGCGGCGCCGCCGCCCTGGTGCCCCGAAAAGGGCGTCCTTTCTGTTCGTGCTCGGAAAAAGGGGGCGCAGTCGGAGTTTAGAGCCCCCCCTCCCCCCCGGATTCTCATTCCCCTTCCCTTTTCTTCTCCGAGGATCATCCCCTGGAGATTGGGGAGAAAAAGGGGGAGCAGATTCTTGTCTGTCTTAGGATGCCTGAGTCCAGCGGCTACTGCAATTCGAAGAAGACCGATGACGTCTGCGATGAAGCCTGCGGCGACGTCTGCGGCGAGGTGCCCAAGCTCTCTCTCTCTCGCTCGCTCTTCGTGTTCTTGGGAGAAATCTCTGCGCCCGGTAGATCTGTTTCCGTCGATGTTATTCCCGGATTCGTGGGTCTCGCCCCCTCCGATCGGTGGGCAGATTTTGGGGAACCATGAGAGACGATTTCTTCCCGTTTTCTGGCATTGCGGGCATGAATTTCCGCCTTCGATCTCTCATCTTCTGATTCTTTCCGAATGTGTGTTCGTCTCTGCGCAGAGGTCGTCCAGGAAGGGGGGGATGAACATGACGAGGAGGCTGCGCTGTGTTCTCGGAGGATTCGATCTCCGAGCGCTGCTGCTGCTCTTCGTCCTCGTGCCCTCCTGCATCTTTTTCATCCACCTCCATGGCCACAAGATCACCTTCTTCCTCCGCCCGCTCTGGCAGAAGCCCCCGAAGCCCTTCAACGAGATCCCCCACTACTACCACGAGAACGCCTCCATGACCGAGCTCTGCAAGCTCCACGGATGGGGCGTCAGGGAGACCCCCCGGCGGGTCTTCGACGCCGTCCTCTTCAACAACGAGCTCGATATCCTCGCCATCCGCTGGAACGAGCTCCTCCCCTACGTCTCTGAGTTCGTCCTCCTCGAGTCCAACTCCACCTTCACCGGCATCAAGAAGCCGATGTTCTTCGCCCAGAACCGGGGCCGCTTCCAGTTCGTGGCCCCCCGGCTGACCTACGGCACCGTCGCCGGCCGATTCGTCAAGGGCGAGAACCCGTTCGTGGAAGAATCCTACCAGCGGGTGGCGCTGGACCATCTAATCAAGATCGCCGGCATCGCCGACGACGACCTCCTGATCATGTCCGACGCCGACGAGATCCCCAGCGGCCACACCATCAACCTCCTCCGCTGGTGCGATAACATCCCCGACAAGCTCCATCTCCAGCTCCGGAATTATCTCTACTCCTTCGAGTTCTTCCTGGACATGGAGAGCTGGAGGGCCTCCGTCCACCGGTACCGCTCCGGCGAGACCAGGTACGTCCACTTCCGCCAGACCGACGTTCTCCTCGCCGACGCCGGCTGGCACTGCAGCTTCTGCTTCCGCCGCATCAGCGAGTTCATCTTCAAGATGAAAGCCTACAGCCATGTCGATCGGGTGAAGTTCTCCTATTATCTGGACCCCGGAAGGATTCAGAGGATCATCTGCCAGGGGCTGGACCTGTTCGACATGTTCCCCGAGGAGTACACCTTCAGGGAGATCATCAGCAAGCTCGGGCCGATCCCTCGCTCCTTCTCTGCGGTTCATCTCCCCGGTTATCTGATCCAGAACGCCGACAAGTTCAGGTACCTGCTTCCCGGGAACTGTCAGAGGGAGGAAGGTTGAGATCATCTGGGACTGGCGGCGCCGCCACCGCCTCTGATTATTTGTGGGAAGACCTTGCTGTTCTTGCCGAGACAGAGGGAGTGCAAGACCACCATCATCGACTGTGGGAAATGTTGCTTCCCACTTGGAGAGCCGCCGCCATTTGCTCCAGCGTTGACTCCCTACCCCCCCCCCCCCCTTCTTTGAGCACCATGGCTTGGCGGCGCTCATACCCTGCCCGCTCCCCCCATTGTATCTATCTTCTCCACCCGCTTTCTCTTCTCCGATTGATTATATTGCCGATTTATTTTCATGGGCTTGCGCCGCCGCAGGCTCTGCAAGATGGGTTGTTCTTTCTTCCATCAAATCTGCTCCATAATATGTGTGTGTATATATATAGGTTCAGTGATTTTTCAGAAGTTGTTCGTGGGGTCTGTTCCTGCTTGACTGCAGTTGACCCTGAATAGAAGTTGTCTGAGATGAGAGATTACTTCAAGTGGGTGGGGTCGATACCATGATCTGGTTGTGGTCAACCCCGGTCGTATGAATTGGTTCAATCGAGATGGGAGATCGTTCCGAGTGGGTCAGACACCTAGGATTGCGGGCGATCCCAGATGGAAATAATCCGAGACACGGAGAGTAGTGTGTCAGACGGTTATAGCTTCATAAGAAGATCGGGGTCAACCCCAGGCGGAGATTACTTGAGATCGGTGAATGCGTCTGGCGGGGTGCCATCCCCCATTTAATTCTGGTCAACCACTATTAGAAATGGTCCAAGATTATATATGGATTGTTTCGAATTCCATAGCCGTTGACCATAAATGGAACCAATTCGGGAATATCGGATATCCCCACCCTCCGCTACGTAATATCCAATCCCGGTAAACCCCCGACCACCGAGAGCAAAGCGGCGGCGGGCTTTCAAAGGAGGACAGGGACACGCCGCTGTTTCTGTTTTCGGAAAGGGTTCCGAGAGGCCAGCTGTCTCTAAATGGTCAGCTTGACAGCTGTAAAAGTCAACGCTCCAAGAATTGCCAACTGGGTATCCTCTCTCTCTCTCTCTCTCTCTCTCTCACTTATCTCTTCATTCGTCCATATAATATCTCTGATGTGTCGCCGTCAGCCCTGTTCCTATCACCGTCTTGGTGATGCCCGGAAGGGAGGAGGAAGAGTATGCTACCTGGAGCCAGCTTACGCCTTGCAATATTAAAAATAATCACAGTAATTAACGTGCATTATTAGCCCAACTGGGCGGGTTTTCAAAGGATCGGGTGACCCCAATTACCTTCGAACAGATTATAAAATCAGCAGTTGAAGTTCGCTTAAATGCAGTTGACATACATTCTTGTTTTGGTGCCCGAATTCCGCCAAGTCAAGCGTTGACTAGTGGGGTTTCATTCCCAGTAACTCTCCCAGATCGGAAAAGTCGTATGAACCATCTGTCATCCTAGTTATCCTAGTTTCCTCTTCTGGGTATGCTGACTTGAGGAAGAGATAGATAGATAGATAGATAGATAGATAGATAGATAGATAGATAGATAGAGAGAGAGAGAGAGAGAGAGAGATGGTTGAATTCTAGCTTGGGGGGCAAGAAAGAAGGGTTCTTGCAGAGGCGAGGGGTATCCGAGGCTGATATTATGTTGACGATAATACCCTCATAGAGGGGGTACGTGGCACGATTTATTGAGGTGTCAGGTGGCTTCCGACCAGAAGCGGAACGGCCGCCAGGGAGTTGCGCTGACCAGGTGGATCCCGAGCCTCCAGGCTCCGACGACTGTTCCATCAAAGCGCCAGTCTGTTCCGGGGATCGCGGAGGCTCGGGTGGAAGACCAGCTCAGCTTCGGATAGCCGAGGCTACTCAAACGGCTTACGAAGCTCTCTGCTGTCTCGTTTCCCGCGCAAGGATTACTTCGCAAGGTGGAGAAGCCCGGCGCTGCTCACTCTGCTTCTTCTTCTTCTTCTTCTTCTTCTTCTTCTTCTTGCAGGTGGTGGTGGTGGTGATCGGGGTGGAGACCATTCGATCGGATCGTTTCCATTCGACGGAGGGAAAATGGCCAAGTATGTGCAGTAAACCGATCATTATCGACGCTTCTGTAGCACGTCAGGGTGATAGTGGTGCGGAGAACGATCGCCTTCTCTCCGGATTCTGGTTTCGGGCGCCGTTGTTCTGGTTTCGTTTTATTTGTATCTCCACTGGTACACGATAATCTCGCCGTAGAACGGGGATTTCACGTGCGCGACTGAGCTTTCCGTCGTGCTCGCTGTGCCCGCTTGAGCGTAGATGGTGGAGATATTATTCACCAGACGCGACGGGTTTGAGATGGCGGATCTGGCAAGTTTACGAGGCGAGATCGTTGAAACTGCGCTGTCACTGTTTGTGAGGAGCCTGATTATCGTTTTCTCTGTGACATCTTCGTTTTTGCTGTCACAACGCTGTGAGGGTTTGACTGAATGCCCTTTGGGGATTCATAGCGTCGAGCTCCTTTAGCTTTCCACTGCGTCAATGCCACATCCCTCGTTGCAATCTTTATCAAACTGGCTTTGTGTTACACAGGAATATCGGATTAGTATTGGATGAGGTGCGTTGCTTAGATTATTACCCTCTGCATATGAGAAGGGATCCCAGTAACTTTGAAGTAGACCAGTGCGTCTCCCAACATTGGGACGTTAACTCTCTCTCGGAGAGATATTCGTCCATTTTAGTATCTGTTCCTCCCAATGTTCTTAAACTCGGAGGAACTTGGTTTGTCAGCGTTGCTTGTCAACATCTATCTGTAGGTCAAGTTGTTCTTCTTCTGGGTCAGATATGCTCTTCTGCCTGGTTCACTCCCAATAGATAGGTGTTCTGTATAGTGGAGGTGCTCGATCCTTTCCAAGTTCTCCCTTTTTCATGGTCATAATGTGCTAGTTATATGGATCCTTTTTGGAAGTTGGAGCCTGATGCTCAGACCAGCATTCGAGTGTGATATTGCATGATATTGGGTTACGTGGATTCGTGGAGATTTAGTTGCAGTGGATGAGGCTTCCAGAATATTGATGGAAGAGTAAGTTGGGGATCATGATGAGTAATTGATGAGAAATATTTCTTCACCTTTTCAGAAGTGAAGAAACATCAAATGTAGAGCGATATGGGAGTTGTTGTGCCACACTGCTTCTTTTGTTAGTTAATGACATTAGTTTCACATTTAAAATAGCTTGATAAGAACTTGATTCACGTTTACTAGTCGCATCAAAATCAACTTTTCTAGAGCTGTTTCTTTTTATTAGTTTATTAATCGGTTCATCCATATGCTCGTCCTGAGCTTCCTTATGGTTGAACCTGTCCCTAATATTGACATTCCATGGGGGGTAATCATGTTATGATAACTTGCTTATGAAGAGCTGTTTTCGATGGTTGTTTCTTTCCCTTTAATTTTCGCACTGAATATGGAGATTATCGGCTGGCTTAATCATTTCTAACGGCCAATGTCGGATTTAGTGGAGTTTTAATCATTAAATGCATTGTAGAACACAATATTCGATGATTATTCTGAGTAATCTCTGGATTTTTTAATGAACTGTCCAGCGATTATCTGGGTTATTTGTCTTTTAGTGTCCAGTGCCATTCATGTTGGATCATAAATAAAACGAGATCCTGAACGTCGCCCATTCCTATGTGTGGATTGCCTCAAGTTTTTGCATCGAGGCTTTAGGCCCACCTTTCAACAACACCACGCTTTAAGGAGCAATGGTGGTTTCGGTGACATAATTAGAATGGAGGAAACGAACCGGGTATTAGTAATATCTCCTGAGATCTATCTTGGCTCTCCGCAAGATATGTTGGATCCTATCTCAACAAACAGCAATGTTGCCCTTTTAATGTGCTGCTTTTAAACTATTAAGTGAAAAATCTGCATGGCCTATATGCTTGGCTTCTTTCCAATAATATTCCTTGTTTTTGCTTTTGGATGGTGGGTTCCTTCACATCACCCAGAGACTTTGATTATCATTACTGATATTATAATGAACAGCAGCCTTGGTAGCAAGAAGGTAAAATTTAGAGCCCCAACATCAGTGTCTTGTAAGGTTCAGGAGAATCAATTTTCAGCATACTTCTGACTTCTCATTATCCCTAATTAACAAAATGAAAGTGAAGTTTATTTACTAAGGGTAGTTGACCCTGAGAAACGTGATTCCCACACTTTAGTGGTCATCGGAACAGTGTTTCTTTCATGATAATCGGCATAAAAATGATTTTCTTAGATTCCAAGAAAATGGACCAAAATGAAATTTCCTCACAGTTGTCTACATTTGGTTATACTTTTGTTTCCTATGCATGTGGCAGTCTTCTAGACTATTTAATCTAATTTCGGAATGACAACGTCATACTGTTAGAAAATATTGCTGCAGATAGAGTTTTTGGATACTTTAAATAATCATGAACATGATGAGACCAGCACGTGGACAAACAAATGGTGATGTTTAATACAATTATAGAGTGTCTTTTCGGAACCAAAGGCATCATTATCATCATGCACCACATTGCTAATATCACCTATCACCTGTCAGTTTTTTTTCACTAAATTCCATTAATTATTATCATTTTTTTCTATGCCTTTGGAAAGAGTGCAATGATCCTACCACAAAAAAATTATAGTGGAAAGTGTTGTAACTATTAGTATGATATACTGGAGGAACTTGTGAGTGTAGAAGTCCTTTAATAATTGGAGATCAATGATAATTTGAAGTAATGTGTCAATCCATTTGTTTCTAAAATACTGTTTTTTTTTTCTGGTGTAATCTAATGCACGTCTGATTTGTGTTGTTTATCGAAGTGTCTGTTCCCGTTTGTCGGTGTCTGTTTTATTCTGCTTTGCTAATGTTGAAAGTGAAGATATAATTACTTTTAAAAACTCATTTTCCCAACAGTTCAAAGATTTATATGTTATAACTTTGCAAGCTGCCTTTTGTAGGGCATGGCTCATTAACAGCCGGGGACTTGCCAAGAAAGTGAAGAACGCTACTGTATTTTCTAAATGTGCAATCAAAGATTTAGGGACCCAAGCTATTCGTGAATGCCCAAAGTGTAAACATCGTGTTGATAACAGTGATGTAAGTTCAGAATATTTCTTTTTTTAGTTTTATTGGTCTCTCTTACTTATTTTCAAATTTACTAGGTGGTGATAGTGCATAGTCCCTCTGTATCATCTTTATGCTCCTTGATTTAATTCAGAATTAAAATCAGGGTTGTGTTATATTCTTCCATTTAACGCATTACTTATGGGTACAAACAGTTCCAAAATCATAGAATCGAGTGAACTATTGCATGATGTTTGATTTACTGAATAAATCGTAACAATGCAAATTTGAATTGTATTGTTTTGATTTCAGCTCTATCTAAACGTCTCGCATAACTTTAAGCCTCTGTGTCTTTGTAAGAATTCTTATACCACTTAAAAGTATTTTATATTTCGGACATTGGCCCTTTGTTAGAATAACAACCGGAAAGTGGTCGTTGTTCTTTGGACAAGCAGCATCTAATTTTCATGCGAATTAAATTTATTAAATTGATGAAAATGACAAATTCCGATCTGACATGGGAAATGGGACTGAGAAAGAGCTTGTGGTTAGCTGTTGGTTTGCTGTCTGCTAACTTGTTAAATACCTGTGTAATATAATTAATCTTTTATATGTTCTATCGTTTCCAGGTAAGCATCAGTAGTGGTGTATGGTGTAGTATGGCATTTGTATGCTATCTAAATAATTGATCACTGGAGCTACGTGGGCTGTTGCTAATGAGATTTCTCATGCCAGAGCATCCGGGAGATGCAGATAAAAACCAGATAATTGACGTGAATTGAGAATGGCTTATTATGAACTGCATGAAATGCGTTGACCTGTTTGTTATTTTATCCAATGGCGACATGAATGTGAAAAATACTGGTCTCATCATGTGGGAGGGGGCTGGAGGCTTTTTAGAAATGAACAGTTCTTCAAATTTAGGAATGTTCTTCAATACAACACGAGTTTAATGTTGCAGATCATTTATGTAGGATCTATGGAAAATAAAAAGCGATTTTTTTTTGTCAATTTCCAGGATTTATTCCCCTTTTGGGCAAGTTTTAGGATGTTCCTCGCCCTCCATCAAGGAAGAACCATAATATCTTCAGATTTCACGTAGTCATGGCTGTGTTCTATTCGTTTCACACCTTTTTTTTTGCCTCCTTGTGAAGAAATAATTCGTTAAGTTATCAATTCGTGGAAATTGAGGAAGGACTGCATCTTGCTGACCTTGTATGAACTTTAAGTAATTTATTGGGGCCGGCTAGCCTGAACTGGTCAACCTCTGATAGGCGCTGACTTTGTTGAGCAGGTCTCCCTTGAATGGCCCGGGCTGCCTGCAGGTGTGAAGTTTGACCCGTCGGATTTAGAGCTCGTGGAACACTTGGCAGGAAAAGTTGGTCACGGAAATTCAAAGCCCCATGTGTTTATTGATGAATTCATTCCAACCCTCGAGGAGGATGAAGGGATTTGCTACACACATCCTGAGAACCTTCCTGGTGAGAGACCTTTCAGATTCTACAGGGCCTCTCCTCTTTCTCTCTCTTCCTCTCTCTCTCTCTCTCTCTCTCTCTCTCTCTCTCTCTCTCTCCCCCTCTCTCTCTAGTTCTTATACTCATGCTGCTTGGCTTGAAGCTTTTCAGGGGTGAAGAAGGATGGGAGCAGCGCCCATTTCTTCCACAGGACGTCGAATGCGTACTCGACTGGGCACCGGAAGCGGCGCAAGATCCAGAACAGGTTTAATTTATCCGACGATCACGTCAGGTGGCACAAGACGGGGAAGACCAGGCCCGTCATGGAGAACGGCGTCCAGAGAGGGCTCAAGAAGATAATGGTTCTGTACAAGAGCTCTAGGAAGGGGTTCAAGCCGGTCAAGACCAGCTGGGTCATGCACCAGTACCATCTTGGGACTGAAGAGGACGAGAGGGAAGGCGAGCTGGTGGTTTCAAAGATCTTCTTCCAGTCCCCGGCGAAGCCGCCGGAGGAAATCGCCATGGACGCAGCAGCGCCAGACGAGCTCGAGAAGCTGGCGGCTGCTGTCTCCCCAAGAACTCCCAAGACGAGCACGCCGTTTCCGCCCCGGGCGGCGGCGAAGAAATGCAGATTCGACGAGGGCGATGAGGATAACAATAGCATCGAGATTTCCGCAGCGCAGCAGGTATTTGCCATCGATTTCTTCGCAGAAATTCGTCAAGCTGTTCATGCAGACGGTCCAGCTCGTTCATCATCCCGCATCCAGCCCTTGCTGCCGTTCTATTCTTGGAGTTGACCGCTCTCAGTTCTGGGCTCATTGCCGTTGATTCTTGCAGGGATCTCGCCCCCCCTTCTCGGATGCAACCAAAGTCAACGCCCCCGAGACCCTGGATTCGGACGATCTGGTCATCTCATTGATGTGTGATGAGGTACTGGACCCGCTGTTTCCTCCCGAGGAGCCAGGACGGAGGAGCCCTCCCCCCTGTTCTTGGAACGAGGCCCCCCTCGGAAGGGACGGCTGGCTCTCCGACTTCCCCGATCTGGACAGCATAGACACCAGCACGCCGCCAGACTTCAATCTCGCTGTAAGATCTCGCTCAATCAATGCATGATCCATTTCAGCCCGGGAATCCTAATCCGCCCCTGTTTCTAAAACTAGAATTTTTTTTTATTTTTTTTGGTTGCAGGATCTGCAGTTCGGCTCCCAGGACAGCTTCATGAGCTGGCTGGACTGGATGGATATGAGGCCTTGACCTGACGATCACAGCTGGGGCCCTCTTTCTTGGGAAGATTTTTTGCCGCCATGCAGCCTGCTTGCAGCGGATGGATGGATGGGTGCACGAGAAATCTGCGCAATTATGAATGTAAACCGTAACTTTTGGTGATTGTTCGTGCTGTTCTTCCCAAAAGTCGCCTCCATTTTGTTCTCAGAACTCGGGCATGATCAAGTTTTTGCCTTTTTTGCTCATCCTGATGAAGCAGCGTTACTACCGCCTCCCCCCCCCCTTCCCGTGCTTGTGCCATTGTCACCACTTTGGTCAACGGCGTGTAGCATTGGCTGAAAGTCAGCTCCCCTCAGAGGACTCAACGGCTGGATGATCAAGTGATGAAAGTCAAATGAAGGCCAATTATTTTGCCATCCCGCCAGCGTTCAAGGTGGCTACCGCGATTGACCCACCAAGAAATCAACCCTCCTGGGGATAACGAGTTCCTTCTTGACACCAGCACTGGTCAACGGGGTATACCGTTGACTAGACGGCTAAAAAACTCACCACAGGGTCATCAGTCAGCTCTCTTCTCCTTACCCTAAACGTAACATCCGGAGTAACAAGTCAACAAAAAGCGCCGACTTTCAGCCTTTGCGGGACCCAGAACTTCGTCACTCGCTCTCTCTCTCTCTTCCGTTGACTTTTTCTACCAAGAACTACAAGGAAAATACAATGAATTTTTTTTTTACTCTCCTATTAAATGATGCTGAATCCCCAGCCGGATCCACTGAAATGGGGACGCCGCCAGGAACTTACTCATGAGAATAACAATCAGGCCTGCAGAATACAGACGAATCCAAGAAACCGCGATTGGAAACCAGCCCATTATTAGTAATCAGCCCGGACCGTGGCCATGGAGATTCTCCAGCATGAGAGATTTACAGGGAGCCAGCTACGGCAGCTCAGTAGAGCTTTATCCTCGTCACGATCTCGCTGCGGCAGATGGGGCAAGTCTGGAGGCTCCTTCCGCACTCGCAGCAGGTCTGCGAGCAGCCAGGCGCGATCACGGATCCGTCAGCCGGGGTTCGATTGCCAAAAAAAGGAATGATCACACGGGCCGACGCTCGTACCTGGTGGCCGCAGCCGAACGCCATGTCCTTTGAGTTCGTGAGACAGATGGGGCAGACCTGTCCGTCGTCCAGCAATAAAAGTCAACCCATCAATCGGTCAACGCAGGTGAATGATCCATCTGGCATCTTAAGCATGGTTCTCGCAGGAGACAAGAATTTTATGGGCCTACCCATGAATGGATGATGAATGATAAACGGTCCTAAAGACTGAATCACTACGTGATTATCACCAGAAATAGTAAATTGAGCAGCCATCCATGCATGGATGATGAATGAAATGGTAATGGCAAGGCATTCATGAAGATTGGGTCCTTACATGATTGTCCCATGAAGCGCTCATAGGAGGAGCAGAGCTTGGCGCCGCATCAAACGCGGGATAGGAAGGTGGACTCTGTTTGGCACTGGTTGACTGAGCAGTTTTTGAGCTGACGGAGGTCAAACCAGAGCCTCCAACGGGTGGGGGGAGGGAGACCCTGGCTGGAGATTTCCCAGTTGGATGTCTGAGGCGGAGAGAAACAAGCAGTGATGAGGAGAAAGCCCAAGATATAATCAATCAGGGATAAAAATTTTATTTTTATTTTTTTGATTTTACCCCAAGAGTCCAAGTTCCAACGTGGCTTTATACTGTGACGGGATCTCCATTAGTGCTGCAAGAGCGAACTCTGTTTCCTTTCTGGACTGGGATACTCTCTTTGACATAATCTCTGTGAAGTTGACAAACTGAACGAGGAAATCATCTGTTTAGTCAACCTTAGAAAGAGCAAAAAATGAAAGCACGCTAAATTATATTCCATATGTTACCTGAAAATTGTCAAAGGTTCTAGCTGGGATATTATCGTCGAATTCCTTCATCATGTCCCAGGGGCCATCTCCAACGCCAACCAAGATAATTGATAGAGGAAATTCACTGCCATGATGGGAAAAAAAAATGTTTTTTCAGGATAGATTACCTCCACAAAAAAAAAGTAAATTTATAACATTGAAAAAACTAAAAAACTGGGCATTCGGTGAATCAATCAAATTAAGATCGAGAAACCAGCCAATCAATGTCCCCAATCCAAAGGGAAGCTGCGTATCTTGCTATTTCATATTGGAATATTCATATGTTTTCAAAATGTCCTTTCGTCTTGGGCTGATTTATTTTTCTCCTCGGATCAGCTAACATGCCTGATCCAAGCTTGTTCTACCTCCGCTGCTCATACTCTCCATGGTTCATCAGCCAGACTCTCCTATTCACTATACTACCAAGAGAGGAGACCTGGTTGAGCGTACCTAGCTTTTACAATAGCCTCTACAGTATTCTGCTCCTGGAGACTTAGTTGACCAGCCATAATATCTACACTTCTTGTAACCTGAGAAAATCAACGCGAAGGGTAAGAAAAAATCAAAGTATTGAGGAAAGCTAATAGCTAACAAACGTCATAATTGAATACAGTCGCCTCACAAAAATGGTTCCACAATAAATTGCAGTCATGAACACATTCATTGGGTTCATAAGAGTGTTGCCAATCTCTTTATTGGGTTTAACAAGTAATGAGGAGAAGCGCCATCATAACCACCCCTGAAACCCTATCCACCGCCATATAATCTAATCCAATGTCGAACCTCAACCTCACTCTTTCTGGAAGGTAGGAATATGCATTAGTTGTTGAACTATAATTACAAACGTTATCTATTATATGACCACTGATATCACAAATTATCGAATTCGCCGATGAAAAACCAGAATATCACCAATAAAGTGATTGTTTTTCCAACTTCCCACCATTTGTTGCAAAAAGAACCCAGCAAAATCATCATCTTGAATTCGTCTCACTGGATATTTCAGAGAATTTAAGGATGTCAAAAACATTGTGCCTCTTTTTCCCCCCACCTCTCTCTCTCTCTCTCTCGGTAAGCCTGAAGCTTGCCGACCAGATGACTCATAGTCTTGCTGGAAGGATCATACAGTTTTCATTCTCTTACCTGACAGGAAGCGCACTGCCATTACATCAACTTGAGCTCCAGAATGGTCAACAGTTCGGTTTAGCACCTTTTTTATTAAGAATACAATTTTCCAGTGTTGATTCTCATCTTAAACGACCAATTCCAGTTACTATGGATCTGGGACTGTACCGAGGCATTAATTACTATATTCCTTTCAGGTAAAACACCGTATCATGTTATATTCAGTTCAAAAAAATGTTGAGGACCATACAACAAATCTGGCAGCTCATCTTTTATCTTCCTAGCCCCGCTCATCAGCCATATCGTTGCAATGTTCCCCTTATTTCTTGATTATTCTGGGGTCCCTTAGCTTCAGAAAGCATGACAATAGTGATGGCCACTCCAACTCGGCTAATTTTGAGAAGAGACTGGACTGTTGACAATTTCTGATCTTGCTCGTCTAAACATTTATATACATGCCAAAACTGCTCTATGGTTGTTTCTTATCCTTTGACATCCGCCTCTACAGAGGTTGGGCTTATCTACCAGACACTTCTCCACTCCTACACCTCTTGAAGCAAAACACCATATCAGCAGTTCCATCTCCGTATGACATCTGAATAAGCTACCTTTTCCAAGGGCTTTGACACCGATCCAGATAAGAAAAGTTTTCCCACTAGGACCAGATCTAACGCATTATGAAATTATTAAACTATAAATAAATTCAACATGGATACATCAAGTGATCTAGGATAAAATTATGGCGACGCGCATAAACCGATGGAAGCAATAAAAATAAAATGAAAATGTTGTGGATGTCTGAAACGCCAGGAACAAAGCACAAAAAGAACACAACAGAAAGTTATGTAATGGTAGTTAAATATTCCAAAACTGATGCATTTACTGTGATAGAACTATATAATCACATGATGGACAATACAATCAAGAGGTCTTAATTGACTTAGAGATGTGACAAAAACGTTCATAACCAATGGTAAGGAGCACAAGATGCAACTCATATTGAAGCTCACTGAAGCACGTAAAAGAGGATGGACAGATGTACGTGTTAAGAGAAGTCAAAAAGAAATTGATCGGGAAAAGTTAAAAAGACAGAACACAGTATCCCTCCACCATCTTTATAATCGCTCCACTCCTTCAAACATCTCATGTATTGATGTTGAGATAGTGAAACCTCCTAGATGCCAACAGGTTCTTAATTGAATGCCCCAATAATTTTACATCATATCAGAGCTTCATTTTGTGACATGATCTGCACACTATATTTCTGCTCACCATGTGACAACACACAAATGATTTGGGTAACAATGGGGGAGTGTGGAAATAATCACACATTAGACAAGTGAGCTAAAATCCTATGGTTTGATAAAATGGCTGATTCTGCTCAGTCCCCATTGATTATATCAGAACTGGACAAATATTGGGCGATATTATAGCATAAACATTCATGCTCTCTTCTCACACACTATTCGCTATTCTCATTCTCTATCATTAGATGGACCATGTACGAGGACCAGATGCTTCACCCTTTTCACCCCTGTAGATGTCGTTCCCAAGATGACAATCAACTTACCACCACCCATGCCCAACCTAATTCCTCGAAAATCTCCACTATGCTATAAAGTAGAATAGAACCATAACAGAAATTGTCGCAGATGAGATGAAGTACCTGTCCATCAGCAATTATCAATAAAACATGATACTGCCCACCACTCTGTTCCACAATTGTCATAGCCATCTCAATTATTGGAGCAAAGGACGTTGGCCCTGAAATTGAAAAGTATAAATAAAATTAAAGAACTGCAATCCCACGTGCTCAACATAATGAAGAAATAAATGTAACTACCAGCCAACCGCAGCTGGGGTGCTATCTCCCTGTACCGCGACAGAGCCTCCTCAAAGCCATTACAAGGCCTGTCATCCGGGTAGAAGCAAAAGACATCCTGATCATGTGTTGATGCTGCCAAAAGGGCAAAATAAGAAAGTAAATAGCCGCTTTCAAATTTGAAGAGCATGAAGAAAAGATGTGAGGGATCACCAATTCCTACCATCACCAAATCCAAAGCAAGGAATGTAGTTATCCTCATCGAAGGCAGACAAGGTTCTCCCAATGATTGATATTGCATGTTCATATGGATTCTGAACGTCTCCAATGCGATGCAAGCTTTGACGGTTGAACGAAATCTTACCTGCAGAGAGAATAAAATCAGGCATATTTCTTTATGCAGTAATTCATTGCATAATAATCACATATTTTAAGAGTACAAACCCGTCCACTCGTTGCTTTTTGTAAAGTCGACACCAACAATGAGATTTGAAGACTCAAGCCCAGCCCTTGCCAGAGCCTCAGTCACCTATAAACAAAAAATAGAAGCCAACAGTTTCAAGAGCTGAAAAGGCCAACACAGTTCACCAAGAGATGATCAACAAACAATCATCACCAAATATGGTAGAGAACATATGCAGTGATTCTACCCGAACATAAGCCCAGCTCCTCCTGTTTCAAGAACTATGGACAAGGGCTGCAGGCTGCAGGGCTGTTCGCCCAGGTCACACATCAGCAGGGATAAGAACATGTGGGAGGCAGGTGCACAGGTTACCCATAAGATGTACCAGTGATAGTCAAGGTTTCACTTTTCTTAGAGAAAGAGAAACATCCATGGACTCTAAGTACATCAACATCCCGACCAGTTTAAGTTAAATTTTATTCATGAGAAAATGGCATACAAAAACAGAAAATGAAAAAAAATTATTGTCTATAAATCAATATCAAAATTTTATGATTATCATCTACACAACAGTTCTACGAAAAGAGTTTAAATGATATCTAAGTAGTTGTGTCACTAAGGGAGAAACAGATTTTATTCTTAACGCTCATTCGTTTCTTATGGTAGTAACACCAAGAATGACAGAATAGGACATGAAACTACTTCATCAAAATTTCACAGCTATCGGCTATCATGTATCTTATGCCAGCTATCGGCCATTCATTTCCCATGCAGCACTATTGAACCATTCAACTTATAAATATTGGAGAAAGAGAAAGATGATTCCTGCAAGATGTTAAATGTCTAACTTCCACTGGTAAACCGGCAGATGCACAAGGGGAAGCAGATGATGGCGGTAGATGTCAGAGACTTTGTATCATGGTTACCAGGAAGGTTTCAAGGAATAAGATAGTATTTCATAAATAAAATAAATCCCCCATTATGAATTTTCTTAGTTAGCTTCAATCGGATATCCTCAGTTTCAAATATAGGAACCCAAATTGACGATATGAGAGAGCCTCCATGTAATCTGTCGCCAAATGAATTTCCATCTCGATCACACATAATATCCCTTATAAATTTTTTCAACGAAAGCTTTTCTAATAGAGAAAACTTCTGATATCCCCACATCAATTGAGCACATAATATTTCGACATTAGGTAAATTTCCTTCACATAAGCTTCGTCTCCCTCATGGTTCATACCTCTTCCAGGGAGTTGTAGTCATCAGCAATCCTCGAATACTTCCTATCCAGCCTGCGTCCGGGATGAGGTTGATGAGCTGGGTAGCTTGTTGTAGGCACGGAGTATGGCACTCCATAGCCCTCATGCTGAGCCTGAGCCTGAGCCTGAGGCTGAGCTGACCGTTCAGCGGGTTCATATGCAGGAGCAGACCATGATGGCTGATCCCGTGGATATCCCCCGCCGCCACCACTACTGTAAGAGGGGAAAAAGGTGGACCTGGAGGAACTCCTGCCAGAATCCTCCCGGGAGCTCTTCCCTCCCATCAACCCGAGAAATCTGCAAATATCCTTCAAGAATACCAAGAGAGAGCAGGCCAGCACAATCCACAGCGCGCCCACCTGGTGACAACGATGTCCGGCACCAGAGGTCGAAGAAGATTACAGGATGAAGCAGCGGTAATGGACCCCCGATTAAGCTATTTTTACCATGAGATTATAAACAGATGGTGCTTGAGTTCATGCGGAGCCTTTCAGGAGCCCTTGTTCGTCGTCTTTAAGGAAGCAATCTTTGATTTCTCTCTAGAGGCGGTGGAAGGGATACTTGACGAGGAGGGAAACCCCGACACGCGTTAACTGGGAAGAAGATCTAGGCGACAAGGTTGATTTGAACTCGTCTACTCCAGATCGAGGCGGCGGGAAAGCGCGGCGACCACGAAAATGAAGAACCGCCCGGAGTAGATTCAACTCAATTGGCGCGCTTCTCCTGAGTCGGAAACCCACAAACGTTGCCTTCCTGATGTCTCTGCCGTCTGAAAAAGGGAAAGAGACCTCTAAAGGGAGGAGAATTCGATTAAAACGTAAAAGATACTCGATCCGAGATGTTTGACTATCTGATGTGACGTCTAGATAAGGAGAAATATCTATCCTGATTTCTTGACCGAGGATAAAAGTTCCAGCAATGACGTAATTGATAGATATTGAGGGCTCGACATCTCTGGAAAACCATGGGAGAAATAGCATCTGATCCACGGAAGATCGAAAACAATCTCACGGCGCATGAAACGATCCTCAGAAGCAAGAATTTTCTGCGTAATAGAAACCGCGCTTAAAAACGGAGATTCATCGCAAAGTCCACTCGTTCGTCAAACGGCGAGGGAGGAGAGGACGACTAAGCCCACCCCTCCCGGACAACGCAACGGAAGATTCGGCGGAGAGGCTCCGTCTAGAAGCCCACAGATCTGGGCCTCCATGCTCAGAAAAACGCCGGCGGCCGGAGATAAAAATGAAGAACGGAACGACAGAGGATGAGGCAAGTAAGAGACGGCTCCGGTAGGGTTCCGGCCGACGCCCTCCTCGATCACCTACCTGGACGGGATCACCGATTCAATCTCCATGCGCCTGTCAAGCTCCCCCGGAAGCCATCCCCCACGACGGAAAAAAGGATGCAGCAGCTTTCCAAGCCCCTTTTACGGCGCTGCTCTCCGCCGCCGTCGCTTGCTGCTTCCCCGGAGGCCGATGGTGAACTGGGCGGCGGTGAAGGGAAGGGAAGGGAAGGTGGGTGGACTCGACCCCCTGTCGGTCGTTAACCGAGAAGAGTTGATGGAGGACGAAATCCTCACGCCGCCTCGCCTGCCTCTTCACGAAATATCCAAACTCCCCCCCCCACCTGTACTCCTGCCAGCGGTAACGCTACTTTTGAGAGAGAGAGAGAGAGAGAGAGAGAGTTAGAGAGAGAGTGTGTTGGGGGCCAGCCCAAGAGCCCGTCTTCACCGACGCTCCCCCCCTCTGGCCCGTTCCCCCTCTCTTCTCTCTCACTCTCTCCCTCCTCTCTCTCTCTCTTCCCTCCCTCGCACGTCTCTCTCTCTCTCGCCGCCCCCTCTCTCTTCTCTTTCACTCTCTCCCCCCCCTCTTCTCTCTCACTCTCTTCCTCCTCTCTCTCTCTCTCTCTGTGTCTGTCTTCCCTCACTCTCTCCCCTCTCTCCCCCTTTCCCTCCCCATTTCTCTCTCCCTTTCTCTCACCCTTTCTCTCCCCCTTTCTCTCCCCATTTCTCTCTCCCTTTCTCTCACCCTTTCTCTCCCCCTCTCTCTCTCTCTCCCCCCCCTTCTTTCTCTACCTTGGGCTGTATTCTTTTATGAGCGGCTGTTGAGCTACCAAATCGGAGCTTGATAAGGGGTAAAAATGCGATGAATGAAACGATCGCTCGACAAAATACGGAGAACCGAGGGTTCCCATGTATAAAGAGGATTTTTTCTGGGCCCGGACCGGATGAAGGTCTGCACAAGCCGAGCCCAGGGCCCGGATCCGTCTGGGCTCCTCCCGAGGGCCACTGAATTTCCGAGTAGTTCCATTAAGATCAGGTGGGTCCCACCTGACTACGGAAAACACCCCAAATTCGGCAACTTAATGCGAAATAACCCCCAAAAAAAGAAATTTCAACCCATCGACAGCTCTTTGCGCTGTGCCCTTCATCATTTTAGCTATGCTCATCTAACGATCAGATCAATGCGTTGATTACACCATGATACTCCAAGCTCTCTATTCCCCCATTCAATTCTATTTTCGGTAATTGCCCACATCCAGAAAGTTTCAACCTTTTAGAGAGAGAATCACGTGCCCTTCAAGCTCTCATGCAGACAGAGAGCATGACTGGTTCAAACCCTAATCCTCTTCTTCTTGTCTCCTCTCCTACTTCCCCTTTTTGATCCATTTGGCTCGCTAGAACCGAACAAATCATGTTCTTTTTTCCTTTTCATGTCTTCATCTTCCCTCACTTAGTGAGGGCACTGGCGCTGATATACTCTTTATTTTCCTCCCCTCTTCAAATCCTCTTAATATTCCTTTCTTGGACGAATTGCTATGATCATCATTGACGCATATTAAGAAAAAATCGTTGTCTAATGAAAGAAGGCGGAAGAATATGTTTAAAATTAAGATAAAATAATTGAATGGTGAAATAAGTTGACTTTTTTTTTTATAACGTACAGAATATGTTTTTAGGAGCCTCAAGCTCTATGATTTGGTTGTCATGAGAATGTGATCCCTTGATGCTGAAAATTTTCAGTGCTTTGCTTCATTCATTTGCCATGAAAAATATTGAACTATATGGGAATTGAAGAAACAAGAGAACCCAAAGAAATCATTTCAGATTAGAAATAATCGAGGAAATAATAGAAATATGCATGAAAAATTGATAGAATTAGGAAGAATATTAGGAAAAAAAATAGCACAAAATAAACTTAAAGAGATCATTGGAACTCCCAAGAGTAAGATGCTGAAAATTTCGTGCGCAAATGCAATAAAATCATCAGCTGAACCAACTCATTTCAAGATGAAGTCCGTTGACCTTGGGGTGGATTATTTTTCGCTAAAACTGTATAAATATATCATCAGAAAGTCTGCGTTGTTTATCTCATTTCTACTGAGCAAACCCATTTCAAGATGAAGCCCATTGACCTTGGGGTGGACTGATTTTTACTGAAACTGTATAAATATATCATCTGAAATTCTCCGTAGTTCATCTCCTTTCTACTGAACCAACCCATTTCAAGATGCATTCCGTTGACCTTGAGTGGATTAATTTTTACCCAAACTATATAAATATAACATCTGACCAATGGAGATGCATTAAGCTGTTGTGCATATAGAATTTTGATTAATTTTTGGGCTTGGGTCAGCATTTTCTATGGACCAGACGATTCAAACGGGATTCACCGATTCTGTCAAATCAGAGATGAATTTGCCTCGAATGAGACGTTTTCAGCCCGAATGTAGGAAAAGATCTCGTCGATATTGGATCATCCAATGCGGGTGTAGATGCCGATCCCGATATTCGAATCAGAATCAGCGGCTTCCGCAGCCCCAGCGCGACAGCCCGGAAAAAAAAAATCTCTCCTTTCGTCCCGTCTCCTCCTTCCTCCCTCCCTATAAATATTTGTCTCTGGGGGATGCCGAGGAAGACGGAGAGAAGAAGGCGCCGAGAGAAGGGAAGGGAGTGGGGATGTCGAGTGTGGTGGATTCGTGGCGGAGGAAGATGGAGGAGGTTGACCGGAGAAGCCAAGCGGCGGCGGGAGGCCTCATGAAGGGTGAGTCGAACCTGCGGGAAGGAGAGAGGAAGGGAGACCAGGAGCCGCCGCCGGCTGTGTCGCCGCAGAATAAGGGGCTTCGCCGGCAGTCCACACTGTCGGAGGCCACGATTTCCATGCTCATGGACCGCTTCGCCCCCTGCTGAAATACCCACCTAGAAAATTATTCTCTCTCTCTCTCTCTCTCTCTCTCTCTCTCTCTCTCTCTCTCTCTCTCTCTCTTTCTCTCTCTCTCGGTTTCCAATGTGTATGAACGTTTGCATGTACATTTGATGGTATAAACATGAAGTATGTGATGAGATTCTCTCCGTGCCTATGCACCCCTTCGTTTCTTTAGAAGCACACGCCTGGGACTCTCTCTCTCTTCCTCTCTCTATCTCTCTCTCTCTCCGGTCCTCACGAGCTTCTCCATTCCTACATGCACGAACGCTTGCCTGCCGTCAGGTGACGACATGAACACAAAATACGTGATGAGCTCCTTCCGTGCTTATGGAACTCTCTCTCTCTCTCTCTCTCTCTCTCGTGAACTTCTCTAATTCCTACGCACGAAATCCACGGGGGGAATGCCCGGGTATCGTTCGAGAGCTCCGTCGCGGCGGGCAAGCTGCCATTTTTTCTCCGGAGATCCATCCGGCAGCTTAGGAGCAGGAGACGCTGTCGGTGTAGGCGGAGAACCAGAGATCCCCAGCGGTGGGAATATCCTCGTGGAGATGCTCATGGGAAGTAACGCTGGCGGCTGTCCCACTTTCGAATAGAGATCTATCTGTAGACTGAACCTACAGCTGCCGAATTTTGATTCACATGTATTTCGCATCTTGGTAGGACCAGGGATGCTGATGCACTGCGTGAACCCTGGCTGCTATTTCCGAATTGGGGCTTTAAAATCAAACCCAAAAAAGAAAACAGGACCAGCCCAGAAGCCCCTCTCTCTCTCTCTCTCTCTCTCTCTCTCTCTTCTGGGGGTCGCCTAAGCCATGCCCATGATCAGGTTGAAGCTGCAAGCGCCGGAAATGAACCAGAAATGGAGAGGAGAGAAGATTGGCACCAAGCACTTGACGATCCATACAGCTTTTCGATGTCAAAGTAGCCCTTCTCAAGTACCCATCCCAACGATGCGTACGGCCAACGAGATTCAAGTTCTAATTGGTCTATTAGTTCCTTAACGAATATGAATCCTCTACTCATTGTCAACTCGTTTCAAATTTTCAAGAGCAATCGGTTGACTAGTCCCGTATTGAAGAAACTGAAAATTTTGACTCTTGATCGACAAGGAAATTGTAGAATCATCTTGCATTAAATTATTTGAAAGATTTTTGGACAGGAAATAGAATACTCAGAAAACTGTTTGAGTTTCATAGCCAATGAACAAGTAAAGTTTTCCCGTATTTAGTAACCTGAAAACTTTGAGCTAGATTGATAATGAGAGAACAGTTTTTCAGAACGATCAATTACCAACATTTTTCAGAGGTTTCAGGATTAAAGAATAGTTAAAATTTGATTAAGTATATGAATTGTTGGAGATAAGCTTGACGTTTACAGGGGATTTCTGTAACAATAGAGCATGACAATGTAATGCCTCCATTGAAGCCTATAAATAGGCATGTACCCCTCGAGATGGGTGTGAAATCAAGAAAGTTACATTTGAATTGTTCCTATTTTTCTGATTTCTCCATCTATTAGGGTGGCGGGCTCCTCTCGTCACCTTGCCCCTCTCTCTCTTTCCCCTTCTTGATTTCTACATGAATAAGAGCGTAAAATTATAAAGCTTTTTTTAAAATATGTCTTCTAGCGCTTGGTTCTGTAATTGCTTGAAAGAACTGTGAGCGACACCTCAGCCCTACAGTCTCATCGCCCATAACAGACACATGTGATATCCCAGCCTCCAAATTGCCCGTCACACATCACTCCTTGACCAATGGTCCTTCCCCTCATAATGGTCATCTTCCATGACACCATTACTCTTTCAACGATCTGAAAACGGTCTTTGCGATGACCATAACTTCGTGTAACAGCTACTCAACTGCTATATGTATATATACTTCAAATGGATGGGTGTACAGGTATGGAATTATAATATCCATCGTGAAGCACTGCATCGCTTATTCCTTCCCTTTACGCTATGTCTTTTTCTCTCTCTCTCTTCTCTCCTATGTGCAAGCTTGCGATATCTACCTTTCTTTCTCACATGGTATCAGAGCCTTCAGCCCCGCGGCACCTACGATCTATGGCTGGCACCTCCAAAGGCCATCCAACCATTGAAACAACCAAGACAGTCCCAAATCCGATTACGGCTGGTTTGTCAATCCCTCTAAAACTAACCAAGGATAACTTCCTATTGTGGTAGACGCAACTCCTTCCCATGTTGAGCAGCTATGGTCTTGACTACTTTTTTGAGGAAGAAGCCCCCGAAGTTAGTGTCGTCAATGAAAAGGGGATAATCACTCTGAACCCGACTTATCAAGCATGGAAAAGATGTGATCAGTCGTTGTTGGCACAAATAGCCTCTTCACTCTCAGAAACTGTTCTTCCATGCATAATTGGTAAAAGGACGTTGAGGGAAGTCTGGGAAGTCATAAAGTGCAACTACTCATCCAGAAGTAAATCTCGAATTATGGAGTTACACCATCGGCTTCACAATACCACCAAAGGTACGATGACAATGGATGAATACATCCAAGACATTCGCTCTATCAATGAAGAGTTCTCAGCTATTGGCCAAGGTATCGATGAGTCTGTCATCATCTTCACGTTCTTACGAGGACTTCTGCTAGAGTATATGCCCTTTGTTGCTAGATTAACTGTAAGATCAGATGACTTAAGCCTCGAAGATACTTTCGCCCAAGTCAAAGCTCACGAAACTATGCTAATCTTCACATAGAAAACACAAAGTCAATCCCATTTCCCTCTAGAGGCAAATCAAGTGAGTAAGCAAGATAAACCTCAAGAGCGACAAGCCGACAAGATCAATTGCGGTAGAGGATGCAGCCAAGGGTGATATACTCTGCGATGCCAACTATTCGGACAAATGGGACACAGAGTCCACGAATGCCATGAGCAATTCAATTGAAATTTCCATGGCTGGTAGACCAACAACCATCAGCCCTCCTGGCAAGCTGAGAGTTAGCCACCTCAGGCCTATTATCACAACGCCTCAAGGTCAGCAGATACATCGTCCTCCTCCACGTGATATCCCGACAACGGCGCCACCCATCATATTACATAGGATGTCACCATTTTGCAATAGTCTGATCCGTACTCAAGCTCCGATCAGCTTCATCTAAGTAATGGCCAAGGTATGCCCATTATCGCCGCTGGCTACTCATCTCTAAAAACAAACCAATGACCCCTTCATCTTCACAAAATCCTTCACGTTTTCAAAATCTTGAAAAATCTATTCTTGGTCTATAAACTAACCTTTGAAAATAATGTTATTTTCGAATTTCACCCTTATTTTTGTCTCATCAAAGATCGAACAACAGGGGAGGTCCTTCTCCATGGCATAGTTAAGGATGGCTTGTACCAATTGAACCCCTCTAGGCATCCTCTTTGCACCATAGTTGGAAAGTGCACTTCCTCACACACTTGGTATCAACGACTTAGGCACCCTCACCTTCGTATCCTTCAAAACATTATTATGAAATTTAGACTCTCTATACTCTATCAAACTTGATCACATTTATGTGACTCTTGCTGCATGTCTAAGGCACATAAACAACCATTCAATCGCATTTTTCGCACAACCTCTCGACCCCTTAAACTTATCCACTCCGATCTATGGGGCCCTACCCCTATTGTCTCTCATTTTGGCTTTCACTATTATGTGATATTTATTGATGACTATAACAAATACTTCTAATTGTTCCCTCTAAAGTAGAAGAATGATCTATTTTTCACATTTTAGCACTTTCATGCTTAGATCGAGCAACAGTTTAACACCAAGTTTTGCGCCCTTTAGTCTGATGGGGGTAGCTAGTTTCTATCACTCCGACACCATCTTCATCAAGCTAGCATTATTCATCGTGTCTCCTACCTACATATCTCAAAGCAAAACGGGATAGTTGAGTATAAACATCATCATCTCGTTGAGACTACACTCGCTATGCTTCATCAAGCTCACCTCCCATCAATTTTGTGAGACGAAGTTGTGGCCACCACCACCTACCTCATAAATAGAATGAGCACCCCGCTTCTTCACATGAGATCTCCGTACGAAGCATTATTTGGTACGCCCCCTGACTACTCGTTTCTTCGTACGTTTGGTTGCCTCTATTATCTGAATCTTCATGCATATGTTTTGAATAAACTCACAGCTCACTCTAAGTGATGTGTGTTCTTAGGATATAGTTCCCAACATTTGGGGTATCAATGCCTCTCACTGTAAACCGGTAAGTTGTTTATCTCTCGCCATGTTACCTTTAATGAACAAGTTTTTCCATATGCCTGTTCCACCTATCCCCCCTCCCCTCCACCTTCACCTGTTTCATTCATTGAATGTATCCTTGGCTCCATTTCTCTCCCCTTTGTTTCTCCTTCTCCGTAGTCTTCTCCACCACTTGGTCTTCCTGAAGAGCGGTTGACTCCTAGTCCCTCTCCTCACCCGGCCGACCTCAGCTCTCATGCAATCTCCCAATCTCCTCCCCCCAAATACCGTTCTCTTCACCAAATATATCAAAGCGCTACTCCTCAACCAACACTTGCTCCGTGTGTGTCTAGCGATACACCTTCTCACACTCATCATCCTCTTCACTCATGTTATGCTACCATAGCCTCCTACTGTCTGAACCATCCTCGCTTGTCGATGCTCTTCAACAACCCTATTGGCATTAGGTTATGGCGCAAGAATTTGTAGCATTACATCGCAATCGAACATGACAACTCGTTCTTCCTCACCCCAATATGCATGTTCTCTGTTGTAAGTGGGTGTACTGCCTTAAGACCCATCCTGACGGCACCATTGATTGCTACAAGGCTCACCTCATTGCTCAAGATATCAGCCAATAAGCTAGATTCGACTATTTTGAAACCTTCAATCCTCTCATCAAGATTAATACTGTCCCCATTCTTCTCTCACTCGCCATCAGTTGCAATTGATATATTTGCCAACTCGATGTCTCCAATGTTTTTCCTCACGGCGATTTAGCCGAGACTATCTATATGAAACAACCTTTGGGCTTTGTTGACTCATCTCGTCCAAAGCATGTTTGTCTTTTGCAAAAATTCATCTATCACCTTAAACAATCTCCTTGTGAGTGGTTTAAGAAGTTCTTCTCATATCTTTGGTTGCTCGGTTTTACTACCTCCCAAACTAACGTTTCGCTATTTTTCCGATCCGATTCGTCTTCTCCCATCTTCCTTCTGATATACATTGACGACATCCTCATTCTCAGCCCTAGTCTTGAGTATATCCTTGTCGTCATTCGCTCTCTTCAAATCATGTTTCCTCTCTGCGATCTCGGACCTGCTGGACATTTCCTTGATCTTGAACTCCTTCCTCATTCCTCTAGTTATCTCCTTTCGTAATCCCATTATGTCACCAAGCTACTTGCTAAGAGTTGTATGCAGGACTCTAAGCCCGTCGCCCCTCCGTGCTCTATCTGCCCGTCTCCTTTTTCCTCGTCTAATCTTTTGGCCCCCTTAGTTTACCAAAGCCTCGTCAGAGGCCTTCAATATCTCATCCTTACTCGCCCCGATGTTGAATTTGCATTCAACCATGTGTGCCAATTCATACACGACCTAAGCCCGACTGTTTGGGCTCAACTAAAACATCTTTTATGATATCTTAAGGGCACTCTTAAGTATGGTCTTCTCCTTCACTGTCACTCCCTTTCTCTTCACGTCTTTAGCGATGTTGATTAGGCGGGCTCCTCCAATGATCGACGATCTACGAGTGTGTACCTCATCTATCTCGGTTCCACCTTAGTATCTTGGAGCTCTAAGAAGTAGTCCACAATTGTTCGTTCCAACACTAAGGCTGAGTATAAAGCTATGGCTAATGCCACCACTGAACTTATTTGGCTTCAATACTTTCTCTGTGAGCTGTGTATTCATCTCCCCTCCATTCTTGTATTTCACTATGACAACATCGGTGCAACCTACCTTGCGGCAAACCTTATTTTTCATGCCTACACTAAGCACATTGAAATTGATTTTCACTTCTTCTGCGAGCAAGTTGCCGCCCAACGGCTGCAGGTCACCTTTCTCTCCAGTCGAGATCAGCCCGTAGACACTTTCATGAAGCCTCTTTCCAAGTCTCATTTTCTCTGGCTGCATACCAAGCTTCACGTGTTGCCTCCATCCTCCTCCATCAATGCTCAGCTTGCGGGGGAGTGTGAGCGACACCTCAGCCCTACAATCTCATCGCCCATGACGGACACACGTGACATCCCAACCTCCAGATTGCCCGTCACACGTCACTCCCTGACCAAGGGTCTTTCGCCTCATAACGGTCATCTTCATTGACACCATCACTCTTTCAACGGTCTGAAAACAATCCTCGTGGTGACCATAACTCCGTGCAACGGCTACTCAACTGCTCTATGTATATATACTTCAAATGGACGGGTGTACATGTATGGAATGAGAATATCCATCGCAAAGTGTTACATTGTTTCTTTCTTCCCTTTACGATGCGTCTCTTTCTCTCTCTCTCTCTTCTCTCTTGTGTGCAAGCTTGTGATATCTACCTCTCTTTCTCACAAGAACAACACTGTTGGGGAGGGCCACCCATGGCGAGGCTGCAGTGGTTGTAGAGTGAGTAGGAGAAGCTCACGAGGCCACCTCGAGGTGGAAGCTCACTATCTGGCCACTCTCCATCTGCCTCCGAAGGCCTTTGGCACTGCCACCGGCGAGCTCTGCCTCGGGGAAGGGCTCGACAGCAGCGGCGGCGGCGATCAGCATATCGGCACAGAACAGCTCGATGGAGAGGTAGGTGGAGAAGGTGGGGATGGTGTGGGGTCGGAGTTGCGGAAGAGTGCTCGTGTTGAGGAAGGTGCCATTCAAGGTAGTGGTGGGGATGTGCAGGCAAGGTTTGAGCAAGGCGGAAGAAGGTGTATAGTAGTTGCATGGCGGCGGCACAGGCAAGTGCAAGGATGCATTCACTGTGCACGGCCATTCCCTGAGGTGGAGGTTGTTAGAAACTCGCCGGAGAGACGACGGCAGTTAAGACGTCGCCGGCGAGATCACCACCGGGTCATAGGAAAAACACAATAGGAGGAACAAGGAAAACTCTCTCTAGATTCTTCTGGAAAACACTCTTGATTCTTCTGAAAAACAAGCTCTTACAGTCCTTTTAAATAAGAGAACAAAGAGGGGAAAGAAATAACCGTAAGAAATAACTAACTAGCCAAGACTGGCCAGTAATGCACGTCATGTAGAAAATTCTACATTACCGCACAACGTGCTCTGATGTATACACGTCAGAGCACTTCTCACATAACCACGCCATTCCGTTATGTGAACAGGGGGGCCACATGTAAGGCTCCCATTCACAATCTCCTCTTGAGCCTTGCTATGTTCACCACGAACATCAACGAGGCCAATCTTAGTGCAAAACTTATGGAACTTGACTTTTCCGAGTGGCTTCCTCAAAACATCTCCTAATTATTCTTCACTCCTGATGAACTCCATGTTGATCTGGCCCTTTTTTGCAAATTTCTAAACAAGGTGATACTTCACTTTAATGTGCTTGCTATGTTCATAGAGAACCGAGATCTTGATCAACACAATGACAGACTTGTTGTCCACCCTCAACATTAGCATGCTTGGTGTTGAGCCCTGCACCTCTACTAGCACTCGAGTGAGCCACACACCCTAGCAGGCAACATTGGCAACTGCAATGTACTCTGCCTTGCAGCTAAATTGAGCCACCACCTTCTGTTTCATCGACTGCCAAGTAATTGGGCTATTGGCCAAGAAGAAAATGTCTCCAGTCCTACTCTTCTGAGCATCAACATCACCAGCGAAGTCACTATCGCTGAACCCTATCAGCTGGACCTGCTCCTCCTTTATTTCATACTTGAGACCTCAGCTCTTGGTTCCCACCACATAGCGGAGAATTTGCTTCACAACAGCCAAATGATCCTTTCGTGGCTCCTCCAGAAAGCGACTCATATAGCCAACAGCAAATGCCAGGTCTGGACGAGTATTGGCCAGGTACTTGAGACTCCCCACGATGCTTCTATATGTTGTTGCATCCACCAGTGGCTCCGTGCTCCTCTTGCTCAGTTTTAGATGTGTTGCCATTGGTACTTGATAGGGATTGCACCCTACCATGTCACTCCTCTCTAAAATCTTGGCAGTGTAGGCTCCTTGACTGATTGTGATGCCCCCCACACTTTGGCTGACTTCAATGCCGAGATAGTAGCGAAGTAGGCCAAGGTCACTCATCCTGAATGCGTCAGCCATCTCTTTTTTAAATTGCTTGATGTCATCGCAGCTGGCGCCGATGATCACCAAGTCGTCGAATACACCTCGACCACCAGCTGTGCCTCCTCGTTCCACTTGGTGTAGATGGCATGCTCTAAGGGACTCCTGAATCTGAACGACAGTAGGGTGTTGTCCAACTTCGCATTCTAGGCCCTAGGCGCTTGATGCAAGTTGTAGAGTGCCTTCTTCAGCTTGAACACCTTGTGCTCGTTGCCCGTGCTGATGAAACTAGCCGGCTGCTCCACGTACACCTTCTCCTTGAGATCGTCATTCAAGAATGCCGACTTGACGTCCATGTGGTGCACCTCCCACCCCTCGTGCGCTACAAGAGCAATGAGAAGGCGCACCGTGTCCAGCCACGTCACAGGTGCGAACACCTCGTCGTAGTCGATCCCCTGGCGTTATGCATAGCCCTTCACCACTAGGCATGCCTTGTACTTTGCCACGGCTCCACTTTCATCCTACTTCACCTTATACACTCACTTCAACCCAATCGTTTGGTGACCATGTGGGAGGTCAACTAAGGACCAGGTGCAGTTCTCCTCGATCGACGTCATCTCATCCTCCATAGCCTTCCTCCAGCTCGGGTGGCTCATTAGAACTTACAATGTGCAGCTCCTCTGAAATTAATGCTTGCGACATGAGTCCACGTAGCAAGGCCAGCCCAACGATGTCGTCGATCTTGCGGAACCGGAGTAGTGCATCATCATGATTAGCATCCAAGTGGTTGATGTGGACACTGGGTGGAGTGGCAAACTCCACCTCCTCTCCTCCATCTTCAATCGGCACCGCTCCCCCACTAGAGTGCACAGACGGCGGCGACATCGGCTCCGGTCCTAGTGCATCATCATCAAGTACCTCGATGGCGCCATCGAGCTCCGGAGGTACCTAGTTCCCGACGGCATACTCCAATGTGAACATGTCATCGTGGCTGCCCACATCCCTTGCTCTGCACTGCCGCCCTAGTCCCATTGGGCATTTTTGTCAAACACCACGTCCCGTGTCACATGGACACGCCTCGTGGTGAGATCATAGGCACGGTAGGCCTTTGATCTGCACTTGTAGCCGATGAAGATCATCTTGCGGCCATGGTCCTCCAGCTTCTTGAGATGTAGTGTCGTGTTCAGGACGTAGGCGATGCATCCGAACACCTTTAGATGGTGCACCGCTGGCTTCTTCTTATGCCACACCTCGAAAGGTGTCATGTTGTCCACGCTCTTCATCGGACACTGGTTCAAGATGTATACAGCAGTTACCACTGCCTCACCCCAAAACCAGCCTAGCAGCCCCTTCGCCTTGAGCATGCTCCTCACAGTTGCTACCATCGTGTCATTCCTGCACTCGACGATGCCATTCTACTGTGGGCTGTATGGTGCCGTGTGTTGTCGATGAATACCTTCTCTTGGACAGTACTCCGTGAACTCATGTGAGGTGAATTCGCTGCCCCGATCAGTACTGAGTGCTCCCAACTTCAGTCCTGACTCGCCTTCCGCTCGAGCCTTGATCTCTTTGATGGCCACCATAGCACGATCCTTCGAAGGCAACATGGCCACCCACATGTACCAGCTTCGATCATCCATGAGCAGCAAGAAATACTTACTGCTGTTTGGTGTCTCCGGTGTAATCGGACCATAGAGGTCATTGTGCACCAGCTCCAAAACACGCCGCGCTTGGTACTCTCCTTGCTCAGGGAATGGCGACTGCTTCTACTAGCCAATGAGACACGCCTCACACAGTTGGTCCACCTGACCAACTACCAGCAACCTGCGCACCAGCTCCTCCCGAGCCATCTTCCTCAGCACGGCCATGTTGACATGGTCGAGGCGTGTGTGCCATCTCCAAGCTTCTTTGACTCCCTGCACCTCCAGGCACACCGGCCGAATCAGCTTGACGTAAAGAATGTATAGCCGGTTCTCTCCGCACATTACGTTCGCCAGGAGCCATCTGCCTGACTCATGGACCTTCATCGCCCCCTTCTCAATGTCGATATGGTACCCGGCCTCATCAAGTTGGCTGACGCTGACGATGTTTGTCATTAGTCGGGGAATGTAATACACCCCCGCGAAGGACCGGTGCTTGCTGTTCTTGCAAAGGAACACGATTGCCCCCTGGCCTTCGATCTGCGCCACCGAGTCGTCGCCGAAATGCACAGTCCCAAGCACTGCCGTGTCCAGCTCAATGAAAGCCGTACGAGAACTTGACATGTGGTTCGTGGCGCCCGTGTCCACAACCCATGCCTCCTCATCACACAGCTCCTCACCTCCAAGGTGGGCGAACACCTTCTCTTCCCGCAGATGGATCTGGGTCTGGGCACCTGGCTTCTTTTCTTCTTTGGCGGCCCCTCCATCGACGAGGACCCCTTTCGCTCCTGAGGGCGGTGGACTTGTATGCCGGAGCGATCCTCTACTTGCGGAGTTGCAGCAAAACGTGGTGGAGTGGAGGTTGGTGGTGGCGCCGTCGATATGGCCGTCATTGACTTCACGAAAAGGAGCGAGGCCTCCTCCTCATCCTAGATGACGTGGGCCTGCTCTTTCTTGGGCTTGGAGCAGCACTCGCAGGCCTAGTGGCCCAGCTTCCCACATCTCCTGCATTCATCACCGCTGGGCCAGCTTGAGTTGCCCGTCAGACCACATGATGACGAGCCCCTGTTGCTGCCACGGCTGCACCCGCGCCCGCACCCACGTCTGCCACGGTGCATCCCACTGCTGCTACCTCCACCACCAGTTTTCTCAGCATAACACTTCCTCTACCACACATCCCACTCCTCCTCGGTCAGGTACAGCTTGCCGTCATGGTGCATCACCGACGGCAGTATCTCAAAGGCATCCTCCACCGCCTTGAGCCGACCCGTCAAATCCACGACGGTGAGCGTCAACACGTTGAGCAGCGTCGTGATCGTGACCACAATCTGCCTGAAACGCTGGGGAACATTGCAGATTATCTTTTCCACTACCTGCGTCTCTTCGACCTTGTCGCCGAGGGTGGTGAGAGTCGACGCCATACTGTTGAGACGCAGCGCATAGTCCTCAACAGACTCTTCCTCCTTGAACGTTGCCGAGTCGAACTGCCGCCACAAGTTCTGAGCTGACGTCTTCTTTATGCGGTCATCGTCGATCCGCATGGTGGTGATAGCCTCCCATGCCTCCTTGGCCGTCTCCTTGTCCGTGATCATCGGCCACATTTCCGGCGACACGGCGCTTAGAGCGTTAAGCACCTGCATGTCTTCATGGGGTTCGATGCCCCCTTTCTCAATGGTGGTCCAGAGCAACTAGGCTCTGAGCTTGACCTTCATGAGCAGCGCCCAATCAGAGTAGTTGGTCTTGGTGAGCATTGGGAACCCGGTCCCAGCGCTCACCTCACGAATCACCCTCTAGACCATGCTGTCCTTTCCTCCTGCCATAGCGCGTCTCGATTGTGCGTTCTCGATTCCAACAGCTGTACCTTGCCGCGATCAAGTCTCGGCCCGCAACCGGCTCTGATACCACTTGTCAGAAACTTGTCGGAGAGATGACGGCAATTAAGACGTCACTAGTGAGATCACCACCGAGTCATAAGAAAAATATAGCAAGAGGAATAAGGAAAACTCTCTTTGGATTCTTCTGGAAAACACTCTTGATTCTTTTGAAAAACAAGCTCTTACAGTCCTTTTAAATAAAAGAACAAAGGAGGGAAAGAAATAATCGTAAAAAATAACTAATTGGCCAAGACTGGCCAATAATGTGCATCATGCAGAAAATTCTGTATTACCGCACAACGTGCTTTGACGTGTACACGTCAGAGCACTTCTCGCATAACCGCACCATGCCATTATGCGAACAGAGGGGCCATGCCGTCTACTACCAGTCAGATGACATAAGTGACAAATGCAATAATAAGAAAAGAGAGACAGATACATGACAAGCAAAGATAAAGAGAGAGAGAGGTTACAGACAGACGGAGATAGAGATAAATAGATAGATAGATAGATAGATAGATAGATATATATATATATCTAGAGAGAGAGAGAGAGAGAGAGAGGGAGGGAGATAGAGAGAGGAGAGAGAGGGAGGAGAGATGAGGGAGGGAGATGAGGGAGGGAGATAGAGAGAGGAGAGAGAGGGAGAGAGAGAGAGGGAGGGAGATGAGGGAGGGAGATAGAGAGAGGAGAGAGAGGGAGAGAGAGAGAGAGGGAGGGAGATGAGGGAGGGAGATAGAGAGAGGAGAGAGAGGGAGAGAGAGAGAGAGGGAGGGAGATGAGGGAGGGAGATGAGGGAGGAAGAGAGGGAGAGAGAGAGAGAGGGAGGGAGATGAGGGAGGAAGATAGGAGAGGAGAGAGAGGGAGGGAGATAGAGAGAGGAGAGAGAGGGAGAGAGAGAGAGGGAGGGAGATGAGAGAGGAAGATAGGGAGAGAGGGAGAGGAGAGAGAGGGGGAGAGAGAGAGAGAGAGAGAGAGAGAGAGATGAGAGAGGGAGATAGGGAGAGGAGAGAGGGGGAGAGAGAGAGAGAGAGAGAGAGAGAGAGATGAGAGAGGGAGATAGGGAGAGGAGAGAGGGGGAGAGAGAGAGAGAGAGAGAGAGAGAGAGAGAGAGAGAGAGAAGGCAAGGAATAGAGCGAAGCGTGTGAGGAATCCTGACGTCGACATGCATGAAAGCGGAGGGAGCTCGAGTACCCATGGGGGAGGGCCTTAGAAAGATGGCATCAGTTCAGTTAACACCCTTTATCTCTCCGGGGTCTGTTGAATATGATTCAGGCACGATCTCTTCCAAATCAAATTTATCTGATAAATACTTAAAGTCAACGTAACCCCCACATCCTCTCAAAATGGCACATACCAGGGCTTCATAAAGTCAATTCGGTCAAAAAAACCATTCGAGTCAAATCCATATGTACATGGGCCTCGGATAAAACCGTAGACAAAACTGTGGGTATTTCAGAAATAGCAACGTACCGGGATTTCATAAAGTCAACTTCTCTCAAAAATTCCCTTTTTAGTCAAAAATTGCTTTTTATACATGGGCCTCGGGAAAGCCGTTGACCCGGTTCATTTGAGGTGAAGAAACTGTGGGGAGGATCTCACTAGATGTCGTTGTTTGATCTGAGAAGGGAGACGGTCGGCCCAAGCGCACTTCTCCTCAGAGCTCGAAGCGACCATGCGGCGCCGCCCGTTGTGGGGCGTTTCCTCTCCCAGTTCTCCCAACCCTTCTGCGACAGCTCCCCCTTCTTCTTCTCCAATGCCCGGCTTATCTCCTCCCACACATCTCCTGGCCCTCTCTCTAAAAAAGTAGAGAGAGAGAGGTGAGCAAAGAGTGAGAAAACTCCAGAGAGGGAGGGAGAAGAGAAAGCCATATATCCGACCTGTCAGCTCGGTAGCGGAGGGATTGGGTTCATGATCAGAGCTCGAGGCGAGGGCCGGCCTCCGGGCACTGACCGCCGGAGATGGGTCAGTCGGCTCCGTTTCTCCATTGGCAGTCTTCCCATTGTCGAAGAGGCGGACATCATGAAGTGACGGGAAGTCAATCTAGAGAGAGAAACGAGCAGAATCAGCGAAACCAGAGAGATTAGCCAAGTACCAGACGCCATGAGAGGAGCGTACCTCCAAGGAACCATCATCCTTATATAGTGAGGTATCAGGAACAAGTTCATCTTCTTCGGCTCTCTCCCGAAGGGAAACCGGGTGGCCTGGTACTTGATCAAGAACAATCTTCGTGGACGTGGGGTCAAATGATGCCACTTTTCCAACCTATAAAATTAGTCAGCGGAGTTCATAGGTTGACCCAGAAGTTTGGATGAACACAGGTTGACCATTTGTAACTAAAAGAGGAAAAATAAATAAATAAATAAATAAATGGGCGCCAATAAATAGATAAAAATCGTACCCTGAATGAAGACAGTTCAGGACACCATGACGACGAGAGCTCCACCACCTTATATGCAACCATATCACCTTTCTAGAACCACCGTCAGATTATGTTTTCAGTAAGATGTGAGTGATGACGCCATTTCTATGTTCAGAAGTATGAGAGAGAAAGAAAACCTTGGGGGCCCGCGTTAGGGGGAATAGCTTCTCAAACTCTGTCAGACGATCTGGGCTTCCATTTCCATCTTCAACAATTAATCCGACATCCGGCTGTTCAAGAAGAACATCATCATTATCCATTCTGACACTCAAATCTTCGTCTCTGCCCCACCTCTGGCCCTTCTTTTTGTTCGTAGTGCCATTCCATTTAAGGGTTTCCTGGAAAGGGTTAGAAAAACCGGCTCAGCATAAGAAAATCCGAAGAAGAATCACACACGAGAAGGCTGGGAATCAATAAAGATGCGACGAAAGGCGCGGATTCATGTTCTTACCAAATTCATACGACTGGAAATGCACAATTTTAAGTCAAAGCTGAGAGAGAGTGAAAGCAATTCACCAACTACGATGATGAAAACCGGCGAGATTACAGCATAAAGAAACTCCAGTAATCCAGTAACTCCGTCACAGTAACCTACGTTAAAATCATCTAATGAATAGGTTTTACTTATTTTATACATGTGTGATCGTAATATCAAATTAATACAGTATTCCAATCACAGTAGCGGAAGGAAGATGATCATAGAAAACGTCTGCCATGAAAAAGGGTCAAGATGATGAGTGGCAAGGTACTATGCCAACAAGAGAGATATAGGTTGCGCTAGAGTAAAATAAAAACTAGAACCCACATCGTGATTTAATTTTCTGCTGTGCTTTATTTTTTTCTATATTTATTTCCGGGAAGTATATCAGTCGTGCTGTCAGATTAAGCCACCCAGAATTCATGAATCACTCTGTTTGTATTTAAGGCGAGCATAGTTTCCATAGGAGGTAACAATGGCTTAGAGAATCTAAGACCTTCCGCTTGGAGGGTGCGGCGGAGGGCAATCTGAGCAACCCATCTATTTAGCAGCTTTCATTTCCAGAACCTCTCCTTCACTGCTCCCTGGCGAATAACTCAGAGAATTAGGAGCCCTGATTCTAATCCAAATAAGAGATTAAGCTAAACGTTCCCCCTGAACCACAGCCAGAAGAAAAAATAAAGATCACGCCCGCCTAAAGAAGTAATAATATCCAAATTTACTTGGCCTGTTCCAATGATATAACTATACTTGTAGCCACCGGCCATTGCACCACCCCATATGAAAGGCAAAAGACAACAACGAGACGATGTGATGCTTGGAACACAATCCCATAATCAGTAAGGAAAACACTGTATATGTTTCACAAGGAAAATAGTGGCGACCCAAAAACGGGCATGAAAATATGATAAATAATAAAGAGTCACTTGAGAATATAACTTACCACAGGCACATGTGACGGTTGTTCATCCCCGCCTGCATTCACCAAAAGTCAAGTAATCTATCTCTGAAAGGAATATGATAGGCAGGCTTTTTGGGCAAAAATAGACTAAGCTCTTTTTCTGGATCCAGACCTGAAAACTTTTTGGAAGAAGAAAAAAATATACAGACTCTGGATCTGGATCGTTTCAACTTTGAAATAAATGACTCCGTACATATAAGACGCACTCTCGGATGATTATCATATAGTTACTAAAAAAATTGCATACCCCAGTTCAAATTTTTTTTTTTTTTTTGAAAGGATCCCAGTTCAACATTAACACAGAAAAATTTACATACGGAACAGACCACAAGCTATCCACATGACCATCATGTGGGAAAAACCTAAGCGTGGTTGGACTGACAATTATTGAGGGAAGCAAAATATCGAGTGATAAAAGAGAGGGCATTAGGCACTTACCAGGAGGTCCAAACCGAATATGCCCAGGTCTAACAACAACAGGCACAAAGTCCTCGGAACCGCTATCTTGATCCTCATGATGGGCAGGACTCTTTGGGTGATCATTATTCTCTAGCTTATCACTTGTAGCAAGCTGTTAATGAAAGAATCATATTATGGCACCTGTGACAATATAATATTATGTTTTTGTCCAACGGTCCCTATTAGTAAGCAGTATCGCTATTGCAACTAAACAACAGAACTCGAATCTTCAAAAACAGAGCGAAAAATGGCTAAGAAAATCAGAAACAAAGGGTACCTCTTTCTTTTCAGAATTCATTAGTTTACGCAGCCACTGTCTTTTGGCCTTTTTACGTCGAGCACTTCTGCTAGGAATCTGAAGAAAAAGACAAAATGAAGCAAATTAATATTAAGAAAATAGATTGGAATTAGCAACCATTTCACCAATCCCCACCAACCTATAGAGAAGCATTAAAAGAGAGATGGTAAAGCCAAGTATTCATCATACAAGAATGTGTACTATAGGAAAATAAACTTTAAAAGGTGTGCTCAAAAATCTGACAATACTGAGGAAAAAAAGAAGAGTTAAAAATGAGCTAGACTTCAAGAAAAAGACTAATGAAAGTGTAAAATTATACTGCGCAAAAAACTTTAGCATTCATGTCCTCAATCATCACCAAACAATTTTCAGGAACTCGAAAGATGGTTAGACATGGAGCTAGCTAAAACAGGATTAAACTTTTAAACACCAGAAAAAACCATGAAAGAGCGAAACCAAGTAATTAATACGAAAAAGGAACCTTGGTGAAGCCTATTTGATTCCGATCTGGATTTATTTACACGGATGGCAACTGGGAATCAATCTCATTTCAAAGGATAACTCTTATTCACGATAAAAACTAAGAAAAAGAAAAAAGAAAAAACGTAGAATCATCTAGAAGCTGTTAAGTCTTAGATTGACTTATTCCCGGCTGGAACGAACATTTTAAAAACTTCCAGCCCTTGAATCGCTTATGAAGCTGAAGGAATAACAGCACACATTTGTGACTTGCAGGAAGGAGAGGAAGAAGAGGGTGGGAGAGACAGTTGCACGGGAAAAGAGCAAGATGATTGAACAAGAAGAACACGGATATACTAAAGCTCCACATTTTCTGCACACTGCTGAGTAGACAAACCCGACGCTTTCTGCTGAAGTGGGAATGGCTAGACCACGGGGGAAACGGGGACAGAGATAATTAAGAATTTGGTGTTTTGCAGATCTTCAAATGTAGAAATCGTGCCCTTTTCATTCAAAATATTTGCAAACGTGGCACCGATGGCTGATTCACCTGATATAATCCCAATCAAGGTCGGATCACATCATGGTGTTACTCAATAACACGTAAGAAGCAGGATAGACAAAAAGAAAGAAGAAAAAACCGTCTGCGTCACAGAAATAAAACAGCAATAGAGTAGCTTATCAAAGTAAATTAGGCATTAGAATACGAAAGAGCAGAAAAGGGTATTAAAGTAGAAGGAAATCGTAATTTTGTGCAGTCTTTGACTTTTCCTCCTGCGTAACGTAAACTTGAATCATTAGATATCCGAGCGTTTCCTGTTATGCTCATATTTTACAGTCATTTATAGACGTCAGATGACTATCACTAAAGTTTTACCGTTTCCCTTGTCTATCTACGTTATTTCACTCATTTGATCTTCTTGATGACTTGCCTTATTTGCCCTGTCCAAATAAACGCCTATGGGATTGTATGGTTAGAGTGATGTTCCTGTATGAGGAATGAGGATATTTCTGCTTGATGTCAAACTTTGCAATGAAGACAGTTGGAGTTCTTCTTGCGAATTTGAGGGAACATAATAAGCTCAAAAGTCCGCCAGCAACCTCTCCACATCTTTGCAAAAAATGAGTACTCCTGATCTATATCATACATACAAAAAATATGTATGTCAAAGACATGGCATACAAATTCAACAATATGTTTGACTGAATTATGTTAACAGGCCCATCAAGTCGAATCTATCTATCATCCCAAACGATAATCACCATTTCACAAAGTTTAAGGGAAATTACACCCCATGAGGATGCACCATATTTCTAGGATACAATCACACCGTAAGAGCACATTATCTAAATGTAATGCTATGAAAAGATCTGCGCGTTCCACAATTAGTCCAAAAGGGCAGTTAAGCGTGATGACTCAAACAATGTTGCCTTATCTGCATTCTGATGACTGAAACTAAGAATGTACAGCGCTTTTTCTTTATAAAACAGTTTACAATATTTTGTCAGTTACTTCAAGTGCTTCCAGGAAGGAAGATGCTACAAATAAAATTAAGCCTATTAAATCAGATTACTCATCACCCAACTACCCTGATCGAGCATATTAGGAGCACGATGCTAAGAGTGAGAACTTGTCAAGAATATTAGAAATACAGAGAAACATAGGACAGAGTACCCCTTACTTTAAAGTCCACAATATTTCTAACATGAGGAATGTTGTGATAAGTTCACATTGCACAAGAACAAGTTCTTCCGCGCTCATCTGGCATGAGCCTAGGATGTTCACAGAGAATGTCAAGACTATATTCTAAGAATTGTCAATTCAGGAAGTAAGAGGAAAACATTAAGTTAGCTCTTTAGGGTTGCATCAGTTAGAAATTAGTGCAGAAAGAAAACCCAAGATGCCTGATAAGTTTCTGAAAGAAGTGTTATGACTCTAGTAAGTGAGATTTAAAGACAAGCCTTCGCTTCTCTGTCCTGCCTATATACTCTACGCGAAAATGTCTAAGGGTATCCCAACTTTTTTTAACAAGCTACAACACGTGGTAGAAAGAGAAGCTGAAATCAGAGAAAGGATCTCTGCCTGACTTAGCCCATAAGTATACAACTGCGGATCTACGATGTCCTGCAGTAATCAACTCAGGCGAAGAACTAAAGCGTTTAAGCATTCACATTCTCCCCCAAACAAGTAGGGGTATACCTTACACTGCATTAAAACTTCGGAGAGCAAGCGGCCAAGGACAACTACAATCATATAGCCATAATGAAACAACAGGATATCTATTACGCCAGAGATATTCAGAGCAAAACATTCAACCAGGCATAGATATGTCAAGTATGTCATAAATAGAAGAAAACAAGTAATTTGATGCGCTTTAGTTGCCAGCGGATCTAAGATGGCAATAGGTATAAGAGGTGTCTTCATGGGATAAAATAACAATAAAACTTTTTCTAGTTTGTACAGCTCCAGATTTAGAAATGGACCAGAAATTCTACGTTTGTTACTTTTTTAATGGTTTCAAATAGATGGGAGCTTTACCGAATATAAAAATCTGAAGCGCCGCATCAAACGTGGTAAAATCAGGAAGATCTGATACCATCTGAATAGCTGCCCTACAGAGAGGATGAATCTATATCCCAGTATCTTAGCCATAGAGGGTAACTATTTTATTTATTCAGGATAAGAGGTCCTAGAGCCCTAGAGTCTACTCTCCTTTGATCTTATCAACATCCAGATCAAATGTTTCACCAAGGGTAGTCAACAATGAACACATCATCTTGCGTCAAAATTCGGAATTCATTAAACAGTTTGCCAATGTCATGTAATTGGACATATACGACATCATTATCCTTTGCAACTCCAACTGTCAACTTAGAGAGAGTCTAAAATAATTTTATAGCATATAACAATAACACTGTAAAGACCTAAGTACCTTTTGGTCAGAAACACTCGCATTAACTTCAGCTGCCTTGATTTGGTGACTTTCCTGAGCTTCAATTTGCCTAGAACAGATATTTCGGTCAAAAGTGCTATCAATATGACAATCAAAGACACAATTCACACAACGCTTAAGAATGTCTACATCTATGAAAGGTTATCGTTAAAAATCAATATATCACCTGTATGAACAAGGAAAGCTTTTCTGAAAACAAAACTGTACGAAAATGTAAAGTTGCATTTAAAGTGATGACCATAGAATTTGATGCAGTTCAGGATCTAAATGCCATTACTTAATTTGGATTATGTGGCAATCCATGTCTTTCCCGTAATGAATTTTCGGGTAAAAATCTCAATGATTAAACATTTCTGTATTTTGACATATGATTCACTGCCGGAAGCTCCAAATACACTGGCACTTGAGGGAGGCGGCTTGGCTACCCTTTTTGTAGAGCAGAAAATGTGGCAGTGGAAAAATAGGCCCGTGGATTTTTTCTTCAAAAAAAAAGTTGTTACAAAGATGGTTCATCCGAAACAGGTCTGTAGGGGCCCGCCAACATCATTATAATAAATAGACCACGAATAATGGCTACAATTAATGGGCACAGGTGATCCCAAAAATAACATTTCGAACAGCTGCATCATCAGAAGCACCAACCCCATTTGACCTCTGTTGTTCACTACCGTTCTACAGGGGTCTATCAACGCCCTGAACTGTGGTGGGTTCTAAGATGCATAGTTCAGGATACGCACACCCAGAAGAAAGGTGGCAGAAAAAGGACACAAGGAAACGGTTATCAGACACAGTAGAGGACTAGGAAGTCTCATTTCCCATCTGTCAAAGCCTGGTTTCAGTATTCAAACAGGAGAGGAGACAAGAAAGTGGATGATCGCCTAAACAAGGCCCATCCAACTCCCAGTGTCAAAAAGGACGCACAAATAATATTGAAAAGGCTGAGACAAGGATAGGACAACAAATTTACAGAAGAGATGTCAACCACTTGTATGCCCTGGGGTCATACATTTTATCCAGACAGGAAGAACTACTCCTTGTAGGATCTTTACTGATAAAGGTCTGTATCATTCGTCACTGGAGAAAAATTGAAGATGACCAAGAAAAGAAGACGGCACATTGAAGAAAGATACTACAAAGTCTTAGCTCCAAAACTGAGAAAAGGGAAGTTTTTGGTGGTCGAAACTCTAGGCCAAGCGAAAGAAAAGCTTACAGGAAGATTAAGCATAGCGGCCAAAATGATGTGAATCTGCAAATAGGCCCCCACAGTTAGCTCATCCGGACCTGACAAAAGTGGGCCATGGCCCATCAAAAAATGAGTGCGATTGGCTTAACGACTGGATCTTGGCCCATGAGCAAACACCCCTCACACATCAAAAACCAGTCCCTAGCTGATCAGTAAGTGGGCTTTGGCCCAGCATGGCTGATGAATTCCCACGAATGTCACAAGGGAGCAACAGCAATTGTTAATTGTGTTATAACTCGTTATCATTCGTCTGACTGCCTATTCCAATTATCTATCAATCTAATATTTATTTCCATCGTCCAGTAACCTATTATACCCTATCCCAATTCCGGGAAATTTCTTAGCATACCTTGTTCACTCCTTGGATATTAACTGTCAGAAGAAACAGTAAGACACGTCAACTCAGCTCTGAACACGTGCATGGGACCAGAACTATTTAAAAACAATCCATCACATAGGCGCTGACAACAACGGCTGGATCCTACTGTGGATGTTTGGAAAGCGTAAATGAAGAAGAAAGAAACCTGATATGACTCTAGATTATCTCAAGAATATCAAAACTCACTTATCCTCTGTAGTGTAAGCAACATCTTTTCGAGTAGCATTCTGCTTCTTCGATGAAGAACCTTCATCAGGTGATCGGTTTCTCCTAGATGGAATTCCTCGTCCAACATCATCTTCTTGTGGATGGACCTCCTCTAAAGGAACATTTCCAGGAGCCTTGAGAGAAACAGTTGGGATTTCATCAGGTCTGGTTTTCTTCGTTTTCTTCGGCCTGCCATACCAGATAAGACAGGAGGATCACAATGGATGGAGACAAATAAAATTTTCACATTCAGAGATGGGCTCGCATATACAGAAGTTTCACAAAAAAAAATCATTCTAAATAAATAAATCCTTATATTACATTGAAGATAAATGTTGCAAAGTAGCCTACAGATGTTGAAACTACGAAAAAAAAAAGGAATAGAACCACAAAAAGCTGAAACGATGTTCTATTGCATGACCAGTACCCACTTATCGTCCTTGTAAAGTGGTGACACACAGGTATGCATCACAATCCCAGGAAGAAACACAGGACATGCGTTGGTCATGTTTTTGTAAGAGTCAGCTAATATTATGCATGTACATATGTAATGGATTTCTCATATTCTAAATATTCCAGTGATTCTATCCAGAAGAACTAAGGTAAATGATGACCAAGGAAGAATACTCTTTCCAAAGGGAAGATCTAAAGAATTCTATTTTACAATTAGAGCGAAAATAATCTATCACCAAAACATTAAAGATAGAATATGCTCCTTGAAAGAGGCTGACACCAGGTGCTTTCAAATATTCAAAAAAGGAACGGATGTATAGATATATTTTCAATTGGCTCCTCAAAGCGGCTGTAAAACAACTCTCCCTCCATCCTACAAGATTCAAAAGTGTAACTTGGAAATTTCGTCAGTAAATTTTTCAGTCCCTTTGTGTGCCCAATGTTTTTCAAAGGTCGTCCAGAAATTTTCCATTACTTCTAGGAGATGTCATTGTATGCCTGCTGCGGGGAGTTGCTTCTGTGAGATACAGCACCCCAGGAACTACTATCCAACAAGCATTGCTCCAAGCTAGGCTCCAATATGCGCTAATGTATATATGAAGGGCAAACTGATCAGTAGAAATCGATACGAAAAAACATGAAAGCGTTTTGGCTTCAAACATGAGATTATTCCGACAAATGTGGGGGTTTTATGGTGTAAATGGCAAACGCTCATGGAAAATATCAGGTATTTCTGCACAGTAGTCTTCTGCATTTCAGAGCTAGTCAATAAATAGGATTCAATATGAAACAGCCTTACGAGAAATAATCCTCCACCCTTCTGGGCAGTCAAATTCCAATCTAAAGTGAACATCAATAGAAATTTGAGATATGTTTTCAATGAAGAAACACCATTGAGTGCCCCTAGGTTTCACCAATAGTAAAAAAGCATGGGCCACATTCCCTTACTATCAAAATATATGTGACGTGCACATATTACACGTGAAATGGACATACAGGAATAATTGTTGAACTTGTTAATTAAGGGAAGATACTTTCTTACAAATAAGGCTTAAAGTTAACCTTCTTTTTAAGTTTAGATGATGGGCATGAGATCAAACAGAAGTAATAAAAACGAAGAGATTACTTCGAGCTCGAAGGCCTGCTAGAATCTCTCTTTCTTTTTGAGCCTGTCTTTCCATTTGGAGTTTCATGGAAAACCATGTCTGCAGCCTGATCTCCCACATTCTCTTCATCTTCACTCTCATAGCCACCTGACTCCTTTTCAAATTCTTCAGCCGCTACAACATCGTCACACAAGAGTAATTGTTGTTTGTCTATGATTTCTGAGTCTTTGATATGATTTGCATCTTGACTGAATTTGATGGCCTCTGTCAGCGTAGCACCTCTCTTTCTAACCCTGAAACTAAGACAGATCTGAGTACAACACAATTTTTTCACGAAGAAAACGAATCATAAAAGCTTAGAATGTACATAAACAACCCAGAAATCTCTAAATGCCAACTAGAGACTACTCGCTATTAGAAAACACTGAATCAAATTCCTGGTTAGGGGTCCTCAATGAAAGTAATGGTGGAGGAGTAACAACAAAAGACACGCCAATTTTGGAAAGGATGCTTGATTAGAGATGCGTCCACAAATAAAGGGATCAAAAAGAAGAAGAAAATAATAAAACTAAATCTCCACCAGGTAAACCTTTTCTTCCATCCATTTCCTATAACAATAATTCATCGAAAATTGATAGAATAGCCCCTTTGAAGCACTATTAGACCCAATGTTGTAGGAACATCGGTACTTCTGATAGAATGGATAGTTGCAAAATGTGGTTCAGAAAACCTATAGACAAAGCTTTCATCCAGGTATTTTTGGAATTGAAAGTATACATCCGTGAAGTGAAATTGCAGTTCGTAGATTTCATCATAGCTTGCCATCACTACAGACAGTACTGGCAAAGCCCATCCAAACCACTAATTTTACGCATTTTCATTTCTATAGAATTAGAATTGGCCAATATATAAACATCTGTACCGATCCACATCATCTTTTGGAGTCAAAAGAGATCGTCATTGGATTCAGTTCTCTTCTGCTCAAAGTTCATGGATCTATGTCGTACGCCCAGTTAAGTTGACTTTGGTCATTCAATAAAATCATTTTTTTAGAAAGGAGATGCCAGAAAAAAATGAGGACCACCTTAGGTGGAAGACAAAAACAGATCCTACCTAACGAGAGTCTTTCAGAAGATTAACAGTAAAAAATTCATCATCTAATGGTCATGGTGCATGATCTAATGGTTGTGGTTCATCACGAACACCTCTCTCTTTTGAAAGGGAAATAATTGCCATTACCACAAGTATATAGTAGCAGTTGTATAAACAGAGAGAAGGCATGTGCAATCTGCCTTGAAAACATGACAGCGTAAAGGATTATACTGACCCGATGACATCCTTGTCCTTGAAAATTTCAGTGGATTCAAAAGGTGGTAGAACAAATTGATCCATCTGCAACAAACGGTGCCATGTCAACGCGTTGATCACACCAAAGGGGCATTCTGAATATGAAACATATAACCAAAGGGCATTGGAAGAGCCACTGAGGCTCAATCAGATGATGTAAAGCTGAATGCACGGAATGGGCACATTATATAAAGATATGAATTGGATTCAAGAGGGAGCAGTTCTACAAAAGCTCACACAGCCAAGCACGGAGGAGTACAACCAGGAAATCAATTCTCCCTTCTTCAAGCAGACGAAATAAGAAAGAAGGGAAATAGATACGGGTGTGCTGCTCACAGAGAGAAGAAGGCCTGAAGGGCAGGTCTCCTGGAGGTCGAAGCTTCGCATGATGTGAGAGGCGAGAGCCGCGACGGTGTCCATCTCGGGGCGCAGGAGGACCCAGCTGCGCCTCAGGCCCAGCCTTCTCTGGGACTTGCTAAGCAGATGGCGGTCCTCAAACACGACGCGCACCCTCAAGGGCTCCATTCCGTCGCCAGAGAAAAAAAAACACCGATGGTTTTTGCCAGGGTTTTAGACTCTCTCTATAGAAAAAAAACACTTCGATGGGTTTTTGCCAGGGTTTTAGACTCTCTCTCTCTCTCTCTCTCTCTCTCTCTCTCTCGCTCGCTCGCTCGGGGAAGAGACGGTCGATCACAGCAAATTAGGGATCAACGGTCGCGACCGGTGACAGAACCGGACCGAGACCGCCGGTCACGAAAATTGGCATGACCGGATGGAAGGTCCGGTCACGGTCTTCAGACTGGTGACCGGTCGTTACACGAGTCTATCTGCTCTATCCGTCATTGAGAGAGAGCCCTGGGCCGGGCCTTTACTGTGAGGCCGGCCCATCACCGGCTCCCCTCTCCCTCTCTCCTGCTCGTTTCATTGGATGTGCGACCCAATGGTCAAGATGGCATCTTATCCCAAAGTATCTTATTTATTTATTTATATATCATATATTATATTTTAATTATATTTATTTTTAATAGGTTAATTTTAAATAATGTATAAAACTTTTATAAATTAATTTTTTTAACTTTAGATGATATTTTTTAGATATTTTTAATTAATTAAATACTATTTATTTTGATTTAATTAAATAATAATATAATAGTTTATAGGTCATAGGTCAAGTCTATGACTAGATCATGACTAGATTTTAGGTCACGTTCAAGTCACACCCCATGATCTATTTGTGACCAAGACTATTGATCCTTACAGCAAATGTACATACAAGACATGAAATGGTTACCTTGCATTTAAAGTCAAGTTTTTCTTATTAATAGAGTATATCCATAGAATTTCCACATTTTTTAAGTATCAAAAACTTAGCTAAAATCACAAAACAATAGGTTGACTTTTTTATTGTTGAATAGCTTTATAGCACAAATTAGGACATAGTACATAAGCCACCTTAAACTTTTCTAAAAAGTGCAAAAATATTATTATTAACACGTGGTAATATCTTAAAATAGCATTGGAACAAAATTCAACTCTCTTTGATAATTTTTTTAAAACTCCATAATATATGTCAACACAAATATAATCATTTAAAGTGGCAGTAAAATTCTAGCATGAGATTTGAGTAGGAATTCAACACATCGTCATGCAGTGCCTTTGTCAAGGAATCAAGACAAGATTTGAGTTTGAATAAAATTTTTCATACCATAAGGCTTCAACAATATTATAGACACTGCACAAGTCATCAAGGAAAAAAACATTGATGTTATACCCAACCAAAACTAGGTGACATGAAAACGGTGCATTCAACTCCTATGATCGATTTTAGTTCAAATAAAATACAAAGATAAGAACCAAGAAAATCAGCTCACAAATATAGCAACTAAAATACCTAGGTCATTTAGAAGACAAATAACACCAAATATTGTTTGATACTTGTCAAATCAAAAGTATAAGAGAACTGCACAAAGAATCTCGATTTTTTATATGAAAAGTAGTTCAATTATGACATATATGTACAAGAAAGTTACAATTAATTTTAGTGTATGAACAAGAATGAACATAAATGAATCGAGTCAAGGAGCCTCTTCTTCTCCTTTGAGGAATTTCTTTTAGGAATATATTGCTCTCTACTTCTAGGTTACACGTCTATTCTCACTAATTTTATAGTATTTTGACTTTTAGTCTACATTGACTCTCCAAGAACACTTTATATTCTTAGGTTTCATTATTATGATCATCTGATCTCAAGTGTTGATTACAAGGGTTTAACTTCTATGAAATTTTACTAATAAATTTCCTTTTAAATTCACAATTATATAATGCTCAATTTTTATTTAACAAGGCAGGATGTGATTAATCAAAGATAAAATTCACATGTTCACATATAATAAATATAAAATAATGTCACCATTGGTTCATTTTTGGAAGATAAACTATATATGCTCTGAATTTTTAAGGTATATGATGATGATGTTTATTCTCTAGACATGTCCTCTAGTTGCTAGATTGTTGACAATAAAACTTGAAGATTTATAGTGGAAACTAAGTTCTAACAAATATTTTAATACTTGTATTTGTTCTTTGAAGTAATACATTTAGAATTAACACACATGTAACTATTTTTCTCTTCTTGAATACACTACCTGTAAGACTTCGTACATAAGTAGATGTTGTAGAGATACTATAGATACTCATTTGGTGTTAATTCATTTATTTAAGATCAGTGACATTTATAAGTAAATCATGTATGAATTTCTCTTATATTTTTTATGATCATCCAACATCTATATTCACTTAAAATACGATTAATTAAAACTATTGTGAAACCAATATCATATGTTATCAACATATTTTGAATATTTTTGTAAAAAATAAACATATGAATATTTTATCATATTACATTTGTTTTCGAATCAAATCAATTCACTTGAATCTAATAAGACTTTCATAAGGATTATTGTAAAATTGATAAGATATTTTTGAATAAAGTAATACTTTTTCATGCAAATCTTATTTGAATTATGTTAAACAAAGTATGAGATCTAAATATGCGTCTCAAATAATAATTTCACTATCTAAAATCATAAATTTATAAATAAAAATACTTATTTTTATTTTAACCATATATTCGATAATATTTGAAAATTACTATTTGATAGAAATGACAATCAATAGAAAATTTGACTACTTCGATGTAAAATATATTCGATCATTATGAGGTAAAATCATAAGTTCATAGATAATTGAGGGATCTTTCATACTCATTTTAATTCACAAAATATTTTTTTTGAATATTTTATTCATTTATTTTATTACTATGACAATGTGTGTAAATAATGATGTCTTCTACAATAATAGACAACATGATGTTCAAATGATAAAGTCAGTAAATTATGTTATTTCATATCATGGGTTTCTAATATATTTACTGAGCTTTCATCTAAATAATTAATTATTTTATCTTGAACATTACATGTCCACATTCAAATTCATCTATGTGTGAAGTATATTTAACACAAACATAATTAGATCTTTCTTATTTGATCTTAATTATTTTTTCATCATTCAAATATATTATCTTCATGGCTCCAAAAACTTTATTTTTACACTAAAAACACTAGAAACAATGAAGATGAAAAATAAGACTATAAAATAAATCTTAATGTGTTGATTGACTACAAAGTAATACATTAATAAGGAGGTGATGATAAAAACTACAAACTATAACATCACTATAGGTGATGATACAGTAATAAGGAGATGTGAGATTTGATAAAATATGATTATCAAAATGTAGCCTTTAAGGTGAGAAAATTATTTACCTTTACAATTAGGAAACACTAACATTATTTTGAAATTATAGTGTCTCAAAACATCATGTGTAGTGATGATAGATTAAAAGAATCTCAACATAAAATTCTCAATTTGAGACACAATTATGATTTCATAGTTGATCCACAATTATATTTCTTAATTCCATCCTCTATGATTTTTAGCAATGACGAAAGTGTTAATAAGACTATTAAAAACATCACTAAAAATTTTTGGTAATGTCATTTGATATTAAAAATATTCTTATAATATTTTATTTTATATTTTTTGGAAATATTTATTGATACCTTTCAAGGATATATTGATGTATCATCAAAATAAGTCATCTTATAGTCAAATATTTATCCCAATTCTTTAAGTCACTTTAAAAACGCTAATTGCATATCAATGTCAAGTTTGTGCTCAAAGAATTAAATATCTTGAATAGTAGGTCTCAACTAAAAGAGTGGAAGTAAACGACATTTGTGTAGAGAGTATGAAGAATTAATCATCCCCACTAATTAATCAGAGTTTTGTAGATTCATTGGCTCAACCAAGTGTCATCATCCTTCTTTGGCTCCTATTCATCTATAGTTTGACTCCTCACTTAGAAACTTAAAAATGATTGTTTCAAGTGGTGCTCTAAACTCAATAAAGATTTTGTGATAGTTGAGATGAGTCTTAAGTATAATACCAATCATAATTCTTCCAAAATTTTTCTCAATAGTTTAATGCTTTTAGTCAACTTATTATTCCAAATTTGTATTAAATTAGTTCACAAATATGAATTTTATGAATGTAGTTCTAACCATTCTCAAGCATAATTATTATTTAATTAATCACTATTTTATAATCTATATGACCAAATCAATTTTAAATTTCTACTTATATAGTACCAAGTGCATCTCACTCACCATAAATGGATAGTGAAATGTATATTCTTTGACTCTACTAGGCATAAGGCTAGAGTGGAAAATAAGAAAGTTGATGTCTTATCTTAAATAACTCTAATTGTCATTTATGTATGTTGTGATCAGTGTTGTCTCCAACATTTTTGACTAATAGTAATTCTTTATGACAATATCTTTGATGATGACTCTTTAAAATTAAAAAACCATGCTACAAGACTATGAGGTTCAAGTACAAAATACATTATGAAGTTATTTTGTATCAAGGGTGATTAACACTTCCTTTCATATTGAATATGATTCCTCAAATCTTCTACCTTGTCACAATAGTATTGTATGAGGCCACTCAAGATTTGTATGCCCCTATAAATGAATCACCTAAGATTACTTATGACACTAAAGAAAGTAAACCACAAAAAATTATGTCTAACATGCCACAGATGTAGATTTGCTTCAACCCTCTCAATTTTAGACAAAATCTAAGATGACATCATTATGGATTTTATAGAAGGCTTACCCAACTCACAAAGATTATGAACTAATTTCGTTATCATAGATAAATTAAGTAAAATTGTACAATATCATTGTGACATCATTTTATTGTAATCACCATGTCAGAAGAATTCATTAATCATTATGTCAAATTTAATAATATTCCACATTCTCTCATATCAAGAAAATCTTCACTAAAATTTTCTAGAAAAAATTATTTCACTTTCAAAGCACAAATCTTAAGATGAACATTACCTTCCATCCTCATACTAATGGTCAAATAAATGTACTTAATTGATATGTAGAAACTTACCTCTACTGTTTCTCATGTGATATACTAAGACATGAATCAAGTGGTTATCATAGGGCAAGTTTTACTATATTTCAATATTTCACTCCATTATTACCATGTTATTCATGATGATTTGTGGATGGAATCCTCATCTGATTATCTAAACACCTAATATGTGCTTGTATGTTGTATCCATAAAAAGACCAAATACAATAGAATAATATTATCTTAACATAGCTCTAATAGCATTTAATTCATATTGACTCACAAATAAAGTCATAGCCAACTGACATAGAAGAGAAGTCAAATTTATAATAATCAATTTGGTTTTTCTTAGGTTTCAAAGTATGTAATGTTTTCCTTGGCTCAATAGTGAAACTAAAAATTTTCTTTAAGGTACTCTGGACTTTTTTGTGATCTTTATTAGAATAGGTGAGTCACATGCCAAGTACAACTACTAGTTGACATCAAGATCCACCCAATCTTCCACATATCTTAAGTTAAGAAAATATTAGATGCCAATTCCTATTTCCAACCTCTCTTATCCATCATTAATGAGAACATGTAATAGTGTACCCAATCCAAAATAGTGTTGGACTCACACCAAAGATAAACTACCCCAAAATATTGATCAAGTGATAACATCTTCCAACATTTGAAGCTACTTAAAAAATGAGGTTTCTGATCATGCACTGTCTTCTTACCTTCCACCTTGGGAACAAAGTGGAAAAAATAGGAAAGGTATTGTTAGGCCTTCTCTTAGACCCCTCCTTGTTGGGCCTATGCAAGGACCCATGGCTTAGCCCCATTTCAAGATCACTTGTTCTATAAAAAGAAGAGTGATGTAAAGGAAAACTAAAGGTAAGTAGGCCAAGGGCTTATTACATGGATGAGTATAAATACTTTTGAGATAGTGGGATGCTTTTGAATTTTTTTCCAAAATGTTCTAGAGTTTCCTCTATAAACCCTTTTTTGTTCCTCCTCTCATTTCTATCTCAATTAAAAAGGTAATTTCCTTATTTTTTCCAACTATTTTTCTCATGTTGCAACTATTTTTTTGGCCCTAATTTTGTGACCTTAGTAAAGTCAACTTTTGGGACCCTAGTTATTTTTCATGAGGTAAAATCTAGGAAAGTCAAACTTTTGATGTTTCATTGTAGATAAAAGTAAGAAAAGAGAGAGTAATAGTGGCAAAAATCAAAAGGAATAGAGAAAAAGAGGAAGGCCCATGATCGTCCTTCTCTAACGTTGGTAAGTTCCTTATTTTGATGAGCTTCATTTATCATTGTTTGAGAGATGATCTTGAGCTTCTTCTACTTTGTATTGAATTTTGGACAAGATTTAGGTTTTTTCTTGTGTAGGAAAAATTGTATTAGATTTCAATAAGTAGTGGGAAATTACTTTTTTGCCATTATGGATTTTTTTGTCCCTCCCCATGTATTGAGTGGTTTTCCATGTAAATCTTAAGTATTCAATGGTGAATTGTGATCGGTATTTATTTTCATTTAAAAATCTTCTCCATGAGCTTAGGGTGGATAATATTTAGTCAATTGATATTAGATAAGTTCACAAGGAGAATGCATTCATGAAAAAATTGCCGATCTAAAATGAAGAAGCGTCGTGAATAAAATAATTCCAGCACATCACATAAATTTTGGAATGAGCCAATGAAAGGGGAACATTTCTGTGTCAGCGCCTAATTTATAGCTCACATTTTGCAAGAAAAATTACTTATTTTCTTCATGTTTTGTCATATAACCGTAGGATATCAATATTTTTCTTATTAAACTCTATTTTTGGCTTAGAAGATCCCACTTCTCTGGCAGAAACTGATGAAAAAAAAAACTACAAAAATCACTTTGAAATTTCAGGTTTTGCGATCCTCAAAATCAGCTCCTACCCCTGGTAACAAGGCAGGAAGATCATGCTATGCCCTCTAGTGATCCTCAAAGACGGCTGTTCAAGGCGACGAACACATAGGAGACTATGAAGATGCCACGCCACGCTGGGAGACGTCCTCTTTGTTGGGGTCCCCCTCTCGCCAGCCTTGCTCTCTCCCCACCCGATATCTGTTCGATAAAATGCCATTTATATATATCTCGACAGGCCCTTCTCAGCACGCGCTGTCTTGCAGCCGCGATTTAAACAGCATATGGGCTCCTAGACTTCACGCGGCTTCTTCTGCAGTGCAGGGTGTTTTACTACCTCTCTCTCTCTCTCTCTCTCTCTCTCTCTCTCCTCAGCCCTCTCCGTAGAACGCAGTTAATGCGACTCCGACAGCTTCTGCGGCAGCACCCACCATCATTAATGGCATCAGAGGAAATTTCTATGACCTCTTCAATCTCCGCTCTCTAAGGTTCTCTTTGCGCTCTCAGTCGGCCATGGAAAGGGTAGGGGAGGATTAGGTGGAGCACGGAAAAAGGGCTTGCCTTTCTGTTGCTCCCACCCCGGCGGCTGCGTCCATCCAACCCCACAGCGACCTCCCCCTCCCCGTTTCCGTGCCCGCAGACTCGCGCCATCTTCATTGCCGGAGCAGGGCGAAGGGGGCCCTCGGCCTCTCTTCGGAGGAGGAATGGCGTCCACCCGGCTGAAGTTCTCGTACCGGAGGCTGAGAAAGGACCCGCCTGAGCCGGAGGAGGAGGACGGCGGCCGGGAGGTAGCGCAGCAGGTGCGCGCGGTGGGGGGCGGCAGGGGGCGGCGGAGGCGGCCGAGGGTGAGGATTGCGCGGCTGCGGTGCCTGCTGAGAAGGCAGGGCGTGAGGATGCGGGCGTCGCTGCGGCGAGTGGTGGGGAGGCTCAACGAGGCGAGATCCCACTTCGGGGAGCTCTTCTCCGGCAACTACGTGTTCATGCAGGTCAACCCAGCCCCGGTAGGGAAGCCCTTCGCCGCCGTTCACGGCGGCGTTCCCCCTCCCTCCCGCTACTACCTCCCGAGGGTCGGTTGATCCGAAGAAGACGGCTCCGGGGGGAGGCTCCTCCACACCCATTCCGGCTCCTCCTCAACCATTTTCGAGAGGTATATCGCCTGTTGAACGCCCTCATCTAAGCTAATAAACGAGCGCATGGTCAACTTTGGCTTGGCTGCAAACGAATGGAGTTCGGATCCCTCACAGTGCTGACAGAAAATCAGACCTTCAAGTGGTCTCTCCGGCGGATTTATTCTCTTTCTCTCACCCTCTCTCTCTCTCTATCAATCTATCTCTCTACCTATCCATCTATCTATCTATCTTCTATCAATTTATCTATCCTTGGGATGAATTAGAAGAACAGTCCAAAGAAATGGCGCTTGGTAGTTAAATCACACAAGCAAGTGTTTTATGATGTATGGCACAAATATTGTAATTTCAAATGGAAGTTAGAAAATGCAATGATTTTTTCCTTAATTGTCATTAGTGGATGGATAATATGAAGAGTGTAAGCTTCCGCTACCATATCTGTATTGTTGAATGGATAATGATAAAATAATTAGGCTTACATGTCAAAATATTCATCTTGATAAATCAAAAATTGTTTAGCATTTTTAACCTATGAATTTTACGTAATTTAACAAAATCTTAAAGCTAAATGAGAAAGGCGTCAACTGCTCATAACTCAAAAGATCAGCATTTAACCATTAATTGAAACAATGTGCAAGTGTGATGTAAGTTTTAATATTTTGGGCAAATCCAATATCATTGACACTTTTGGAAGTGAATGTATGATACTTTCGCACAAAATAGAGAGTTACTTTCACTGGAGTCATTACCTTCCTTAAAGTATGATCTTAAGAATAAAGCTACCTCATGGTCCAACTTTCAAGGCCTTCATTTTGATCAACATGTGGCTTTTTGCCAAAAACATGGGGGGCTTTTATATTTCCTTTTCCTTATGATTATCATCTCAAATAAGGTTTTATTCTTCTAGATATTATGCCTACTTTCTAACTATTATGCAAAATGAAAATTGGATGACCATTTTAAATATGAAAATTACAAAATTAAGATTTTAGTGCAAGATTGTAAGACAAGAAAAAAGAGAATAATTAGTTAATATAACTCGTGTTATAGTTTTAAGATTCTAATCCGTGTCAAAAATCCATAATGATATTTTTATTGTGATTATAGTTCCCAAAAAAGATAAATTTAAAATTCATGTAGAACAGTCAAGAAGAACATGAAGTTTTAAGTTCTAGTGAAATTTATCCACTGAAGTTCGGCAAAGAGAAAATCCGTACTACTGCTATTAACCTCTCAAACACCATTTCCTTGATCTATTCTTAGAAAAAATGGGTGTGTGTGGGTGTGGGTGTGTGTGTGTGTGTGTGTGAGAAGAGAGAGAGAAGGAACATGGTTTACAAATAAATTCTCCGTTATATGTGAATGAATAATTATAGAAAAAGATGAGAACGACTGTAAGAAATAATAGTGGATCATCTACGCCATTGATGAGCTGAGTCTCGGCTTGGGTGGGATGTCATGCGAGTGCCCGACACCGGCGCGGCCGTCTCCGCACTGCGGCGCCATCCCAATAACAGGGTCGACGCTCTCGCCGCTCTACTCCAGACATGCGCCGCCGCCGCATCCCTCTCCGCCGTCCGCAGGGCCCACGCCCGCGTCCTCCGCGCCGGTCTCCACGGCAACAACTCCCTCGCCGCTACCCTCCTCGCCCTCTACGCCACCCTTTCTCCTTCCCCCCTTCCGGCGCTCCGGGTCTTCTCCTCAGTTCCCTCCCCCGCTCTCTCCCTCTTCAACCGCGCCATCCGGGCCTTCTCCGCTGGCGGCGCTGCCGCAGCGCCGCTCGCCCTCCGCCTCTACTCTCAGATGCCGCGGCGCCGGATCTCGCCTGATAACTTCACCATCCCCTTCGTCCTCAACTCCTGCGCGGCGGTGCTGGATCTTTCCGCTGGCGGCGAGGCCCACTCTCGTGCCATCAGGAGCGGGTGCATGGGATTCCTGCCGGTGCCCAACGCGCTGATAGACATGTACGGCAAGTGCGGAGCCCTCGAGAGCGCCCGCAGATTGTTTGATGAAATGTCCGCTAGGGACGTGGTGAGCTACAACGCGCTGCTCGGTGCCTACGCGAAGACGGGCGGCGAGATGGCCTCCGCCCGGAGGTTGTTCGACGATATGGCTCATAGAAATGTCATCACCTGGAACGCCATGCTAGTCGGGCACGTCAATGGCGGAGACATCCGCTCCGCGAGGGCCGTCTTCGACGCCATGCCAGTGAGGAACGTCGTCTCCTGGACGACTATGCTAGTAGGTTACACCAAGAGCCGGCTGCTTGACGACGCGCGCCTCCTGTTCGACGCAATGCCGGAGAGGAACCTCATCTCCTGGACGGCGATGATCACCGGCTATGCACAGAACGGCCGGCCCCACGAGGCCCTCGCGCTGTTCGGCGCCATGGACCGCGCCGGCGTGCGCGCCGACGCCGTTGCCATGACCGGCGCCGTCTCCGCGGTGGCCCAGCTCGGCAGCGCGGATCTCGCCCACTGGGCGGCGACGTACGCCGCCCGCCGGGGCATCGAGCGGAACCAGCATCTGCTGACAGCGCTGGTCGACATGCACGCCAAATGCGGGAGCTTCGAGGCGGCGCGCGAATGCTTCGAGCAAATCCCTTCGCCGGATTCCTTCGCGTACAGCGCCCTCATTAACGGGCTCGCCGCGCACGGCCGCGGCGGCGAGGCCCTGGAGCTCTTCCAGCGGATGCAGGCGGCGGGGGTCGGCGCCGACGCCGTCACCTTCATCGGAGTGTTGAACGCCTGCAGCCACGCGGGGCTGGTCGACGAGGGGCTGAGCTTCTGGGATGCGATGGTGCGGCAGCACGGGGTAGAGCCCACCGCCGAGCACTACGCATGCATCGTCGACATGCTGGGGCGTGCCGGCAGGCTGCGGGAGGCGCACGAGCTCGTCGGAGCGATGCCGGCGGAGCCGTACGCCGGAGCGCTCGGCGCACTGCTTTCGGCTTGCAGAACCTACGACGAGGTGGGCATTGCAGAGGCCGTCGCAGGCGAGCTCTTCGAGTTGGAGCCGGAGAACACTGGGAACTACATGCTGCTGTGGAGCATATACGCCGGCAGAGGGCGGTGGGCGGACGCCGAGAGGGTCAGGGAAGCGATGAGTGAGAAGGGGGTGAAGAAGCTGCCAGGCTTCTGCTGGAGTTCATGAAACCGTAGCTCTGGTGTGGCAAGTGTCTCATCATCTTCTTCATCTTCTTCCTCCTTCCTGCTCTCAATTTCCAAGAAAAAGGTTAGGGAAGAAGATTAAGAACAGAGCGAGGTGGGCTACGCCATGTGGACTCTGGACGATAGGGAGGCCTCCAGGCGCCGGCCGACAGGGTCCCTCAGGTAGAGCTTCTTCTCCAGGTAGGTCTCGAGCTTGCTGGTGATCCTATGCACCTCTGGATCCGCTTGAGATTTCTTCAGTACAGAGAGGAACCTGACGGATATGGTGTTGAGCAGCTTGATGAATTGACCTCGGTATCTCTTGAACAGCCCGAAGCCCGCCATCTGAGAGGAGATCTCGTTCAGTGGGGGGCATCCAGCGAAGAAAATCTCGCCTGCAGATGAGGAACAGGAGGGGGTCTGACCTTCAAGAAGGCCTCTAGGGCAACGGCAGTGAACCTGGTGACCGGGAGCACGTTGAGGAACCTCGCCAGCCACGCCCACCCTTCCTTTAACCCGTGGGGGTTTGGAACGTCCCCAGCCTCCGTCTGCCAAAGGAGAAATCAAGAATCAGGCGGAACGAGGAATGATCGAGAGAGAGTACAATCTAGTGCTGTAATATGAGTTGAAAAATCCAGGTTTTTGTGGCAGTAAAATGGTTCAAAATTTGCTAGGAAAATGTCGTTTTCCTTGAATATCAATGTAAACATGAGTCTGAATAAAGTAATATATTTCTTTTTTTCTGTGTTATCCAACAATTGTTTTTAAAATTGGAATGAGAAATTCGAGAGGAAGAAGTGCTCATCAAAATCGATTCTTTTTTTTTGCAGTAAAACGACGCAAAAATCGTCCGGAGATGCATAAATTGCCAGAAAAATGTGATTTTTTTTTTATACTTAAAGATCGAGCCTGAGCACAGCACCAGATTTACTTTTTCTGTGCTATCTCAAAATTATGAAATGCCCACGAACCACATAAGATCACACATAATCCGCAGGATAATATCTCACAAAAAGAAAAAGAATGGTCTGACAGATAAGATCACGCATAATCCGCAGTTAAAGATCGATTATGGAATCCGTTCTGCAATTAATGGATGAATAATGGGCAAGCGATGAGAACTACCTGCACCAAAGCACCATATAGTTTCATGTAGGATTCAATACGATCCAGATAGCTGTCAGTACTCTCGATCTTCCCATCTTCTTCTCGATATCCAATCAATTTCTGGTATTCCTTCGCCCTGTTCATGGCCTGGTGATGCAAAGGAGATAACTTTAGGATGCCCAAAATAGAAAAAGAGCATGGCATTCAGTCTCCCAACGTCAAATCTCAAGCGCAACAGAAAGGGAAACGAATGCCCGGGATGGGGCTACACCTTTGAATATTGCACGAACTGAGGCACAGTGTACATGCAAGCCTTGTGAAACTCGGCCAGGAGATAATCCATTGTTTCAGGGACCTGAGAGTGTATCCATGATGAAAAACAGCTTACATAAGAAATAGCTTGGACAGTAGAATCAATGGAGCTGAATCAGAGAAATGTTTGGAAAAAAAAAACTGGTTTTTTCAGCTCCTCATTGGCTTTATGAATGGCAGTCAACGCTATTTATGAAGTTAGGGAAACCATCGATCAACACAGAACATGTTCCAGATGATGAGATAAATACTCGTTTGTAACCATACTTTCTCATTTGGGGAAGACTCACAGAGATAAATAGGCCATCAATGAAAAAGTCTTTCTGCCTGAACAAAAATAGGCCACTTGAGCTATTTATTTTCTACTTATCTCTGTAACCACTGTTTATTAAGAAGGGCGCCGCGAGCTTTGCTTCATCGTCATGATGATGCAAGGCTACTCTCCTACAAGATACCCCCAACCCCACCCAATGCAGAAAAGACGTGATCGTTTTGGTCCATAAAAAATTTTCACGCTGTGGTTGATTCTTCTCCTTTTCAAAAATTTGCATAAAAAATGATGCAAGAAACATTCAGATTTTGAGAGAAGAATGACTCCTCTAAGAACATTATCGTCGATCAACCAAATTAGAATAAATAACACTTTTTCTTGAGTAAAGGTGGTAAAAGGCTCTAAGATTGACAATAATAACAAGGACAAGGTGATTTCTGATATAAATAACAGGACATATTGAGTTATTAATATCGAAAGTCTTCATCTCAGTTTATTGATTTAGAGTAATTGTCAACAGCAGACGATCATAAGATGATGAGAACTTAATTTTTCAGTCATTAAAATCAACGAATTCAATTTCATTCTAGAAATGGGTGGCAGATATGCGCTTGTAAATGGGCTGCACCGTGCTCGCAAGTACAGCACAATTAATTTGGAAGTTAGGAGAATAAAAATGTAGATCATTTCTCCACGAAATTGTTACTAGTGCCCCGGATTTAACATGGTAGGAAAATAAATCTGGTCAAAATATTTTATGAAAGTTGAAAGAATGCAATAACAAATGCCCGAGGACATAGTTAGCCTCATATGAAGCCTTTGATTGAAAAGGCTAATACTTTTGTGGGTTTGAAACTTTATGCTAACTAAGAAAATCAATTGAAAAATGTGGATATGGATCCTTGGGACAGATTCGATATCAAGAAAAATTTCCAGATAGGGAGAGTGGTAACGTTGCAGGAGATGCATCACATAAAGAATGGGAAAACGAATGAAATACAGAAAACTTTCCAAGGGGAAGAAAGGAGATGATGCCACACCTGTGCAGTGACACGGACAATGACATGCCCAACAGCAAAAGCGATACCATCAAAGCTTGCACCCTGATTTTCGCAAAGATTAAGAACCTGTATTACAAGATCAGAAATGAATTCAGAATCATGGAACAAAAAAGATAGATAAAACAAGAGAATGACAGAAATCACCAAACACAAATGCCAAGCACCATTTAGCCACCGACTTTATTAATACATTGCCTTGCTCTGGCAACAAGACAGGGCATTAGACAATGCCTAATTTCAATACATGACAAAAAAATTAAATATAAATAATTATCAAATAGGTGAAAAAAATGAACTGTCGTAATATCTCTAATTCTGGTAAGAACAGTTAGACAAATCAAAAATACAACAGTTAGGACTTGTTTGGAAAAAAATTGAATTGGTCAATATCTTTCTTGAAACTAACAAAAAGAAAAATGAAACATAAATCATTGAAGAACTAAGCCCTGTTGGGGGTTTATTTTTCCTTCCATTCATTCCAGACTTTTTAAATTTCTTATCCTTTTGTTTGGAATCCCACAATAATCCTTGGTTATTCACTCGAACTATATATAGGTACATAACACACACACCACATAAATAAGTTTTTATAAGTTCAGATACAAAATTCTCCAGTCAAATATTTTAAATTTCTTTCTACCAAATAAATATGTTGTTAAATCATGTTATGATCAATAACATACATATTTGATATATACATATACTGCATCTGTGTTCACCATTTGCCCAACATGTGAGGCCAAGCCGGGGTCTTGGAGGGTCCCACGAGTACTCATATTTGACTGTTTGCTGAAATGACACAAGCACTCTTGTCCCAAATCCTGTCTCCTTAGGTCTTCATGTGTCCACCTTCTTAAGTGGGAAGTGCCTTGAAAACCAGGAACAAGAGGTATTCATCTAAAGCAGAAACACTTCTCCCACATAAATATTCCCAGTTATATCTGGTTAGTTTCTTAATGCTACTTATACTTAGGTTGATCATAAATTTATATAGAAGCCAAGCTTTCACAAATAGTACACCAGCCAAAGTTTGGCCCACGCTCGTAAGGCCTATTTTAACGTTTCCATATCGGGATTATTAGATTCCTCATAGATCACGGTACATGTTGAAAACTTGGCGTCAAACTTAGAAGCATGTGTACGTGTGTGCATAGATATGGATAAATGTGTGTACTTTTTACATATACATGCATCTGCTTTTTCAACAGCAATACAAGCACACTTTGAAATAACATGCCCAGAGAATTAAAAGATGGCCAAAGCATCTATAAATACAAATCAATCCAAGGAAAAAAAATTGAACTAATTATGCCATATTTAAGAAAATGTTCATCTACAACTAGGATAGAGAACAAAATTAATCACTTAGAAATGCCAACGTCTTCTGAGCATCTGTAGAATAGATTTCTTTCATCAAAATAATAAAGTACCTTCTTGGCGAATACCATCAAAGAGACAGGATAAGGACATCGAGAATCCTTCAAGATTTTACTTAATTCAATTGATTTTGTTCTGCAAAGAGCCAAAACAAATGCAAACTATATGATAAGAAAAAAGTTTGAGATACTCAAAACATGCAAATTATAGTCAACAGGTGCTATGTTAATATTATGATTGGTTAAGCAGGCTTTTACAGACTGTTAAGCTTTAGAAATTGGAACCAACCGCATCTAGATACTTTTACTGAACTAAACAGAAAATTTGAAACGTTCTGAAGAATCTACAAACAGAGATTTTCTGCACCACAATAAACATGCTTCAATAGACATATTAAGTTCCATATCACACCTTTGCGATTAGACTTTTACCACAGCCAAAAAAATGGGAATTTAGACATTTTTTTCAGCATGAAAGCATAAGCGCAAAACTAGAATACGAAGACAAGATCATATACCAGTAATCTTGTCTAGAAAGTTCTTCCACTTACCTAACATTCTCAACTGTTCCAGTTATCTGTCTAATCTGCCGAGCAATCAGCCTTTGGTACTTGTCAAAGTCCTGTCAGTTATGATAAGTCATGTGATTAGAAACGAAGCCTATGAAAACGAACATAAAGCCGCATGAAACACTCTTCCATCAGAGATCATTCAGAAAATAGCAAAAAAAATATAACATCTGTCAGGAAAAAAAATTGTGGTAGACAGGTTGGGAATAGTCAATAAAATGTCTCTGGAAACCTGACTCAAATATTAGCGAGCAGAATCAGATGAGCCTTCAGAGTTAAATTCCTGAAGCCAAATATACTTATTCATGAGCCATATCATAATCATCAGGCGTCACTGGTTGCTTTGTTGCATGAACATCACACTTAATAAAATCTTGTGTCGTATCCAACTTGTACACAATTATGAAATTTAAAAGAAAGACTAATATCATATGAAAAATAACACGAGATAAAGAGACAGCGAAGTAGGACAGGTGAGAATATGAGCTTATGCATACTGTATGCATCATCAAGGCCTTATTATGGACGTAAGTCAACGTTTACATGAAAAAGAGATAAACTCTTCATTTTGACCTGTTATTCAGTTTCTTACCCGAGCTGATCTTGCTAGACCATAGTTATTAAGCAACACCAAATATGTCCATTGGCAGAAATTCCAATGGAATTGATTTCTATACAGTACTACAATTTGGAAATAATAGTTGGCAACTTAAAACGGCCCTCAAAAATATTCTTGGGGATAATTCCTAAAATAGTCCAACAGAAAAAAGGCTGAAGATGTACAAATAGAATTGCTCCTAGAGCGATTTGAGGGATGCTCCTTTGCAAAAGATAACCCCCTTCTAAGGGCTACAAAGACCACTCAGCTTGACATTCAAGGCATACTTTGACAAAATAAAGTTCTTCAAATGTAAAGACTACCTCCATCCCTCCTCCCTCCCTCCCTCTCTCTCTCTCTCTCTCTCTCTCTCTCTCTCTCTCTCCATGAAGAAATAGCTGCACCGCCATTCAATCATCATGAGGCCAATCGAGGGCATCATATAACGAAACAGAGTGCATGTGAAACATCTATGGGATAATAAATTATAATGAATAGAATCATCCACATTGCACTTAAAGGGAACAATTTAATCAAGTTTTCATAAAGTACTTGAACAGCCCTTCACCCAACTAGGTTTCCTCATGTGACCACACGAATTGGACATGTCCACTGGATTCCATCAAGCTATGGTCATCGGTCAAGCTATGGTTCCAGATTTTGAATAATTGGAAAGTGGCAAGATAAATGGAACCTAACAAAAATATTTTCTATTTGTATAGTATACATTTTAACAAATGTTAACTTTCCTTAAATAGTGTTTTCAGACCTGCACAGATGTATCAACTAGAAACATCCAGATTAGCTTCCAGAGGGGAGAGACAATTCTGTCTGGTTTGGCAACCAGACTACGGCTCAGACTGAGAACCTGTCTGAGTGTCTCTCACCCAGACAGATCACCAAGGCACCAGTATGAAGATCATTAACCCAAATTCTAACACAAAAAAGAAACGTTTGCTATAAATGAAATTATCAAAAGTGGTGCGAGAAAGACCTTATCTGATGAAGAAAGTAACTTATTATACAGTTCAAGTCCTTCATCATGTTTTGCAAGTCTCTCTGCCGCTGCTTTTTGTGCAGAATCTGCAACTTTGACAATGAATCCTGAACAGAGGGCACAAGTGATAATATGTTACAATATGAGATTGCTTACAGAGCATCAAAGAAGATGCAATATTACAAAGCAAATGATTTCAAAGGATAAAATAGAATGAGATGAATGGACTCATCAAACATGGAAAAAAAGGGGCCCAATTCATTGATGCCTTTCCAAGTCTTTCAATCCTTGTTTTTGTAAAGATGCAAGAAAAAAAGCCGCTGTCTCAGCAAGCTGTTAGCCTTACCACACAGGAAAACTGCCCGAGGAATTGGTTTTACTAGACCCAGGTCAACCCCAACACGGTTATTCGGGGTTTACAATGATAATAATGATTGTCATTCAATTAGCATGTAATTATTGCTCAAGAGAGTCTTTGGGTCATTCTCAGAAGATGCCAATCAAGAACTTTATTTAATTCGAAAATTTTAAAAAATAGCTCTATCCAAGAAATCGACCAAAAACGTGAAATTGGACAACCTTCCATCCCCAACCTCTGTTTTCTACAGAAACTGCTAACTGATGGTTTCCATTTTTCACGTTTTGGGGATCTGGCTGAAGTCACTGCTGCAAATAGCTATTTATGCTGCTTATTCATTAGAGGAAAAAAAAATCACTTGCCCACCTGAGGTCCCTCTGCTACTCTTCGTCCACAGAAGTTGAAGTAGTCAGAGACCTGAGGGAGCGATGGCCTTTGTATTCTGTTTTGGGATTCTTGATCCCACTCATTTAATGTGACTAGATATGGCCAATAGGAGAAGTAAAAAGGTGAGGAGGCGAAATGAGAAATAGCTGATGAAGGAGGGGAGGATGGATAGAGACAATGGAAAGCGCAGGGTGGCAGTTGGGCTGATGGAGAGAGAGTTAAGGGGAAGACTGCCACGGGGGAGACCAGACAATAGAGACAGGGAGGAAAGTGGGGAGAGAGAGATATAGATAGAGGGAGAAAAGGAAGAGGGAGAGGTGCGAAAAAGGAAAAGGAGTGAATGGATGACAGAGAAGATAAAGAGGTAGTGCAATGGAGCGAGAGAGCGAGCGAGAGAGAGAGAGAGAGAAGGGAGGGGGGCGAAGGACGTGATAGAGGGACGGAGAGGAGAGGTGAAATTGGGAGAGGAGAGAGAGAGAGAGAGAGAAGACAGGCAAAAACATAACTGATACAGCAATGAGAGTTAAAGGATGGAGAGGGGCAAGTGAGTGTGACTCCGTCTGGATCCACGTGTGCATGTGTGTGAGAGAAAACGAGAGAGAAACTACCGGTGGAATGATAGGGAGGGGAACCAACTGAGGGAGGGAGAGGAGCAAGAGTTGGAGATGTTGATATTTCTGTGAGGTCATAAAAAAATGAGAACAGCGATTGCAATGAAACAGTCAGCCTGACACACTGGAGGTTAATATAAAAAACAAGTAGGTCAAAGAAAGCATTTGGATGGGAGAATTTTCATAAAAAAAAAAAATATATACCTATGTCATAAAAAGAATAACAATAAGTATTAATTTAACTCATTTGGACCTAATTAAGCATTTAAGGATTTTTAAATTGATGACCAGTACAATAACAATACCCCTCAGGTGAAGTTTACAGCGGTAGTGCCAATCCTAAAGTTCTAGAACTTTGTGGCGCCTGGCAAGAAATCCATCAGATAACCACCCTCACTGCGATAAAGTATTAATTTTATCTCACAAACAAAATCTCACAACATGATTTAAAATTTAATGTATATGACAAGGAAAGATGATAATGCAAGATTCCTTTCTGATAATGGGTTTTTTTCCGCTAGGGTAAAAAGCCAGAATGTGATAGTGTGGCCTACTCCAAATGATAGCAAGTCTTTAATAATGGAAAGTGTCAAGAACAGAAAAGATTTAAATGAACGCACGTACGACGAAGAATGTTTAGAAGGAAGCAGAATGATGGAATATAAACAAAATAACAGGAAATATCTGCTCATCAAAGTGGCAATACCTGTGATTGTAGATGATACAGCAGATTCCTTTTTTTCAACAGGTTTCTCCACAGTGATGGATACGATGGGCTCAATTTTCTCCTTTGTTATTTCACCAGGAAGAATTTTGCTAACTTTTTCATTCTCTTTTCCTTGATCTTCTGCTTTAGATATTCTTGTAGCTTCTAAGGCAGCAGCCTTCTGCCTCTCTTCTGCTTTTCTAGCAGCCTCTTGCTGAGCCTGCATTAATGAGAAGACTTTTACATACGACATTGTTTCACGCAAAGAGTTTAGCCTGCTATAGCATTAATGTCACGGCTAATGTTAAAAACACAATTTCTACATAATCCCCCAAAAAAATCATCATAACCATAAAGACTCTATCAATTGTTAACATTTCCGGAGAACGCAGTAAAACTAATCAGAAGACATCCATTGGGTCCTGGACTCCTATTTACAACGGTAGTGAATAGAACCAGTGCAGCTGGCCAATACCTGGCATTGGAAAACGAACATATCCAAAAGAAAACAACACATAGTAGAAATGTAAGCTTCCTTCAAGCGGAGAGCAATGTTTTCCATTGATCTAGGGCGTTCAACAGCATGCAAAGAAGCATTTACCAATACTAACCTCAGCTTCCAGTTTAGCTTGATAGACTCTTGCCTCATGAAGAGCTTTTTCCCTCTTTTTGGCCTCTTCAAGAGCAGCATCATCTTTAATCCTCCGTTCCTCTATTTGGGATCTTTGTTCGTGATCCCTTTGAATAAGAGATAAGTGACTATCAAGTGCTTCTGCACTACAATAATAAACAAGTATCGGTATATCATTCGAAAGAAAGGATTTAGCAAAACAACATAAAGCTCTTGGTTTTTTTAAAACAAACCATTTATGAAAAAACATCAAATCGAAGAGTAACATAACAATGCATTTTTGAAAATTGTGAAGCATGTCATATACCATTAATGTATCGCAAACTACAAAAATTGGAAATATTCAAGGATATGAACACAAGTAAGAAATGAACAGATTCTAAGGTTGCTTGGTGTAAGGCATCATTGAAACATTCACTACCAGTACTTTTTCTCTCCAGAGAAGGTTTTTTATGTGTCATGGAAACCATCAAGTCTTTGTTCTACATCGTCATTTCCCCTGGTACGCTTACCTTTGATATCATGGAATGTTTCTGAGCTGAATGTATTAAAAGACATAATAAAAATCAAACAAACTAAATAGGTGTCAATATAATAGAATTAAAATATTAATATACGTAAATTACATTTTATAATAACATAAAAATATAAATATATTTCAATAAAATATTATTATATTAGTTAAAGTGCTATTAATAAATTATTACTATCATATTAATGTAAGTCTTATTATATTAGACTAAGCAAGATACTATATAGTAGAAGTACTATACTTCACAATATAAATAAATCAAAATTTTGTATTTTCGATTATTTTTGGATTTCAATCATATTAACAATTATCGATGCATGTAAATAGAAGCAACTATAAACCCCAGAAAACAAATAATATATACCAAGCAGGTATCTTCTCTATACATTTCCAGAGTAATGGAATTATCGTCCTTCGATTTTCATTGAATGGAAAAGAGAAATTATGATATGGCACAACCTGTCTTGCCATAAGTAGAACAATGATAACAGATGAGATTTACAAATATCTTGATAACTCTATTGACATGTACTTAACAAATAGACATAATCCCTATATGCACTTTAGTTATATTTAATGAATTCGAATTATGCCAAGGATTGTGAATCATTTGTTGAAAAACCCTATACTCCTCCATAATAGTCCACCTTTATCTCATTGCTGGAGAGCAAATTAAAGGTTGACAGCAGCTAGATGAGAGAGAGCCCTATCCACACAGACACAATGTTCTTGTTAATCTTACATCGCCCTCCCTTTTAGCAATAATACATCCTACATTACATGTTACAGCATAAAATAAAAATACAATCTGGATGAAAGTGACAAAAAGTAACGACCCAAAATTCAAAGTTATAACATTAAAAAAATATAGCTCCACATGATACGAATAGTGTTCAGAGATCATTGTAGTAGTCTGGAGGCAACATACCACCATTTCAGATGAAGAACATTCAACACATAAATTTTATCCATAAATATTAAATTTTATTTCTCGAATTTATATACTCAAACAGGTTTCGAAATTGTCTTCCTGTGTTTGGCACAAAACCAGAGGAAAAAAAGTTAAAATATAAAAACTCGAATATTTGAGAACAGGAAATTACGCATGTAATCTGAGGAAATCCTTGTAATACCCAGCTGGTAGAAAGCTAATTTAAAATAATGGATGATAGCAAACATTTAATGTAAGAAATTTTTTTTATATAACTGATACACAGTTGATTAAAAATGTTGAGCAATAGCATACAAGCAGAATGACATAAAACGATAATCAGAACATTAGCAATATTTATCATAAAGTCCCAAGATGAGAGGAAGGCACGGTATCACAACAGAAGTAGGCAAACATTAAATCGTAACCACAAGAAGCAGAGAAATGTAAAGCCAAAGGATGGTTGAATAGATATGTACATCTTGCGCTGATATTGTCTGTCCATTCGTCTATCCATCTCTCTCCTTATTTCGGCTTGCCTCTCAAGCTGAGCAATCGTAGACAATGACCTCTCATTTTCACCCTTTAATTCTGCTTCCAAAGCAAACGCCTTTCTTCTAATTTCCTCCTGCTAGTTGAAAATTTTCTTAGACAACATGACAAACGGTTCAGATATTATAACTTGAATAGAAGAAAGTGTGGTGGAAAGGAAGTGACCAAAAATGGTGCAGAAATAATGGTAAATCATAGTCAGTTGATCGTGAATATACATATCATAATCATAAAACTAGAGCATGTATGCAAAATGGCACTTTGCAAGCAAACGAGTAAAGACATCTGGCAACTACAAAAAATGTAAAAAGCATAAAAAAACTGAGCATGTGACAGAATTACAATAGAATGCCATAACAAGCTAACAAACAAATTACTGTGAACAGCGGCCCGAATCCTAAGAGGTTATGCAGAGGAAAAACTCAACTTGTATTCACATCATAGATGACTGTTATATACAAGCACCAGGGCGACAAAACCAAAAAGCTACCAAACAATTAGGAAATCGACAAACCAGGAAACGGTCCAATTAAGAACCGAAATCCTAATTATACATTTTTTCCCATATCACAGTGGACATCCACAACTTAGGATAAAACTATGGATGAAAGATATGCATACTGGCACCAATAATATTTCAGTATTGTCATACATAGTATTTTTCTTGCTACACAAAACAGTTGTCTCTAATTCATCCGTTACTCCTATTGACTGCATGACATTAATAAATTGGTACAATTGATTCCTATCAGTGACCTGCACCTACTCATTTACTTCAGATTTCAGATCTCTATCTAAATTATTGCCTAAACATTTTTCCTGTCAGCACGGCACTGTCAGTTGCTTCCAAAAACAAACGATAATATCAAGGGTGTGATATTGACAACATGTATTATTAACACTGAAATAGAGCATGCACCTAAATAACAAACCTGAGCAAAGTATATGATTGCCTCTTCTAATTTCGTCCTGCTTTCATAAAGTTAAAAAGTCCACCAATGTTGAAAACTAGCAACTACGGTACCACACATATGATGATAAATTGGGAAGATTTATCTCCGCCAATTGTTTCAACTCATCAGCAAATGTGTCACAAGCAAGATGGATATAATATATTAACTAATAATAACAATCAAAATTCATGTTCAAATTTTGAAGCAAATAAGTGAATCAAGCTGGTGTTAAAAGGTGCACCTTAACTCTTAAGTGGTGTTCTCGCTCCAACTCAGTCAAAAATGACTCAGCTAAATTTGTTTTGTCCATCAGGCAGATTTGAGGTCGCTCGAGATATAATTCATCATCAGAAGGTTCAGAGTCACTGATTAAAAAAAGAGAAAAGTAATGTTGTATTGCATGACTGCAAACAAAAGGCTATAACGCTATTAATATGGCACAAAAGAAGGCAAACATCAATGCAGCTCCATCCACCTTGGAACATCATTCGGCTAATTGAAAAAAGGGTTGATAAAAACCAAAAAGCAAACAAAGAGTTGGCAGAGAATAATGTAGAATTCACATAAACATTATTAAACATCCCCAGGAACAGATTGGGGTTGTCTTTGATTTCAGCTGCAACATAGAAATAGCTGCCGTAAGCAGTCTACTTCTCCCTCTTAAATCTAGTGTCCTACCAAACTTGGGAAAGGAGTTAGAAAACAAATGCTAGAAGACATCATTTCAGCTTTCAAGCGATGGTTTTACCCAATAACCCCCTGTAATTATTCTGGTTCAAAATATACAGATACTATCCATAGTGGTTGATGAATTGTAGAAATAATTTAGTCAAATATTTTATGTCAGCCACCTCTATTTTCTTACATGAATTTCTTTATGCCTTAGTGTCAGAGAGAGGATTATTACAACCTGATGTAATAAAAAACAGAAGTCTATATGTTCAATGCTAAAAAAAATAAGTCCCATCCGAACCAAACAAACAGTTAATCTTAGGAGGCAGGACGCTTTTGTCAGAGCATCTTTCCATTAATTATTTAAGCAGTGTCAAAAATTCGCAATTTCACCTAAAACTTCTAATCAACTAATTAACCTCGTATGCTGAAAATAAACTATCCAAGGTTAACATTTGGCCATAGTTTTTTAAATAACATATTACTGCTTTCTCCCAAATACTGGAGCAACACAAAAGAGGGCAGCGACAATAGAGACTCATTTATCATTCAAGAAGGGCTGTCATCAGCTCAACTGATAAAAAAACGTTTGGTTTTCTTGAAGTTGTAAAGAAAAACTTCTGGTTGGATCTGAAATTTCAATAAATTATTGAAAATTTAAAGGAAAAATTACAATAACACAAAATTTAATCGGCAGATAGAAACTTGAAGAGCAGTGACACTAACATTCTTCCTGTCATCCACCACAGCATATTAAGAGGCAAAACGTTACCATATGAAATCCCTGAAATTAACTGCGCTGTTGACCACCACTATAGAGAAACATATGCCTTCAATCTATTTACAATAGCTGTACGTGGATGTTTATTGAGACATGTCTGCCATTTTTCAGTTGATTAAGCAAGAAATTTCACATTTGGAAATTATTGGTCATTATTAATATGATTTTTGAGGTTTATATACATATCTTGCTATTGCAATCCCTCAGAATACAGGTCCCAGACTAAATCAACAATAACGTCCTTTTTTTGGGGAAAAACAATTAAGTCTTCCCTGATAATGAATTTTAGAATTTGCATTGTCAAGTGCTAGTTGAGTTATCGAATGATGAAGATAACGCTTAAATTGTAGTTTCTACTAACAAATAGAGAAGATTTTAGGGAAGAAGAAGAGAATATCTTTGTACCCTTTGAGTAAGAAAATTTAACCAGTTTATTCAAGGTAGGATAACTTGATCCTGACTTAGTTTCGATATGAGTATTAAATTAGTTTTGAAAATATGTACCATTGTTTCAAAGAATCAAGAAGATGATACAGGCAAATAACATTTTTAGCAAGGAAATTAAGAGGCAATTCAAACCCACGAGAAATATATTTTTTCCATTTTCAACGTCAAGCCTTCCCAATCTTCAAGGGCTTCAATGTACGGCAGCTATCAGAACTTGTAAGATGAGGGAATGTGGTCGATCAAATTGGCTACATAAAGACAAGCTCAATGCATACACATGAAAAGCATTTTTAAGACAGAATTGGATTGTTTCATGTGATTGCTGCTATCACAAGTCGATTGATTTAACATTCGTTCACCTGAAATCAGCATCTGGGCAGGAGAACCGTGTCCCCATCTTCAAGGGCTGTTCATAACTCTCTTCGCTGTCTTTCTCATAATCCTCCATATCAACATCAGAAATGCACATTACGAAGGGTTTCCCAGTGTCCACGCCATTCTTTTCTGCAGTAGTTGCGCCATCCCTGTAGAAGCATTGGACCTAAGCAGAGGTCCATGGTAACATAAAAAAAAAAAAAAATCTGAACAGGGAGAAGGAACCCTCGTTACAGGCACCTGAATTTTTGTACGCTCAAGAAAGGGGGGGAGGAAGGAGGTGGCAGCGTGTTCTTGATTTCTAAGGTGTCGAGCTCCGATATGAGCGAATCCAGCGTCCAGCATGGGTCGGGTTCAACGGACACCTTCCCCCACACGGCGCCCTTCGTCACCGGCGGCTTCAATTTGACAAACACCCTGGGGGGAAAGCAAAGAGAGCGAAACGAATACTTGCTCAAAAAAAGCTAGAGATGACAACTGACAGATACATGGTGAGGAAGAGGGGTTGGCACACAGAGAGAGGAGAGCAGAGCAACTCGCACATCTAGAACTCCAGGTGGCGCAGATAGGGTTCCGGCGGCAGGAGATGGCCCGAGGAAGAACCTAGTCCCTTGCAGTTGTGAATCAGAGTGTATTTCCTTGCTGGTTGACGGCGGCTACTGCGGACTACGGCGTATTTCACAGCTGGAGTGCCCCGGAACAGACCCGCCCCCCCTCTGCAAACGACGCAACCGAGGCGAGCGATTGAAGACGACCGCTGACACAAGATCGTCGTACACTCTAGCATTCGCTTTGATCGAACCTGTAGTCCTCGGCGCGCCGCAAGGCTGAGGAAGAGGACATGAGGACAGAGAATGGGTGCCGGCAACCGCTGCAAACCTCGGCTCGTACACGCCGTCAATGACCTTCGCCGGAAGCACCACCCGTTGGGGCCCGGAAAGGGGAGGAGTTGCTACCAAAGAAAGGACCAGTTTCCCCCTCCTCGACAGTTTGAGAATTTGCCGAGGGAAACAAGGCCGCCATGAAGGACGCCCGAGAGAGAAGGACTGCTCCGGCCGCCGCCGCCGGCTCCGGCAATGTTGGGGAGGGGCGACCGAGGGTGGACTGGGGCCTAGATAGCCGTTGCAGCTGGTTGGCTATAACTACTACTATTACAACGAGACCCAATCAAAGATTTTTTTTTACTTTTTAATATGTTAACACATATTATGATATTTTTTGAAGCTCTCGAAAGTAATGTTCTATTGATTACTACTATTATTTTTATTATTATAACTCGATCCTGCTTTAATTGGTTCTAAGTAATGTTGCTATATGAGAGCCACCAAAAAAAGGAACAAAGGCAAATATGTGAGGCATGGATTAATCACCAAGGTTAGGGATCCATGGCCGTTGAGAGGAAGAACGAGAGCTTGTAAATTGGATGAACTGCCGGAAAGTAACTAAGTTTGACCAATGTTAATGGCAAATAGTTGTTATTCACCAAAAGTAAACACAAAAATAATATTAACTACAATTATTTGGAATATATGAGAGAAACTAGTTGGATAATTTGTGGCATGAAATCAACTTATTATGCAGTTTCTATTCCGAAACATCTAACTTTCCTAAAAATAAATATGCACTAAATATTATATATCATAAAAAAGAGGAAAATTTGCGTCTTCAAAGTGAACCATATTATGATGCTAAAAAAATTATATGAAAGGGAAAAATGGTAATTTAAAATTTAAAACTATATTGCACAAGTAGTATTTTATTAATAATTATTGCTCTCTTTTTGAAGAGACTCTCATAAAATTGAGTTTTATGGCAAGCAAGGTTGTAGATTTTCTCACTTTCAAACAATTTATTACACTAACCATAAGGTCAAGACTATGCAATAGAACAAAGACACTCTATAGGATGATATAGTTGTCAAGCAGCCTTTTTGCACGCTCAATTGGTTATTGGAAGTAGCTAGTTACTGAAGACTGTTTTTTATTGTTTTATGCCTGAAAAAATGAGACATACATCAATGTTGAATACAATGACCAACTAGTCTTTTGTCGTCAATCTATTGTAATTTTTTTTTCATCTCTAAGTGATAACAACAACAATGATGGAAAAAAGTATTTGCATTAAAATATCTAAAGTTTGAATGGTGAAGACTCATGCTTCACACTCAAATTATGGTTCTTGTTTGAAAAAGTATTAAAATTATGACTCTTTCTTCCCTTGCAAGGGGGTTGGCTCATCTATGCGCATGATCAAATGTCAAACTTAAAATTTAATAGGGATTTATAAAAGACTAATCACCCTCCTTTTTCATTTCAAAATCAATAATTTGCCATTTTTTTGTTTGACTTGCTAAAAACATATCTCATATAAGGTCAAATGCCAATCAACAATTGATTTGATCGTAAGATGGGTCACTAAACACAAGGTCAAATGCTTGACCACATAAAATTTATAGCTTTGCTTGTGTTTTAGAAAGTTTTGGCTTGAGCTTCCTTTTTTTTTAAAGTATGCTTGACACACTTTTTTTTCCCCCTTGAGCAAGGTCTAATTGTTATTTCTTCCTTTTCTATCTTTCCAGGGCTGAGCATTTGGAAACATTTTTGTAAAGTCATAATACCCCGTCAGTAATTAAAAATATTTTAGCGGCAAAAAAAAGTCTCCTTTTTCTGGGCGGGAGGGGCAACGGGGGGAGCAGGGCGCCCTTCTTCAGGCTCGCCTCGTGCAGACATCTCCCTCCTCGCCGGCGTCGGGTGAGGACTGGAGTCGCCTTCCTACCCTCTCTTTCTTCCTCTTTCTTCTTCTGCGTCTGAGTGTGGCCTTTTCTCCTCGGGATGCCCTACGACTAGGTCTCTCCTCTGAAAAAGTACAGACCCTCGAGTCCTTAGCGCTGCCTGTCACTGGGTTCTTCCCCTCCTCGATAGATTGGTGACGTCTAATCCATGGGTATTGGTTGTTCTTCAGGTCTTCTCCACAGCGGGACCTCCTCCTTTCCCTGGGCTCCCCTCTCGAGCGAGAGCCAAGAAGCTGCACTGTAAGTCGCTCCCGCCGGACACAATTTTCTACTGAATTCTTATATTCATCTCTTTTATGATGGCTATGATCCTACTGCGGAGCTGAGGATATTTCCCCTCTTCGATCGATGGGTTCTTCTCTTACCTTTTGGAATGTTTTGGTTCCAGTTGATCTTGAGGATCTCTGATCTTGCAACCTACAGGTTTGTGTTCACTCTTTAGAGTAAAATAGAAAATGGATTGGCTCCTACAGATCTTTAGGCTCGATTTTACAGTTAAAAGTAAAAAAAAAATGTTCCTGTCACGATGGGTTTTAGTAAATATTGAGGGTCTTTGATCTAATGATTTCCGATGTTCTTGAGGCACACAGACTGCCTCCCTTCCGTTTAGTATGATTTTACCATTGGAAGTAAAAAAAAAAAAACAAAAGTAGCCACCATGATGGGCTCCAGTAGATCTTGAGGATCTTCGATATAATAATTCCCGGTGTTCTTCTGTCGCATAGACCGTCTCCCTTCCGTTTAGTATGATCTTACTATTAAAAGTTAAAAAAAAAACCCTGCCCATCCTGTTTGGTTCCAGCTGATCATGAGGGTCTTTGATCCAAGAATTTAGGATGTTCTTAGGGCACATAGACTGTCTCCCATCCGTTTTGTGTGATTTTACTACTAAAAGTTTTTTTTTAAAAAATTGCCCATCCTGTTTGGTTCCAGCAGATCATTAGGGTCTCTGATCTAAGAATTCCCGATGTTCTTAAGGCACATAGACTGTCATTGACTGTCTTCCTTCCAGCTTGCTGGATTTTACTATTTAAGGAAAGATAGAAGGTACCCATCATTTTTGGTTCCAATGGTCTTAAGGCACATCGATTGTTGTTTTCCTTCAAAGTGGCTTGATTTCACTATTTAAGGTAAAATAATGGGCACCTACCCATCATGATCATGATCGGGCCCCATAGATCTTTAGGACGTTGGAATTTCTTAAAGCCTCATTGTTCTAAAGGCGCAAGAGTTGTCTGCAGCGGCTGCCTGAGCCATGGACGGCACCTGCGGGGACGCTCTCTCCTCCACGGCGAGGGTCAGCGTTGTTCTTCGACTGGGCTCGGAATCTCACGCAGTTCACGCGGGAGCGGGGGGGCTTCTCTCGCAGCAGCTGGCCGAGGTGAAGGAGGAGAGCATGAAGATACTGAAGAGCTTCATCGCCAGCCACAACGCCCCGGAGGAGGTTCCTGATGAACTGGCCGACGGTGCAGATGAGGACGAAGGCCGAGGAGCAGACGACAACCCTCCAAAGAAATCGAAGAAATGAACAAACTTGAGCGCTGCAATCGTCTGGTTTGCGCCTCCGTTGACCCTGATTCCTAATTTTGAAACTCTCTCTCTCTCTCTCTCTCTCTCTCTCTCCTTCTCTCTATCCGTCTAAAAATCTCAGGAACAATTGAGTAAATATGGAAGTTTTTGTCTCTTGGGTACGAGTCAATATCTATCAAAACGGCAAATAATTCCATTTTATGCCGATAGTCAACTAGAGGAATGCTTTAAACCACATTGTCATAAAAAATCTAATTTCCTCTTTTCCTTCAACTTTAGGAATCAAGGATGAACAAATCTTAGTGGCTTTTTTAGTGGAAAATGTCCGAGACAAGAATTCTCAGTAAATAATTTCAATGTCCCTCGTCTTTCTCTCTCCTGAAACAGCAGAGAGATTGAGCACCAAGAACCCATCCTCTGGATCGTAAGTGAAGTCTTCTTCCACAAAGTCAACTCTGCAAGAACTTGGCTTCCTGCTCGAATATGCTCCTAAGCGGCCGCAGCCGAACAATCTCAGGTTTATCTTACAACCGGAGGGGGATTCATCAGAGCCACCTAGGTCTTCGATGGCCCCTCCGGAGTTATACATGTCGATCAGGCCGAGTGGCGCGAATTGAACTTTCCGGTAGAAATCCTGACGCAGCAGCAACAGAGAGTGTGGTAAGAAAATTCAGATTAAAAAAGTCAAAAGAGAGAGAATTTGTTTTATTACATGGGAGCCAGAAACATGAACTCTGGAGAGAGTTCGAGGGGATACTGACCCTGATCGGAGAAATTGTGTAGATTTCACACTGGAGTGTGCCAAGAGTGAGGCCCAGTGTGCCCTTCTGGGAGAGCCTAGAGAGAGAACCTGCAATCAGGAGAAGACTTTCTCAGAACCAAGATGAGAGAGGAAGTCCAATGTGCCCAGATTAATATCAAACATAATTCAAGACAATTATTCAACATTTTTTTTTTATCATTAGTACCGTTGTTTCAATTAGTCTCCCAAATATCAGAATGTCTAGGAATAGAATCAATAATAAAATAAATTGCCCCATAATAGCTATTGACTTGGAAGCAAATGCGGCATAATCCTCCGATCAAATGTTCAAATGAGTCAAAACGATTCTTAAATGTATTCAACACCATTATTAAAAAAATCCCTTTATTCAGCATCAGCAGGATTTAAGAATTAATTTCCTCATATCATAATTTGAATAAATTGAGTGGAACCAATCGCTTTTTAGTGCACCTGACTTGGAAGAAAACACTGCACAATCTTCAGGCCAAATATGCTAATGAGTCAGATGATAAGTAAACAAATTCAACACAATTATTATTGTAAAAATCATTTTCAAAACTTTAACGCCATTCCTTTAATTAGTTCCAAAATATCGGGGTTTCTAGACAGCGAATGAAATGAATCGCCCACTAAAACCTGACTCGGAAGCAAAATACTGCACGAAGATCAGTTCAAATATTCCAGTGAGTCAGTGGATTCATAAACGCAGTCAGCAGAATTATTAAAACATTTCCATATTCTAAGCATTAGCAGCATTCTTTTAATTAATTTCCAGATATCAAAATTTCTAGAACGAGAATGAATAAATTGCTTCTTAGTACCTGACTTAGAGGCAAATGCTGCACAATCTCCAGTCCAATTATCACCAGCCACCTCTTCAAGGAACTCAACATCCGCTGGGCTAACGTGCCCAGAGATGTCCGTAGCCTTCAATACAGAAGAATTTTGGCCGTCACCCACTATCTGCCAAGAACCTGCTCCTTGGCAATTGAAGATACCAATGACTCCCGAGAACTTGTTCAGATTCCAAATTTTCAGAAGGCTGCAGTTGGCCAATGAATACAAAAGCTAATAAACATACTGGAAATCATGAGTGATAATTGGATTGAGTTGTTTACATAATGCTCAGTAGAGAAAACCTTTTCCCATCCATGACAGGATCAACGAACAAGCAGTCACGAGTCGGTCTGCCGGCGAGCCGTGCTCTCAAGATTGACCCGTCTGGAAGCACCAGCTTCCGGAGAATTTCAAAGTCATGCTCCCCTGGCTTGTCACTACAGGAACAAATAAAAAAAGGGTAATTAATGAGTTTTTATTCGCTATGAGGATAATTATAAACTATAGATTATTATTTTCTTTTACCTTACATAAACGCTGCAACCACCCACTGCTCTAGCGGCACCATGGAACTCCGCAGTGTAATGTTTGCTCTAGAGTCAATGGAAAATGTGGCAAAATTAGTGAGAGCCTTAAGGATAGTCCCATACTGAGTATTACCAAGATTGTGATTATATAGTCTCATCGGCAATTAATTTTCAGTAAGTAGAGAAAATGAGATAGCCAGCGTAGAAGACCCACTTGGAACATATCCCAGTCAGGGACGACAACCTCTCCCAGAAGAAGGCTATTGTAGGAGACAGAAGCAATGTGCAAGGTCTGCAGTGTGGGTTCTCTCGGTGAGAAATCTTCAGACACTCTGGCTACTGCGCTTTTTCTCGAACTGCAACAAAAAAAAACAGATAATTTATCAAGAACACTGCTGCACTTAGAAGTTCCTTTTTTTTCTAAAGAAAATGTTCGAATATTTACTGTTAGCATCGCACCTGTAGATGCTGTCAGAATTGAGACTCATGCAGCAAATTAGGTTGTTATCTTTGAAGTTTCTGGCAACGGATTCTTCGAGGGCACGCTGGTAGGCCCGGGTAATCAGGACTCGTCCACCATGGCCGGACCCAAGAGTTTCCATCAAATTCTGGACATCCACTTTCACTCCATCCACTCCATTTTCTGCAAGATACTCATGAAGATCGTTATAGAAATCGGCTATCTTTTCTGGGTCGATCACTCCCACTCCATACTTCTCCAAGCTGTCCATGGCGATGTCTCTTAGATTGCTTATGTTGCCAGGGGATTGAACAGGGTAAACAAGCTTCGGGCTGTATTTCTTCATAGCCTCAGATGTGGGGAGGACCCCACCCCAGTAGCCAGCAAGGGCGTGCCACATGTAGACGTACCTGAAAATGTTTCAGAGGTCAACCCAATGTAGAAGGGAAGAACCCTGAGATAAGAAGCTTTGGCACAAGACTACGGGGGCTTACTTGAGGTCAAATCTCGGCTTAATTTCCCATATGAACCCTCTTAGACCGGCAGAGTTATGATCGATGGAAATATCCCTGAATTTTTCGTTTTCTTTGATGTCGACCAGCCTTGTGGCGAATCTGTGTAAAATAATCTCGGGTTTATATGGTGTGTGTATGAGGAATCCAAATTATAAGAGAGGAACAATCTTGAGCTGGGGCAGTGATGAGACTCACTGGGTTCCTTCAACATGGGCTTCTCCTTCCTTCTGAAACTCATTTACAGTCTCTTGCCAGCCATCATCAATGATCAAGAACCTTGGTGCACAGCCTCCTTCTGAGAGACTGCAAGATCAGAAATTGTGCACCTCAGAAGATGAAGAGAGAGAGAGAGAGAGAGAGAGAGAGAGAGAGAGAGAGAGAGAGAGAGGAGCACCTTTGCAGCCCCTTGATGATTCCCTGTGGATTGACTTTGTTGTAGAAGGCATCCCAGGTGCACCAGCCAAACCAGTCCAAATGTGGAGGGATCTGAGATATGACAGCATTTCCTCGTAAAGTGGCAGATGAAAGAAAAGGCTAGAAAAGGCTCCATGAACAGCAGAAGAAAATGATGCGCGCAACGGATGAAGAAAGAACTGGTTCCTCACCTTCTTGTTGTCGACATGAGAGAAGGTCCCCTGGTACTCAGCGAGGATCCTGTTGCAAAGGTTTCAAATGTTGAAGTTAGAGCTCTCTCTATCAAAATTAGAGACCAATCTCAAGTTTTCTATGAGGCGTACTTGATCGAATCCTTCAGGAGTTCATATGGGTTTTCCCCAAAATTGATGAAAACCGCCTCAGAAACTCGTGAGGTCTGAACACCGGGATCACCTGTGGAAGAAATTGGGAAGCGATCTTTTACTCTCTAGAAGATTTGATCGACGAACAGGATATGGGAACAGAGTCTCCTGGTTCGGCCAACTGACCACTCTCTACGCAGAACTGGAGCTCGTTGTCTGAATTCCCCTGCAGACTTGCTCTGAAATCGCCATCCAAGACGGGCAATACGAGTATGTAGAATGTGTCGTCTGAAGAAGAATCGGCTGTTTCGTCCTCCAATGTGGAGCCCTCCCTCACCTCCAGTAGCAGCATCTGGGTCTCCGGAGGGATATCTGAGCCCGATCTCCCCACTCGCGGGATCATCCACCAGATTTTGAATCTGAACAGGCAGAGTAATCGAAACCCGCTGCAAACAGAGAAAACAGGATGCTAAGGTAAGTGCCAAGATAATCGAGGAAACCAGAGAGCGATCGCGATCGCCTCTCTTGGAGTCTTCCAGGCTTCAATCGGAGACGGCCCAAAGGACTTTCTCTCCCCGCTTTAAAGACGGACAGCAGTTTCATGGCGTTGCAGAATCAGAATGAGGGAGAGAGAGAGGGATAGAGAGAGATAGAGAGAGAGATAGAGAGAGAGAGATAGAGAGAGAGAGAGAGAGAGAGAGAGAGAGAGAGAGAGAGAGAGAGAGAGAGAGAGAGAGAGAGAGAGAGAGAGAGAGAGAGAGAGAGAGAGAGAGAGAGAGAGAGAGAGAGAGAGAGAGAGAGAGAGAGGACTGACTGGAGAGTGCCAAACGTAAAGACATCGCGGCTTCTCCTCTGACCTGGAGGCGAGGCCGCGCCGACGAAGGCCGAAGTCAGCCCCGCCGGCGACACGAACACGTTTGGGGGCACGCCGGTGAGCACCGTCCTGCCGCGCACATCAAGCCTGCCGTCCTTGACGGACGGCGCGGCGGACAATGCCATCGCCGGCGCTGACTCTCCCGCGCCTCCGCAGAGGGCGGAGCCACAGGAGACGCGCCTGAAGAAAACGGATATCCCGCGAAGGCTTCCCGGGAGGGAAGACGACCAGAGCCTGAAGCCTGGCACCGCCGCCTGCGGCAGCAATCTTCTCGGGAGAACCATGCCCTCCATTCTCAGCGATGGCGAGCATAGAGATAGGAGAGAGAGAGGAGCCATGCCGTAAGAGAACTGTCTACGATCGCAGATCTGGTTCTCAGTGGTCCAAATGCTTCCACCCAGAAAACGACCTGTGGATGGAGCAGCGCGGGGGAGAGAGAGAGAGAGAGAGAGGAGAGAGGAGAGGGAGGAGCTCACAGAAGTTGCCCAAGTGTGAATACATGGCGGGCGCTTGCCTCGCCGGACGGCGAGGCGGCGCTGCCAAACACCGCCGTCCGCTCCCCCGCCACCGGCGTCAGCGCAACGCCCGGCGGCACCCCGGTCAGCACCGTTCTCCCCCGCACCAGGAGACGGCCTTCGCTTAACGATACTCCGGCAGCGATCGTCATGCTGGTAGGAGCTTCCTCAGACTGCGGCGATGGCTTATTTATAGTCTCCAGATTGCCACTGAGATGACGGCACCGCCATGACGGCGGTTTTCCCGCGTGAAGGAAGTCGCACGTTGGAATTTACCATTTGACCGGAGAGACAAGTCGGCACGCTTAGATTACGCCCCCGTGTCAGAGATGAGTCAGCAGGCTGATAATTTCTCAGATTTTGCTAATTATCTCTATGATTTTAATGTAATAAAATTATTCTGCTGTAATAAAAATTGTGAGCTTTATGCCCACTAATATGGATCTCCCATGCCCTTCGTCAGGCCCTTGTGAAAAATCAAAAAGTCTGCTAGTCAGTCATTTTTGCAAATAAGCCCTTGAAATGGTAAAAGGGCAACAAGATAATGAACACGTGCGGTAGCGTGTCAACCATGAAAGCCCTCGTCAGATGGTTCATGGGGACGCTTCTCGAACTATGGATCGCTTGCCTGGAGGTGAGTCATCCTGTTGACTCTAGAAGTTTCTATGCCTTCTTATGATGCATACATTATTTATTTATTTATTTACTAACATGTTTTTATATTTACTGCCCTAGTTTTATTTAAATGGGTGTGTATATAAGCTGCTTAGGTTGCCGCCTTGCCCTTGTGGACTGTAGTTAGGTGGGTCTGAGCTTGGTAAGACTACACCTTGGAGTCAGCCTAATTATTGCCGTGCCCTTGATTTAGCTTTGATTTGAGATTTGCCCCCTCTCTCACTCTCTCTCTCTCTATATATATGTAAGTATATCTGTACAAACTTTAGGTTATTTAAGAGCGTATTGGTATTGCCTAGGGATGGAGGTATCACGTCAATAGTTCCATTGGATGGGGTTATGAACCTTCCATATCTTAATATTTAATATTGATTATTATTGGTAAATGAAGCCCTTTAATTTTGATGTTGAAAAAATGCACATAAAAGTTAAATAGTATTTTTTCACTATTTTAGTTATATTGAAAGAATATAAAAATATTAAGAAAATATTTTTCCAACATTTGGTAAAGTTTCATTTGATTTCAAGACCATCTATAATCTCTTGCATGGTTTTCTTATTTTAAGAAGACAATTAACTCACTAAAGGAAGAGAGTTCTCATACTTGAAGTGACAATACACAACATAATAGTAATCTTGCATACTTAACATTTGATTGACAATGCCTTTCAGAATTCTTCAGAAAATCCATTGAATATTTGATAATACTTGCTTTTAGACATTGTGCCTTCACTTTTTGTAGGGATTAGGACAACTTATGAGTTGACTTAGAAAATATTGGTTATTGGGGAACTTGTGAGTAATCATTGGAATAGTCATTATTGATCATTAGTAGTCATTTTTTGACAATTTTATGATAAAAAAGATGATAATTCTCTCGCATAAAGGATGAACATCAACAACACTCAATAAGAGTTATAAAACTCAAAAATGATATTTTTCACAAGAAAGAGGATTACTTGTTGATACCCTTGTGCATATGTTTTGATATTAGATAATCACAATATTATTATAAATGTCTAATATATCTCATGTAATAAACTCTTTCATTTATCTTGTGATATTATATTTAACCCATTAATCTAAAGGATTAAACCTTGAGATTAATTGATTTGATGAATAGGCCAAGTACCACATTTATAAAAATAAATATTTGTTAGACAATAAATATTTAAATAGGTAAATGAGATAGTAAATAATTTTCATCTTTTTAATTCATTTAGCTATGATTATTTGACCATTTAAGTGTATTATCTTATTTATTAGTCATGTGCATCATTAAAAGAAAATAAAAATAGTTTGAAATATTAAATGAGCTATCGTGAGTCTCGAATTAGAAATCTAGACAGTGACATATCAACTGCTTATGTGAAGAAAACAACAAACTCAACATTCAAATCTAAAGACAATGTCAACAAAGAGTTGTTCATTTATGAGAGATGAATCTTTAGTTCAAATTTTAAATTGAACGAACTAGTGAATAGAAAGTTATCAAATTTACAATGGTTAGAGGTTATTATTGTGCATTTCGGAAAACGGTAAGTATTTGAATTGATTTCTAATTTAATATATTGAGCAAAACATGAAAATTTATTAGAAGATGATTGCTTACAAATAAGAAAGTTGAGAAGATCAACAACACTTAATTTACTTCGATCTATCATGAGCAATCTCTCTCAAAATCAATAAACATCACCGTTGAACTTTAATCTCTTGCGTAGACTATATCATCCTTCTTCATCAACGATTGGTGATCAATGAAAGGCTTGAATCTTTTAAGAAGGCTTTCTATCAAGCCATAATATAATTAGGTAGTGAGAGGAGAGTGGTTTTGAGCAAAAGCATGAGATGGTCTTAGCCTTAGTTGGCTTGGAAGGGGCTAGATCTTTGTGGATGTCAAACTTGAGGTATTGGGCCATTGATCTTGTTAATTTTATTTTGTATTTCTAAAAGAAATAACTGAAAACTGGTATGAATGATTTTACAAGACTAAAAGTAGTTAGGTGAATGATGAACTAATATAAAAAGTTTGTGTCTCATTAGTGAAAGAGAAAAAATCATGAGATAACTTGCCAAAGGAGAGAGAAAGTAAGTCTACGCATAGATAATCATCCAAAATAGTGTTAGCACATGTGTTGACATATCTATCGTTTAGAAAGAAAATCCGAGATTACTAAAACACCAATTTCCCCCCCTCCCCCCCTCCCTCTTGGTATTTCATTTAGCCCTTAAATCTTTTAGTACTAATTATAAATTTAAGGCCAATACATTAAAAGAAACTTCAGCAACTCTAACCCTTCACTAGGTTCAATCAAAGTGTATATTATTTTGTAAGTACAATTCATAATACATATTAGGCTGACTTAGAGCTATCAACTTTGGGGAGGTTATGGGAATACTTGGGCTAGCCTAAAGATATGAACTTAAAGGAAGACAACTAATGGCTTAGTACTTAGTGGATTGTCATAATAGGTGTTTGCGAAACATAAGGATGTGCTTAGTGTTCTGAGTGATTTTATTCTCTTGAATCTCATTTTAATGCTTGAAGTTCACACATTGAGTAGACCTATTTTTTCATTGTAGAATATGTAAAAAGGCAGAAATTAAATAGCACTTTCAGAAACCCTAATTTCCTCATCCCCTCTTGGTTCCCCTCAAAGTTTTGCATGAACAAGATTTGTTATTATATATCATCTATTTTCTTAAATATTTTATGTGTCTTGACAAAGCACCCCTCTCAACATGAAAATAAATAGAGGCCAAGAATAGTGAAGGTCTTAGCTATGAAAATTAAATCATAAAAAGGGTTTGGGGGGGGGGGGGTTGGGCTGGAGAGCTGCTCTTATTGCTGCTAAGAAAATCATTATAGGAAATGCACATACTATCATGATTCACAAGGCTTTTATACAACTTTCATTCTCAAAAAATAACTCTCAAAAGTTTCATATTAGTCATTTCCTCAAAATTTTATCTGAACTTATTATATGTTGACTATCAAAAGTTTCAATCTATTATTCTTGAATTGAAAAGACTTGTTCAATGCAAAACTACACATTATGAAAGGAAAACTTACAACAAAATTACTTACATAACCTCTAAAGTAATATTACATAATAATCAAAGCTTTGGAAGTGTAACTTGAAAAAGTACAACACATATCAAACTTAGATATAAATAGAACACTTTGAGCTCTTTAATAGCTATTTTTGGTGTTCATAGTTTATAATCTTTAATGTGCTAATGTATAATGCTATCATATCAATGGCTTAGAGTCATCCAATTTTCTATCTTTTCTGCTTTCTATTTAGCTCAAAATTATCTTTGCGATTTTAGACATCTTAAGAATTAAAAGTAAATCTTTTGGCACTTTTATATATTTTTTTATAAATATAACCCTTGAATTCTTGGTGTTGATCTTATATTGTGGCATTACCACTAATGATCTATGTAAACCCCTATGTAAATGACTCAATATTTGTTTAGAATGTCTTCTTTTCTATAATTGACACTTTTCAACTAGCTAGTGATTTATGCAAGCATTGAGTGTTAAAATGTTAGTATCAATTGTTTAAAATAGTTTTAGCATTAAGTATAAATGTATTATACTCATTAAAATAATATTTTATTAAATTTGACATATTTCAAGGACAACTCTTCCTAAGTATTTCTTCAATTGACTAGAATTAGTTTAAATGTAAAATATTTATACAAATAATCTCAATGAGAATATCATCAAAATCAGCCATAGATATCATAGTAAGCTTAATTTTATTGAATAATCATTTAATTAATCGTAATCACTTAAATTGCAATGGATTGTAGATAAAATTTAATTACTTTAAATGATTGACGAAAATATTTAATTAGATTAATCTACATGACATGGACAAATTTCTCTTCCAATACCTTATTTTTTTCATGGTGAGAATGGTTCAAAATGTCTAATAATTAATTAGCTACATCAAATAAAATATCTCTTAGAAAATGATGTCTAACATTTATAAGGTTAATATTTAAATAAATACAAATACTAGTGCCATTGATTTCACTAGTCTTCAAAGTATTGGAATATCAATTACATGATGTTTTAATGATAAAAAATATTCGCAAGATCAATTACAAGATTGAATTATGTATAATCTGAAATATAATTTATATGAGGTTGAACATGAAAGTAGTCATATAAAATTCAATATAATATTATTCAATATTTAGATGAAATTTTATTGAATATATTTTTGATTAATAATATTCAAGTTAAATATTTGATTGATTTCATCATATAAAATTATTATGTTGTATATTGTTGCAATAAAATAGTGTTAATACTTATAGAATATGTTGCAATAAGAAATTAATGATAAGCACATCTGAATTGACAAGATTATTTGAAGTAAAATATGAATATAAAAACTTTGTGTATTATGTGATGATGATTTTAGAACATTATTTTCAAATAATTTTGATATAAATTAATCAATTAAATTTAGGGTGCATATTTTGTTGATATATATTTTTTGGAGATTAAAGAATATAATTTATAAAATTATTTTAAATATCTTGAATAATAAAACTTGTGATTATAAATATTGAGATTATGATTCAAAATGTTCATTTGATGATTGTATTTTATTTGTGATGTTTTGAATGAGATTTGATTACTAAATGACCTTTTATTTAGATACATATTGTCAACATATTGATTTTTCTTAATGATATCCAAACTTGTAAAAGACTTATCATAATGATTCTCTAGTCATCTAAATTTTGAATCATGTTTTGAAATTTAATCATTATGAGGTAATGAAAAATAGATGAAGATTTTAATAGCTAAATAGAGCTGAATGATCATCCTTAATTTCTCCATGATATCAAATTGTTTAATTATGTTTCATCTGTTTCAAGGTGGTTAATTATTCATGTATAGCTTTAATGCTTCATATTGTTGTGAAGTATAAGGTTGATTATGAATTTTCTTCATCGACTTAGAATGTAGATGTTGATAAAGAGGTACTTGTATTAATTTTATAATCAAAATATTTTTACTCCTCTTTAACATGGCTAGATAGAAAATAATTTCAGCAAAAAAATTTCAAATTTCAGATTTCATTCTGGTTTTGACATGTATTCTAATAGAAATTCTGTTTGCTATAAAGATGCTTCAACCCAAAACTATTTAAGTAGTTATCTTCACATTTTTTTTCTATATCTATATATGTTAGAATTGTTATAATTTTTCTGTCTACAAGTATATTTTGTGATAGAATAATTTCAAATGACAATTCATATATATCAAATAACATAGTCAAAGGTTCACAATAGTCATTTTTCTTTTGATCTTGGCTAACATGGCTGACATTCTTCGAGAAGTTCCCAAATCCCGAAAGTTCATAGCAAAGATTTACGTACATCATGGGCCCACCATCACGAAGATTTTCCGAGAAAAATCAGAAAATTTGCTGGCCATGAAAATACATGTGGTCCGTAGTGGCCCTCCATCCACGAGCTATCATCGGCTCAAAGTTCAACGGGGAAGTCCACGTCGACATGCCGTGGGAGCTAACTTCAGTCTTCCTGTTCCCCTGGCCCTCATGCTCGCCATCCACCTAAATCCACAGCCATGCCCGAACCGGGGACTCCAAAAATACCCTACTCGCCGCCCAAGGCACGGCGTCGCATGCGATTCAGGGATTGGTCACTCCGCCGGAGCCAAATCCCCCCCGCCGCCGCCGCCGCCGTCGGCGGCGGTGGGGAGGATCCGGCGGCTTGTGCTTACGCCGGAGGGTAGATCCAAGCTCAACCCCTCCCCCGACAGGGACTTCTATGCCTTCCCCCGCTTCGTGAAGCACGTTGACGAGGGGTTCTTGACGGAGTTGACGAAGCTGTACTTGGAAAGGATCCCGGAGGGAGGGGACGTCTTCGATCTCATGAGCTCGTGGGTGAGCCACCTACCAGAAGAGGTGCAGTACCGGCGAGTGGTGGGGCACGGCCTAAACGCGCAGGAGCTTGCGAAGAACCCTCGGCTTGAATCCTTCTTCGTCAAGGATCTGAACAGGGAGCAGGAGCTGGCCTTGGAAAGCTGCAGCTTCGATGCTGTCGTCTGCACTGTGAGCGTACAATACCTCCAGTGGCCGGAGAAGGTGAGTCTATTCTAATCTATCTCACCGCGTTTAATGGTTCATTAAAGCATGGATTGGTCGTAGATGCTCCGGAGAGCTGCTGGGTGATCTCCGGGAGTTGTCCGTTGCTCGCTTTAATCCAAAAGCCGGGAAAATACTCAACCCCGGGCCGAGCTCATCCGAACCCACCATCTTCCTCAACATAATTTTGCATCTTTTTAGTGTAGATTTAGAAAATACGATTCCATACTTGTTAAGGTTGTGATCAGGCCGGGTAACGGAGAAACTGATATGATTTTCTCGAGATCCTGGCTTTAAAATGAGCCCATTAAGGAAAATATGTCTGAGCTGGCTGGGCCCAATGCAATCCAAGCCGACTCTAGAGCTTGATAAAGTTTAGTCTAGACACTAATGACCTATTTTCTCTGCCACAAGTCCGTCTCAAGATTATCCATATGATGGTAGATCAGTCTCTCCTCATAATAGATTCATACCGAAAACCAAGATGGGGTTCGGACTTATGGGGTCCGGTTTGGGATCCATTTTCCAGGCTTTCTCTGAGCCGGGCGCTAACGTGAGCTGGGAATACCATGCGAAAATTTTCCATTTTACAAAAATAATGACTCGCTCTACCTCATACGATTGGATCTTTACGCTGTTACCTTGTGAACAAACACTTCTTATTTTTCCAGGTGTTTGCCGAGGTGGTACGTGTTCTCAAGCCCGGGGGTGTCTTCATCGTCAGCTTCAGTGACAGGATGTTTTACGAGAAAGCAATAGCAGCGTGGAGAGACGGCACAACCTACAGCAGAACTCAACTGGTCGTCCAATACTTCCAATGCGTTGAAGGCTTCACGCAACCCGAAGTTATCAGAAGACTCCCACGGCAGGAGAGGAGATCGGTTCTCCAAAGCATCGCGAGCCTGCTGGGTTATTCGAGATCTGATCCCTTCTGTGCAGTTGTTGCCTATAGAAATTTCAAGCCAATATAAAGCTCCTGAAAGATGCATCATGAGGTACCCGGTAAAAAAAAACCACTTGAACAATGATACTGTATATGAAATCTTCCGCTGTGCACTTTCCTGCACAATCTTCTTCGACTCATTTTTGTTTCTGTCTTGTAAGTTCGGTGTATCAGAAATTATCAACGGATTATATGTCCTCATACTACATATACCAAGTGCAATAGAGACTAGCATTTGGCGTTGCTCCAAGGATGACAATCGAGCTTGATTTATCATTCTTAAAATGAGTCTTATTTAGCTGTTCATGGTGCTTCTGCCGGTCAGCTGTCAGAATTTGCAAATGAAAACCATAGTTCCTAAGTGTTTGGTGTAAACTGCCACCGATGATCGATCATCTTGGAGAAGGACGTATGCTTATGATTGGTTGTAACTAGATTGAAGTTATGCTTAGAAGTTCCAATGGGTTAGGTGTGCCCTTAATCTAATCAAGGTCTCTGACGAAGCCTAACCAAACCACAGTTCGGTCCATGTGCGAACTTTGATACAGTCTGGCCTGAAAATTACGAGCATACTTACCGAAAGCTAACCAACGATCACCTGCAACCCAAACCACTTCTCTGAATCATCTCCCACCCTCTCTCTTTCTCTCTCTCGCTCTCTCTCTCTCACACTTTCTCACACTCTCTCACACGGACGTAGAAGAACGTCGAGTATGGGCTTCAAAGGTGCCCACGGCCCAGCTACTTGAAACCGAGCATTGTCAAATGTGCCCATGCCTCGTCTGGATTTTACAATCCGGGCCTGTCGCACGGACGTCCCTTGTCACTTCAGTTATTAGTTTCTTAATAACGATTTGATATTCAACTCATGTCCATTAAATTCCCATCATATCCTTTGTCAGGCATTCAGATTTGTCGTCAGGGGGGGACTTTTTTTCGATTTTCTTACTTCTCTCCGAAGAGTCTGATCTCATAATTTATTTCTGAGTCTTAATTTTGCGCTAATTTCTTCAGAAATATCTTAAACTTATACACAGCTCGTCATCAAGTCACTAGGAAGGAAATAAAAATCTACAGATCATCCTTATTGTACATTCTTCATTCATATACAAGGCCAAAAACCAGTAAGATCACGCGAGAGTAATCTTCCCGTCTTAACTCGAATAAGCTCAGGAAGCGCAATTCAGAAGACACGTCACAGTACGCAAGAAACATAATTTCTGACACTTCGGGCCGTTTCAGTTCTTGGAGATCTGAAGCAAGCTCCAGAATGAGTTCTTTATTAAAAATATCTTTTCATGTGGAAGAAGACCCGACGTGGATTTGAAGTAAACAGTCCACTAGGCTAGACTTTGAGAGAAGCTAGCTGACGGACGTTAATCGGATGGACGAGAGGATGGGAGCCATCGAAAACTGTCTCGGTAAGTCTGCGAGTGGATGCTTCCGTTGGATGGTAGAAATCCCAGAAAACGTATTCTTCCCTGTTTGTGCAGTAGGTCGCTATGGGGATGCAAGCAACCTTTGCATTCAGATTACCCAGCCCACAGCATGCGGCCTTGACTTCGGTGAATCCTGTATGTAAAATCCAGCATATTAAGCAATGAATCACGAAGGTTTATCTCTAATAGTATATAATTTTGTATCGATAAACCGGTTTCTAATTTATTTATTTCTAGTATTAGAAAAATGGCCCCTATATTTTCCATTTTTAGCATTGACATGTAATGTGTTAGATATTTTCATTATTCTTTTAATAAAATGAGTTCAATGTTTTACAATATTCACATAATACTAATTTTAATTTTAAAATAATTAAACAATGTTGTAATATTAAAATGGTCTATGATGCACGTCAGTTCGTACAATCTTTGGCTGGCAATCATGAGTTCCCAGATGAAATATAACCATGAATCCACGAAAGGGGATGGAGAAACCGCCATACCGTAGGAGGAAGGGTTCTCTATTATCTCCATGAGCGCAGCGTAGGTGTCGAAGAAGGAATAGCTGAAGTCTCCAAGTTCCGCCTTCATCTCCCGCAGGAGGGAGCTCACGCCGTCGTTGAACTTCATCGACCCGTTGTTAGACTCTACGTTGCAGTCTCCCTTCTTGCTGCGTGCCCTTTCCGATGGGCAACAGCCGATGGGTCCAGTTCCTATGAAGGCAATCCTCCTGGCGCCGAGGTCGTAAATATTCTGCAGAATCGTCAGTAACGACAGCCTTTGCTCGGTGAGCTCACCTGACAGAGACGACAGCAGTACTAACTTGCTTGGGGTAATTAATATACCTTCAACTGGCCCTTCAGTTTGAAGATCAGCGAGTCAACGAGCTGCTGGGGAGTGGATTTGGCCTGCTCGGAAGGGTCAGATTTGAAGTACCCCAAGAGGTCGTTGCTCCCAATCACTACGACAAATATGGACCGAGAGAGGTGCTTCTTCGTCTCCACATCCCCCAGCTTCTGCTGCAGAGCCGCGCGAACCCTTGAGAAGTACTCTATCTGTCTGTCGAGGGTCAAGCACTGATTCTGCAGAAGAACACGAGCGTTGGTTACTCCCCGTTCGAGATTATCCTTCCACAACCAGTGACTCTCCAACGCGCCCACTTCGAGAGCGTTGGTCCTCACTCTCGTCGTTTCTCACTCAATCTGTTGGCCTCTTTATCAACCAATCCATCTCATCTATCCATCTTTCCTACGACATAGTAAACTGTCTCAATGCGATACCTTGTTTGTAGTGTTCAGAACCCCGGCGCCACCGGAAGCGAAATTAACGCCCTTGAGGAACGCATCGGGGCCACCAGAACCGGATATTGATAGATAAGGTGGCGAAGTCTGTAGCCCCAACTTCTCAGCTGCAAGACGAGAACATCAGTTGCTAAGAGCATGAGTAGTTTTCAGAAGACTCACGGCAGAGAATGATAATCTGCCACACGGCAAAATGTGATGAGAAGGAGCATCCAAATGAAGCAGGTGGGCAGTCGGCCATGGTCGCGCAGGGGTGAAGGGGAGGGGGGAGACGATACCAAGGAAGTCGGCGGAGTTCCTGCCGTTGCCGAACCGGCCTGTGGCCTTCCGGCCGGGATAGTCGACGCCATTGTGGGGGAAGTTGGCCTTGAGGAGAGACAGGTGGAGGTGGTTGTTGTTGCCGACGTCCGCGAGAGAGTCCCCAAATGTGTACACCGCTGGAGTTATCTGGCCATGTGATGACAGCGGGAAGACGCTCCATAACAAGAAGAAGAGAATGGAGGAGGAGAGAGGGCTGCAGCCACGGGCACAGAGGGGAGAGAACGGAAGGGCCATGTCACTAGATGATCGAATAAGGGACACCATGGACTCCATATATAGTAGAAGCATCCTTCGTGGGAAATGGAAGGATGGAAAATGGACGACGGTGGTCAACTCGGGCTGTAGGAAACGCTGACAAAAGGGCTGCCACTGGCTGCGACGGCTCGGCTTTCTGACAGAAGCGCCGTCGGGGGAGGGATTAGCTGGATCTTGTCTCTAAGTTGACTTCACCCCCAACAACCCCCCGTGTAGATAGGAGCCCTCAGTCCCAGGCATGGACACGGAAACGAATCGCAAGGATTATCAGCCATAGGAAGGATAGATGGTATCATGGGACATATCTACGTCGCTGTCATGGCCTGGACACGTTATGATTGTGGGGTCTTGAAGCCTCCGTTCCCGTCTGTCTTTCACATGCTTCCTGAGATCTTTCTAGAGGTTGCCCAAGGACCACCCTCCTCTGAATGACACCGAGGGAAGAATTTAGTCTACATTCTCAACTGGGTCTGTGGAGGAGGATGTGAAGGCTGTGGGGCAGTCTCAGCCGATAGGATTACTCAGCACGCCTTCGAAGCCGAGAGTGTTCCAAGCGTACACACCTATGCTGGAGTCCAAAGCAGGTCGGTGTTATCTCTTTTGGCTGGTTAAACCTACTCGGAGGATATTCGTGGTTCATGTCGGCCACGAAAAGCCGCTTTTGAGTGGAATGGCATGTGGTTCTAAGCAAGAAAACGCGTGGAGAAGCGTGGAAAGGAAGATGCATAGTAGAAAAGTGGCTGAGCATTAATGTTTAAGATATAATATGAGGATGAAATTTTGAATATCTTACAGGAGAGGTAGATCGCAAGTTAACAACCAACGTCCGGAACTGTTTCTTTGATGTGGCCAATCCAGCTATAGCTTCTATTAGAACTTGGATTCTCAGGCTGACAAGATTAAATTAGCGAGATGTGAAAGAAACAGGACTTTAGAAAGCTATTGAGGGAAGAGCAACGACGGGTCAGTGAACAATGTCATCCTGTTTAGAGCATAGAGAATGTGAATAGAGAAAAAGTTAATACTCTCTCTCCTTTCCTCCCTCCCTCCCTCCCTCCCTCTCTCTCTCACTCTCTCTCTCTCTCTCTCTCACACACACACACACACAAACACAATTAAAACTGTGAAACTATATTTGGGTCTGTATAATCTATCCTCATGGATTATCATCCTTTAATTGCATTTTTTTCCGTAAATTATTAATCAATTCAAATTTTGCTTTGAATGCAAAAAATAGTCATGTGTTATTTTTGACATTCAGTTTTTTACATATTTTTCAGTAAATTTATGATGATTTTTTGATTTCAAATTCCCAAAACATAGCTGAATTATGATATCCAATCATTTATACTAAAAAATTATGTTTTAGAAAATTTTGAGAATACTTCAATAATTGGACATCCTCTTTGCTCATAGTTAGGGAATTTTAACTTCCCAATCTATGAAGAGGCACTTCAAGGAGCAGGGATTCTATAAGAAATGTCCCACGAATTTTGAATATTAAACTTTGGTATCTCTCAAATTTCTAATAAGTTTCTCCATTCTCTTTTCTTGATAACTTGATATCTAGTATTAAATCATTCTCGTCAAATTTATACTCGAAATCAATTTAGAATTTACTTAATGTGATAATTATTATGTTTTTACAAAAAACATATATATTTATGATATTATGAGTTTATATGGCATTATGTAGGTGAGCTGTCATACTACCTGATGGTATGGCACATTCACCACAATGCAATAGCAAACCCTATTACATATCCCAAGATATAGGGTGTGGCTTTCATTTTTTCCTTCTCCATCCCCCAAATGAAAACCTCCCATAGCATAGAAATATGATATCTAGACTTATGAACTCCATCCTTTAAGTTCAAGACCTTGCGTTTATCAACTCCCATTTTATCAAAAATGTATTATGAAGCAGTCTAGATGATTTAATGATCCTAGTATCTTTTCTTCAACTTAAAAAAATCATTATAAACATTGTACAAGGCCTTATATGTTGTTAAAGATATAAGATGGAAAAACTGTATGAGAAGTTGCACTTTTTTGTAGGTTTTAAACCCCTCATTCATGATAACATTGGTTAAGATTCTATTTAAAATATGTGTGTGCCAAGAAGGACATACAAGTCGGTATTGCCTCTTCTCCCGTTGGCAGGGGTTCCTCCAGTCCCTGCCTGCTGGTTGAGGGAGGAGAACTAATTCTTGGTATAGGTTTTATCATATTTTATCATCTCATACATATGAGTCAGAAATTTACGGAAGAATAAAATGCACAATGCAATATTGATTGAAAGAAGGAAACAACAAGTTACTAGAAATTAGTTTTTTAGCCTATCAAATCCAATTTTTAATTCTTAATAACCTGTCATTTTCTTGTATGAAATAGCCTAAATCAATTGGTTTTGATGGAGTTTATTTTGAATATTTATCTTTTCTTTGAAAACATTTTGCAAGGTAAAGTAATTTCAACTAGTATTTTGTGAATCTTATGAGTTTAACGTTTCCTATTGCTTTATTTTGGTCTACTGGACTTTATTTTATTACTTACACCCATGAAGATGTTCTATTAGACTCTCATATGAAATGTTTTATGACCTTTTGCATTATCAAAATTTGGCACACTATTCTAATTTATTCACACTCAATTTATGACGGTAATCTATTTCATTACTTCTTAGAGGACTCCCAATTGGCAATTTTTTTATGGATTCCATGTTCAAAGAACTATATTATAAACATCAGAACACAAAAGTGTCGCCAATTATATGTTTTATAAATTATAATTAATTAAATATTTCATAAATTTACTAGGTTTATCAATAAGGATTTGCTATCATTTTGGGCTTTCTAATTTCTCTTTTTAAATTTTTTCTTTGCCATGAAGAAATTATGGTCATTATTTAACCAGATGTCAATTGTGGGTTACTTTGCTTAATTTTTTGAACTTTGGTTAGCACATCTTAGTCATTACAATTCTCCTTTACTTTTTGTTTATGACTAACCTGAATGTAAATATGATCTCAAATTCGGGAAATTTCTTTGATGATCCCATTCCATAAGAACTGGATATACAATCCTAGCAATTTTGTTACTAACTCAAAAAAAATCTATTTTACGTTTTTTTCATTTATGTTGTTGGGACAAGATTTTCAATGTCCTGTCAAGGTTACTCGAAAAGGTTGGTGATTGATATGCATTAGGATGGAAGAAGAATATGTGTATTTTCTGCTTTTTAGATGCAATCATTTTGATAGCTGTAGATTATATAAATGGTAAAAAGTTTGTCATTTTTATTTTCTTAAACCAGCATGAGACCTTTTTAGTCTAACGGCTTAGCCGGGCAAGGGCTTTAGTATCACATCGGGGAGCAGGCAGTGGCTCTTGGCTGTGGTGGTGCGTTAGCAGCCATGCTGACTAACCATGGTGGACGGCGTGGAAAGGCCCGTGCTGTGGTGCCTAGAAGAGTAGGGCAGAGCCGACGTGACTCCCCAACGGGGACCGCCCGAGAAGACTCGTGTCCCCGCTCCTCAAACGCGGTGGGTATGTGATAAGTCTTCATTATCATGAGTTAATAATTTAGTAAGATGATGTTTTTAGTCTTAACTCATGATAAATAGACTTATTTTTATGTTAAATCATGAAAAGTGGTTTCTAGTTGATTAATATGAATTTTTGCTTAATTACATGATTTTATAATTTTATTTTGTTGAGAGAAATGAAAAAAAATATTTAAGGAAAAACAAAAAAATCTGCCGGCCAACCGAGCTTGCTAGCGGCTCGAAGGCCCAGTTGGGTGGAGCTGCTGAGCAGCTAAGGACCAGACCGCAAGCTCGAGGCTCAAGCGGCTGGTGAAACGAACCGCGAGCTAGGCGCTCAAGCGGCTGACGTGTGCGTCACTCCCCTTCCACGTCACCGGTGGCCAGTCAGGCGTGGGGCAAGGAGTGTTCGTACACACGCCGGTGATTTGTACCTATTGATGGGTAAAGAAGCGCCCGTAATATATGCACGTAAAACTTGCCCAGAAAACTGATGTTGGACTAAACTCCGCACCTTTCTTTTTCCCGCATATTTTATAAATGACATAAATGCCCCTCAATGACTGATATAAAATTATCTTTATGACGTCATAAATTGAGGGCATTTTAGTATTTATCTCATCTCTCTCTCTTTCTCTCTCTCGCAGGCAGACAATCAGTAAAGAAATCGTGATTCTAGAGAGCGATTAAGCTGCAAAAATCACCAAAAATTCAGCAAAAACTTAGTTAACGTGATTCACGGAGCATCGTGGCCAAAATTGGTGTAGGATTCTGGACAAAACATTGCAAACTCAATGAAGAAATCATCTCTACTTGATTGACGAATAAGCCGTCGTCAGGAAGAGGACGATCCGCCGGGAGACGAGTCGCCACCTCTTGAGAGTGTACCAGATGCGATAAAGGGCCTCCTTTCGCTATGCTGACATGAGGACGAAGCCCCTAAGACGCGCCCCACCTCCATACAACACACCTCCGTCGAGTGACAGTCGCCGGACGGCCACAAGTCGCCATTTTTCCGTTATGTCGGGTGACAACCGCCAGAAACGATTTGGTGATCTATTCCACCGATTTCTGGGCTTCGAAAGAAGTTCTAGAGATCACCCACGTTGTCTTTGTCCAAGGAGAGCCTCCGAGGCCGTGGACATTGCATGATTTCTTTTCTAAACATTTAGAATTCCGGCGATTGCCACCGCGAAGTCGGAACTCTATTTTTCCTGTTTTAAACTTTATTTTTATTTAAATTAGTAATCTTTGGCACGATTTCAACATCCAAAATATTTCGTACTTGAGTTACGATTCTTCGGGCTTTTACAGAACTAAATTTGATCTATTAACTTCACAATAATCGCTTACGAAAGAATCGTAGGTCGGAACTCTATTTCCGCCCGATTCGTGTTCTTCAGACGCTGACGTTACCTGATGTCATTGCCTTATTTCTTTTTCACATTTATTAAATAGATTATATTTATCATTCAGTTAAAAAAAAATTATAAAAAAATCATATTCCTTCAAAAAAATTTTAAAATATTACCTGATATTATATTACATCCCTGTGATCGACCTAGAAATTTCTCATTATTTTTAGAATCTTTTATCAATTTATAATTAATTTATTCACTCTAATAAATATTTAAAATTCCAAGAATTGGTCCTTTCTAGTTTTATAAAAATTTTAAATTTGCGTGATTTATTATACAACGATTAATTCATGTCAGTATGGAAGGAGCATCGAGTTTCCTTAGGACGTGGATAGCCAAAGAACTGGTAGATTTTTAACCTTCCCTTCAAAAAAGAAAACCAGTCTCTTGACTACTATAGTGGTGCCAGACAGGGCAAGCGCCTTAATGCTTTTTAGATCATTTTTCAAAAAGACAGCATTAAAATTGTGTTTATTGAAGGAGGGTGCCCTATTCATCACAGTTTTTTACAGAAAGTAATGGCCCGGTGGGTTTGCAGTCCATTTTACTAGCATTGAGGGAGGTTCTCTACTACTGTTGGCAGTTTTTCTGAAGTTCTTTTTCACACAAAGCTCTTGTGAACTCAGTTTCCATTTGGAGAACTTCATGTTAACGCTCTTGTTCATAGTCGTTTGTCCTCCATCTAAAAGGCTTAAAAATATGTCATTCTCATGCTTAAAATTCATAATGTAGTCTAACATATTACATGCGAATGAATTATTGTCTCATGATAGAACTTGATAAAAACATCTTCAAAAATCAACGAGAGATGTTCAGTTTCTCAACTTCAAGAGGTATTTTGCTTATGGGATTTATTTTAATGCTAACTTTGAATTGTTACTAACTTTATTTCATAATTGATTATTGGAAAAAGTGGAATACTCTTTTTTGATCACTTTGGAAAAACTATGTTTTTGAACACTCCTTCAATGTGTTTGCTAATCAATGCATGTGTGATCTTATCCACTTTACTACAGCGAGCTAAACCCCAGATGGGGAGCAAACTACACACATTCTCTTCTCCTTTCACACTCTAATGCCTGTCACTCTCAAAGGCTATCTAAGTCAACTATCCTATGGGAACTGTATAAGATGGGAAGGTTAATTTTCTTGTTATATGTATACAGTCAAGATGATCAAGTCATGTCATCAAGATTTATATCTATAAATTATTTTATAATTAGAAAAGAGCAATGTTTATTTACATTATTTATTATTGATATACCATGTTATATTCAACCTATCAAAGAGGTACCCAGCCCATTCATGATAAGGGTAGGGCACCGCTCACTTATGGTTATCCGATCAGGTCACTTATACCTAGTACATAATCCAATATCCATTACCCTATACAAAGAGAGGCACGACCCCTCATTTCAATCAATAGATTTTCTTTATGTTCTTTCGACCGTTGCTCCTCTTGCTCTTCTCCTTCTTGTCAAATTCTCAGACTTTAGCTGCTTTGGTGCCCTAGCCTCATGAAGGTCAACATTTGACATGGTATCAGCACCCTCCAAGCTTTAGGTGACTTCTTTCCACCTCTATCCTTGAGCTACATCACTGGCAATGGTCTTCACATCATTTGACTCGAAAGTCCACATCGGTTGAGACCGTGAGCACTACCCACTAACTTAGGGTCTAAAGGTTCATTGTTTTTTAGACCATAAACCCTAGGTCATGGCAAAGGCACCTACTCTCTCCCTAGTACTTGTCATTCTCTTCAAGGACTATCTTAGGTGGTTCAAGCTCCCATAAATTTCAAAAAAATACAGGTTCAACAACTTGAACCTCTTATGGTGGGCAGAGTATGTGGAGATGATTCTACTTGACTGGAGGAAACTAAAACATCAATTGAGTGTTAATCCTCACCCCTAAACTGACACTCTACACACTACCTAGTGAGAGGTTAATGCAATCATTAAAATCTAGTTATTAGAAAATATGTCTCCCTCATTGAGTGATCAGTTTCTCAAGATACTAATAGTGAAAGAAATATGAGAAAGAGCTTATTGTATGGATAGAAAAAGAAATTATGAAGGAGAAATTTCACATCTCACCACGAAGGCCATAAACTTGATTCAAGGAAATAAGATTGTGATGGAATATTCAGGTGAATTAGAGATCACTTGGATGAGATTGATCACTACATCTTAAAGGATCGCCTTTATAGATTTCTTTCTAGACTAAATTCTCCTTTTGTCAATTTGGCTAGTCAACTATTAAATAGAGAATGCATATTTACTTTTGAGGATGCAATAGCCATCACTCAGAGGAAAGAGAACTAGTTGACAATGCTAAGTGAATATCAACAAGTTGATGACTCAACATTGGCAGCTAGGCACCAAGTTAGACCATATGTCACTCCAAGCCATGGCAAGGAAGGGAAGAATACAACACATTCTTCTCAGCCTAGCAAAGGCAAACAAGGTCAAAATCTTGACCACATGGAGGATCTCAAAGCTAATCTCTAGTGCACATATTGCTGCAAATGGAGACATGACCGTGATAGTTGCTAGAAATTGCACAATAAACCTCTGGGTGTAGGATAGGGATTTATGGGTGTATCCCCTTCATCTTTCCATGGCCTAGCCCCAAGCCCAACAAGCTCCATAGGGGGGAGGTGCACTTGACACCTCTTCCTCAACCAACACACCCCAAAGATGGGGAGATATAGTGACTCAAAAAGGAAATTGACAAGCTACATCAACTCATTGTTTTGAGTTCCATGGTATCATCCACAATCTCCTCAAGTATTATTCCTATCTCATATACATCCTTATCATTAGGTTTACATTCTCATCATCTCACTACACCTCATTTGATTGATAGAGATATATGGATCCTTGATTTTGAAGCCACTAATCGTATGACCCTACTCAATACTACTTTCAATCTTATGAGCCAATTCCCCAAGGTTGCCAAGTACTCACCACAAATGGCCAACTCATACTAGTAGTTGGTATAGGCTCTATAAATATTCCAAAGATAGGAACACTAAATCATGTCCTTCACATTTCATTCTTATCAGCCAATCTTCTATCTCTCAGTAAACTTAGGAGCTCCATCACTCATGACCTCTTTATTAATCTAAAGGGGTGTGTTTTATATGATAATGGCATAGGATGGAGGACTAGACTTGCTGAGGAGAAAGGTGGCCTTTACTACATCAGCGACATAAATATGATACCTATATCAGTAGCCCATGTAGTGGTGACCACCATACACTTGACATCTAGAGGAAGTCTCACATCCAAAGCACAATTGGAGTTATGACATCGTCGCCTAGGCCACCCCTCTATTGAAATATTAAAACCTTTATATCCCCACCTATGTAAGGGCCTTAATGACTACAAGTTTATATGTGAGGCATATTAATTTACCAAGCATAAATGATTTATGTATCACTTTTTCCTCAAGATCTATGAAACCTTTTGATCTTATTCATAGTGATGTGTGGAGACCAGCACCAATGACGACTAGTTATGGTCGTCGTTGGTTTATTACTTTCATTGATGATTACTTTGTATGACTTGGATATGGTTGACAAGTCATAAATCTAAAGTGATTGAAAAGGTGAAGTCATTTTTTAAAATGTTCACACAATAGTTTACTCTTAGTCTTAAATGTTTTAGATATAATGACACTAAAGACTACATCAATATAGATTTAGCCCAATTCTTCAATGAAAATGGTATGGTTCATGAGAAATCATGTGTCAACACTCCCCAACAAAATAATATATTGAAGAGAAAAAATCGGCACTTATTAGAAGTGACTGGAGTACCCTTGAGCTAAGAGAATGTCCCTAAATACCTATAGGGGGAAGCAATCCTTACAGTTAATCCCCTCATCAATAGATGGCCCTCGAAAATTTTAGACAAACATAGTCTTCGAGAAATCCTAGAGTCTCATATTCTAGGGATTAGACTTAAAGCTAACCTCACACCCAAAGTCTTTGGTTATCTTTGCATACTTTGAAATCAAAAGATTAGAAAAATTGAAATATTTTATTGGTATAAAAATTGCATATTCTAGATGTAGAATTTTCCTATCTCAACTAAAATATATTTTAGATCTACTCAAAGAGACTAAAACTAGTGGTGGCGAACCAACAACCATTCTCATTGATCCAGATAGGAAATTGGGTTGCAAAGACTTGTTGGTAAGTTGATCTACCTATGCTATACATGGAAGGGTTGTTAAGTCAATTTATGTATGATCTTAAGAAAACACATAATCTCGTGGCAAGATGAGTACTCCTTTATCTAAAGGGTACCCTAGGTTATGGACTCTTGTTCCAATCACATAGACATACTAATGTGGAGATATTTACTGATGGTAACTATGCAAGTTCTATTATGGATAGAAGGTCCACGTTGGGGTATTGCTCATTTTTTAGAGGAAACCTCATCACATGGCACAACAAGAAACAACATGTGGTTTCAAGGTCTAGTGCTGAATCGGAACTTAGGGCCATGTCACGAGGAGTATGTGAAGCACTATGGATCAAGGGAATACTAGAAGGCCTAAAGTTTCAATACAAATCACTCATGAATCTCTATTGTGACAACACATTGTCTATAGACATTGCTCACAATCTTATACACTATGATCAGACCAAATATGTGGAGGTGGATTGTCATTTCATCAAGGAAAAGATAGAAAATGAGATCCTCTCGATTCAACATATGAGATTTGAGGAGAAATGTGTTGACATTTTTACTAAGGGACTCCATGAACCTACAATGAGGAAATTATTAAGCAAGTTGAAGATAGAAGATATCTATTCCTCAACTTGAGGGGGAGTGTTGATATACCATGTTGTGTTCAGCTCATCAAGGAGGTACCCAGCCCATTAATGATAAGGGTAGGGTACCCCTCACTTATGGCTATTAGATCGGGTCACTTGTACCCAGTACACAATCTAATAGCCATTACCCTGTACAAAGAGGGGCACGGCCCCTCATTTCAATCAATAGATTTTCTTTCTGTTCTTTTGACTGTTGCTCCTCTTGCTCTTCTCCTCCTCGTCGGGCTCTCAGACTTCCACTGCTCTGGTGCCTTAGCCTCACGAAGGTCAACATCCAACATTTATCTACTACATATCAATAATTTTAACATGGAAGTTACATGCCCTTTTTTAATATTTTTCATATCAACCATTGGTCGAAGACGATTCCAGGTTTATCTAGTTCACCGAATGATGGAGGAATTTATTATTATAATTACGGTTTACTGACACTGACTGACAACGTCTAACATGCATAGAGTGATGAATTTTTTGTTTACATGCTGCAATTAACAGATTCATGCCAAAAGGATTTCAAAAGGTGTAACTTTCTTGTGGATTTTAAGCATAAAGTTGTACAAGTCGGAGCTAATTTTCCAGAGGTTCTTATGGATGGAAAACAAATGTGTGTGGTTAGACTTTCTGCTTTGCTTGTCCCAATGTAATACCAAATCAGTCATTGTGGTTGGAATATAACATTAATGTGTAAAGTATAATGGAAATTATATAGAATTGGTTAGTATTTTTATTCCCTATTTATAAGCTTTGTTTGGATTGAATTTCTGTTTGATCTGAAAATTTCCTCGACTGCTAAAATTATTACTTGTGGATTCATTGTTAAAACGTATACAATGTCTGAAACTTCAAAGACAGTGGTATCGCACACCAAGGGAAATGATAGAACTCCTGGCTACTTTGCCTGTTACGTATATGAAACTTTGAATCTTTTTTCTGAGAATGATGATATTCACGTGTTCATTCCTGTATTAGATTCGGAATCATCATTAAGAACGGATCCTGTGGAAGGTAATAGATTTAGCTGTTTAGATATCCTTTTCAGAGGTGTTATCTCTGAGGGGATTTCCGATTTCAAGAAACTGAGGTTGAAAACGCTTCTCAAGCGGACTATAGCAGACTGATGAGGTTTGCTAACCATTTTCTTGTTCCTTCATTTGCATGGTTAATTTTTTTCATGAGTGAAAATTTTTGATGATCCAGAATTCAAACTGCATTTCTTGTTACTATAAACATCAAGCATATCCAATGACAGCGTCGCATTTTATTATTAAAATAATCCCGAAACTCACGCCATGCGAAATGTTTTAATTTTTTTTTATTCTGTGGAGAAGCACAAAATGCAGATAAATGATTTTATGTTAGCAATGTTTCATATTGATGAATATTTTAGGACAGAAGAGGGATCGGCCTGCCCTTGTTAGGTCATTCTGGAACCTGAACCTGGTGTGACACCCGACATGTGTGAAAATATTAGTTAGTCTGCTGATATGCTCAAACCGTGATCATTTGGACAGGTCAGTGAATCAGCACTAATGATAAGCATATTTTTCACAGTATGCTACGGTAACTAAAAATCTTGAAAGAAACCAAAAACATTATCAGACTTGCTAGGTGAGAAATAGTTGTATGGCTGACCACAGTTTTCGAGTCCTAAGGTTCACCAGTGTGCAAGTGTTTATCTTGCATTTTGGATTTATGCAGCGTGTTTTCAAATTTCAAGTAAATACTGTGCCTGGAGCAATATTATTTCCTGATTTATGGCTAGTGTGATTAATTTGAATCGAGGCTCTTTGGAAAGCCAAGCACATATGGAATGTTTACAGTCTATCCTCAAATCTGCCTAGTTTTTCACATACATCCATAACTTAATGATGGCAACCAAAAATTTCACCAAATTTTAACTTCTTGGGCTAGAAGACATGGATTCCATACGGGTATTTTATCCTTCAGCTATCCTGTTATGTTTAATATTCGGAATTTCTTCTCCTTTCATCGTGTCCATCAGAGTTTGTCTCAATGGCACCCCCTTCCCTTTTGGCGTCTGGCTTAAATGACAAAATGCGGTCCTGTTTATTGTTGGCTAAGAATGGTTTCTTTTCTACTTGTCCTTCCCATGGGTCATAATCGTGATGGCACCTGTGGAGGAATGACTGCCAATGGATGGGGAGGGGAATGAAATCATTAACATTTTTCACAGCCTTAGTTTGAAAACATGCTATAATCACAAAAAATAAATATTTTAAAAGGCCCATTTTTCTTAGTTTTATTTAAATCTTTCCATCCACTAGATTTTTTGATCTAATTTCAATAGAAGATCAGAATCGGAAAACAGACGCTGAATCTATTTTTCAAATCCTTACGGAGGATAACGCATATTGTATTGAGTGTGATAGCCAGTGTGGCTTACATAGGACAGTTGCATTGCCTTGGTTGAAGGTTATCAGAATGCAAGGCTCTTTGGCCCGTCCCTGAAAATGACTTTCCAGAATGTCTTCTGTTCCTTATTTTATTCGACATTGTCTTCCAAACATCCTCTGCTTTCATTACCCTCATGTGCATATTATCTTTTCTCTTTACTGACTATTCTTTCTCTGTGAAACCTTTGTCAATGTAATTCTTGTAAATAATATGTTTATCATGGAATGAGAAACAGATTTTCTGCCCATAATAATAATCTAAATATTATCTTACTTAATAGGTTAAAGAGTGAATTTTATGCCAGGTGATAACTGAATGATTTCGATGAACACCAAGCTTCTTTGACACGCTTGATAAATTCAGAATTAGTTTTTGCTTAAAAAATTTCATTTCTTGACAAAAATGTATCTTGCCTAGTGAACGGATGATTTGATTTCAATGAACCAAGCTTCTGAAAAGATGATTAGAAACGAAAGCACAATGCAGCCAACTATTGTCTCATCGTTGTAGTTGCCCAATTTTTATGACTTTTGCATGATTAGTGTCTTACAACATTCACTTGTCTCTGCCTTGGCTAATCTTTTTTAGGATCTGGTTTTTTCATGATAACTATTGGATAAACATTTGATTATGAATCCTGCAATCAGGTTGAGCATTCTTTTGATGAATTAAATGCTTTACTCTTTGACTCATGCTAAAGTTCTACCTAGGTTTGTTCAGGGTATCAAGTTATTCCAGTCACAAACTATTAATGAATGGCCCATTATCTGTTAGCTCGGGTTTTTTTTTCACCATAGATTTCATCTTCTATAGAGAATGCGATGGGTTTGCTATTGAAAATAACTAAAATTGGCCCATGAAATGGCGCTTTATAAAAAGATTTTTGAACATTTAAACACAGCATATTGTCAGGATTATTGCTTTGCTTATGTTCGGAATTGCTCACAGTGATGGCATTATGCGCCCATTTTAGACATTCAGCCAATTTCCTAGCCCACCATTTGTCAACTATGAAATCAAAAGTTTTGTTTTATTCTTGATTTTGTGGGATTAATCATCATCTGACGTGAAACAACCTTTTAGCATGCAAGGATTTTGAAGTTCTCCATGATGTAGTTTCGATGGTGAAGAGTTTGTAGATGAATGCTTTTCCAAGGTGCTTTCAGGGTTAATTTCTTTAATGCATTCGGAAGTGCACCAAGTGTGTATCATCTAATTTATATGAAGGCATTCTGATGTTTTTGGCTCTCCATACCGTACTTTATGATCTGAGAAAGGAATAAGAACACTAGAGCTATGCATTGTTTAGCTTGATCAAATGGAAAACAATCTTGAACGATATCTGGATGTTTTGGCCTCCAAATCAGGTATTCCCATTCCCTTTAGTATATAATTTTGTAAATAAACGATTTGTGCTGTAGCTTCCAATTTTCTTATCGGGAAAGTGGTGTTTGGGTGACAGATTGATGACCCCTGCTGAGAAACAGCTGCTTGAACGGCGAATCCATCAGGGCACTTGTCAGAATCCTGGAAATCGATTACTATCGGAGTTCTTGAGAGAAGCAGCTTCTAGACAAACTCAGTACTGACCCGGGAAAGGAAGTACATTCACAAAATAAAATAAAATAAAATAAAATAAAATAAAATAAAATAAATCATCCAAACGGGTTCTAATAGCCTTCCCTAAATGTTATTATTATTTAATTCCAGGATAACAACACCTTGCAGAGGCTATGTTTCTCTGTTGAAACAATACTTAGGGCCAAGAAACATTAGAGCATGGCAGATTTATGTGAAGAAAAATCTTCCTGCCCCCTGCATCAGCAGTGCTCTTTAGTTATGGCCCGAGTCCAAACCTGTTCAAGCTCCAACATGAACACCCTATTCTGGAACACCCTGATGAGGGGAATTCTGCGTAGCATCATTAAAATTTCATAGAAAACATCTGAAAAATGTCATTTTGGAGTAATCAGTTGATCCAGAATGGTTTATGTGAGCTCAGTGAAGAATTCCAGGGTTGGATACGAGATCATCCACCAGTTTGAAGGGGAAACTCAAGTCTTGAAGGCCATTACGTGAAGGCTTCTGGTCTGTGCCTCGAATGATTCTTCGTCTTCATCACAGGGGACTCCTCTTCCTCCATGGCCCAACCAGCTGTGCCAAAGAGTTGACTACCCGGGTTCCACAGGAGGCAGAGAGCTCGTCGGGTCTTCTGCCATGAGGTAGGGGAGACTGAATTCTATTGTGGAAGTTGGGTGGGAGCAAAGTCAATGGAGCGCTTCATCGGCTGTATTTCTCGCAGTGAGAAATTTTCCCTTACACCAGTCATCTTGAATCAAAGATTTTTATGGAAGCTCTTGAAGTCCAGATGCTGAGTATTTGGTTATTCTTTATTTCATCACTGCAGCTGGAAGATGATGCCTTTGTAGGAAATAATTACACGAAACGTGTTTAATCTTTTCTTTCACAGTGCTATTCAGAGAAATAATTAAAAATGTACTTTTTAATTATTTTACAGTTCTATTCAAAGTAAATAATTAAGAAATAATTTGGTAATTCCATTTTAAAATAAAAACATATTTGTTGAATGCATAGATGCCCACCTGTATTATTCATTAAATCAGGCAACTTTCTATTTACAAATTGCATATTTATGTTCGGTTTACATACATAAGATTATTTTAGTGTGATTTTAGCGAAATAACTTAGGGCGACTTATAGAGATCAATCGATTATTGTAGACTACTTATAAATCAATCATTCCTGGCTGGCCCTGACCAAGCAGGCGTTGCTCATAGAACCATTTTCCCTCTTCCCATATAAAATTAAACACCCAGCAAAAGTACAAGCCATCCCTCCACCCCACACCCGCTCTAGAGGCCATTCCAAGAACACCCACCATGAAAAAGCTTCAATCACATTGCATTATGAACTGAAAGCTCACATCTTGTCGCCATAGACTAGGGACTTGGAGCCCAACAGAGCCAAGCCCCAAGATCCTCGTACATTCTAGGGAAGAAGGGGGGAGGGGATTCAAGGGAGTGACAGGAACAGAAGAAGGGAGAAAATCCTCTACCACATGAGCCAGAAAAATAGAAGACGCCTATAATCGAGTCACCTGTTTCAATAGAGAATTGATGGGAGAGGGAGGCTCAGGAGCATGCCGGAAGATGAATCAGAATGACCTGCGTGATGGCTTCTCCTCAGCAGCGTTGACTCTGATCGTCCTCCCACCAAGGTTCTGCATCCACAGAAGAACCAGCCAACCAACAGCTGAATATATGTATATATATATATATATATATCCATTTGTATCACAAGCAGGAAAAATAATGAGATCGGATAGAGGAGAAGCCCCTCGATGCCTCTTCTCCCACGTTACAACATTATTAAACAGCATGACTTATCACATAAATTTTTCCAAGGAACGGCTATCGCATAATCAACAATTATCACAGCTACGTATGGCGAGCCGTTTTAGAGAGATTAAAGCCATGGAAAACAGGATCTATCACTGCGAATCCAGAGAAAAACTGTGACAGGGGCATACGGTTGAAGGGAAAGTCAACCCATGAATACAGATCAATATAAAGATCATGCTTGGAAATTTTGTAACATAATTAGACCGATGAAAAGATATCTGTGCAGGATTAGTTCAGTAAATTGTTCCAAGGAAAGGCCATCTAACCATCAACTTAGTAACACAGCAATGCAAATGGTGAATCACTTCAGAGACATCTTCGCCATGGAAAAAAAGGGTGGATGGAAATGGTGACAGAGGGCATACCTGCCCATCAAGGCCGGCAATGGCATCATCCATCTCCTGTTGTGCAGACATCGTTACAAAGGCGAACCCACGCGAGCGCCCAGACTCCCGGTCATAAACGACCCTTGAGTCTATTACTTTACCATACTCGCTGAATACTTGCTCCAGACGGCTGTCGTCTACGTCCCATGGGATATTCCCAACATAAATCCTGAATCTGGGCTCATACTGTCGTGGGGCCCTCTCTGGGCGGCTTCCCCTTGGGGCCGCCTTGTTCACGGTCAGAAGCCTGCCCTCAATGCTCTGCTTGCAAGCAAAGAAGCCAGAGTCAAAGGCCTGGTATATAGATGCATGCTTATAAGGGAAGTGGAAAAATGATTACGCAAGCAATAATGGTAGTTTTATTGATTTACAACTATGCTCTAATTACCTTCTGCTGAGCATGTAGATTTACAGAGGTGTCTTTATATCAACTATGCGTTTATTGGGAGATAGATGCGGGAAATTTTTTTAGATATACTTAAAATGATGAATAATGCAAATAATCATCAGAATCTTCAGATAAATAAAATGTTCACAACTTTAATGAATCTCGTCGTAGAGCTAAGCGATTGTAAAAAAATACTACAGCTGCAAGAACATAAGATTGCGAATAAAGATCAGATGATGCATGGAACAATTCAGCATCTGAGACGCATGATAACGCACGAACAGAGAAGGATAGAAATCAAGCAATAATTATTCTATAATATTGTGGGTCCGTATCAAAACAAAGGAAGAGAAATGGGAAAGAAGTTGACCCAGATTGAGATAAAAGATGGATAAAAAGCAATCAAATGGCGGGCATTTTTTCTCCTTGGAAACAAGTAAGCAATGGGGCAACACGCTACCAAAACAAGTGAAATCACTTACATAGCGATTGAACTTCTCAACAGCTTTCTCAGCCTCTTCGACGGTGCTCATGGTCACAAACCCGAACCCACGACTCCGGTCTGTCTCCCGGTTGTAGATAACCTACAGGAAGAACGCAATAATGGCGTTAGATCTCAGAAGCCCCTTTGATGAAGCTCCACCTCAAGGACCTCATCCATCAGCACCATCGAATTCCAACCATCATTCGACACAGGGGGAAGATAACGCCGCCGTTTGAGTTGGCAGACAGAAGAGAAAACACTACCCTTCCCGAAGACATGGAAGCTAAAACCCGACAAAGAAAATTCAGAAGAAATAATGCGGAAAATTTTCCAAAGAAGAGAGGAAAACGGCAGCACCCGGTAAACTTTCCATACCTCGGCGACCTCGACAATCCCAGCCTCCTCAAAGAGATGAGCGAGCTTTTCGCTGTCCATGTCGTAGGGCAGATTACCCACAAAGAGCTTCGCCTCCTCCGGCGGCTCCGGGTAGGACTCTCCCTGGGCCTCACCTTCGGCATCCTCTCCGTCCCAGTCGGAAATCCCAGCATCTACCCCGTCCACCCCCGCAAGCTCGTCCTCCTGCTGCGCGTCGGAGGTCTGGGCGACGAGGGCGACCAGGGGAGCCCTCTTCCTGATGGACAAGAGGGACAGGGAGACGGAGGAAGCGCAGGCCAGCTGGTGAACCCGCAAGGACCTGGCCGGGAGGGAGACCAGGAGAGGGTGGCAGGGCTTGGCGTGGAACTGGGCAGTGCAGGATGTGAGGCAGCCGTCTGCCATGGATAAGGCAGCGGCCGCCTTGAAAGCTGGGGCTGCCAACATTGGGAGATAGAGGGGGAGCGGGAGAGGCGAGCAGAGAGACTGATGCTGCGGGGCGGATGGCCCGAAGGGATATCTATTCTTATACGCCTTCGAAATATTTCGATATATTATATGTATTTGTGTAGATGCCCCGGTGTCGCTCTCATATGATCCATAGCTTGATGGAATGTGGATCGTTTGATCGATGAAGCCTCACCCATGAATGATGCATCATGAAAAGATCTCCCGCTTCTTATCTATCTACTGGTGACAATGGGCCTACGAAGAATGACCCACCGAGGTCCCATTCCTTACACTTGGAATTAGGCCGACGAAGTGGTATTTCAGGGGAGTCCTAGCACCGTCCTTGCTCGCTATCCCCAAACTAGCCTTTAAATATTTTGAAACGACACTTTTACTTTATTATTTCATGAAAAGACTTGTTGATTTATTTATAAAACATGTGAGGAAAATTATGTGTGGAGAAAACCCTAAAAATCGTATGAAGCCAATTTTGCTACAAAAACAATAATGCATTTAGTGTTGATCCAATGAAACAAGGTAAGTTAATGGTTTCCATATCTAATTGTAGTATGGGCATATTGCTCTCAACCCTTTGAAATGATCCTAGAAGGTGCAAGTTTGTCATCCATTCATCAAAAATTGTCCTTCATGTCTTTGATAATAGTGAATTGATTTCCTTCTCTAATGAGATATTAATATTCTATATTGATGAATTAAGTTCATGTTGTTAATCGAAAAACATACATAATTGCAATCGTGAAATACATTGAACAAATACTATTATGGACCAATATCATCAGCTTTCTTTCACATAGTCCTTGTATTCAATTTAACATTTGGACCAGATGATTAGTAGGCCAATCATTATGGATAGTTAAATGTACCATATTTATTTCATGTCTTGGTTTAAAATTGAATCATTTGGAAAAAAAACACAAATCTGAACTGAAGGTATTCTAGTAAGAGTTGTAAAACCATTTGATTTTCAAAACGCATCATGTGTGATCTATCTTTATTGGATTATATGCACATTATTTTTATGATAGTCCTACATATTGACAATCATTTAGAATTTGTCTCACAAAAAATCTGGGCATGTTATCAAAATAGAAGAAAAAGAATAATTAAATTCATGAGAATAATTAAATAAATTCAGTTTACACTAAATAGGTCATTCTTAAATGGGCATATTAGTTCAAAATGAGAACGTGGGGGCATATCTTGTTAAATGATACATTGCGTGGCATATTAGCTATGATTTTATTCTAAATTAAGTGTTATAGTGCCTAAAACAAATTATTTGGTATGGTTTTGATTTGAAAAGAAATTGGTAGATTTTAAAGAATGCACAATATTCGAAACAACCATGAACGTAAAAATAATTTTGGAGCTGATGAGATTATGATTTTATCATATTAACAATGATAAAGAATTCAAAAAAAAACCTTGTGCATTGATTTTTTTTTTTGCCAAGCATGTGCCTTTTTACTTTTGAATTATGTAACCTTGGATTATGTTAACATCCTTCATCTTCTAGAGTGAAATATGCAAAATCTTGCCCTATATCATTGGTTGTTACTTTTTGTACCCTCACGATATGTTTGAGAAAACTATATCCTGTGTAATTGTTTGTTAAATGATTGCACAAACAGATGAAGGCACATTCAACATGTGTATGGAAATGGTTAAAAGTTATTTTAATAGATTATATTCCTTTTTTTAGTGCTATAAGATCAAACTCCTTTATTGAAGGGTGTCGCTTTAAAGACTTCAGGCCACAAGGAAAAGGTGTATTTTCATGAAAATGGCTCAATTTTAATGATTTCTAGTTGTCATAACAGAATAACATATGTTTGTATCAGTTCGTTCTCAAAATGTGCAAAGTTCAGTTAATATATTATTGCATTAAACGAATTTTTGTAATGTTGAAGATACTATAACTTTTTCCATTTAAAGAGTGAAATAGTTTTCATGGACTTCGAAATAATGCATTATTTTTCTTATTTCCAATAGTAGTTTTTTATCTAGTGTCACCACGTAAGTGTCAAACCTATCTTTTTTTTATCAATTATAATTTAATAGCATCAGGTTTAAAATAGAATTTTTGGAATTTTCCTTCTAGTTCTTTTCCATTGTTGGCAATTTAATGTTCTTGCTATATTTTTTTATTTTTAATAGATAATTAAAATGATAACAATAAAAGTTGGCCAAAAGTAATAGAAGTTATTTATAGTAAGGTAATCTTTTGGGAGTTAATAGATAAAAATTTAGGGAAAGGTTAAAATTTATGGCTCAAATAAACATATAAATATAGATCTTAATAATTTTCAAACTGACAATCTGATTGGGGGTTAGGATCTAATAAGAATACTACGTGACATTTTATTCCCTATCCTCAAATTTCTCCTTAATAGAACCCTTCTTATGTTTCCCTTGATTAAGCTCTATGCTATGACTCTAGAGAGGAAAAACCTTGTAGTCCATATACTGCTCTTTTAATTACACACATAGATGGTTGGAAACTAGGTAACTAATGATGATCATTATTTTTTCCCCTATTCTCTATTTAACTAGTCAATACATTGTGAAGTACCTTTGCTCTTGTGATACAAACCTTGTTATTGAAGGTATTGAACTATTAGTAGAAGGGCTTATCCACTTTGGAATACTTATTGATTTGGCATGAGACCACTTTTTAGCTTCAAAAGGTGTAGTTACTTTGTCATAAGTATTGATTTGTTAAGGCAAAGGCATAGTTTTGATAGCGAATTGTGTAATTTTCTTAGTGCCAATCATATTCATGTAATTCAAAGTACACAAAAGCATGAGAAGCCTAAAACTAGAGGCCCTATTGGTCTGGAAATGGGCTGTAAAGATGAAAAGGCTAAATGTGAGCCCAATACCTTATTGGAGTCAAATAGAGTGCTAGGAGGTTGCATTAGACCTAGTTTCTTGGGTTGAGTCTATTTTTTTCTGTTTATTTTTTAATTTTTTAATTTTTATCATCTTATTTAGGGATATGGTCTAAATATGTTTTGATTCTCTTTAAGAGTCTATTTGATTTTGGGGGAATCACACCTTACTTTTAGGCCTATTTATAGATCCACATTGTAACCCTAAGGTAGATTTGAATTAATATGAGTTTTCTCTTTTTTAAGTTCCTCTCCACTAGTGACCTCAAATCTCCTTTCTTTTTGGATTCAAGAGAACCCCTTTGGTAGTGTGAATTTCAAATTCTTCTCGAGAAACCCTTTTATTTTATAAGATTAAAGTAACTAATTTTTTTGGATTTAACACTTATTTCTGTAATTGAATTTTGTGTCTTGTGGGTCCAAGGACCAATTATACTCTTCTTACACTACATCACATATGAATAGAAAGAAGTTAGTAAACTAGTATAACACTGCCAAGATTGCTATTACAAATGTATTGAATATACAAAAACTCTTTATAGATTTTAAACTTGATAACACCACTATAAAAGTGGCTTATCTTTGGACCAAATTATACTAATAATAAGTGGAAAGAGTAATTTTTTTTCTTAGGTTGGGTAGAAAGCATGCCAAGATGGGAAGTGAATTTGGCACCTCAAGAGTGGGATTTAATCCAATGTTCTTATTTCTATCATGACTAATGGATGGAGTTGAATGCTTGAGTTGACTCCTTTGAGTAATAAGAAGACTCCTATAATTATAGTAGTTTGGTTATGATCTATTTCACTCTTATAAAGAGCTTTTCCTTTGATTTTTGCTTACTCTTTCCTACAATATACATCAAATTTCAAGGCATCAATTTGCCTTAGAAAATCAGATAGCATAAGCTAGCTCGTCTACACTCACCTCTTTAGATAATCCTAGTTACACCGACTTTTTTAGTGATAGGTACCTAATAACAAGAACCCCTCTAACAGAAAGTATTAAACATTGTTACATGTTAATTGGAGATAGTTTTGGACAAGTGAAGTGTAGATTTGAATGTGAAAGAGTGAAATACCTTGCAATAACATTATATAATCAGTACTTCAATAAAACCTTCAATATAGATAATAAATTTTTAGAAGGCTGACAATTGGATGAAAAAAGTATTGTTCCCAGCCATTAGTTACCTTCTAATCACCTAAATGGCTAGATTTTAGAATTGTTACCTTTTCATCCTATCCCTATTTTTTTGTCCTCTAGATACCTTAATACAAAGAGATTTGCGTCTACAAATTGATTTGTTTTCTTGAAACATATGAAACTAGAAGAAATGTTACTTATTATATCCTAATTTTTGTGGTCGTTTGAAGAGTTAGTAAAAATAATTATCATCACTTTCATGGCATTCAATGATAGCATGGTGATGTGAAAGGGCAAACTCATTGTCTTTTTTCCAATACTAAATATGATTTGAAATTGAAAGCTAATAAAGTTGTCATTGAAAATTGATATAAAAGGGGGAACACAATGAGCTCGGTGGTTAATCTCTCCTTTATTCATTTAGGCTTGTACTTGTGCCTTTAATGCCAATAAATGTGAGAATCCTCCAAAAAAGTTACATAATAAGGCTGCTGATATTATGAGTTTGTGGCTAAATGATAGTGTTTTGGGAGATGTGACTTAGTGGTAGCAACATTACTGCTGATTGATGATGTAACCTTTTTATATCTTAGGGCATCACATTATTCATTTCAATTAGTGGGACTTGGCTTCATGTCTTGCCTTGAGTCATAATGCCTAGAGATTCTTCATAAATTCTGGTGACAAAGATTACAAGATTTACCTATTATCATCAATTGTATGATTTCAAAACATAGAGAATGTTCCTCTTGATATTGTATAAAAGAATGTGCACATCAGAAATTTCAGTGTTGAATCACAATATTTAGCCCATAATAAATAGTGAAGAGGAATTTTTGCATTTGGCTATAGGTTTCTGCACATGATTTGATTGAAAGAAAATGAGCTTCAAGTGTAGCTTACAAATTTTAACCATCATACATTTCATCTTAACTGTTCCCCATATGAGTTAATGACTTTTTTTAATCTTACTAATTAAAAAAAACTATATTCAGTGTATGAATTTGCATGACACTATGCATGATGTGAAACTCAATAATTCATTGTAAAAAATAAATATTTTAAAACTCAGAAGAAGACATTCCTTTCTATCATATAAAATTTTAGTCAATAACCCAACGTCCCATCGATTAAGACAACTTTTCCTTATTTCAAAACCGTACACTCAAGACTAAAATTGCTAGTGATCGCGCAAGAAGGAATGGTGTTGCACAAGATACGGTTGGAGTTGGGCGTCTGGGTCGTGGGCATAGGGTCTTTTCTTTCTAAGATTCCATAGTCTTAACCAGACCCGAGCAAACCCCTGGCTGGAACCGTCTAATGGCTGTGATGAGCTTGGAAGGATAGGGTTTGAGTGTCGTGAACTGACATGTGGGAGAAAAGTTCTTCAGAATGATGATGTCCCAAGAACCTAAAATGTCTGTAGACGTGTAGATGGTGTAAGGCATTTCTTTCCCGGCGTCCTAAGGGAACCTCGCTTAATCCCTCCTGGAAGAGTTTCTATCAATATTAGACTCTGATTGCGTCCTCTACTCTCGAGTATATGAGAATCACCAGCAGCCGACCGTCATAGGAGTATACAGCAATCATCTTCCTATTCGTGTGGAAGTCCTCTCCGTCAGTGACCCGTCTCCTGTTCCTCTCTATGTATTGAGCGGCCTTTCAACTCGTTGAGTACTTCAATGGCGGTGGGATCGCTTTACGACTGGAAAGAGAGCTGCTCAGATCCCCACTGGATAGAATCCCATTGCTGGTAACCTTTTGACAGGCTACATACTGAAGCAAGGTAGTCGATTCACTTGGTCTTTATTCCCCAGCCCTTCGTATAAGGAAATGGCCCCCCGCGGGCGCCTCTCTCACAGATCCACATAGCAATTGCCATCGCCGTGGGCAGGAGCTCAGGGGTGCGCGGGAGCAGACTTCGGTATCATTGCAGCGCGGAGATGGCGACTCGCAGGTTGGACGTGGTTAGCCATAGGGCTGAGACGGCGACGCAGAGGACGCATAACCTCATCAAGAGCGAACGCCACTTCTTCTCTTCTTCAGACGACAGCGGGATGATGAAGCAGATCCTCGCCACCCACCAGCCCGACGGCCGTGAGGTCGACTGCCGGTCTCTGCTCAATGTGATCGAAGACATCTTTCACCGGGCAACGCCGACCGTTGCCACTGCGACCCAAGTGGTAACTCGGTTTCTCCTCTGTTTATCAGCTTTTGTTTGAGACCGTTGCAGAGATCGAATGTTTCCTTATGAGATTGATTGAAGCATAGAAGCCGCCTGCATTAACTATCAGAGACTCACCGAATCTTACGCTTTTAAATTTAACAACATTCATGTGGCTTTCTTGATAAAAATACTTCACTAAGAGTCAATTAATTTTGATTGTAGCTACATACTAGCATGGACTCGTATGTGACTTTATGATTATAAATGTGTAGCGACTGCATTTATTCGAGATTTTAGGTTGAACAATCTTACAACTTTGAGATGGTTTCGGAATTATGCTCTCTCATAAGTTACGTTAATCCTAGATGTGTCGCTAACAATATAACGCTCAAAACTCAGGTTACATATTAAGACAATCTTTAGAATATCATTACCTTTGATTTGTAAATACAAGGGAGAACGATAAAATTTCTCGAGTTTTTTTCAGTTGAAGGTTTTAGTAGCCTTAATAGAGAAAATTTTTCAAGACAATATACTAGATGAGTTTTATCATTGTATTGTGTACTCCAGTTACGCAATATGCCTACACGCTAATGTGAATATGTAAATGAAAGCACTAGAAAAGTATAACCTCGAAACTTACTAAGACATAATGCTTACATATTTGTTGAAATGATTCCGATTTGACAAAATTCTTGTGAGCGTTTCACTGAAGAAAATTTATCTATTTTGACTGGAACTTTTAACAAGTTTGTTCTATCACTTTGGGCGAACCTGCAACTAAAATAACCTAAATTATAGTATTATCTGGAAACATGATTCAGTTATCAAATATGGTAATGAAATACTTCAGATTCCAGAGATCATTTCACGTGCTGACAAATTATCTACTGTGATATGACATTTTAATTAGTTTCTCCTATAAAGACGGGTGAAACCTGGAGCAAAATGGTCCGACTCTATTATTATGCTTACAAAAGAGAAATATTAGTGTTATTTCTTTTTGTGGATATGAACCGGTTGATTGGACTTTGGTTTTTCGGCAGACCCCACATCTCCCATTGGAGCCGAAGAGCGGTCAGCAGCTAGCTCAGAATCCTAAGGATACGGCGGACAGGGTGGCATTCCACACCGGCGTTTCCACTGTGTTTGAAGCTGTCGCTTACGTGATCCACCGGCTCTCCTGCGAGGTGAACAGCGGAGAGCTCTTCCTCAACGTGTATATATATACACTTATATATAGCGATCACATATCTATGCATTTATGTACTTCTTTATGTATCCTAGTTTAACGAGCAGCTTTGGGCATGCAGATCTCGTACAAGTGCAGCAGCGGCGGCGACGGGCACGCTGCGGCTTGCGGATTGTTCGACTCCCTCGCGGGCTACTCGTGGGAGGCGAAGGCGGTCATTGCGCTGGCGGCGTTCGCTGCGTTGCACGGGGAGTTCTGGCTTGTGGTGCAGCTGCACACCGTAAACCCGCTTGCGCATTCGCTGGCGCTGCTCAAGCAGCTACCTGACGTCCTCCACAATGGCGACGTTCTGAAGCAGCGCGCCGACACCATCGGGAACCTCATTAGAGCCATGCTAGACGTCGCCCGGTGCGCCGTCCAGTTCAGCGAGCTCCCCGCCGAGGATGTGTCGGCCGAGGACATCGCCGACGCCATGAGTCTCATCCCCACGGCGGCTTTCTGGATCGTGAGGAGCATTGTTGCCTGCACCAACCAGATCGCAGCCTTCATCGGATTTGGCCACGAGTGAGTTGACCACTGAGGGAAACACCAATTCTAAGACCCCCCTCTTGTTCCCCTTCCCATCTAGCTCATCATCTTCATCCAGGTACGTAAACGCCGGTGTGGAGGTCTGGGAGTTGTCCAGCCTGGAACACAAGCTGCGCAGCATCTTCGACCACCTCTCCAGGGAGCACGGCGCATGCCAGAAGCATATTGGTCAGCAATTTCTCGAACTTAGTCCATGATTCTGGGTTCTTCTCTCTACCCAGCGAGCTCAGTAGCTCTTTCTATCATGAGTTAATAAGTCGAAGACTAGACGGAGGGAATCTGATGTCTGTGTTCTGTGATTCAGACGTCAAGAGACAGTCCAAGGCCTACGACAACCTGGTGAATCTCTTCCGATTGTCCCACATAGACAACATGAAGATCCTCAAGGCGATGATCCACTCCAAGGACAACCTCCCCCTCATTGACCTCACCGCGAAGAACCGTATCCCAGTGGACGTCCTCCGCCGGAAGACGGTGATCCTCTTCGTCTCCGACCTCGAAGTCTCCCATGAAGAGCTCTTCATTCTGGTGCAGATATACAACGACACCCACCAGGGCAAACTGGAGAGGAACTACGAGATCGTCTGGTTGCCGGTGATTGACCGGCTCATCCCCTGGACGGACTCCCGAGAGGAGGAGTTCAACAGATTGGCGTCTGTGATGCCGTGGTTCTCCTTGCACCACCCTTCTCTGCTGGAGCCGTCCGTGGTGAGATACGTGAGGGAGGCATGGCAGTTCGAGAAGAAGCCACTGCTAGTGGTGCTGGATCCCCAGGGGAAGGTGGTCTGCCCCAACGCTCACCACATGATCTGGATCTGGGGCAGCGTCGCCTTCCCCTTCACCAGCGTCAGGGAGGAGCAGCTCTGGAAGGAGGAGACCTGGAGGCTGGAATTCCTCATCGACGAAATCGATCCCCTCATACTTCAATGGGTATTTAAACCATCGTTTAATCCGCATTCTTCATATTATTAAGAAATTTATTAACATTATTTCTAAACTAACCGGAAAATCAACAAACTTTATAATCTTAGCACCTTACTTGTATCATTCAATATGAGATTATTCTAACATGCTCTCTCACATAAAAACTGATTTATAAATTTCGTCACATTGTCAGTCCAAGAGAGACTGTGGATAGCCAATCAATGAGAACTAGTTCTTCTGTCGTGTTGAAATTACTAAGACGTCTAATTCTCAATCAAATGATAATAATTTGAATATGATCTATTATATACCACAATATTTACTTTTTTTTTCTAATGTGAAAATAGTTTACAAAGCATAACAGGGCAAAATACATATTTAGTTAAAATTATGATTCTACTTGCTTTTATCTGGATGATCGGATTATCTTACTAGTTTATTCTTCATTCTCGTTTCCATTTTACAGGTTAGGGAAGGGAGAACCGTATGCTTATACGGTGGGGAGAACATCGAATGGATCAGGAAGTTCACTATGGCAATGAGAAGGGTAGCCATGGAGGCTGGGATCCCCCTGGAGATGGTGTACGTGGGGAAGAGCAACCCAAAGGAGCGAGTGAAGAAGGCCATCGCCGTCATCGCCGCTGAGAAGCTGAGCGGCTACTGGCAGGACATGGCCATGATGTGGTTCTTCTGGATGCGGCTGGAGAGCATGTGGCATTCCAAGCTCCAGCACAGCCCGGACGCCCAGAACGACCACATCTTACAGGAAGTGATAGCGATGCTCAGCTTCGACGGCAACGACGAGGGCTGGGCGCTGGTCAGCAAGGGCGGCACGGACATGGCGAAGGCGCAGGGGAGGAAGATAGTGGACTGCCTGGCCAACTTCGCTAACTGGAAGGCCAGCGTAGAAGACGGCGGCTTCGTGACGGCGCTGAGGAACGCACTCGCGCCCTACCACGATGAGGACCACTGCTCCCGCCTGGTGCTACCCGAGGACTCGAGGAAGATAAAGGACCATGTTATCTGCGCCGAGTGCAAACGCCCCATGGAGAAGTACGTCCTCTACAAGTGCTGCAACTACTGAAGACCCTCTGGAATATATATTAGGAGTTTGCTTGAGGTATAGTCTGATGGCTCCGCAATAAGAGGGCCTGGCCTCATCCTCCTTTGGGGCATGGTCCTGGGTATCCCTTTTTCTTCTTCTTATTATTTTTTGGTGTGCATCTGCTCTTGAGTGTATTCTATAGAGTTTGTCATATCTTCTTCTATCGCCATTACAAAAAATGAAGACTATCTTCTTCTTCTTCTTCGAGTTCCGGATATCAACCATATGCTAGACGTCAGAGGGTGTGGATATGGAGCATAAAATCTTAGTTAAGCTTGATGTAATGTAGTTTTTTTTCCTTTTTTGATTGAATACCCCTACTTTCATTTATATTTCGAATTTATTTTCGTAAATTCACGTTATATGCAGTCAATAAACGTGCGTTATGTAAGTCCCACCAAATTTTGTTAAATGATTAGGTAAGAAAAAGGGTTGGTGACGTCCCAAAGTTTACTCTTTGCTTGTGGTCAACTTTTCAATTGTATCTTTTTAGATCCAAAGTATAAAAGGGGTTTATTGAGTCAACTTTACAATCTTCTTCCAAGGGTATTGCATTGTCAAATGGAATACAAAGCATTTTGATAACTTGTGGGCTTTTTCCTCACCTCGTTTCCTCAGCATTATTCTGTATTCTCCCAGCTTTGTTTTCATTTTCCTTTTATGGAAAAAACTCTATGGATACTAATATGGGTGCTTGTACAGACACCGATGGTTGTACCTTGCGTGTAATCTCCTCTCTCTCTTCTCTCAGTCTCGTCTTCTTCCTCTTGATTTCTTCTACGGGCTCAAGATATCTCTCACTACAACTAGAGAAGCATAACATAAGCCCATTAGGATTGTTGACAGTGTAGTCCTGGTTAGCCAAAGCGACGTCTTTTGGAAAATTTTCCCCATTGGGCTTGGAAACCTCAAAACCCATGTGCTGGTTAGTCATGATACATGGGAAATTCGCAAAGTAAACTGTGCATCTTGATTGAGGAATGACCTCTGCCCTTGCCCACGGTTTGCGTTACCGCTGCTGTATCTCACCTCTTCTTCTGAGGAATCAGGTGCTCTCAGTGGTGGCGCGCTGCTCCTCCCTCTCCAGCTCGACGTTCTCAACTTTCTACCGATCGTCTTGCTCTTCGCGTGGGCTTTGTCCTGCTTGCCCTGTCGCTGCAGCAGTTGCGTCTTCGTCTTCGTCGTTCTTTACTAATCTTTGGAGTGGCGGCAGGCTATTTGCTAGGGTTCATTCATTCCTGCGGATGGAGGTAGTTCACTTGACACTCTCTGCCTAATGTTTCTTCGTGTTTGGCCTCAATATCTTGTCCGTCTGTTTCTGTGTTGCAATTAAGCATCTCTGTTCTCTTGCGATCCGATTTCTGAGCGGTTCGGAAGGAATTTGCTTGCTGTTTTGGGTTCCTTTCTTCTTTATTTTCTCTTACTCGATTCATCTTTGACGAATCGAGTCGGGAAGACATGGTTTGATTATCGACTCTTCTAACGGAGAAGAATTACTATTCGAAGAGAAAATTCCTCAGTTTCTGTCGTTGTTTATTTTTCGAAGATGCAATGTTTTGTCTCCACCTATTTTTATGATTCAAGCGGTGAAGTGAACCAGGTCTGTGCGGAACATTGAGGGAACGAGAGTGAATTAGGAGTCCGTGAGCAGCATCATGACGTGAAAGATCCAAACCAGACTGTTGGAAAATTATGATTTAAATGATCCTTCGAAGCTTTCTGTGGAAGTTGACCCGCATCAAATGCAAATATCTTACAAAAATCTGGAAATCTCCGCTGAAAAGTGACTTATCCATTCTGCAATTAAGTCCTCGAGATATGAATGAGCATTTCCGGCAGCATAGCATTATAGCACTTGAAAAATGCCATATCCCGAGAGACTTGTTCACAAGCTGGAAATATGCTTTTCATTGGAGGGGGATGTAGCGCCTTTTTTCTCTTTTCCTTTCCACCTCATTGATTATTGGCAATAATATCAATGAAGATTCAACCATCGTCTTGCACCTCTCCTACATTTGCATGGTTTGATGGCACTTATAGATGATTGAAAGATTTCTTGCTGAAAGGTCATCCTTCAAAACACTAAGATCTGATTTCCAACTATTAATTGTCGTTGTGATTTTTCCATTAACTACAATTGTGTCGGAAATCCTATTCTGTATTTTTGATCCGACCATAGTGATCTCTTTTCTTCTTGTAAATAGACCGTGGTCTATTTGGAAAAAAGCACCAAAAGAAAGGTGTAAATAATTTTGAAACAGGTAAATATGCGACTCTTGCCATATATGTTGTTCTTGTCATCATTGTGAGGTCTTATTTGACTAATCTGAGACCTGAGTCTGACCTCATCAACGTCCTTGCCCTGCTAGTCATGAGAAGTCTTTTTGTAGGATGATTACATAGTGGGATCGGAATGTCACTTCCTTTTTTAGACTTCAAACATAAGAGTCTTATATTAGTTTGGAACCTTATCTTCACACCTTGGTTTCTTTTATGACGCCCAAAATATACGTAGTGTTACTTTGTTCTACCCTTGTCAAAGCCACATGTACACATTTTTTTTTCTCATAATCCAGGCAAGTTATCACTCATCTTATTATCTTTTCTTTTTGTCTTGCTTTGTTATAATGAACCTCCTGGCATTTCCGTTTCATAGTCTCGGTCCGGGTCTTACTATTGTACCACATGAATATTTTCTCTCTCTCCCTTGTTGAGGAGATGTGCCTTCGGTTCTCAGTGTACACTTACCCTTAAGCAATCGTTTAAAGGTAGTATATGATGGGGCAGAATGTCGTGGATAATTGCTATGATATCATTAATCAATCATGGTGGAAAATATAGATTGAGGAGTTACCTGTTTGTAGTTCATTAACTGCTCCCAATTATCTTATTTCCTCATGTTATTTACTTCTTTCCTGTGTCCTTCATGATTCTTGTAAGGATATCCTTGGTATTATGATTCTATTTCGTCTTTAGCCACACCAGCTGATTCATTTGCGCCATCTTATCACAATTGCCCAATGAATTGAACTTCTCATGTTATGCTCATTCACCCCCATTGTCAACTGTATTAGATTATGTAAAACTTCGTTCTTGAGTTTGATTAGCCTGGAGCTATGTTTACCTGCTGTAATTATTTAATTTCTCTGCGTACACTTTTTTCAAATTTGAGCCTCTTCTGTTGGATCTCCTGTTATGAGTCATGATCTTGATCTTACGACAGTTAGTCTTTGCCGATTATATGTACAGTATTAAGTTATGAACATGCTAATTCTCCATTAACCTTGTTTTTGGTGTAATTTGGGAAATGATTTGAAGAGGATGGGTACTGGCCAAGTCGGGTTTCCACCTTGAGGGGAATATCATGTGGTTTTCAGGCATCCCAGGCATCCCACAAATTCTACAGGCAAATCGTCACTGCCTTTCCGTGTTTTCATTCAATACGTAGCTGAAATTCATGCATTGCATACAGTATATATTCAGCAATTTCATGAATTATAACACCCTTTTCTACAAAGTTTTTTTATCCTTAGCGGCATCATTGCCGTTCTCTTTACCACAGCTCGGTAAAACTCATATTTAGCAATTTTCTTGAAGTACATCACCTCAGCCACCAAGTCTGCTATCCCTAGCTGGTTTATTCTGCTTCTCTAGGAAATGACAGATCTAAAAATACCTTCATGTTTTTCTCTTTAACGCCGCAACCATGAAACTGGTAAGTAAGAGGATTATACATCACTGTCTTAACCTTTGATCTCTAATGGTTCTTGGTTGATTAGTGAAATATGAGATAATATATTCTTACCCTTTGATGTTTGTGCTCACTGGATGATCAACTCGAAAGCAGCTATTTGTTGTCTTAATGCATTCATCATGCTTGTCGATTATTTCCTCTTACACAGGACTACAGCGGCATTATGTCTTTTTGATAGGCTTAGGTTTTGTGTTGAACAATATGCATCAATATTACATCCATCACAGGGGAGCATATGCGAATTTCTACGTTCTACTTGTAATTAGAATAAGTAATAAATTCCTTTGCCTTTTCTGGAGTAGATGGCGTAGCCTTTCCTTGAGGAGTAAAAATGCTTTCTAGCCAACCTTCTAGCATGTAAACTAATTGGGATACCAGTTTCAATGTTTTTTAACGGAGAAGAAGCCGTTGCTGGGTAAATTGGCATTTTTATTTACCCAAATGACGAGTCAAGCTAATTTGTTCTATAATGACTTGTGCGTACTCGATAAAAAGTGGTCACTACAAATTTTACATAATATGGCTGGGTTTAGGCTTGGAGGCCTTTTCATGTATTTTTTTCCTTGTATATTAATTCAAAATATAATACTCAACGTCCCCTAGTTTGGACAAGCATTTGCATTTGATATTTCAATGCCTCGGCTAGGTTATGCAAGGCGACTAATTACCGTGGAATATTTTCTGGCTCTACAGTCATGGCATATCGTGAACTTTTCCTGTCGATATTACTATTTTATCGACTATTTTTCTGTTTTTTCGTTGTGTCATTCTGTCTCAATAGTCCAACAGTGCTTGTGCAACAAACGCTTTTGGTTTGATTTCTTTCGTGCTTCAAAGGATTAATGTCATGGGTCATTGTAGCTTTCTCTTTGCGCCTCTTTCGAATAGATTTTTTGTGTCACTTAATAAATAATCCTGTGGGATGATCTACTTCATGCATAAGTTCCCTCTTCATTAGTTACCAAAAATGGTATTCCAAATCATGGGTTTTTTCTGCCATACATGAATGAAAAACCTTCACGTTTGAACCAATGATAGCAGAAAGCCGTGAACATCAGCTTCTGCTTCTCCACACGAGAAAGGAGATCCCCTGTGCCCGAAAAGGGATCCTCTTGGAAACCTGAGTTAAATGGGCGGCTTATTGATGCTCACTCATACTTGTGATTAGAGACATCCTTCATGTTTTCATATTTGCACATACATGTTCGTCTTCTTTATTGGAGCAAAAAGTTGAAACGTGTATTTCAATGGCTTTAAAATAATTATCGCAGCGGTTTCAGGCAAGAGGATCTGTTGATAAGAACAAGAGACTGGTAGAGCAACTGCGGCATCATGGTGTTATTAAGTCGAAGGAAGTAGCCGAAGTGATGGAGACCGTTGACCGGGGACTATTCATATCCAATGGAGCTTCAGCCTATGTTGACAGTCCTATGCTGATTGGCTATAATGCCACTATATCTGCACCGCATATGCACGCCACATGCTTGGAACTTTTAAGGGATCATTTGCAGCCTGGAATGCGTGTTCTTGATGTCGGTTCAGGTGCCACAACTCCTCATCTGTGCTCCTCTCGCTTCTCTATTGAAACTGGTGCAAGGCCGATATCCGAGGCCCCATATCCATCTCATGACATGATTAGCCTCAACAGCTTGACCATGGCTTCTTTCCACATTCGGCCGTCCATATATCCAGTGGCAGTATGCTAATCCAACTGTTGTCAGCTGATTTAGCCCCACAATCTTTGCTGAGCCCTACAAATTTTTCATTTTGGATTAAACCTGGAGATTCCATTTTATGTTAACGGCAATGCATGCGTTTCTGGTTACTGAGCTCGAAATAGTATGTTTGACCGCTGAGGACCGAATCGTTTCTGGTTCAGTTTCCTCTTATTCCCAAAATCCAGGACTTTGGTTCAGTGAATCTTTGTTGTTCCGTTCTTGGTGGTTGAATTCATTCCCCCTGTCCAAAGTCAAACTTTGTGGTTGAATTCTTTGCACCCAAGGCAAAGTCTGACCTCGTTCAATTCTTCAGGAACTGGATATCTTACAGCATGCTTTGCTCTGATGATTGGTCCTGACGGCCGTGCAGTGGGCGTAGACCACATTCCTGAACTGGTTGCTTCCTCCATTGAAAATATAAAGCAGAGCGCCGCAGCAGATCTGCTGAGAGGCGGCTCCCTCTCTGTTCATGTTGCAGGTACGCACAACCTGGTCAACGTTCTCTCTCTCTCCTGTCCATTCTGATCTCTTCTCTGATTATTTTTCCTCACCATCTGGGCCTCATTTCGTGATCTCCTCCAAATATTTACCACATTTTAATCAAAGTCCTAGATTATTTGCTGTAGAAAGGATGGGACCAATCGGCCACTTGGATGGTCCGATCAGCCATCCTCCTCTCACTAGTTCTAGATATTACGCTGCATGCTGAGCCGACGTGGCTGCAGATGGCCGGCTGGGGTACCCTGAGCTGGCGCCCTTCGACGCCATCCACGTCGGGGCCGCCGCCGCCGAGCTCCCCCAGCCTCTGGTCCAGCAGCTGAAGCCCGGCGGCCGAATGGTGATCCCAGTGGGGAAGACGTTCCAGGAACTGAAGGTAGTCGACAAGAGGGTGGACGGGTCCGTCGCCATCTTCACCGAGACCTCCGTCCGTTACGTCCCCCTGACCAGCCGGGATGCCCAGCTTCAGGGAGCCTGAACTCCAGGGAGACCCGCCATAGCTGCCCCTCTGGTACTACACACTGCAGCAGCCCTATTTTCCTTTTTATATATATGCATTATGATCTGGGTGGGATCTTTCGCAGTGATCCCTGATCTCTCCAGCATAGACTGCCAAAATAAGCAAAATGCCGGGGATTTACATCATCCGAGAGCTTCAATGGGAAGTCGACGCCCAGATCCCATCTTGGGTTCGTGTAGTTTGGGGCGAAGCTTGAGATAATGGTGAGCTGCCGACTGATCCCTCAGGGTCAACGGCCCTAGAGGCCTGGTCTCATCGGGATCGAGATTGGTCAAAGCCTCTTTGCTTGCCTGCTTGCTTGACTAATTGGGTCGGCTGCAACTTGATTCTGGAGTCGTGAGGAAGAGCAATGATCATTGATCGCTCCAAAGTCGCTCTCTCTATGACTCTAAATAACACGGCACGTCGGCGTCACCCCCTTGGGGTCGTGACGAGTGGGGGCGAGTCAACACGCTTTGGCTCGCCCCGGTCAACATGAGATACTTCACCAGCCGGTCTACGTGGAGGGTGTCAGCTGCTGGGTGGGGGGTGGGGGTACTCTGTCGAATTGAATAGAGTAGGTTCCACCAATGGCGTCTTGACCGGGGTAATCCGAGTGATCTGGGGCGTTCGTTTCTCTTCCGGGCTCATCTCCACCGGTGGTGGAGGAAATCTGACGACTTTGGCCCGTGGGTTCTTACCCCATTTAGCCATGGCCAGGAGGCAGGGGACCAGGAAGGGGGAGATGGCATCGGTCTTCGTCGTCGTTGTTGTCGTCCTCGTCCCCGTGCTTCTCATCTCCGCCGTCCAGGCGGGCGACTCAGACGCCCTCCGCCTCGTCCTCCCCGGCCTTGGCGGAGGCCTCTCGGCTCAGCTGCGCTCTTCCGCCAGCGGCGGCGGCGCTCACCCCTGCCGCCTCTCCGGCGTCGCTTGCGAGCGGAGAGGCGGCGGCGGCGCCGCCCTCCGCGCCGTCTCTTTATCATTGCCGTTCGGTGGCCTTGATGGCTCGCTGTCCCCGGCCGTCGGGCGCCTCTCCGCCCTCCGGGAGCTCTCCCTCCCCGGAAACCATCTCTCCGGCGAGATACCCCCGGAGATCGCCGGCTGCCGCCGCCTCCAAATCCTCAATCTCAGCGGTAACGCGTTGTCCGGGCAGGTGCCCCCCGAAATCTCTTCCCTTTCCGGCCTCCGCACTCTTGATATCTCCGACAACAAGATCAGCGGCACCCTTGAGTTCCTCGCCGGTTTGCGCAACCTGGAGAGACTCTCTCTCGGGGGCAACCTCTTCAGGGGTCGGATTCCCCCGGTCCTCTCCAGCTTGCGCAAACTCCGGTTCCTCCATCTCGCCGGCAACCCAGGCCTCCGCGGTCCCCTCCCCAACTTTCCCGCCGTCGAAGAGGTATCCTCCTCCGGCGAGCTCCTCCCCATGCGGCGCATACTTGCGGAGAACTCTACCGGCGACGACAGCGGAGACTCCGCTTCCGTTTCGGGCCCTTCGGCGTCACCACGGCGACCAAGACGCCGCGGCGGCGGCGGCGGCGGCTGGTGATTTGGATAGTGGGCTTCGTGTTGGGAGCTTTGGCGGGGGTCATGTCCGGCGTGGTCTGCTCCGTGCTCTTCCGGCTGCTGGTCAACTGCCTGCGCGGCCGCTACCGTTACCGGGGGGGTCCCTCCATCTTCAGCTCTCTCATCAAACCCGAAGACCTCGCCGTTCTCAGCAAGGAGGACGCGCTGGAGGGCATGGAGCTCATCGGGCGCGGCGGCTGCGGCGAGGTATACCGCACGACGTTCACCGACGGGAAGATCGTCGCCGTTAAGAAGATCACCAAGCTGCGACTCGACGACGGCCGCACCGCCGCCGAGCTCAGCGAAGAGGACAGCAAGATACTGGACCGGCGGATGCGGCAGATCAGGTCGGAGATCAACACCGTGGGGTACGTCCGCCACCGCAATCTGCTCCCCCTCCTCGCCCACGTCCCCCTCTTCGAATGCCATCTGCTGGTCTACGAGTTCATGAAGAACGGCACCCTTGACGACGCGCTCAAGGGCTTCGCCGCCGGCCACCGGGAGTTCGACTGGCCGGCGCGCCGCCGCGTCGTCGCCGGCGTAGCCGCCGGCCTGGAGTATCTCCACATGCAGCACAGCCCGCGCATCATCCACCGCGACCTGAAGCCGGCAAATATCCTGCTTGACGACGACATGGAGGCCCGCATAGCCGACTTCGGGCTGGCCAAGTCGGTGGCGGACGCCCAAACGCACGTTACGACGTCCAACGTCGCCGGCACGGTGGGGTTCATCGCGCCGGAGTACCACCAGACGCTCAAGTTCACCGATAAGTGCGACATCTACAGCTTCGGGGTGATCCTGGGGGTGATGGTGATGGGGCGGATGCCCTCCGACGAGTTCTTCCAGAGCACTGAAGAGATGTGCCTGGTGAGCTGGCTGAGGAACGCCGTCAGGGACGGCCGGGAGGAGGAGGCCATCGACGAGCGGTTGAAAGGCAGGGGCTACGAAGAGGAGATGGCGCTGGTCCTGAAGGTGGCCTGCCTCTGCACCGTCAACGACCCAAAGCAGCGCCCGAATAGCAAGGACGTGCGCTGCATGCTCGCTCAGATCGCTTCGCCGCCGTCGCAGTCGACATCGCCGCTGCCGCCGCCGCTCTCCACTTGAGCTTCTTCAGTTCCACTGCAGCATTGACTTGGTCCACTAGCCGTCCTCCCACCCCTGCCCTTCCGCCTCTCGTCACTCGGTGTAGCAGTGCATTACCCAGATCGGAAGTCTTGTTTGTCATCTGTGGGCCCTTTTCCTGGTCAAAAGTGCTTGCCGGGTCAAGGAAGTCAAGTTGGGCAGCCGCTGCGGCGGGTGTCGGTCATGAACTTTAAGTGATATAAATTCCCGACAACTATTGTCATTAAATAAACATTCATAACATGTTATTATGTGATTTCAAGTGGTGAAGTAGACCTCATCTGTCATCCTAACATGCACAAATATTTGTGTACACGATCTATGATATCATCATAATGCCTACAAATTATTATTTGTGTTTACTAGATATTATGTTAAAGTAATGAATGCCTAGCGATTCTACATATGCTCTATATTTAGTATTATTTTCATCGTATGTTGGGTTAATGTAAAAATCTATATGCCTTTATTGGTGTTCATGATGAACTTTGATGTATTGTGCCTATGCAATTCATATATTATGTGAACCACATATATATTTCACTACTTGTATTTGTAATATTTACTGTATTCTCCATATATCTATGTTTTCATTTTGCACTCAGGTGGTGGTCATGTATATTGACTTATTTATCCTCATTAATGTGATAGTTAAATACTTTGGTATCTTTACTCATAAATTATGTTATGCGCATTCACAGAATGTCATGATATAATAACTTTTGTGCATATATTGTGTCTTGTTTTGTGATGAATTTCTGTCTAAAGTCATATGCTATGTTATTTTTATTTTATATGTTGGGAATGATAGTCAGTGCTGACCTTAGGGGTCTGAATTGTCCTAAAATGTTTTAATGGTGAAAAATCTACATATATATTCAAATTATAAGATCATAATTACGTTAGATTACACTTAATATGGAAGATTTACGATACTCATATTCAAGCACTTATCATGAAAATGTTAAATGTCTTTATCATATTTAATGAGTTAAGATTATGTCTAATGGTCATGATTTAGGATAGGTAAAAATGTATAAAAATATGCTCTAAATCATTCTTTTTGTTAGATACCCTTATAATAAAAAATATAGATATATCCTTAGATTAGGAAATGTTTTCAAGAATGAAAAATGTTGCCGTGTAAAGTTGAAGGTTGAGATGAAGATACTAATATAATATTACAAGCTAAGATATATGCTGAACTTGCTAAAGACACTTGAATTTTGAATTCATGACTATGGTTCCCAAGAATTTGAAAATTGTGGTTTAAAATGCTGGTATGAAGCCTTAAATATGATATGCCATGCCTATGTTTTCTTTGAAGTGATTTATGTATTTGTATAAAAAATTATTAGTTTATTTCAATGAGTATTGAAAGATTTCAGCATTGGCTCATTGGGCCCATTATCATCAAACATATGGTTACAGCTTAAAGATTTCAGCACTGGCTTAAACATAGATGAAATATCCAAAAGGCTTAAAATCAACTTGGAAATTCCTAAGCTTAGAACAATAAAATGTTGAAGACGTCAATAGCAAAGAAATGCCAGGTCAGAAAAGGGTATATGAGACCTTATGTTGTTGTTGAGCTTTCTAGTGAGATCATCTACATGATAGATATGAAGCTCCTTTATCATCCACAATCAAACAATGGAAATTTGTGCCTATAGGAATAGTCCGACCATTTTCTAATCATGTTGGTAATTATGTATGATTCTACTGTATAAAAGAAAGATCTTTATGTCAAAATTAGTGATAATACTATAGAATCTCTAAGGGCTTTTGGTGCTCAAACCTAGAAAGTTGGTCCATTGTGATCAGAATAGAGACTATGAGTCTAATAGACAGTTTAGGAATGTTTAAGGCATGGAATAATACATTTTAAATGTTTTTCTTATGACTAAAATTTTCTCATGTTCATTGGAGTAGGAAGTAGAAAGTGGAATCGTTGGGTGATATTTTTATGTAGATGATAGTTGGTCTAACTCACTTCAGGTATATGCAAACACATTAAATCAATTATTTTTTGTAACATTTTGCTTGCTTTACACTTCTTAGAGTAAATTTGTTAAGTTTCACTTCCCCCTAGTCAACACGTATCAACTACACTATTAGATTGCAGCTTGTGATAAGTTAAAACTAACTAAATGATATAATGTCATTCTACGTCCACAACTCATGAATCAATCCATGTGCACCCATCACATACTTGTATTAAAACATATTTTTAAGAATATTATTATGAAAATAATCCTAAATGATAAATACTGAAATTGTCAACAATTTGAAATTTTTTTCAGGATTTAAACATAGTAATAATATCCAATTATCATATCTAACTCATTGTGAGTTTTGCTGAAAATTATTTGGGCAATAGAAAGTAGAAATCAATGAAGGTAGTTAAATACTTGATTAATCTCTATCAAATCAAATGCCTCATAAATCAGATTTACTTCAAGATTTTATATAAAGATCGTAGAAAAAACATTATAGTGGTGGAATGAGCTCAATATAAATACACAGGAAATGCCAAATCATATGATTTGAAATAATCTTTAGTTTTGAGAACGTGAAGTTTTCCATCAAATAATTTAATCTGTATAATAAATATCTAAAACATACACATTGAATTTACTCAAAGATTTTAACATATATTTATACAGGATTTTACTTATCATTAAATCATGGCTCAAGAATAAAATTGTGCCAAAAAGGCTAATAGTTTGAAGTTTCATGTTAAATATATATGAGCAAATTAAGTTTGAAACAGGAGCAGAGTTTAACTATAGGAGAATTTTGTTGAGGGATGTGATGAAAAATTGTTTAGCTTATGTTACAATACAATTTTAAAATTGAGTACAAGGTTTTATCACTCAAATAAAAATTTACATTTTCTTTCCGTGACTTCTTGGTTTGAGGTCTATTGAGAACTTTTGTATGACTAGTGTTGGTATTCTTCTTAGCTCACTCTTTTGCCTTATAATTAGATGCTTACATTGCTTCAAATTTAAAGAAACTTGGTCTGGAAGTTCAATAGAAATAGAATGACTAGAGCTGATTATTGAGGAATAAGTTGTTGTGGAACCAATTCTATTTCCAAGAACCTCACATGGGGGAAATGGCTTTTGCATCAATATATTATCCATGGCATGTAGATTTATTTTATTTTTTAGTTTCTTATCATAACCAAAGCACAACTAATATATTTTTTTTCTTTTTATCCAAACTCTAAACTTTTGTACATTCTTAACCAATCCATTACCTCACCCACTTCAATGGAATCCAATATCTTATATTATGTCTCACTCTAATAATTTGATCAAAATGTTATGTTGTCAAGTTAAATCACATTCTTGTACATATTACTTGTTTCATTAAGATGATTGACCAAAGCAGTTCATTAGAGCAATTGAGAAGTAAATCCCTCTATAATCATATTGTAACCATACACAAGATAACTATACAACAGAGCTTACTCCACTTATTGCCAATTTTTATTGAGGTTGATGACTATATTGCTCAAATATTCTATAAGAACCAAAATATATTGTACTCATGCTAACTATGCAAAAATAACTAGAAAAATTATTACATAAAACATGATGTTTTAAAAATATCACCGTATTAATTATTATATAGGAAATCTATGATTTTAAAGATGGATCCTCCCACCTCATTGCCAATAACTTTTCAGTTAGATCACCAATAAACCTTGTAATCTTCTTACTTTATTGAGATGCAGTGCCTATCATTCAAGTTTAGGTGCCTTGAGTGGCACCATTTGATGGTAGCCACTTAGTATTTCTAGCCAACCAGCTCTATGTTCTAGTCCATCTGCTTTGATACTCCTCAAACAAGCAATGATTCCAATTAAAAGTAGTGTAGTCTTAATTTTCTACATTTGTCTGATTTTCTTTTTGTATACTTTGTACATCTACTATGTTGTATGGTTATCAGGTTTCGAACCTTTAGATATTTCAAAAATTAGCTCTCTTAAAATTTAGTTTCTTAGTGAAACCTAACATATCTAAGAAGTAAGTTTGCAGAAAATGTTTTATTTCTTTCCTTACTCCACAAGTTGATATTGGAAGCTTGGTGGCCCTCTAGACAGCCGTGGGGGGATGGTGAAATGACTAAGAGTCTCTTTTGCTCCCTTCTTCCATTCTAAGGGAAAGGACAGAGGAACATGGGGTCCTTCAAGTGACATTTTGAGGCATCTTGTCTCTGGTCTCAAGTGTTCGTTTTCTCTGGGCACATCGACACAATTGAAAAAATATCTAGGACCCACAAAAGTTGGGTGAAGTATACTATTGGGTTATCATTATTGAAGAATCAATCAATGCTCACTAATAATTGACCCGATAGTTACATTTATTATAATTATTTGTGCCAGCACACAATGTTCGAACTATACCTTCCAAACTTTTTGAAGTTTCATATTCAAGAAGCCAAACTCCTATATAAGGAGATGCACTACTCCTTTCAAATTAATTAGGAACTTCATCATTTAGTATCTCTTTCTCTCTCACTCTCTCTCCACTTCCTTTCTCTTTCTTTTCATGCTATCAAAGCCGGCAGCAGAGCAACGTTCTTGACACGGCGGACTCCACGATGTCCATAGAGATCACGCAATTTCAAGACAATTAAGTTGTCTCCATCCCACAATCAGCTACATCAAATCCGATAGGGCTACACATCCATGTCAAGCTCACACGTGAGTATTTTCTTCTATTGAAGACATAACTACTCCTTCTACTAAATTGTTATGATTTTGCGCACATTCTCACTCAAGATCCTCCAATTGCCATGCAATTGGACTTGCAAAGAGAAATCACTATGAATCCAACATATCATATGTGTTGGCATTAGGATCAACAAGTGCTTTCTCTAATTGTTTCCTCTCTCTCTGAAGGTGTGTTGCCCTGTGTGATCAGAAGGACTACATCAAAAGAAACTTGGGAAGAAATAACTGAGAATTACTCATCTACAAATCCATCAGGCATTATGCACGTACAAAATCATTTTCACAATATATTAAAAGGTATTAGGTCCATTGCTAGTTATGTGCAAGACATTTGGTGAATGTGCGATAAATTGACAATTGTCGAACATTTTGTTCAGGAAACTATTTCCATTTATACCTTGCTTAAAGGTCTTGGACCATTTTATTTGGCATCCACTATTAGAATTACCTCAAATCTACATAATCTTTGCTTTAAAGATACAATTGCCCAAGTCAATTCACATGATGAATTGGTAACATTTTCCAACCCTCTGATAGATACCATCACCTTAGACTTTCCTCTCACTACAAATCAAACTTAATTCAATGCACCTGATCATGGTCAAGGAAGATCTAGAGGATGAAATAATTGAGGGAAAGGGCATAATAAGGGCTGATACATGTTGTGGTGCCAAATTTGTGGGCAATTTGGTCACCGAGCACAAGATTGTTGAGAGAGATTCAACAAGAACTTTTATGGACAACAAAATTTCTCCTCGAATACACAACCAAGATCACAAGCCTTTAATCTAAGCATGCATCTAGCCACAACACCAATGGAAGATTCTCCATGGTATCCAAATAGTAGAGCTACTCACCATGTTACTAATAATCCACAGACATTAGTGGATTTGACATTATACCACATAAATGATCAGCTTCAAGTCGAATATAGAACAAGTCCATCAATTCATATTACTAGTTCCTCATTCCTATTGTCACGATCATATCCTTTGTAGCTCATTAATGTCCTTCATATTCTGAAAATTGAGAAGATCTTCTATCTAAGTTCCAACTTACTAATGACAACCATATCTATGTTGAATTTTATGCCAATTATTATATTGTGAAGGATGAAACAACTAGGACACCACTTCTTTGGGGAATAGTTAAGGATAGGCTTCACCTTTTTAGTCACTCTAATAACTCGAGAGCCTTCATAAGATAAAAGGTGGCTTTGGACATGTGACACCAATGTCTCGGACATTTGAACTTCAAAATTCTTCATTATATAATTGCTGCTCATGGGCTCTCCACACTCACTTTTAATAAAAATTTAGTGTGTGATACATGTCTTTCATCAAATCTCACAGACTACCATTTCTCCATTCTTCGTATCGAGTAAGTGCACCTCTCAAATTGATCCATTCAAATTTATAGAGACCATCACCAACAACATCACATCTCAGTCATCGATACTATATCTTGTTTGTAGGTGATTTCTTAAGATATATGTGGCTTTCTTCACTTAAACTCAAGAGTGATGTCTTCCAAATATTTGTTGACTTTCATCATCATGTTGAATGACAATTAAAGTTTAAAATTTACAACTTTCAGTTTGACCAAAGAGGAGAATATCAATCCCTAAGTAAATATCTCAAGATTAAGGCATAAATCAGTGTCATGTCCACACACATCAGCTCAAAGTAGGATTGTTGAGAGAAAACACCGGCATCTAATGGAGACTATCCTTTCTTTGTTAAAAAATGTATCACTTTCGCATATGTTCTAGGATGCAATTGTTTGCACAACAGCCTACTTGATCAATAAGATGCCAACACCTCTTTTGAGCTATAGATCTTAGTATCACTTGATTTTCAATCACCCACTTGAATATTAGTTCTTGAAAAACTTTGGATGCTCATGCTATCCTTATCTTCACCACTATGCAACTACTAAACTAGACTCAAGGTCTAAAAGGTGCATGTTCCTTAGTTACAGTACTTTTTATTATGGTTATAAGTATTTATCTCTATCATCAGGCTGCTTGTAGATATCACAAGATGTCATCTTTCATGAAGACATCTACCCATATGTAAAGAAAACTAGTCACATTTAACCTTTCACAATACCCACCCACAGAATTTTGGGCTCGTACCTACTTACAATACCTATAACTTTGTTTCACAAACTACCTCACATGAACCAAATCTTTCCACAACATCCTCCTCCATTGATAAATTCAACTCTCCTCCACCATGTCTCACCGTTGACCTTGACTTAGCCAACAATGTTCCTTCTTTACTCTCCGACCACATTCCCTCTAATGATCCTTTTTTGTCTTAAATCTTGATCATCAAGCCTCACCCACACTTATCAAAACCAAACTTCTTACTAACATCCTTCACTCTCTTGATTTCATCACACCCGTTAGATATCCTCTTTCACATTGCCTTTCTATCACTTCCACTTAGTGTCTTGTGCCTTGTAATTTTTCTTCTATATCCAAATAGTCTAAATGGGTCACAACATTGAATGAAGAATATCAAGCACTACTTCATAATCAAACCTTGTGGCTTGTTCTTCGCCCCCAATTGTCTAGTAATCAACTATAAGTAGATCTATTAAGTCAAACACTTACCAGACAAAGCAATCAACTAATTCAAGGCATGATTAATGGCAAAGGGGTTTCATCAAGAAGAAGGGGTTGACTATCACGAGACGTTCAGTCTAGTGGTCAAAGTGATGACGATATGACTCCTTTTGTCATTGGCCATTAGTTAATAATGATAGATTTGGCAACTTGACATATCAAATGCCTTTCTTCATGAAGATTTGAAAGAGCTTATCTATATGGAACACCTTAGGGATTTATTCATCCTACATACCTTGATCATGTGTGTCAATTGTAAAAGTCATTGTATGGACTCAAATAAGCATTGTGCAAGTGGTTTCATAAACTAATCAGCTAGCTCATTCATCTCGGCTTCACAGGATATAAGACTAACATGTCTCTATTCTTCAAACACTCGGGGCCTATTTACATTCTCATTGATGTTGACAATATTTTAGTTCTTGGACCATCCACGTCCCAAATTGAGCAACTCATTAGATCTCTCGGTTCAGAGTTCTCACTCAAAGATTTGGAACTTGCCACTCACTTCCTGGGGATAAAACTCTAGCTATATGAAGATAGTTATTTGTTCACTCAAGCATCCTGATAAGTCTTTATTATCATGAGTTAATAATTTAGTAAGATGATGCTTTTAGTCTTAACTCATGATAAATAGACTTATTTTTATGTTAAATTGTGAAAAGTAGTTTCTAGTTGATTAATATGAATTTTTACTTAATTACATGATTTTATAATTTTATTTTTTTGAGAAAAATGAAAAAAAATATTTAAGGAAAAAGCAAAAATATCTGCCAGCCAACTGAGCCCGCTAGCGGGTCGGAGGCTCAGTTGGGTGGAGCCGCTGAGCGGCTAAGGACTGCAAGCTCAAGGCTCGAGTGACTAAGGACCATACCGTGAGCTCAAGGCTCAAGTGGTTGGCGAAGCGGACCGCGAGCTAGGTGCTCAAGCGGCTGACATGTGCGTCACTCCCCTTCCACGTACACACACGGGTGATTTGTACCTATTGTTGGGTAAACAACCGCCTGTAATATATGCGCGTGAAACTCGCCCAAAAAATTGATGTGGGACTAAACCCCGCGCCTTACTTTTTCTCGTATATTTTATAAATGACATAAATGCCCCTCAATGACCGATATAAAATGATCCTTATGACGTCATAGATTGAGGACATTTTAGTATTTATCTCATCTCTCCCTCTTTCTCTCTCGCAGGCAAACAACTGGCGAAGAAATCGCGATTTTCGGAGAGCGATTAAGCTGCAAAAATCACCAAAAATTCAGCAAAAACTTAGTCAATGTGATTCGCGGAGCATCGTGGCTGAAATTGGTGTAGGATTTGGACAAAACATCACGAACTCAACAAAGAAATCATCTCCGCTTGATCGACGAACAAGCCGTTGCCGGAAAGAGGACGATCCGCCGGGAGACAAGTCACCACCTCCTAAGAGCGTACCAAATGCGATAAAGGGCCTCCTCTCGCTGCACTGACTTGAGGACGAAGCCCCTGAGACGTGTCCCATCTCCATCCAGTACACCTCCATTGAGTGACAGTCGCCGGAGGGCCACAAGTCGCCATTTTCCGTTTTGGCGGGTGACAGCTATTAGAAACGATTTGGCGATCCATTCCATCAATTTCTAGGCTTCGAAAGAAGTTCTAGAGATCACCCACGTCGTCTTTGTCTAAGGAGAGCTTTGAGGCCATGGACATTGCACGATTTCTTTTCTGAACATGCAAAATTCCAACAATCGCCGCCACAAAGTCAGAACTTTGTTTTTCCTATTTTAAACTTTATTTTCACTTAAATTAATAATCTTTGGCACGATTTCAACATCCAAATTATTTCATACTTGAGTTACGATTCTTCGAGCTTTTATAGAACTAAATTTGATCTATTAATTTCACAGTAATTACTTACGAAAGAATCGTAGGTCGGAACTCTGTTTCTACCCGATTTGTATTCTTCAAGCACTGATGTCACTTGACGTCATTGCCTTATTTCCTTTTCGCATTTATTAAATAGATTATATTTATCATTTAGTTAAAAAATCATAAAAAAATTACATTCATTTAAGAAAATTCTAAAATATTACCCGATATTATATTACATCCCTGTGATCGACTTGGAAATTTCCCACTATTTTTGAAATATTTTATCGATTTATAATTGATTTATTCACTCTGATAAACATTTAAAATTCCAAGAATTGATCCTTTCTAGTTTTATAAAAATTTTAAATTTGCATGATTTATTATACAATGATTAATTCACATCACATCCTACGTGGCTTTTATACTCCGAAGCATGTATATGGAACACAGTAAACTACTTTATACTCCAAGCCCCATGGTATACTCCGTTTCTATAGCTAAAACAATTGAAGATCCAGCTACCGATCAACACATTGTTAGAGCACTTCAATACCTCAGTCTCACGAGGTCAAACATCTCATTTGTTATGAATAAAGCTTGCAAGTCAATACATGCTTCGAAAACATCTAACTAGATTCATCTCAAGCACCTTCTACAATATCTCATAAGAACTATTGATTATCGGCAATTTGGATCTCACTCTCATGGCCAACCATGATGATGATTGGGCTAGCAATACATCCGATCGACAATCAACAAGCAGCTTCCTGATTTATCTTGGCCATAATTTAATTTCCTAGTGATCCAAGAAACAACTCATAGTTGTTTGATCGAGCGCTAAGGCTGAGTATAAAGCCATTGCTAATGCCACCTCCAAATAGATTTGGATCAATTATCTTCTTCATGAACTACACATTGCCCTCCCAACTCCCACACTATGGTGCGATAATATTGGAGCCACCTACCTCTCTGTGTTGTATGCATGTATGAAACACATCGAGGTGAACTTTCACTTTGTTTGTGAGCAAGTTGTAGCATGGAAACTTCAGGTATGCGTCATCTCAAGCAAAGATTAGATAGTTGATCTATTGACGAAATCTCTTTCCAAACTTCAATTTATTCTTCTTTGATCCAAGCTAAACATTCATCCAGTGTTTCACTTATAGGGGGCTATTGAAGAATCAATTGATGCTCACTGATAATATGCCTGATAGTTACATTTGTTATAATTGTTTGTGTCAGCACACAATATTCGAACTATATCTTCCAGACTTCCTGAAGTTTCCTATTCAAAAAGCCAGACTCTTATATAAGGAGATGCATAACTCCTTTTAGATTAATCAAGAACTTTGTCACTCAATATCTCTTTCTCTCTCGCTCTCTCTCTACTTCCTTTCTCTTCCTTTTCCATCATATCTACTATATAGTGGTGGGGAAGGAAGAGATTAGGGGATACAATGACGCTTGCCATTATAGTCGTCATCATCCTATCCTCCATCCTTCTTGTCTCCACCTTCCATCACCCAAACTCAGCCTCCCTTTGCCATATTATCTTCCTCCTTAGAGATGGCCTCTTGGGACAACTAGCCTCCTCTGCCAACAACAACATTGCCAACCTCTAACATTGCTACTTCTCTTATGTCTCATGCGAGCAAATTTTACAGAGAAAAGAAGCTCCTATTTGTTTCATGAATATTAAAACCAAATCCAATACAGAGGTGAAATGGCTATTTTGAAAGACATGTACATATTGATATTTACTCAGTTAGGGTCAATATAATATGAATGGGTATAATGCTCCTTAACCAAATCTTGTTCATGATACAAATATTACACTGATTTTTTTTGTAGTTCAGGTCTCATTGTAGTCCATGACCCTGAGGGCATCTCTCTTGGCTTCTACCACTTCTCTTGACTGCACTTACCAACCACAGCTTACTCTTAAGCTATTAAAGCTATATGTGGTGAAAATTTATGCACAAGCCTTTTTTGCATGTCCACATTAGCAAATCCAATTTCTCAGTAGACAAATAGTAGCTCTCCATGTAATTTATGTGATCTTCTTTTCTCTAAAGATGAAGCCTACAATGGATTGAAAATGGAACTCCAATAACTTGACACAATCCATTCTTGACTTCCTTTAGGTGGTGGTTTCCAATTCTTAGTCAACTTGAGTTGCCTTTTTTCTATAAATAATGACATTTTTCATATTGAATAAATGATTGTAATTTGTGGCTCAATAGAATAACCTGAATGATAAAAAGCTACTTTTATTTTTATAATAATTTTCTAGAAAAACATTTACTGTCGTTTCCATAATAATTACTATTTATAATAATTAAACTTTTAATTTTAAAAGAATTACGAAATATGGATGGATATGGTCTTAAGTTATGACAAGTGATTAGAAAAGTTAAATGATTAAATGTTTGTAGAACACCAAATCTTGGCTTTATGACACAACCATATGACACAAGTTATTTTCCTAGTTTTTCTTTACGTGTATATATTTTGACATAAATGTAATATATTCAGGTAACATACTTTATGTTTCATTCTAGATAAAATGCTCCAACATGCTTAAGACGTTCAAAGTTTATTTTATATCACATCAAAATTTGCTACTTAATGTGTTTGTAGTGTATTTTCTCTATTGAGACATATGAAACATGATGTCCTCCATTAGGTTGAAATGTAATTCTTCATATTAAAAGTATAATATTATGAATTTGGTTCTATTTGTATAGTTTGATGTGTTCTTTGATTTTATAATATAACTCATTATAAATGGCCATATTTAACTTGACATATTACCATGTACAAAAATGGTATGGTTGATAGACTTCAATGTAAAATCATTTGAATATAAATTTTGGATCGGTCAATAGTTTTGTAGGAAATTTGATATACCTAAAAAAAAGTCTTGACATAAAGTGCAAGAAATTTTATCACAACTTTTCATGTACTAGTCGATTAACCTGAGTGTACTATGCCATGTTTTCCAATTTAAACTTGATGTATTATATTAACAACATAGCTATAATATGCAATTAGTAACAACAACATGTAATATACTCACTCACTGACCTTCATAAATTACAATATTTTAAATTCTAAGGTTCACATCTTGAAGCATTGACTAGATTGTAATACTTGTAGTATATATTTCATTTTTCTTTAATATTGACATGTATTTCGTGCATTTTTACACAATTTCTAGATATTAAAATATTGACTATAATGTATTGCACTCTTCACCAGGAAAAAACTAGATATTATTCTGAAAATATAAAATAAATTTTTTGTCATCACATATTATTGTCTTCTTTAACAATTATTAGGAGTTTGGAAGAGTGCCCTTTTTTCCTAATAAAATCCTACATTATTTTGTAATATGAATATATAGTCACACTCAAACCAACAAGATAAGGTTTAATTTATTTCAACTAGATAATTTATTCTTCTCCTTTTCTATTTTTTTTAATAGTTGGTGAAATCCATCTAAGTACTCTAATTTATAAACATTGTTTACCTTTGAATTTATAATCACCTAATATTTAACTGTCAAATACAAGGATCACCTCCCACATAATTTATGCTCAGAAATACCTGGATTTCTAATTCTAAAATTCCATGTTTGATTTAAGGGTTCAACTTTTTTGGGTGATAAGGCATGTTAATCATTGATTCAATAACCAAAGATAGAAATTATTTATCATCATGTGCTAGTTTAGAAAATTGATGATCTTAAGGAATTTTCAACATTGAATGAGGAGATAAACTATACTTGAATCTTTGATTCTCTTCTTGTATAAAACATCTTTGAGTGATATAGACTGATCATTGATTTCTTGTTCCAATGAAATGCTTTCTTGATTGAATTTACAATCCCAACTCCACATCTTACACTAATAATTGAGCATGGATCTTTCTGTAAAAATTCCACTCATAGGATGTTTTTCTGTGTTTTAAAGGATACGCATGATAATAGGCTATCAAGAGTTATTTAAATAAAAAATAAAGACACCAATATATTGGCATAATATTGGTTCAGCCTGGGTTTTCGACTCATCATTCTATCTATGAAATCGATTAGAAACTTCAACATAAATATGAGCAAAATCCATACTTTAAGTGGTTAAGATGTTTAGTTTTTATTTAAACTAATAACCAAACATTTAAGCTTTATTGGATAACTTTGATGATAATAGCTCCAATAGGCCTAAAATTAAATGTGATAGTCACAAGGATAATGCTTCGATATTCACTAGAAGAAAGTAATGATTTTGATCTCAAGTAAAACTGAAATCATTCATGGACATGAAATGTCATATACAAGGTTTCATAACACCACTATTCCTTGATTTTGAGTTTCCTAGACTCTTAATTATTACATCAAATTGTCAAAAATTTGAATTTTTATCATTCGAAATTTGAACTACATATTAAGTGTAATTAAACATTATGTGAGAATATTACTTCTATATAATTTTAAATTTTTAATGTATGACTAGAAATAACAAGAAAAAATTATCATGAGGGGTTATTTATACTTTTTCAGCAATCTTAAATCATTTAGTCACTTTAAATGTGATGAAGCTCTCTAAGGTTTTATATTTGTTCCTTTACATAGTGCAGAAATTGGCAAAAATTGGTGCTCATGTAGTCTAAACATTGTTTGAATATTAATTATGTAATACACAAATATTCCTTTGAAATTAACTTAAAATTAATTTAATACAAATTTATGATAAATTTCAAGGCATGTTACATATCCGAATTTTAATCTAATCACTTTAGCTTTGTTATACTTTATTCGAAAGTGTTATGTTTTTTAACTTTGAAATTTGGAGTTCAATTCTCAAAACTAGTATTTTGTTTATTATAGAGGAAAATAGTAATGTTTATAAAATTTAGTACTTATAGTAATGATTATCACATTAGAAACTTTATAAAGTATAATATGGGCATGAAGACTTATTCAATATAGTAGATCACTATGATAAAAAATATTACTTTTGACTGTTCTTGAGATTTAATTAATCGAATAAATTTGACTTGTTTAAATGTTTCTAGGGATTTTCAAAATATTAATGAATATTAAGTAAAAGATTTAAATTATATTCTATATTGCGTGTAAATCATATTCCTACCTTATCTGAGGTGATTAGGATTAAATTTGAACAAAAAATGGGTATTTTATTTTCAGATGTAGTTTCTATTTTATTTGATGTTGAAAATTCTCATCAATCTTTCATTAGGAGATAATCTTTAGATATCTACATTTTTACTTAATATTTACAGTTTTAGTTTCAGATTATAGGGTATTTAATTTAGAACTATTTAATTATGTAATTAATTATAATTTTAACGTGATAAATGGCAAGATATATCAGATTTTTTTCAATCAAAATTCTTCATAAAATTTCAGTCTCTCTCCAATGATTGTTGAGTTTGCTAACCTCTCTATTATGTTAAGTTTCTTTCAAAGAAAATTTCCAGAGAAATATGAAGAATAAGAAATCTTTGAAGTGTAGTCAAGTGTCTAAAAAACCATGGACTATAGGGAAGAGCAGAGAAAAAGTAATCACCCTCAAAATGATTAAGGTACAAATATTTTTCATATTCAAACATATTCTCTAAGTCGATAGGGCAAAGAAAAAAAACTCAATTAGACATACTCTTCATCAAATTAAAACTCTTCCTTATTATTTATAGAAGAAGTTGTCATTATATTTTGATTTGATAAATTAATGGAGTTGATCTGTATAGTCAGTACTAGGACTATCAAAGCAATGAATCTATTTAGAGTTTTAAGGTAAGATTAGGTGAAAGTTGAACTTAGTAATTAGTGGTCACTAATAATAAGTTGATTTTTTTAGAACATTTAATACATTATATATTGATGATGACTAATAAGTATTAGATTAATTAAAAGATCAAATTATGATAATCTCAAATATACTAGATAAGAAGTTAAATAATGAAAGTGTTGTTAAAAAAATAAAATATTCTTAAATATAAAGACATGAATTTATTGAACATAATCATGACTGGTAATGTTGAATTTATATTTGATTGATTTTATCATATGATTATTGCATGATACTATGGAGAGTGGCATTATTTAAAACATATATTATAGTGAGAAAATAATGATAAACAAATTAGATTCAACGAGAGAAGAAGAAGTGAAATATAAATATAATAACTTTCTCCATCCATTGTATACTCATGAAATTAGATCATGACGTGTGAATGATTTTCATATCATTTGAATCAATTAAATTCAGATTACAAAGTGAAATATGATTTTTTAAATATTAAAAAATTTAGATAACATGAATCACTATGATTAAAAATATTAAGATCTTGAGTCATGATGATCTTATTTTATTTGAGGTGATAGAAATAAGATTTAAATGTTAAATCATCATCATCTTAAGGTATATACTGTCAGCATTAGTCTAATAATATCAGATCCTTATCTATCTTGATTGAATTGATATGATTCAGACATTTACATTATACCTTAAAGAAACTATTTATCAATTTATCTTAAGGATAAACTTATGATTAAATTATTATGTAAAAACTCGTGAGAGTTATCCATTTAAACAATTTTGGGCTTCTAAAATTGTGGATCTAAAAACTTTTGAGATGAAATTTTGTGAGAGTTGAGCCAAGTAATTAGTGGTATATGATCAAATGATCACTGTGAGTAGAACTCAATAATAATGTTCTTCTTAGAGAGTATGTAGATAGTTAATTGAATCACTATAAAAATTTTGTTCTCATACTATCTCAGTTTAAGTTTTAGGGAACTAAATATTACTAGAAAAACACCTTCAGCCTCATCACAAGAATTTTCTACAAAAAATAGAAAGGGATGAATTCAACCCACTCTTTTTGAACCTACTGTAGGTCAAAACCCAACAAGTCTAGTCTAAACTAAAATATGGTTTTTTAAAAAATTAAATGTTGATTAGGAGCCAAACAACTATAAAATTTTTAGCATAAAAAAACAATAGATTTAGTTATCCATTAGGATTTAAGATTAAAAAAGTGTGATCAACAAATTTAGCATAGCTGATCAAAAGTTAAAATTAGGATTTAATCAGTTCATCCCTTATTTTTAGTCTATATGGCCTAAAATCCAACAAATATGATTTCCTCATTTGATCATATACAACTGAATTGGGCATTCTGAAAACATTTTGGGACAATAAAAGTTATTGAAGCAATAATAGCACGATTTTTTTTATTAAGAATTATCTAAGAAGTATTGTTCCTAAGAACAACTCATCGAAAGTGTTACAAAAATAAATAAGATATAATGTCATCACTAACAAAATGCCATTTCAATTTATATTTACCAAAATTATTTGTATGAGCTTTCCCTTGTGTATCTCCTTGTCTGTAAAAATTCATTTTTCCCTAAAGAGCTTAGATACCCAATTAAGATGCGGTTATTTGGTCTCCAACCTCGAAAATTTCCAAAATTAGCACTCTTAATGCGCACGACATTGGTGAAAACAAACTTATCCAACAAGTTTATGGAAAAAGAACAAACTACCATCATGATAATATTATTTTGCGTTCCTAACTCTCTCCCTTCCTCCGATCGAATCGGACGGATAGAGAGGAACAGAAGGGCCTTCAACTAAAATCAATCGCAGTTGACCCCGAGCTTTAACTACGGAATTCTCTAAGGATAATGTCGCCATCTCAAATAAAATTGTTTAGGTTCCACAAATGGCGTTCCGTGTCGTGTTTTAAGTGATCCCGGGCGTTCGTCTTCTCGGGTAGACACAGTTAGAGAAGAAGGCCGGGAGGCCACGAAAGTCAGACGAATTTTACGAGCTGAGTTTTCACATTAAAGCCTGGTAGTGGGGTGGAGTACCAGCAACGCAATGGCGGTTCGTCAATTTCGGTTCCACTACCGGCGAAGATTTCTGGCCGGGCGTCTATTATAAATGCCATTATAGTTTGTACGTATATTGAATTGTTTGGTTATTTGGTTTCAAACTACTAGATCTTTCGAAAGTTAACACTTTTTATATTTAGTCTCTTAATGAAAATTAGCTCATTGTAGAAGTGAGTTTGTCGAAAAAGACTCTGCCAATTGTGACGGTCGAGACGTGGCGGCCCTCCTTAATACGGCAGCGGGGTGATGATGATGAAACGGCTAACCGGCTCTTCTCCCTCCCTTCCAATCTAAATTGACCGAAAAAGAGGAACATGAGGGCCTTCAAGTAAAATCAATCGCAGTTGACCCCGATCTTAAACTCGGAAATTCTCTAAGTATGATGATGCCACACCGAATATAACTGTTTATGCTCGACAAATGGCATGCCAAGTCGTGTTCTCAGTAATCCCCGGCGTTCGTTTTCTCTGGGCACATCGGCACAGTTAGGGAAGAATGCCAGGGAGCCCAGGAAAGTCAGACGAAGTTAGCAAGCTGGATTTTCGCATTTAAGCATGGTGCTATGGGAAGACCGGGAACGCAATGGCGGCCGCCGTTGCCACCGTCGTCCTCCTATTGCCCATCCTTCTCGTCTCCGCCCTCCACGAGCCGGACTCAACCTCCCTTCGCCTCGTCATCCTCCAACTTGGGGGTGGCCTCTCGGCGGAGCTGGGATCCTCCGTTAGTGTTGGCAGCGCAAGCCTCATAACCTACCGCCTCCCTGGATTGGCCTGTGCACGGAGACGCGGTGGCGCCCTCCGCGCCGTCTCCCTGTCATTACCGTTCTGCGGCCTTGATGGCTCGTTGTCCCCAGCCATCGGGCGCCTCTCCGCTCTCCGGGAGCTTTCCCTACCCGGAAACCTTCTCTCCGGCGAGATACCCCCGGAGATCGCCGGCTGCCGGCGCCTACAGGTCCTCAATCTCAGCCGCAACGCGTTGTCCGGACAGGTGCCCCCCCAGATCTCTTCCCTTGTCCGCCTCCGCACTCTTGACATCTCCGACAACAAGATCAGCGGCAGCCTGGAATTCCTAGTCGGCTTGCCCAACCTCGAGAGACTCTCTCTCGGCGGCAACCTCTTCACGGGTCGGATCCCCCCGGTCCTTTCCAGCATCCGCAGAATCCGGTTCCTCCATCTCGCCGGCAACCCATACCTCCGCGGTTCCTTTCTCAAGCTTCCCGGCGTTGAAGAGGTATCCTCCTCCGGCGAGCTCCTCCCCATGCACCATATACCTGCGGAGAACTCTACCCACGACTACGGTAGAACCGCCGCTGCCGCTCCCGGCCCTTCGGCGTCACCATCGGCTAAGATTTCCCGCCGGCAGTATGTGCTGGACACCTTTGTCTGGCCCTTGGTGATGTCGATCCCCATGAGTATCTTCTCATCAGTTCTCCAGTGTCTGGTCGACCGCTGGTACGGCAAACGAGATGATCAAGAAGATCCTGAAACTGAGCTGAGAGAAGAGCACAGCATGCAGCAGGAAGGTCGCCCTGCGGAGGAACAGAAGATAGCAGCTACGAATACGGAGGTCTGGTGCGTGTCCGTCCAGATCCCTTGAGGAGGTACCATTCTATTCTACCGTTGGCTCTGTCCGTCGAGGGGTCTCCCGCCGGCGGAGACACCCGTTCCGTATCGCTTCCAGCTTCTGGGGTATAATAGTATCATACCAAATCTATGTACTATGCTTGCCATGTGTGGTGATTTCCTCGTCAACGAACTTCATTTGATAGCTCAGTACGACAGCGCGAGGCCCACAGAAAGTGAAAGGAACCCAGCAGGGCAGCTGCTGGGGTGGGCACTCAAGGAAGGCTGTACGTATAAATTAACTACATAAATCCAATTGCTTAAGAATAAGCTAACTGATTTGTATGTAGCGAGTGTAGTCAAAAGAAGTGGTAGAACCCAGGGGAGATGCCCAAAAGGTTGAGTAAGATGAGACTTGAACTACTTAAAAAAAAAATCTCTCCATGTTATTTTTATCATAAATAAGAGTTGACTTAGGATAGCTCGACCCATTCATACTACATTGATACTGATTAAGTGAGATCAGTCCTTAAAACTAGTCAGAAATAGCCAATTCCCCCATCTTTCATATTGGATTTGGGTTTAAATCTTCATGACACAAATAGAAGTTTCTTTTGTTTGTGAAGACCCACATTTAGCGATTTCCTTTTAATATATATTTGTTGTATTTCTTATAGTGAGGATAAATCGAGGATAATGTACAAATTGGGTATTGATGGCTAAGTATTCAAGTCCCTACCGATTGCCTGTTCTGAACATAAACAGGAGATAAAAACCATTTTCACGTCTTTATTGAGGTAAAAATATTGTTAAATATACAACATGATCAATGAAGATGATCAGTATTGAGGGTGCATTTACGCACCTTTTCCTCTTAGCAATTAGTAAACTATTATAAGTTCTCATTCTCAAGGCTTCACTTTGTTTCCCCAATAATGTATTGTTCAACACTTTATACATCATAATACAATGAGAAGTTTTCTAAATACTTTTGGTTGTTCACTAGTATAATAAAGTAATAGATGTAAAAATACATGTAGAGTATTGGAATAAATTCTTCACCATACGTCTTCTACTTTTGGAAATGAAAAGCTTTAATGGAGCAGAATATGACTTGTTGGGTGCAAAAATTGAAGCACTAATTACTTAAATAGTTGAAAGTAAATAACCAATATAGGTGAAGCCCACAATAAATAGAAAATGGAAAACCAATAACTAGCTTCACAGACTTTTTTGGTATGGTCTTGAATTCTCAATTACCTTGCCTTAGCCTTCTTTTATGAGTGACGGGATTTTTGGTAATTTAATAAATTATTTTAAGTTGTGGTTTTATTAAAACTACTGGAGTTATTAAAAATTACATGTATTCAGTTTATTTATTTTATTTTATATTATATTTCTAGAAAAAAATTATTTTTATTTCATCATAAATCTTTTACAGATGGAAGTTTTGTTCTATTTCCATATTTTTTGATATATGGTTTCATTTTCAGGATATATCTTAATAAATGGACATATTTAGGTTGATATATTGGCACATAAAAACGTATTGTTTGATATATTAAATGATTTACACATTGGGTTTGAATTTGAAAAATAAGTTTAGTATAAACTTGATATATGTAAATATCAATGTTGATATATTGTGATATTTTGTATCACAACTTCCCAAATAGTAATGGATTAACTTTGATGTATGATGCTATTTATTAATTTAAACTTGATTTAGTTAAATAATAAAATAAATATAATGTCCTATTATGTAATAAAAATATCTCATATACTCATTAGCCTCCATATAATATAATATTTTGAAATCTAAAGTTTGTATCTTGAAGTATTGACTGTGTTTGTTCTATTTTCTAATATAGTTGATGTTTTCTTTGATATTGTCTAATACTTGGTGTAATATTGCACAACATAAATGAAAATATTGACTAACGTGTATTACGCTATTTTATAACAGAAACTTGATCTCGTTTTGGAATATAAAATGAGTATCTTCATCATAATTTTCTGTCCATGTCAACATTTCTCAAGGGTTTGAAACAGAATCCTTTTTTTAAGAAAATCATAATTACTCAATGTGTCGGATATATAGTCACATAAACTAAGAAGGTGGGGTTGAATTGACATCATCTAGTTGATCTAATCTTCTCCTTTTCTAATTTTTTCTTATATTTTTTTATTTTTGAATGTACATTCAATTTTTATTATTGGGTTTTGGTCCTCATTAGGACCAAGAAGGGAGGTTGAATTGATATATTCCTATTTATGTGTTCAATGGATCATATTACAATATCTTTAACTCTTCCTTCCCTTCAAAATTTGTATGCCCTTCTTAGTAAGTAGAAGATAGATATTTTATAGTATTTTGGCTAACTACATATAACCAATTTCTAAAAATAAATTTATTCTTAAGCTGTACTAACTATGATTATCTATTCACACACCGCTAATTACTAGACTTGACTCCAATAGAAATTTACCTCTAAATTCACTACTCTAGTGCGTCAATAGATATTTAAATGGATGACTCACACAAGTGATTAAACGATTCAATTACAAATTCTTCACACAAAAAATATAAAATAATTTTATCATAGATTTAAATGATTCAATCATGAGTTCTTTACACAATAGATATAAAATAATTTTATCTTAAGTTTTATTCTAGAGATAATGTAGACATTGAGTATTTCAAAATTTATGATGAAGAGAATGATATTTGTCTTGAAATTTTTTTCCCCTTCTCATTGGATTATTAACTTGTGTTTGAAGTCTCTTTAAAGTTCAAATAGGTCAAGGAGAATCTTTCATTGCTCTAATAGTTCTCTTAGACTTATGTAGTTTGACTCATCAACACGTTGTTTCTTACTTGAATTTAATATAAGAAAGACTAAATGTAATTAGAGTTTTTGAAATGTAAAAGATAATTTTTCAATCTTAATATGATCATTGCAAGACAAAATAATTTATAGACAAATTTCGTACAAAAATCTTCCTAGATCATCAGGTTTTCCCTACAACTATTTCATCAAAATAGGATTAATTCAAACATCTAAGAAACGAAAATAATTTCTTTTAAAATAGCTTAGGTATCTCAAGATGAATCAGTACATGATTTTTTCATCACTTAAGTTTCATATCTGAATCAATACAACAATTGAATCAGTTCATATTAATCTATTGGACTCATGCATCCTAGAAAATTATATCAAAATAAAAACAAAAGGTTTTGAATCAAGTGACTGATGTAGCATATTTACAGTCAAAATCCAGTGGAGTATAAACCTAAGAAGCATGAAGAACCATTAAACTTGGAGTTAGTCCAATTACAAAATTAGGCTCATAACAAAATACATTTTTGGACATGTCTATTTTAGATTTTTATTTTAATTATGACTCCTTTTAGTTTTATACCCTTTCTATTTTTAGATCACCTTCTAAATTTAAACATTTCTATTTCAGAACACCTTCTATTTTTAGTCATTTCTATTTTAAAACACCTTCTATTTTTAGCCATTTCTATTTTCTCTTTCCACTTCTATCTTTATCATACTTAATTTCACCCTTGTATTCTCATCCCCCTCTACTAATCTTCTCTTCATATTTTCAAATTTAGTTTAGAATTCAAATATTTGCAACCTATATAAAGGCATCTCATATAGACGAAGGGTAAATTTAATTTTTTATCAATCTATTTTTGATGTTTCTTCTTGTTTAAAGGTTTTCTATCTCTGGTAATAGATTCTAGTACCATTTATGGACTCAAGATCAACCCTTTGTGGAGTCAAGGGTTGAGGTTCTTTTATTCTGTGGACTGAAGATAAAGACTACTCAATAGAAAAAAAGTCTTTGGTGGATTCAAAGGCAAGTAAACTTTTCATCTGAATCATAAAGATATAATATTATAATACATAATTGAGAAAATGTATCTTATTAAAACTATGATAAAACGATATCCAAATCATCTTAAATATGATATGATATCTAAGAAGAAATCATGTTTGATGATCTTGGTATATCAAATCATGATTTTAGTGATTAATTTAATAAACATAACTTTTAATATGTATTCGATATTATCTAAGAAATCTTGTTTGACATACACGTGCAACCTGAATACACTCAATTAATTTAATGAAAAAATATTTTAAACTTCTGATGTAATATCATGAGCTCATAGATAATAAAGTGGGCTTTCATACTTTATGAGATCTCATTGATTTTAGTGTCTTAATCATTCTATTATTATTAATGTGATAATTTTGTGGATATTAGTGATTTTCATAATAATTTAAAATATGATAATTATTTATGTTGTAATCACTCAATTTTGGTATATTAGCATCAAGGTCATAGGTTTACTTGATGACTTCTCATATAAAATTTTAATAATATTATTTTTAATTATATTTAAATATTTTTTAGTTGTATCTCATTTCATATATTTTATAAACTAAGCATAATTTAATTTTTTATTGATCTTTATTTTACTTTTCATCATAAAAATATCACGTAGATAATGTTCCAACATATCTAACTTTAGTCTATGAACATCACTTAATATTCAACTACTTAGTACAAGGTGCACAACCTATATGTTGAAAATTCTCTAAATTTACAACTCTAAAATATCACAAAATAAATTTTAAGGTTAAACTATTTTGATTAATAACACATATTTATCCCACTATTAATAAAAAATATAGAAAAAATTCACTACATTTGATGTTTTTTGAACATATGAGCCTTGAGGGGTTCTCAAAATCTAATGAAGAAAAATTGATTATATCTGAATCTTTAGTCCTCTTTTAATGCTAAATGTATATGAGTGACAATGACCTATGGTTGACTTATTCTTAGAATGAAATTCATTCTTGATTATATTCACAATCCAAACTTCACATCTTATCAATTGAAAATTAGGCATTCAAGTTTCTGCCAAAATTCATTTTGTATGTCTGTTATGAGATGTTGTTAATGATACATATGATAATGGACTACCAATAATTATTTTAATGAGAAAAAAACCATTTTATAGACATGATTTTGCTCTGGCCTTTTTATTTTTTGTTCCTTGACATTTTATTTGTATAATTAATTAGAAAATCCAACAGAAATATCAATAAAATCCATTATTTAAGTCATTTGTGTGTAAGCGATACCAAAACCTTTAATTTATTTTGCGCATATTCAATGGTAATGGGTCTGATAGGGTTAAAACTAGATTTTATAGACAAGGATAATACTTAGATATACATTAGAGTAAATTAATAGTTTTTATTTCAACTAAAAATATCATCAGAAAAAAACATGGTCATGAAATCTCCTCCATGGGTTTTTGGATTCTTAATCGTATGGCAAATTCATGTGTGAAAGTGTTGCCACTAAAATTTGAGAAATGATTTGAATAAAAATTCATCATATCATATCTTTATTTAAGCATTTTAAACAACATATATGAGTATTTTAGATACAAAAAAATATTACTTCCAAGATAGGAGTATAAATTTAATTCTAATTATACATGTATGCAGTAGCAATAAGCTGTAAAAAATGATCATGAGGGGTCTTTTAGACATTTTCAGCAATGTAAAATCACGATATTTAAGTATCATCTTTTATTCTCATTTAAACACTTTAAATGTGATCATGAAGTTTTCCTAAGGTTTCATATTTGTTCCTCTAGATATGAATGTGCAAATTAGTACTCGTACTACATAAATGTTGTTGGAATATCAATTAAATAATATATTGATGATGAAAAATACACATAAAGCAGATAAATAGAACAAATGATGCTACCCATACAATATCTATAAAATACACACAAAATTCGTTTAACATTAACTTAAAACTAATCAAGTTAAACTTTGTGATAAATATAAAGTAGTGATGTTAAATATCAACATGCTAACCCAATGAATTTATTTAAGTGTTATCATTATGAATTCTGAAATTTGGATGAATTTATTACTCAAAATTATTGCTTTTCTTATTACTGGGTGAAATGCTAATATGGACAAAAGTTAATACATAAAGAAAATAATAATTAGCCCATCAAAAGAATTATTAAAATAAAATGTGTATAAGAACTTATTCAATACCTACACCCCTATGGTACAAAACCATTACTTTCGATTATTCCTGCTATTTAATTAATTGAATACTATTTAAATGGTCATTGAAAATTTACAAAATATTAGTGAATATGAATTAAAAAATATTTTAAAATATCATCAGTCATCAGAGTGATAATGATTTAGATCAAAATCATTAATTAGTATCCTTGCAATATATCTTGATTTATTAGACATGATTTGGATTAAGTTTGAATACAAAATAGTTACTTTATCTGAAGACATTTTTTTTCATTTCATCTTAATGATAAAAAGTCTCATAAGACCCATTTTAGTAGATAATTATTAGATATATACATCAGTACTTAATGGCAATTGTATTAGCTTCAAACTAAAAGGGTTTTCTTCATGTTCTTAATTTATGACCGTTTAAATTTCTATGTAATTTTTGGATTTTAATATTAAAAAATGTGAATAACATAGAGATTTTTAATCAAAATTTTCTATATATTTCAGTCTCTCTTCAATGGCTAATGTGTTTTCAATGATCATCCCTAGTTTCTTGTTAATAATTTTCATATAGAATTATGAAGAAATTAAGTGATCCTGGAAGCCTCATCAAATGTCAATAAGGCTGCAAGTTGAGGAGAAAGGATTGATAAAAAATCAATCATCCTCAACTTGGTTAAAGTATACATACTTTTGAAATTTTAGATACGTTCTCCTAGTGGTGATAACAACAAAAAATGCTCAAGTTGACACTTTTCATCAAGTTTTTAGATGCATCAAATCTCACATTCAAATTCTTCCTTCTTACTTTTGAAAGAACTTGCCACTAAATTTTTATATAGTCCCTCATGGGAACTGATCCCCATAATTAGTGGTGGGCCATGTAGAGCTGTAAATTAAGATATAACTTTCATGTGAAATTATATAAAATCTGAACTTAGCAATCATCCGCTACTAGTCTTAGCACTTGGTTCAATGGAAACCAAGAGTGCATTATTTTTGAAAAGTGAATGCTGATAGGGGACCAACAAAATATAAATTTATTAGTGTAAAAAAAGTACAGATTTAGGTCATCTACTGGGATTTATGATTACAAGAATGTGATTAATGAATTTAGAACAGTTGACCAAAAGTCAGAATTAGGATTTGATTAGTTCAACCTCTATTTATAATTTAAGTGTGACTTAAAATACAAAACATATGACTTTATCATTTGATTATATATAACTGTATTGGGCATCTTCAAAATATTTCAAGACAATCAAAACTACTGACGCCAACAATGGTACATAGAAAAAAGTTCTTAAGCATTATCCACACAAGTATTATAACTACCCACAGTTCATCTCAAAGCATTAACTAAATGAAAATAACATAGAATATTGACAACTAACAAAGATCATTTCGAACTGTACTTACCAATAAATAGAAGGATGAGTTTTCTCCGTTTATTTCCGATCTATGTTGAAGTGGATGACCATACTAAGATTCTATAACAATCAAAATCCTTTTACTCTATTGACCTTGACTATACAAAAAAATCCCAGAAAGTTATTATAGAAGAAACGTGCAATTTTTAACATGAGTTTTCTTCCATAATTGCCCATTAGTTTTGAGTTGGATCGTCTGTGTAGCCTTGTAGCCTTCCTAGATTCCTTTTAGTTTTGAACTAGATATTGAGACGCAATGGCCACATGGCAAGCCTAGTTACCTTGAGTGGCACTATTTGATTTTACCCATATGAGGGCTGAAGCCATCACCTCTATCCCTTTCTCCAGCGGAAGAGATGTTCCCCTAACCAACTGCGATGCCCAATTAAAAGTGGTGGTATAAATTTCCTATGTTTTTCATATACTTCATTTCTCCATTTCGTATGCATATTAGGTTGGGTGGATATTTGGTTTCAGACCTTTAGATTTTTCCAAAATTAGCACTCTTAATACCTATTCCTTTCGTGAGAACAAACCTATCCAAGATGTAAATATATGGAAAAAGACTCAACTACCATCATGATTTTATATCTTGTATTCCTGGCTCCAATGGCCGATAGTGATCATGGAGACGTGGCGCCCTCCTCTACACGGCAGTGGGTTGATGGTGAAACGACTGGGAGGCTCTTCTCCCACCCCATCTTCAGTCCACGGGGCCGGACAGAGAGGAACATGAGGGCATTCAACTAAAATCGGTCGCAGCTAACCCCGATAGTTGACCGCAGAATTCTCAAAGGATAACGTTGCCATCTCGGATAGAATTGTTTATGTTGGACAAGTGGCTTTCCGAGCCGTCTGCTGAGTGATACTTGGAGTTCGTTTTCTCCAGGCACATCGACCCAGTTGGAGAAGCACGTCGGGAGCCCACGAAAGTCAGGCGAAGTTAACGAGCGGGGCTTTCACATTTAATCATGGCGGTAGGGGAGCACCGGGAATGCAATGGCGCCCGCCGTCATCGTCGTCGTCGTCTTCCTGTTGCCCATCCTTCTCCTCTCCGCCCTCCACGAGCCAGACTCAGCCTCCCTTCGCTTCGTCATCCCCCTCCTTGGGGGCGGCCTCTCGCCGCAGCTGGGCTCCTCCGTCAGTGGGGGGGGGGCGGGGGGCCAGCGTCACAAGCTGCCGCCTCCCCGGCGTGGCCTGTGCATGGAGACTCGGTGTCGCCCTCCGCGCCGTCTCCATGTCACTGCCGTTCTGCGGCCTTAATGGCTCGCTGTCCCCGGCCATTGGGCGCCTCTCTGCCCTCTGGGGGCTCTCCCTACCCGGAAAACCATCTCTCCGGCGAGATACCCCGGGAGATAGCCGGCTGCCGGCGTCTGCAGATCCTCAACCTCAGCCGCAACGCGTTGTCCGGGCAGGTGCCCCTCGAAATCTCTACCCTTTCCGGCCTCCGCGCTCTGGATATCTCCGACAACAAGATTAGCTTGCGCAACCTCGAGAGACTCTCTCTCGGCGGCAACCTCTTCACGGGCCGGATCCCCACGGTCCTCTCCAGCTTGCGCAGACTCCGGTTCCTCCATCTCGCCGGCAACCCAGGCCTTCTCAAGCTTCCCGGCGCTGAAGAAGCATCCTCCTCCGGCGAGCTCCTCCCCATGCGCCACTTACTTGCGGAGAACTCTACCGGCGACGACGACAGAGCCGCCGCGGCCGTTCCCGGCCCCTCCCCGTCCCCTTCGGCGTCACCACCAGCGAAGATCACCCGCTGGCAGTTTGTGTGGGAGTACATTCTACACCCCTTGGTGATGTCGATCCTCGTGGCTATCTTTGCATCAATTTTCTGGTGTCTGATCGGTAGCTGGTACGGCAAACGAAATGATCAGGAAGATCATGAATCTGAGCTGAGAGAAGAGCAGAGCGTGCAGCAGGAAGGTCGCCCTGCGGAGGAACAGTGACACTCTATTGTTTAGTCCTGTGCAAATAATTTAATTTATATGAGCGCCAATTATAAAATCATTTCCTAAAAAGCTAATAACATAGGGGAATAAACCAGTTCAATTTAGATCTTGACGACAATGTTTCCTCATTATCATCCAGTTGCATTGATTTGATATTATACTAACATCTTGTTATATTTTACATTTACCTGATTTTTCTCTTTATTCACCTGAACGTGTGGCGGAAGAACATGGTCTTAACTGGCTTGGCGTCATAACGACCTCCACACCAAAGTTTAGACCGTCGCAGCCCGGGCATTCGCACTGAACCATATGAAAACCACGACCTAGCCCAGATGAGAGTCAACCGGGGGCTCTGGGCTTTAATGGGTTAGGAAAAAACGGCGTTGACCACGGCAAATGATCTTTGACACATTTCATCGAACACATAGCAGTGTTTTTGATGCGGAGCGGGCAGAAACCACAGTAGGATTTTCCCACCAGAAAAGCAGGTGGGCTCTTCACCCAAACCACAAAATTCGGTTCATCAAGAAGAGGAATAATCGGACTGTAACCATATTCTCAATAAACCAACGGAGCTCGCCGTCACTACAAAACTTCTGCAACATCACAGCGTAAGCCATGAATAAATCCTAAGAACTCGAGGGCGAGAAAGCTTAGAGGGTATTCTACTCTCGATCTTTAGACATAAGAGGAGAGAGAGAGAGAGAGGAGTCCAGCTCCGGCGGCCGTCAATTGGGGAGCCCACCAGCGGGGAGGTCCCAGTTGTCATCCTCCTCGCCGTCTTCCTTCGGCTCGTTCTGTCGTTTCCCAACGGGAGGAGGCTTTCTGGACCATGAGCGTCTACAAGCCGAAGAAGAAAGGTAAACAGAATAAAGCACTTCTCTGCTGAGCAAAACATCGAACAGGTAACGGGGAAGATTGAATTGATCCTCAATCGAGGGGAGAATTGAGGAGAGGGAGAGGAATGTGTGTGTGAGAATCTCGCCTACCTCCGGCGGTTGCGCTTGGCGGCGTCGCGGCGGCGCCGCTTCCGCTCGGCCTGCTTGTCCTCGAAGAAACGGCGGCGCTTGCACTCCTGGATGATCCCCGCTCGCAGCACTGCCCCCCGGAACCTCCTCACCAGCTCTTCATCGGGCTCTTCTTCTCCCACTACCACCTGCACGTTGTAATTCCCCGCCGCCGCCGGAGACGGTCCTCCGCCGGCGACCGGACCCAGCAAGCCTCGCCACCGGCTCCGCAGCAATGGGCCCTCCCCCACATTCGGGGGCATGAAGAAATGAGTAGAGAAACTCAAATTAACCCGCTTCCCCGGTGGCGGTGGCAGCGCCGCCGCCAGCGGGCGGAACACGCTGCTGAGAGAAGCCATGGCGAAGGCACCCGCCATCTCCCCGACGGTGGGGTTCTATTCTCGCTTCCAGCATATTTTCTACTGCCCGAAATCACTATCGGTTCGGGAAAATACCGATAAGTATCCGAAATATGGGAATAGGGATTTAGTCTGGTTTCCCGCCTACTTCGTCTTCCTCGACTTCCTCCCTCGGCAGCCGTCGTCTTCCTTGCAGCAGCGGATGATCCCCATCTCTGGCCGTCCACAGGCGCCCTCCTCCAGACCGCTTTCTCCTTTCCCGTGTACGCTTGTGACGTCTAGCTCTGGAAGGGACGTCGAATCCGTACATGTGGATGATGCGAGAGCTACGCAAGGCGAATGGGGGCCCGTTCAGATGGTCTCGGACTGAGGAACTGTCTCCCAGCATTTTCGTGGATTTTATCTGCTTAGAGGATTCGCGGAAGAAGATCAGCAATCAGCAATCAGCAGTCAGCAGTCAGCAGTCAGCATCGCTGGCTCCCCCGTTAGGCCTCAATTAGCAGTCAACAGGCCGATGATATGAAACAAATCGAGGAAACAGATCAATCGGTGTACACTAATCTGATGAACGTATTTCTTTTGAATCCCCACTTGGAATTGGTTTCGCCTCGCGATCTTCTCTGCTCTTCGCCTGTTTTTGTTGGAGCAACAGAGTGGGCTGACTAGGTGAAGCAGACCGCCGATATCCTCCTGTTCAGGTAATTCCTCTGGATCTCGCTTGGAGATTGTATTTCGCTATGTGCTTGCTTTGTGAGGATGAAATCGTCCATGGATCGGGCAAGATCCGATGAATAGCCGTTCGACGAAATGCCCGTACACTCGGGCGCTGCTACTCGGTGCAGACTCGTCCTGACTCGGCATGAAGACTCGGACAGTTGAATATAACCACACTCGGCCGAAGCGGGGGCCCAGATCTTGTCCTCGCTTGCATCCACAAGCCACCGGAGACGTCTCGAAAGGCGCTGATCGAAACCCTAAGCCATACGAATCTCTTGCTGGGTAGCTTCCTTCTGAACGATTCTATCTGATAAGGGTTCACCACTGGTGGATTCGAATCCTGCAACTGCATCTTGGAGTTGTTCGTTGAGGCGGGGATGGCATCCGCTGTCTCCAACTTTAACAGTACCTTGTCTTCCCCCTTCTCTCCATCCTCCCCTGGGGAGCACGCGGCAACAGTTCGTGCTGGTGGCAGGAGCTCATTTGTCAGGTCCCTTCCCTGCTCCATCCGGATGCCCGTCAGCAGGGAAGGATGCAGATGCGCCCCTAGAGCCGTGGGAGGCGGAGGGGAAGAGAAGGAGAAGGTTCAGGAGCATCTGCACAGTGCCAGCAAGCAGCAGCCCAGGAAAACTTCTCTGGATGCCCCCGTCGGTATGTACCATGTCAGTTTTGTTTCTTTCGTTATCTTTTCGGAAAGCATCATAGAAATCCGAGGCGCTTTCTTTACCTTTTCGATCTGCCGATTGTAAAGCACAGGGAAAAATGGTGAAAAAGAGATTCGTTCTATGAATACGATCTTACGAAGTTGTTATTGAGAATTGCTGGGCATCTGTAGGTTACGTAGAAATAATAAGGTCCAAAATTATGATATCGCAGAACAATTCCTGTCAACCTTTAGCTGCAGTATGTTTGACTTCTGTCGTTGTTTCTTCGTTTTGCCTGTTTTATTCGGATCTTTTTCTCTTATTTATTGATGCTTGATGCTTGTGGAACCTCCTCAACGAGAAGAGACAAATAAAAATAAACTCATGGATTGATCCCAGCATATAATTCTGAATCTCAATCGCTTAGGACCGAACGGCTATTTGCTAGGGTTGTTGTCCTTCTTGCCACTACACTGAAGGCGTTCTTGTGGGTTATGTTCAGGTTTGTGGGACCAGTTCCCCACAGCAAGGGCCGTGCAACAGATGATCGAGACGATGGAGAGGATTATGGAGGATCCTTTTGCCTACAGTGGCACCTCGTTCCCTTCCCTCGATGGCAGTGATGGTGGGATGGGCTACAGGAGGGGACGGACCCCATGGGAGATAAAGGAAGGGGTGGGAGAGTACAACATGCGGTTCGACATGCCGGGCATGGCCAGGGACGATGTGAGGGTGTGGGTGGAGGGCAACATGCTTGTCGTCAAGGCTGAGAAAAGAAGTGGCAGCGAGGGCAGGCTGCTAGGAGAAAAGAAGGAAGATGAGGCGTGGTCTGCAAAGAGCTATGGAAGGTACAACAGCAGGATTCTTCTGCCGGACAATATAATGGTTGATAAGATCAAGGCTGAGGTGAAGGATGGCGTATTGTACATCACCATCCCGAAAGACTCCAGAAAGGTCGTTGACATTGATGTGCAGTAGTTCTGTGCCTGCCATCTTCTGGTGATTCTTTTTAAAACTGTTTTGGCTGGTCTTGGTAATCCATTGTTCGTCAAGATGTCTGAGAATATGCTGTGAATATATTGCTCTCTTCTGGTTCCATGTCAAGCATTTCTAGGTAGAAAATATGCTCTGGTCAGAAGATCTGAAAAACCTCAAAACGGTAATCTTTCTTTTGTTTCCAAGTTCAGTTTCTTTTCTTTGCTGCTAACGAGGAAGAACAACATAAGATTTCAAGCTGGAGCCAGGTCACAAAATGCGGCGGTGAAGCTGCCAATTCTGGATGTATGTATCTACAGGAAGGGAAACTGTTGCTCCCCAGGCCAGAAAGTACCCAGCAGCATGATTTATAAAACGTTTTGATTAAATGATGATCAAAACCGTGCGCTGTTGACTTTATTCACATGATGACGTTGGTTTATTTTATCCAATGCCTTTATGAATCATACTAGAACCCCATCTGTTTCAACATTAATTCCAAGGGTCAAAATGCCAGACAGGATCAAGAACAGGGTCACCAGGCCCTGCCCAAGGTGATGTCCTGTATTGCTTCTGATGAACAACATGGTTGCAGGTCACTTTTCTACATAGTCCACAAAAATCTGACTCTCTCTGTTTCTCCCTCTCTCCTTCTCTCTCTTCCCTGGAAATGAAGGGAGAGAGAAAGAAATGGAGAGAGCTGAGTTGATCTTAGGTACCACCTACTTCAATGAAAATCAAGAGTGAGAGAGAGGCAAGGAACACACATACACTAGTCGTTACAAAGAAAATGCCATCTATAGAAAAATGAACCAGTTTCTCAGCCATGTCTTTTCTAAAGGATTCTAAAGGTGAACCTCCCCCATTTATTTGTGGCTATGTTTTTCAATAATTCTCATATACATGATTATGTTATGAAAATAAATATTACCGAGTATCATCTCTGGCCATTCCCTGAAATGGCAATACAGCCCTGCTCTCAAGCAGCAAATTGTGAGAAATGGGGGTGGGAGAGAGGAATAGAGGTTGTGAGAAATGATTAATTATAACTTAAAAAATATCTAAATATTTTTTTCCAAATTAAATTAATTTATGAGAAAATATTTAATGTCTATTAAATCAGGTATTAGTTAGGCTGGTAAAGTCATTTAAAAGAGAACCCGGGGTACCCTTAAAAGGCCCTTATCCATTTCTCTCAGTGGGCATACGCCACGTACCCGTTCCCCTGGGGTCCTGTAACTGGCTACGTGGAGCGGCATCTACCGTTCAGGATGCCCTGGTAGTCAGAAGCACCAGAATCCACCGTTGAATCGTATCCGCCCAGTGTTGGAGGTGAGTTCACCGTGCTCCCCGGAAGGCACGCCGGCAGCGGTAGAAACCTCCGGTGGTCGAAGACATCTGCCACGCCCCGACCAGCCGCCGCCGGAGGAAATCGGCGAGGAACTGGAAGATGCCAAGGGCTTCATATCTCAGCCTCCTCAGCCCGGCCCTTCCATCCTTCCGGCGAGCTTTCTCCGGCGTCCGCCTCCGGCAGGTCCACTGCCCATCAGATGTTCGCCGAATTTCCTCACTAGGAAGTCCGCAAGCGGCTTCCATGGCGGTCTCCCCGGCGGCGCCGCCGAGGTCTGCCTACGTCCACCTCCCCTTCTGCCGCCGGCGGTGCCACTACTGCGACTTCCCCATCGTTGCCCTCGGGTCCCCTCCCGCGTCGCTGGGCAACTACGACGACGACCCAAGAGTGACCGACTACGTCTCCCTCGTCCTCCGTGAGATCGCCGCCGCGGCTGGCGGCGCCGCCCCACAGGACTGCCCGCCGCTGGAGACCGTATTCTTCGGCGGGGGCACCCCCTCGCTCGTGCCGCCTCGCATGGTCTCCGCCATCCTCGACGCCCTCCGGTCGAGCTTCGGCGTCTCCGCCGGCGCAGAGATCTCCATCGAGATGGACCCGGGCACCTTCGACGCGCAGCGGCTGCGGGAGCTGCTCTGCGCCGGCGTCAACCGGGTCTCTCTGGGCGTGCAGGCCTTCCAGGAGGAGCTTCTCATGGCCTGCGGCAGAGCCCACGGCGCGGCGGAGGCGCACCAGGCGGTGGAGATCGTCGCCGGCGAGCTGGGCAACTGGAGCATGGACCTCATCTCCTCCCTCCCCCACCAGACCGCCGCCATGTGGGAGGAGACCCTCAAGCTCGCCGCCGCCTCCTCCCCGGCCCACGTCTCCGTCTACGACTTGCAGGTGGAGAAGGGCACCAAGTTCGGCCAACTGTGAGTTGTCTCCCCATCCACCTCCATGAATGATCTATCGCCCTCGCCAAACCCACCAAAATGTTCGATTTTCTCCTTCAGATACACTCCCGGGGAGCTGCCGCTGCCGTCCGAGAACCAGTCGGCGGAGTTCTACAGGATGGCGTCGGAGATGCTCGCCGAAGCAGGGTACGAGCACTACGAGATCAGCAGCTACGCCAAGCCCGGATTCCAGTGCCGCCACAACCTCACCTACTGGCGGAACCGGCCGTTCCACGGCTTCGGCCTCGGCGCAGCCAGCTACACCGGCGGCGCGAGGTTCACACGGCCGAGGAGGATGAAGGAGTACGCGAGTTACGTCTCCGGCTTGGAAGCCGGGGCGGTGGCGCCGACGCCGTCCCCTCCGGAGAGCGCCGCCGACGGGAAGGAGGCGGCGATGGACGTGGTCATGCTCTCGCTCCGCACGGCCCGGGGGCTGGACATGAAGGAGCTGGCGTCGGGCTTCGGCCGCGAGCTTGCCGCCGCCATATGCCGCGCCTTCGAGCTGTACGTGGAGAGCGGCCATGTGGTCGCCATGGACGAAGAGATGGCGGTGATCCCGGCGAGCTCCTTCCGCCGGCGGGAGCAGCTCCCCGGCGGCGGAGTCGCGTTCCTGCGGCTCTCCGACCCGGAGGGGTTTCTCCTCTCCAACGAGCTCATCTCCATCCTCTTCGGGGTCATCTCTCCGTAGAACCGATTGGTCCCCACGGATCGTCATCGGGCGGAGCTCCTTCATGTCCGTCCTTCGCCGGCGGGCATCCTCGGCACAGGCAGAGAGCTCAGCCGGCGGCGACTGATCCATCGGGAACTCAGGCATGGACGGAGAATTCTTGTCTGTAGATTCTAATTTCTACTTTCTCAACTGATTCGCTCTTCAATCTGTCCGAAAAGTGATCCAGTGGCTGTCGGCGGGCGCTGTTCTAATCAGAATTAACCAGGGGAAGCTGGGTCTCCGCCTGGTCGAAAGCCATAGAACAGAAACCACAGACACTGGAGGAGCTCTCCTCCATGGAGGAATCAGGGAAACCAGGACCTCTACAGCTCTGAATAAGTTCATTAAAAGATGAACAGACTCTGACTTTAAAGGCCGGGATAGGTACAGATAGAGATGTTTTCTCAGCGATCAACTACTGCAACAGCTTGACCAAGAACGAATCCCAAACAATGACCAGAGAATACAGCGATTGCTGGAACAAGATGATGAACAGATCACATGATGAGAGCCTGAATGCTCCCCCAGAGAGGAGAAAGGAGAAAGAAGAGAGAAGAAAGAAGAAGAAGACCCCACCAGAGAATGGCTCACATGAAATCATAATCATCGAGAGCTTCGTAGGCCCCACCGACTGCCACATCATCATCAGCCTTGTCGACGTGGAGCTGTTTCTTCTTCGCACCTGTGTGGACCAGCCAGAAAGAGGATGTCTCAATCACAAGATCAATTCACAGTTGAATCAATCTCGTCATTTTAATCAGTCTTATCTTCTCCCCTACAGACAGAGAAGATGGGTGGGTCTACTGGGCTCATTAGCACCGCTAGTTTTACAAGCATAAAACCCTATTACGAATGCACGAAGCCTCAAATCCTGAGGGAAGTAAAGCCCATGAAAAACCCACAATATAATTACAGTAAGAGGAAAAATAAATAAGATTCACGGTTGTAGCGCGCAGGCTCCGGTTCATACCTTGCTTCTTCTTGCCTGCAGCAGCTTCTTTCTCTGCCTTGAGCTTCTCATTTGCAATGGCGGTGATGGAGGAGGCCACCTCCTTAGCGTCAGCTGCCTTCATGTTGGTCATCGACAGTCTCATGACTGCCCTGAGCAGACCCGAGTAATGGAAGCTTTTCTGATGCGTCAAGTAGAGCAAAGAGAGCGAGTAAGGCCCCGGCTTGGAAACGTTCTTGCCCAAACAAGTAGAGCATGCAAGGAGAGGAAGAAGCTGAGCATACATCATATGGGCGGATCTTATGGGAAATGAGCTGCGCATACTCCAAGAAATCACTCTCTGATTTCGGTATGAAATTGTCCAGGGTCTTTTCGTCCCCTCTTTTCCCAAATAGTTCCGTCGTGGACTTGTAATCAGCTTCTTCCACAAGCCTGCGATGAAGATCGATGGCATTTAATTGAAAATTGGAGGAATATACTGGGATATTCTGAATATCCTCTTTCTCACCTTTGTTGCCGCAATTTCTCTGCTACTGGATCTGCAAGCACCTCATCATCAACCACACTTTCCTTGGCCGCACTTGGCTTACCTTCAGCAGCCTTAGTCTTCTTTCCACCAGCTTTGACGCCGGGCTTTGCAGCGGGCTTTTCAACCGCAGGTTGCGCTCTGGATCGCTACACGTAAACCAACTAATCCATCAACGTCAAAGAACTCCACATAATTGAAGAGCCACACAAACTCGTCATTGCCGTAGGAGAATTGGACAACGTAAGGATCTTGGAGCACTGGACAAGCAGCCTCCTCCCAAGAAAAGAAGGATCAATGCAGAAGAAACACTGCTTAAGCATGTGTTTTATTTAATTTTCCGCCTACCCATTGTGAAGGATTTCCCAGATGCTTGCCACTGGGCAAAATTGTTAGTTTGGCATTCATTAATCCATTTTCCACATCTGTAGAATTAGATGATTAATCCAGAATTTAATCAGGCTTCATTAACTGATAAATACATCAAAATATCGACACACCCACTGTTATTCCTTTTACTCAAACAGCATACGTAAAAATGAAAAAAACTTCTAGTATTTAGGAAATCGAAATGGAAATGACATGGATAATGGTCACCTCAGCAGAATCTTCATCTTCCCAGGATTCTTTGACATCTTCTTCTTCTGCATCCTCATCATCCCATTTACCTTTTGGTTCTTCTTTCTTTAAAATAGGAGCTACTGGATCAAACTCCTCAGATTCTACGCATATGATTTTCACATTATTATGGCCAAATCAAACAAAGGACAAAAATAACAAAAGGTCTCTAATAATCCAAGTCAATAACAAGTGGATATGTTAATACATTGACTTCATAATATTAGTTAAATCTCTAAGCATGGACTCATACTAGCAGTGGATGAAGGCATAAAAGATATAATGAGATTATGTATTGTTACTCAGTATACATCTGGCTCAGAGTTTTCTCTGACACTCTCCAAAAGAAACTAAGTTACTGTCTCTAGCAATTTGTAATATCGAAATTCTGACTCTGACAAACAGGGAATTACTTTCTGCTCTGATGTTCTTAGGTAAATTGTGATTAAATAAAATATTGATGATTCATGTTACAAATGGCTACTTACTATTATTGAACAATAATAATACTTAGTTCTGAGATATATATCAGATAAAACGCAGACTTATTATTACTTCTTCTCTACTAGTATCGTAGACCATGTACAACACCATAAGTCCAGGTTCAAATATTTTTCAGCCAGTAGATAAAAGACTTGAAGATTTTCTATTTCGTTAGATTAGTTTGAAAAAAAAAATGGAATAATGAAGGAAAATGTCACTTCAAAATGAAGAAAGAAGATAATTACCCCAGTCCTCCATTCTTTATTCACTCTGCTCCAATTAATCTCACAAAATCATTCAATTCAGTGTAGCACAAACTGACCAAGGAGTGGGTGTCCTATGAATGATATACGAAAAAGGATTAGATATTATGTAAGAAAATAAGTAAAGCATGCTACAGATATTCAGGAACAGATTAGACCAAAGATTCAATAACTTCCAAATCATCATGGCCAAGAAAAACAATGGTTTTATCGTTTAATATTGACACACTGGACAATATCAAGTTGGCAGTCAATCACTAAGCTCACTAAAATAAGTTATGATGAGGAAAAGACCATCTGACTGATTGAAAACTCAGAAATATAATTTTTTTACAGAGATGTTGAATTTTTCACATGAATAAATGATAATTGAACAGTTAATAAGTATCCTAGCTCTTAATCAAGGCTAAAAAATATTAAATGGTTATAGTGATTCATGAATCATTCCTTGAAGGACTTCCTCAGGCTCATGCCTTCACAAAGAATATGAAACGCATGCAGAATAATTGATCACGAAGAAAAAAATATAGAACCATAAAAAAGCCATCTGAGGCATTTCAACAAGGAAATTCTAACAAAAATAAAGAAACATTATTGCCTCAGAAACTTGCTATAAGTGAATGGAGAAATGTGGTGACGATATAATATAAGAGTTAAGCATTCAGAAACCTGATATCACTCACATGCTCATTTTTTTCATTCCACTGTTTCACTTATGTTTTTTCTGTTCAAACAATGAAAAGCTAGTACACGTCGTTTCGATCTGTATCTTGTTCAGATCTTGCTTGCGAAAAATGCATTTACTTTTAAACCTTAGCTTTCTTCCCTTTAATTTTGGTTCTCTCTCCAATCAGGTGGATGAAATTACCAGCGATGGAACATGTTTTGGATCAGGCATCCGACTTTCCAGCACGTTTTTTAGAGTATGCACATTGTTGATAGATATGATGAATTACTTCAACTAAAGCTCAATTATTTAATGAAGATGATGAGAATCCATGTAACTTTTCCTACGGTACCGTTCCCAGAATCTGAGTTTCATGAGATGGTCAATTACGTCTGGGTTTTTTGGAGTAAATCCACTGGTTATATAACGGCTATACAGATGAATCGGCAGTTTCTTCAGAGGTTGTTTATAGTATCAATTATTTTAAAATACTGAACAATAAAACCAAAAATTAAAGCACATGAGATGCTAAAAACTGAACTAAAATTTTCTCTAAATGGCATAGAAGTGCACGAACCGATTCCACAAAATTTCGACTGCTCCGGATCATCTAACGGGTAAAGAGGCCATCTTATATTTACTACAATAAGGAATAATCCCAATAGCCGCCTACCAAAATCTTAACTGGCACATGGCGTAGTTCAACGAAAAATTTCAAATAATCACCAGCGATGCAGGAAAGAACCTGAACCGAGCAATGAAACTTTCCTATAAGATACAAGAAATCAAGCGAAAATAGATAGATCCAGCATTTCTCACAATTAAAACACAAGTTGCGTAGCTGTTATGGGCCGCAGACCCATGACTCGATAATCGTCTCCGCCGGCAGATAATTACAGAAGGAAATGAAACTTCTGTGGAAGAATTATAATAAAAAGAAAATTATGCGCATGTGTACACAGATATACATAGAGAGCGAGAGAGAGAGAGGAATACCCGCTCCTGGTTGCCGGCACCGTGGACCAAAATCACCGAAAATTTTCCAGGGGACTTGTCCGAGGCGAGGCTGTTGGGTGGGAGGGAGGGAGAGAGAGAGAGGTTTTTGACGAGCACGAAGAAGGGACGGCTAAGAAGCAGCAGCTGCAATGACGGTGAAGGGAAGAGACGAGGAAGACGAGCAAGGCGGCGTACGATTAGGGCTTCATAGACTTCGTTTCCACGTCGGTTTATTTTCAGACCGGTCAATAAAGCAGAACCCCACTAATTTAAAGAATATTCATATCCTCCCAGAAAACATTTCTATTTCGTCACTCACCAGTTCCGTTACTTTCATACCCTCTAAGAAGCAAGTCGAATACCCCACTTTATTTCATGGGTTTATTATAATTCACCTAATTTAAAATAATAGAAAATAATACCGGGACCTCACTGTCCTAATTTCGATTGTAAAAATTAATAATTAAGAAAAAATCAGCCAAATCAAGACAGAGTTCCATGATCGTTGAATTCTCCACGGACTCTAATGACCTGGAAGGACGATCAGTTGACTTCGTTAAGTCAACGCCAATAATCAAATATTTCACTTTAATGCACGGGTTTATTCCTAATTCCCGTAATTTAAAATAATATAAATTAACGCTTATGTGGGCCCTCATTTTTTTTAATGTTCATTACAGAAAGCAAAAATTAGGAAAGAAATTCGCCAAATCAAGACCAAGTACCAGGTCCCTTGACTTCTCACGGACTCTAATTGCCGAAAGGGACGGCCAGTGGGCCTCGCCAAGTGGATCAGCGCATTTAATTAAGAGTTTATTTTTATGTTCATACACCCAGTAAAGAGAAAGCGCCGATCAATCTATTAAAATGTGGTCAAGAGATCGTAGATCGAACATTATGTAGAAACTTTTGTTAATCGGCGGCTATAATGCCCAGACCGGAGGAGTCTCATGCTAACTGATCATGCAGGGAGATTGTCGTGGTCGCCATTACAGAAGGTTTTGCAGAAGACGGAGAGGAGGAGCACCACGAGGAGGACGCCGGCGATGAGGACAGCAGGAGTCTTCAGCTGGGTCAAGTACAACGCCCAGTGCGGGCATCCTTGCGGCGAGGGGGGCACGGCGGTGGGAGGATCCGGCGGTGCAAGAGGAGCGGCCTGGCACTGGAGAGGGGGGAGGAGGAGTGCTCCGGTGGCTGCTGCTGCTGCCGCCAGGATTATCAAGAACCTGCGGTGGAAGAAGCCCATTAATCTGCTTCTACGGCGGATGGACGCGGGGGTGGATCGAAGGCTGCTTACCTATCTGAGAGCTCCATGAGGACGATATAGTGCGAGGTTCTGAAGGGCAGTTGGGACATAAAAGGAAAGAATGATGAGGGGTGACTCGGGTTTTCTTGATGGAAACAGAAGAAGAGGAAGGTTTCCATCTTTTCCGGAATAAGGTAGAAAGGGAAACAGGCCAGGCCTGGCTTTTTAATGCTTCATGGAAGGTTTCCATATCTCTCTTTCTCTCTCTCGCTCCCTCCCTCTCTCTCTCTCCCCAAGATATTTATCAGGATTGGTGAAGAAGAGAGAACTGTCGTGAATGGGCTACCGTTGTAGACGCGCTCGTTGTTAGTATCGGCGTTGGATGATATAAGACACGCATCCTCTCCACGCAGCCCCCATGTCCTATCCCACTATATTCTCGCGTAAAAGCATCTGGCACTCAAGATAATTTATTCAAGCGTATGGCAGACTTCAGTTCTTACACACTGGCTTTCTTGGTGTTCAAATGTAGAACATTTGGCCCAGGGCTTCAGCTTCCAGATGCACTCAACCTGGTACTCTTACCTTCGGCCATCTTCCATCTCTATAATCACCGAGTCCAAGAGGGGTCTGGTGGCACCAACTTCAACCATGACTTTATTTTTTTTTATCGTCTCTGGGTTTTGATCTACCATTCTCGCTGTTCTCGCTTCAACATGGTAAATCATAACACCTCAGTTTGTGATTTATACGGGAGGGCTGAGGAGAAGGGAGAAGATATCCCTCGTGCATGCTTACAATAGGGGGAGAGAGAGAGAGAGAGAGATTTCGCAAGGTTTATTGATTTCTTGTTTAAACTACAAAGCTATCATCCCGTCATTTCTTGCTATCACACACTTTTCAACCTTCCTATAATCGCTCTTAATCATACAACGATGTCACTTTCTCCAACTTTCCTCTTCAAAACTTAAGGTTAAAGTCTCTCTTCACGATGTAAGAGGGTGACACTACATTTGTTAGCCTCTTTAGTTATGCGGAGGTGACAAATGTCATTAATGGTAACCTTCCATTCTATAATTCCGGCCATTCTAGTATGTCTAGGATGTTGCTGGGTTGCTTTTGTTTGGCTCAGTTTCTAAGCTGGTATGTCTTGCGCAGCAGCTGAAATTGTCAATGACGACATGGGATTTGAGGTTACATACCACTAGTCTATTCTGATATCCTACTAAAATATATATTAAATAAAATACAAGCAAATTTAGCATATGCTATTTCCATAAATGGGTAATGTTTTTCCACATTGATGGTTGCAAATATTAAACTCTGATGTCTAAAATTCAAAGGCTGACTTAAGAAACTCTATACTCACATAATTGTTTTCCTTTCACATTTTAATACGTATTTATCTTGACCTTGTATTAGAAAAAAAATATATTTAAATGAAGATTGGTAAATATTTGTTTTATGATGTAGATAACACTATATGCATTGTGAACTTAACAAGTCATAGTTGAAATCAATGTTATTCATAAGAGATGATAAGGATCGAATGCTCTTTATTAACTATGATAATTATCGTAATAACCAATAATTCCCTATTCATTTATATGTCCCTAGGATAATGTGTTGGTCAATTTTGAAAATTTCATAAACTATCTTTTAATTAAGAAAACAAAAAAATTAAATCCTGTGGACAATGTAAAAGATATGAGCACTAGTTTTTATGTGATATCCCATTAGAATACAGCTAACATACAAACATAGTGAGTGTGAAATTATCACAAGGCTAGTGCAATGGAAAGAAAGATATTAGTAGTAGTCTCAATAGATTATTTCGAAACTATCTTATCAATTGAGCATACCAAAGTATGACAAAAGTATCATGGTTTTCCAAGTGTCAAAACATAATATATCTCCTTTAAATTTAAACGGGAGGGGTATCATGACTGAAAGTGAACTTATTTTGCTAAGACAATATAATACAATGAACTGTGATTTTGAAAAATCAAATTTAGTTTAAAAAAAAATTCGATATCAATAGACTTGGGAAATTTCAGTCTTACCATCACATCTCTTCATAGTTAGGGGGTCAATATTTATCAATACTTTCCATCATAGGTTGATAGCTGAAGTGATCAAAAGGCATACAAAGTTTGATAATTAACTCGTATAAATGTAAGTCTGCAAGCACAATTTTTGTAAAAGAGAAATATAGTGTCATTATCCAACTCATGGAAGGTCAATGGGTGAATTCTTTGAGATGTCTGCAGAGGACAACATGGTTAGTTAAAGATTTACATTTACATGTTGAAGGATAATTTAACCTTGGCATTAAATTTATGGCATAAAATAATTAGAGTGCTTAAGAGGTCTAAATATAGCGCGCAATGTATGCCACTATGAAGACATCCTTAAAGATAGCAATGGTATGTGTCACACATTGACATATAATGAGCAAGGTTAAAATAAAATCTTCGTATTAAAAAATAGTATATGAGTGAAATAATGATGGGTGAAAATATATTATATCTAAATAATGGCATTATTATAGTTTGATGATTGTTAAAATCCTAGAGAAAGTGAGGATTGAAGAGAAAATGTTACCTTGAACTTTGTTGTGAGTTATTAGAATATGAAACTCATCTATGATTAGAAAACATGATGTCTTGTACTATACGACAAAATTAGAATACCATTGTAGTGTTATAGTGTTGCAAGATAGCTCTTGGGCATTCAAAGTTATAGATTGGAATGGTTGAGCAAAAGGAATTTCTAATCATTTATTTATTAGAAAAAGGGAAAAAATCTACATAAATAAAATCCTTAATTTTCTGTTAAAAATATAAGATATCAAAAGTACAAATTTTTACATTAGTGTAAGAAGAAGATAAGGATGAAGTAGAAACACAAAAATACCAAGCTTACATCCTCCAAGCATCTATCCTTTCATGTTTTAATGTAAAATTCACTTGTAATTTTTAATATTTACATATTTCCTTATTACGTCTTCTTAGTGATATAGAGTTATCAGTAGAGCATATGTTAAATTCATAAAAGGCTAATTTTAGAGCCATTAAGGTACATAAAAGTGTCTACTAGTGGGTTTAATAGAGAAATGAATATATTAGATTTGGGTGAATTGACACCATAGTATCAATGAGTGTTCTTAGAGATTAATAAAATCTTAGATAAGTGTATTTCAAATAATTAAGTTGTCAGAATGGAATGCTGATAGTAAAACTTAAAGGCTTCTTGTAGAGACCAGCTTGAGAAGAGATTTTAATATTTATATTTACTGTTCAAGTTAATACATTCACAGCAAAAATACAATTAGCTATTTTTCTCTTCTTCTTCTTGAATGTACTACGTGGAAGACTTAACATAGAAGTAAAGGTGATAGAGACAATATAAATAGTCATTGTACATTAATCTATATATTAAAAATGATATGTATAGATAAATCCTATATGAATTTCTCATAGACTTTTTCTGATCTTTCAACATCTTTAAACTATCATGAAAACAATACAAAATATTCTTTACACATTTCAAATATTCTTGTAGAAGACCAACACATAAATTTGTTAACATAAAGCATTTATATCCAAATCAAATCGATTCACTTGAATATGATAAGAATCCAATAGTGGCTAGAGTATGAACAATAAGCTATGTATAGATAAATGATTTCTCATCCAAATCTTATCTGGATCACTTGAAACAAAGTAGGAGATCAAAGTATATTTTTTTCAATCACAACCTTGATATTTTATATCATAACTTCTATGCTCATAATACTTATTCTAATTTTTTATATATATTTGGTAATATTTAAAAAATACTGTTTGATGGAAATGGCACTCAATAGAAGATTTGACTAATCTGATATAAAATCTATTCAAATGTACTAAGGTAAACTCATGAGTTTGAAAATAATTTATGGAGCTTTTACAACCATATTTTATTTCATAAAATCTCATCAATTTAAATTTTCTAATCCTTTATTTTATGATTGTAATAGTGTTTGTAAATAATTATATTTTCACAATAATATATGATATACAATTTCACATGATGATATTAGTAAATTATGTTGTTTCACATCATAGTTGCTAACACATCCATTCAACTCTCATTTGTATGTTAGGGATTATATCTTGAGCATTACATGCTTGCATTCAGATTCATCTATCTATAAAGTATATTCAACATTTAAGCATGAATCTTTCTTAATTGATCTTAATCATTTTATCATTATCAAAATATATTGTTTCCATATCTCTAACAATCTTAACTAAATGTCTCAATATTTTTAATCATTATTATAATGATTTAAGTAATTACATAATTTTGAATATATATTCAGTTATATTTATAAAATATTTTTTTGATATAAATAGACAATCTAAATACATTATATTAATTCAATTTAAAACTCTTTCAAAACTAACAATAGAATTATATGGACAAAGTTTTATACCCATATTTTTTTCACTAAATCTTGTCAATTTAAGCATCTTTAATAACTCAATTTTATATTTTAGTGGTTTCTATAAATAATGTAAATTTATACAATAATATAGAAAAGGATAATTTTGCATGATGAGGAAAATAAATTAAATAAAATCAGTTTCATGGGTAACTATTAGATTCAATGAGTTTTCATCTCGACATTTATCAAAATTATTTTAGATTTTATTTAAACACTTTCATGTTTGTTCTTATATGATCCATATTTAGAACTAGACATAAAGTTATTATTTGTAATTGATCGTATAATTATTTTTCATAATTAAATATCATATAATTTATGCTCAAATAAAACACTAATCATATTATTTAAGGTGAATTGTGTGTCTACATGAATTCCCTAAGCGTTATTCTTCATAAGGCACCCTTAGCTTATAAATTTATTGAACAAAGGATCTTGGGCAGGTTTTGATCACCTCTTTTAAACTAATAAAATAGATTAATACCAAGGTCTTATGTGAACTCATCATATATCTATCTTTAACATTACCAATAAACTTGTGATCTAGAGAATATAAATTTATTAAAAAAGTTCCCACCATTCATCCTTAAGTTAACAACAAGTTTCATAATTTTTTATGCATCAGGTGTGTATAGTCAAAATTTACCATTACTTTGAGTTATTCCTCTAAGTTGATCATAATTCATAGGTATGTCATATTGAAACTAGTTGAAGGTTTAGCCCTCAAACTTTGTACTAATAAGGAAATGAAAGAAAAAGTTGAGATCATAGATGTAAATCATTGTAGGCTATAAACAAAAGATTACGAAAATAGCCCTCATCTCTCACCTCTATTTCTCTCATTTCCCTTCTCATGTCCACATATCATTATGCATCCTGACACACCATTCAGATCATGCTCATCTATGTTTGTATGCCCTCCAAAATAGCTACCAACATGTTGTATTCATGATACTTCACATCCTTCCATGACTTATACCACATTTTCTGTACCACACTCTTGTGTCCACTCATAGTTCTTTACAAGTCAATTCATACTTCAATTTACACAAGTCATTATACAATACTAAAAAGTGTTTTTTTCAAGAAATTGTAAGTTATTTTATATTATTAACTAAAATTTACTTCTTTCTTATGCAATTAATTTAACTTTCTATGGTTTCTAAATTTATCATCTTATTGTCAGATAGTAAAACTTTTCTCTTTACTTTTGTGAAGAAATGAAAAATCCTAGGAATCTCTAGGCCTCATCACATAAAATGAAAAGATATAAGAGTTTATATAGAGGTAGAGAAGGACTTAGACGACGGTCCCCTAATGGGCTGAATTTGGAATGAGCCATAGCTATAATCTAACATTTCCCTCAAGTTGGAGCATATAGATCAAAGATGTCCAACTTGGTTTCCATTGAGTCATAGGAGACTCTTTTGAAACTTTTGGTGAAGATATCAACCAACTAGTTGGCCAAATAGACATAAGGTGTGGAGATGATCCCCTTAAGCACCTTATAACAAACATGATGACAATCAATCTCGATGTACTTCATCCTTTTATGGAAAGTAAGATTCTCCAAAATGAAGATGGCCACATGATTATTGCAATTCATCAACATAGGTAGTGGAGGAGCAAAGTCAAGGTCCTAAAGAAGAGACTAAAGTCAAAATATTTTACAAGTAGTATCAACCATGGCATGATATTCAACTTCATCACTAGAATGAGAGATAACCCTTTACTTCCTCAACCACCATGTAATTAGCTTACTTCCAACATAGGTATAGTAGTTGAGGTAGATTTGTGGTCACCCTTGTCACATGCAAAGCCAACGTCAGAATAGGTTGTGATTTAGATGACTGTGACTTTGGTAAAGTAGTCCTTTTCTTGGAGTTTGCTTGATGTAGACAAAAACTTATAAGGCTCCATCCATATGTACCTTCTAAAGTTCCACATAAATTGGCTTAGAGCACCAACTACATATGTAATGTTAGGTCAAGTCACAACAAGATAAATGAGTTTGTCAATCAGTCATTAATATCTATTAACATCCTCTAATATAAGAATATCATCATCTTGGAATTTGGGTCAAGTCTCTATCGATAATGAAGTGGGTTTACACCCTCAGTCTCTTGAAGGAGATCTAATTAATACTTTCTTTGGGAGAGAACTAGCTTCCTTTGTTGGTAGGCAAACTTAATCCCAAATAAATATCATGGGGTGCAAAGATCTCGGGTCATGAAGTACTGATGAAGATATGCCTTTATAGTAGAGATATTTGCCTTATCATTATTAGTCAAAATAATGTCATTAATATAGTTTAAGAGCACCACACACCAACCTAAGGTGTTCTTGCACATCATAGTTAGATCAATTGTGCACAAAGTAAGATTGTAGGTAGGATGAAGACGAATGAACTTTACAAACTAGGCACGTGGGCTCTACTTGAGGTCATAAATAGCTTGTTTGAGCAAGCACACTTGAGAAGTCTTCAAATGAGCTTTATGACAAAAAAAAGTGTCATTTGACTTATATTTGAGAGTAAAAACTCATTTTCACATCATGATATTGGCCTCTTAAAGCCAAAGATCAAGTTACCAAGTGCCCTACTGAACCAAGCTATTATACTCGACGTCCATCATGGATTTTCATTTAGGAATTTGAAGGACATCTTGGTGTATCTCAAGGCTTGACTTAGTCAAGATAGAGAGGTCAAATATAGTACAATAAGGATGAAGGCAAGCATAAGAAACAAAGTGGGATATGAGATACTAAGTGCAAAAGCAAGTGCCTTTATAGAAGGCAATGGGGAGGTAAAGTTTATTAGGTGTAGAAGAGATGAAAGGAAGATAGAGGGTGGGGAGGTAGAGGAAGGAGAGGGAGATACTAGAGCAAAGAAGATAGTCAGAGACACAACTGATATGTATAGAGATGTAGACATCAAAGGTAATGGTATTGCAATAGACTCATCAACTACTAAGAGTGGCAAAGATGAATAGAAATGTGGAGGAAAGCTAAGAGGTGGAGAAGAGGATGTTGGAGATGGCATGACAAAGGAAAAAAAGAAAGGGGTGTCCTCATGAAAAGTGACATCAGTAGAAGTAACATAGCAGCCAATGTCAAGAAACTAAACCTAGTAACCCTCCTACATTCAAGAGTAGTCAATGAAAATGCCTTTTAGGGTATGAGGGGTTAACTTATAAAGAAATGGAGAATGGTTAAAAGAAAATTTGTGAAACTAAAGACACAAGGGGGCAATCAAAAGAGGTCAACCTTAGGAAAAAGGCAATGTAATGAAACACCACCAAGAGTAGATGAGGATAGACAATTATGAAGATAGGTAGTTGTGATAAGGACATCAAACCAAAGGTAGTGTCAGACATTCATTTCAATGAGTGTGCAAGTAATGTCAAGGCGTTGATGTTTCCTTTCTACGACTATATTTTGTTGTGAGGTGTCAGAGCAAGATTTCTAATGTATAATACTACAATCCATGTAAAAACTCTGAAGGACACTTTAGACCAACTCCAAGGTATTAACTGTCCAAAGAATTTTTAGTATTGATGAGTCATGTGTAATGATCTCTAGAAGGGATTGATGAACAATATCTAGAAGTTGAGAGCAATCTTTGATGAGATATATCCAACTAATGTTAGTATAATCATCAACAAAGATAATGTAGTAGAAATGACCCATTGGAGAGGTTATATGTGAAGGACCCCACACATCATAGTGAGTTAAATGAAATGGCCTAGAAGAGGAAATAGTGTCTTGAGGTGGATAGGTAGAATAATGATGCTTACCTAGTTGACATGACTCACACACAAACTTTAAAAGAAAATGCCATTGAAGTAATTTTTGAAGTTTTGAAAAACATGGATGTCCCAAACAATAATGACACAAAAAAGAAGAAACCAAAGAGAAGAATCAGAACCCTATAACTCTAATACCATGTGAAGAAGAGAGAGAAAAACCTAGGAATCTCTAGGCCTCATCACATGAAATGAAAAGATACAAGAGTATATAGAGATAGATAAGGACTTAGAATATAGGCCCCTAGCAGGCCGGATCTAGAATGGGCCATAGCTATGATCTAACAACTTCATATCCCCTCACCTTAAATGATTCATCCTCAACAATTATGTTTCAATTCAACTAATGTTCCATGAAACTAATTTTAATTTTCATATTACATTCATTGAATTTTTTAATGCCTCATAAATGATTAGGAATAATTTTGATCTAGTATCATGCTGTTTGTCACTTAGTATAGTATAATGGTTTTTTATCTAAACTCTTCTTTCTAGTCTTCACCAAATGTATTATAACTCTTATCTTTTACGATTTTTTACTTCCATATAAATCATTCATAGTTGATCTCATGAGTTCACAATTGCAGAAAGAATGACAATGATGAAGAGGAATCAATGGTGATGATCATTTGCTACATCTTCAATCTACTCCACTCCTTCATTAGCACTATAGCTATTTCACTCAATTCTCAACTACCTATTATATGATGGCTTTTGAAGGTGTCAACTCCACCTTCCATCTTTACAACTTCTACTCAAAAGTGAAATTGTGTTTCTAAATAGAAAAATTAATAAAATTATCACACATAATTAGATGGTACCAATATGTAATGGAGTTGATGAATATTATTTTCTATTTGCTCAACCAACTTGTCATTATACTTTTTCAGTATTTAATCTGCTTCCCTAATTTTGCATTCATTTTCATTCTCTTTTCAGGTTTCACTTCCATGCCTTTCATAATATACCAATCCATGTGGTAGGCATTGTCATGATTTATTGGAACATCGAGATATTCATTCATTTCCTTTTGTTATTTTCTATTTTCTTACATTTTATTTTGCATATTTTGAGTAGATGATTAATTTAGATATTTGTGTCATCATCTACATCAACTTGATGTTTACCCTAGTGTAATATTGCCAAAAAAATTTAGAGCCGAAAAGGATTACTTGCTATTGACATAGTCTGTCAATGTATTTATGTCAATCATATAACTTTTCTATTATCAACACAATGTGATGCTACTTCAGTTTTGGGGATAAAATTTGATATTTTTCGTCATTAGTTCAATGTCAAATATTGTTGGTGTCAACAAAAGTCCTTACATTTGGTTCACTATAAATTTCACCCATTTTTTACAAAGGTTTAGGCAATTCTTACTACTAACCATCTTTATTTTTCCTAAATGATCAAAATATGTGCCATCAAAAACTAAGCAAACATTATTGTTAAGGTGTAATCCCTAATCAATAGGTATGCATTGTTATTCCTTATAAAGATATAGTTCATATCATTTGAGAACATGGTTTGAACAACAAACCAGCAATGCTCTTACTAATGATAAAATCATGTCTAAGGAGTTTAAAGATGCTAAAGGGTGAACCTTATAGTCTAGCACATGCATTATCTATTTTATAACAAATTTTAAATTAAAGTTATTCTTAGTATAATTACATATTTTATAGATATTTTCAGCAGGAGTAAAGATCTTCAATTTGCTTAAAAAAATGAATAAGTGGAAATTTTAAAGGAGTATAAAAAAGGGAGGGCTGAAAGCTAGTTCTCTCATTATGCTTAAAACATTTCTCAATTTCAATTTTACTTTGGTAAATTTGACTCAGCAACACAAAAAGAGTGAGTGTATGTTGTGATTGAGCATCCATTCTATAATTCACACTTCTTAATGCCTCAACCTCCAACATAATGTTGAGAACTAATTGATATTAACACTAAATATCAAAGTCTCAATATCTCTTTGATTAGAGGATAGAACATGCTTGGTTCCAATCCTATCTCACCACCTCAAAACTCATGGCCTTAGAAATTGCATGAGAGGACACTAATAATTTTTTAATATCAAAATTATTTTTTAACCATAGAGATATTTGTCATCATTAAAAAAATGTTCATTTCAGATGGCAACATAGTATAATCTATATATCAAAATGTTCAAATGGAGGATATGAATTGTATGCTTCTTTCCAAGCATTGGTTTGTGCTCCTCTAAATGTCAATCCTTTCAAGCTAGTGTCCATCACTCATAATTGCTTGGAGTCTTGCCTTAAAGCCAATACCATCTATCATAGTTTTTTTCTCTAAGTCCCTTAAGTTTCAGTAGGTTGAGAAAGACCCTACTTCAATATCAATTTATGATAGACTTTTCATCCCATAGTTTTGCACTAGTAGGACCTCATCGAGCCACCTAGAAAATTAAATTTGCACCCAAAATGCAAGAAAAAACCGAAAATGTATTATCTCAAATATGGTTGCTATAGGATAAAACTTTTGAGAAAAATTGACTTTTGACATAAATAATGTCGAACAAAATCTAATAGGACAAAGATGTTTTTTTTAGTTACTTTAATTTACTTATCATGTATAATAATCTTTAAGGACACTAAATAGATTATGTAGATGGTAAATATTAAAAAAATTAACGACCCTTTTGTTATCTACATTTTATTAGTCAAGTATGACAGCTATGGAAATCTAAATGAAGTTTAAACTTTGAAAAAAAATTAATAGATTATATATTAAGTATACATATATTTGTGATGTAGAACCACATATAGATAATGTGATCGGCTTATAGAAAATTAAGGAAAGAAGACCAAAATTAGTGGGTTAAACATTCTAATAATTTGAAGTGTGCACTATAAAGATTAGAATGCCCAAAAAGGCCCAAAATCATATTAGGCCTAAATAAAGCACGTAAATAATGTTCTAGGGTCATAGTTTTTTTAATTATCTAGTTTATGAGTCATTTTTAACTTTTTGTTCAAACTGATCTGATTTTTTGGAGTGCCACAACTAATTATCAGCCCAAAAAAATTTTGGTTATTCAAATATTTTTCCCCTTTCAATTTTCTCTTGACTTTTCAATTTAACACTTCCCCTTATGGATTCAAGGGAAGAATTTTTTTTCTCTTTATGGATTCAAATGTCATCATATTAAATCCTTATATGGTCTAGGATTGATGATCCTAAGCCTTGTATGCCCCCACCCCCAACCCTCCCCAAGTCCTATTGTATCAAGTAGTATTAGAGCAAGTTATCTAGTTTCAAATTCATCTATGGCGATATGTAACGTAGAAAATGCATGAAACCAATGAGTTCCTTCATGGGGTAGGCCCTCATCCACAATATTTTTTTTCATTTTCATAAAACATTGACCAAAAGTTTCAATAGATGAAACTACGAATTTTATTTTCCTCATTAGATTTATGAGTGCCTTATGGATTAAAGGGACACTATTTTGATCATTGTGGATTTATGATAAAAAAAAACAACCCTTGTGAATTTAAGAGGTATTTTTCTGATCTTTGTTGATTCAAATATTAGTTTAAAAAAATCTAGGAATTTAAATATTGGAAAAAATTTTATGTGGATTCAATGCCCAATTTTCCTTCTTCCCCACACCAAATTCGTGTCTTATGAATTCAAAAATTGAAATTATACCTTTCACAACTTCTACTACACCAATTTTAATAGATGATTGAAAAAAATCTGAATTTGAAGAAAATTCAATAAGGAAAAAAATTTATATTTCTCAAAAAAAACTAAAATTAAAATTTTCTAGTTTGATGAAAGCTAAACAAAAAGCAATCTATTCGAGGCCTCTTAGACTTAGAATATAAATTTCAGCTCCAGAACATTAGGCATGTTTTTAATAAAATACCTCTTAATAATTTAAATTTGACTTCCAATGAATAGAAATCCTAAAAAAGAATTATTACAAACAAGAGTCAGAAACTACAATTCCTTGTACTTAAGATTGACATTACTCCAAAAACTGATATGCATACAACTTATAGATGTTATTTTTCTTTTCCAAAAAAAAGGGGAACAACTACTACCCTCAAGTGTGCTTCAAATCTGATTTCCTAAATTTAATTCTTTCCTTCGAATATGTTAAATACACATCTTTAAAAAAATTCCTTTATTTTGATTCATGATTTTGTGACAAGAAAATAAGATAAAACCCTTGGGAATTCAATGATAATAATTCGACATATTGTTATCAAAGAAATCATTATAGATAATCCTTTTGAATCATTATTTATCTTTCCATCAGTTTAACTAAGTATTTATTTTCTGATAGTTTTACTGAATATATTTTATAACAGTTTAGGTTGAAACATAGAAGTAGATTTAGGTCACCAATCATGTCTTCATCACGTCTATAAATGTATTGTCTCTATGTTGTTATGCATGGAGAAAGTTTTTATTCATAATCAAGACTTGATTTCTTAATCATTTCATGAGTCAGCAGTGGGAAATAAATATACTCCAAGGAAAAAAAATAATTGAGACTACCATCTACAATCACAAATTGATATGAATTGTATAATTAATTTTAGTATTCAAATAAAATTTGCAGTTTTTATTCTATAGATGTCATTTTTCACTTTATGTGAAACGTTTAGAAAAAAATAAATATATGTTGTTAATTACATGATAGGTCATTTTGAATCATATTGAACCAAAAACTTATGTTAGATTTCTAAAAGTTGGCTTTTGCTATGGCAACAGGGTCATGCTAGAAAGAGATTAAGCATGTTAGTGTATATCTTGAAAATAGTATAGATAACTTGTCCCCAAAAAAGATTTGGAAAATTTTCCTATTCAAAATATTTTTTGCAGATAGAAGTTTTTTCTTGCTCAAAATATTTTTTTTCATCATGACTTATTGTAAATGGATAGATTTTTGCATTGTTTTAGAAAATCGTACAGATGTTGATATAATTCAAACATTCTATGCTAAACCTAGTATCAATTCTATTGGGCGCATCTTAAATTATTGTTTTGCCACTTTATGAGTATGGAGACAAATACAATGATTTCGATCAGTAGCATACACCCAGCATATTTTAGAAGTACACCCATGGCTAAACCATAACACCACTCTCTCTCTCTCTCTCTCCCTCTCATTGTCACCATCAGTGTCGCACTCTCAATCTCACTCATCAACATGATATGCTTGTTTGTGGGGGGATATGAGGTGTTCTTATCTGCAATTTTTTAGTATGTAGAGCTAACTTTCAAAGATGCTCTTGGACCGGTTGTTGTAAGAATAAAATTTATAAAAAATGATCTTTCAGACTTTCAACGCAGGTAATTTCTGTGTTCAAAGAGGTGGTCAAATGATTCATTCCCTGATGAAAAGGTACACATCGACGCCACGTGAAGGAGAGGAAGGTGGCCTCGGTGGTCTTCTTAGTTTATTCAAAAGCGATGGCCTTTCCGCACCCGCTTCACCCAATTCCTCCTCCCCCTCCCGACCACCACCACCACCATCGCCACCGCCACCTCCGCTTCCACCAGCACCAGCGCGGCTGCAGCTCCCCTTTTGCTTAGAAAAGGCGGCTTCCACAGCGGGCACCTTCCTTTACTAGCTCCACGCGCGCCTCAAGGCCGGCACTGTACCCGCGTCATCCCCTGCGGCTCAGCGCGCACCACGCCAGGATCTCTCCTCGGCCTGCGTCACCCCCGGTCATGGACGTTTCGTCGAGCATCTCCCGGGGGTCGTTGTTTCTTCTCAGATGCTCCGAAGAACGGCTTCTGTTGGCTGGCTCCGTGGGGAGGGCATTCCAGTGTGGGTAGCCGGTCATGGACGTTTCGTCGAGCATCTCCCGGGCGTCGTTGTTTCTTCTCAGATGCTCCGAAGAACGGCTTCTGTTGGCTGGCTCTGGGAGTGGGAATTCTTCAAGATACGGCCTGATCGCATGGATGGATATCATATTCATCGGGGCGGCAATAATGTTGCAGGCATCGCACAGGGGGGGAAGAGCCGTGGAGAGAGAGAAAAAAGGGTGCTCGCCGGCTCCCCTGGAAGCTCCTTGTTGGTAAAGCTTGGGGCCGGCGCTGGGTGGAAAAGCTTGGCGGCGCTCGGTTTGTCCCTCCCTCCCTCCCTCTAGTCTCCTGTGATCTCCACTTGGGATACAAGGGGCCGTAGAGAGTGACTCCACGAGGACCGGCTAAAATAAGTGCAGAAGTCTTCCTTTCCAAGTACACCGTCCGCTTTTGGATTATCAGGGAATCCACCCGTCATGCGCTCAGTGATCGCCGACTAGCCAGCCAGATGGGAACTCCTCCACCCACTTTGCATATTTAAATTTTTTTTCCCCTCTCCCTCCCTCTTTCTCGCTCGCTTTCTGAGTCACTGGCCTGTAACATTGGATGCTCCCAACAGGATTTTTGAGGTTACAGTCATTTAGTTTTTGAGGTATCCTGCAAAGATCACGAGAAAACACTTGCGCCTGACGCACTATCTGATCACTGACTTTCTTGGTGTTTTTTTTTCTTTTCTCAACTTTCTAATCGAAATCCATCCAGCGAACAGTGGCTCCAAGTTCAGTGCCTATCAAGCCTAAAATCGATGTCTTTTTCTGCATATTTTGGAAATATCTGTCGCTGTCTCAACTAGCACTGGAGATCGTCGGGGCTTGTTAAGCTAATGAAGAGGAAGCTCTGAGCCCGTGTGATCTCTAGGAGTTGTTCATGATCAAAGGCATCCTCGTTCAGGAATAAAGAAATGGCTGTATCCCTTGAATCCGTCTTTTTCAAAAGGCAACAGCGCCAATGTGCAGCGCCCATGCAGCTTCAGAATAGATAAATCCCGGCCACGTGGACATGTAGAAAAGAAACAATGCAGTGGGTCTGCCCTGCCCTTGACTTCCATGGAATGGCTGCTTACCTCGGTCTCTCTGAAGATAACCACAAATCATTAACAGATTACCAAGGGATAAGAAAAAAAAATGCCCCATCGAATCCCATGGATTCACTCTTAGCTTATAAAAGAAGTTGCACATAATGGCGATGGAGTTGCCCCGGATGGGAATGTAAATTATTTATGTTGAAGCATAATATGGGGAATCTTATAAAAGTAAGAATTTTATGAATGAGATAAAATTCGGGCAAACAATGTGTTTGGGCATGTTGCTTTTATCAATATAATTTACAAAAATAATGGTGGGATAGAAGATTGTCTGATGAGGGTGCCGAGTAACCCAGACAATAATTTTGTCGAATATTCAGAGCATTTATTTCCTTTTAAGATTACAGGAGTGGGCATCCTGACAAGTGATTTGATGTAATCCTGCCACAAAAGAGACATGTTGGTCCACATAAGAAATCACTGAGTTGTATTATGTGTTGTAGATCTTTTCTTTTCTTTCTTCTTTGGAGACCCCAGCTTTCAAGATTCTGAACATTTCCTGACAGAAAAACAGGGACACAGACGTGGAAATATCCTCTTTGCATGCTACGATTCTGTGGAAACTTCAATGCATAAAGCTGATGAGATTCAGTATTTTTCTGTCAGAATCTGTGCTGCGCATTCATATTCAAATATATTAACAACTTTCACAGACCAAGACTACGTAGACTGAAATTTCGAATTTTCTTAAGTAATCCATTCTTTGAGCAGCAGAATGAAGAATTCCGTGTTTAACTCTTTCTCACTTTACTGTTAATTCAGTAAAATAGCATTGTATAGGTTTTTTTTGGGAGATAATTGCTTCCATAGTAAAAAAATTGCTGGAAATCCTGTTAAAGTCGCTTATAAATCAGTCTATTCATTGTAGTATTTTCTGTTGAGCTTTAAATGCAACTTTATTATTTGGCCAATGTAGTACGGCAACTATGATCTAAAATATTCTTGCTAAGGATATTACTTTCTTCATTAAATAGTTTTCCTCTGGAGACCTGGAACGTTTTGTGGAACCATGGACTTTAATGTTATATTTGTGTCATCTATCATTAGAGCCCTAGAAGGAATCCTGACCTTGCTAATTCACAAACAATACCATATCATTTTAATCGTTCCCTCAGCAGATCCCCATTTATATTCCCAAAATTTATGAATAACGTCAAAATAAACTAGATAAAAGATGTGTAGTAGCTGAATCTAACCAAATTTCGTGACAGCACACCATTATTTAAAAATCTGTACGATTTTATATTACCATATTACTTCGCCACTTTTTTGTGGAAAGAGGGAAGGTTACAATAAGCGATTAGAGAAGGTTAACTGGCAAGTGACAGTATTTTTAGAAGATACTGAAGACCTCTCCTTTAATGGCGGCACATTCTCTCCCACCACTTATTAGACCAGGTCCTTGTCGCTCATCCCCATTTGTTTCAGACTGGACCTTTTCCTCTCTCCACCACCAACCCTCCCCATCACTTCTGGACCCTGGTGAAATCATGGAAAACTCCAGTTCGAGAGATGAATCTTTTCCTGCTGGCCTCCGTGTTCTTGTGGTTGATGATGACCCCACCTGGCTCAAAATTCTCGAGAAGATGCTTCGCAAATGCTCCTATGAAGGTGGGTATGCTCTGTCAAGTATGTTTCAAGTGGCCTCCGCTTGGTAAACCTTGGGTTTTTTTATTATTTGGAAAACATCTTCACAATAAGGTTCAGTAAGCCTCAAGAGAGCCTGTTTCCTGTATATCAACAGAGATCTCTGCAAATAACATGCTCTCAGTCCACTTGTTTTTTTGTTATTCCAAAGCTGTTTCAATATTGCAAATGGTGCCTTTCCCTAAAATGCATTCAATGGAGTGCTTTGAATCGATGGAGCTTGGCTTCACGATCAAAAGGAAGCATTCCTTTTGTGCCTCTGACTGCGGCAATGAAAAATCATTCTCATGCCAGGGTATGCAGTCATCACGTGCTCATGTAATCCAATGATTCATTCTTAAGTTGGTTCAGGCCTTAAGGATTAATTTTCTTAGCATACACTTTTAGAATTATTAGGGAGATATTTTTCTCTTCATTGTAGTAAAATCTGTAATTAAACTTTCAGGGATATATTTTTCTCATCTTTGTGATTATGGGTTGAATAGTTTTCCATTGCTCATCGATTTGTTCATATTGTAGTCCAAATAATCATTGGATTTCACTCTCACCTCTAGTAATGACTGCGTAATCTCCCAGTTTGAAAACCCATTATCTAGTAAACACTGTTTTTGGCAATTATAATCTTCATTTTTGGGGGAAAAAGAAGTGCTTGTACTGAGAAGAGTAGCATAGTCACCCAAAATTTCCATTCTTACCATATGTTCTTTGTTATCAGGTTTCTGCTTGATCATACTTTATTCTAGACGTAATTATTCTCTCACCGTTTCAGTGTCTTATCTTCCTGGAGAGATAATCATGCCCTACACGTTTCAACAATATATTGAATAGAAGTTCGTTAAATGCTCCAACCCTAGTGAAAGTCTACATGGTGTCCACTGTCGGCCAAGTCGCTGTGAATTCTTTTTTGGCTTCCTCAGAATCAATCCAGATCAAAGTTGGGAAGTATGTCACACTGAATTAAAAAAATACACCATTTTGCCCTTCATCTTCTTAGTTAAATTAGGGCATCAACACAATCATTATAACCCTGCATCACTTGTTTTGGAACACTCAATCGGCCCTACAAATCTGGTATCAACCACTGAAAGGGTATAGATGCAGTGGAGGCTGATGAATGCGCAGGATTTTGAGAGGCAATGGCTGCTCGTAAATGGAAGCCAAGTGGCTATGGTGGTGCATGCCCATGAGCTGGAAAGGGAGTTCAGGGGATGGGTTGGAAACTTTCAGTGCGGTCGTTAAGAAAGGACGTTCTGTGGGGAAATGTTAACTCTATATCAGTGATATGACTATGAACCTGACAAAGTTCAGAAAGAGTTAAGGGCAGATTGGATGTTACTAGTGTGTATCGATCTCAATTGGTGATCAAAAAATGCAAATCATGATCTTTGGCTGCGAAAGCTCATGAGACTTCCTGACTATGACCTGATCCAGCTGGTACTTTAAAATTGGCCTAAATTGGGTCTGAAATTCTCACAATCTCTGCTAATTCGCCATAAGAGTCTTGATAAGACCTGGTTTTTTGAGAAAATCGTGGAACCATTCGTGTAACTTGAGCGCTCAGAAGATGACTGCACAGTCTAAAATGGCTAAAAAGTGGATGTTTTGTCTCGCACAAGGAAGATTCACGCTTTCCTAAAAATGAGAGAAATGAATGAAAATAGATCATGTTTGAACACTAATAACGTTATAGAGCATTAGGCATTTGTTTGGAGTTGTTGACCTCTGATGATGCTACCTTTGTCAAACTACCAACTGGTTTTACTTGTGTTCCAGCATGACACATCCAAATTAAGACCTAATTCAAAGACTTTAATCTAATGCTGGGAAGATCAAACAAATAATCGAAAGGTTAAGCAAATTTATCGATTTTTTTTGGTTTAGTTTTTCATTCCATAAGTTTCTAGTCGTATGACATCAGCTATCTTATATTAATACTATTTGGCCATGATAATTACTGTTGGTTCGCATTGTACGGGATAAATCCATGAAAATTATCTGAATCCAAGGAAAGGTCTACACGTCAAATTAATGATCGTTTCTGTTTCATTTTATATCATATTTCACCTGATCACACCTTCCAATGCGTTTTCATCCTTGGATCGAGAATGTCTTCCAGATATCTTTCACTATCTTCTTCTACGTACATCAGGTTGATCCTATGACTAGTGATCTGAAAAAAGATGATTGATGGAACAAAATTATTTTTGGCTAAACTTATTTTCGGAGTTGCCTTGCTTTCGAATATTTTAACAGTTTTTTTGGGTTCTCGTTTCTTGCAGTCACAACTTGCAGTTTAGCAAGAGTTGCCTTAGACTTGCTTCGTGAGAGAAAAGATTGGTTTGATATCGTGATTAGTGATGTTAACATGCCTGATATGGATGGTTTCAAGCTTCTTGAACAAGTTGGGCTCGAGATGGATCTACCTGTTATCAGTACGTGGTCTCTGCTTCAGATTTTATTGCTGTCTCAGGCGGCTCAGTCCTGTCTCCCCTGGCAAGTCGTATCTCACTGATCAACTCTTTTGCTTTGGATTTTTGCAGTGATGTCAGTGGATGGGGAAACAAGCAGAGTAATGAAAGGAATCCAGCATGGAGCATGCGACTATCTTCTTAAGCCTGTGAGGATGAAAGAGCTTAGGAATATATGGCAACACGTTTTCAGAAAGAAGATACACGAGGTGAGAGAGACTGAGAATTATGACAGTTATGAAGACAACAATATCAGGAGCAGACTAGATGAGCTCGACGAGAATCTTGTGTTCAATGGGGCCTTCCATTCTTCAAAGAAACGAAAGGATAACCATTACAGGGAGCATATGGAGCAGAGCTTCGGTGACTCCGTTGCAGTCAAGAAGGCTAGGGTTGTATGGTCGGTGGATCTTCATCAGAAATTCGTCAACGCTGTTAATCAGATAGGATTTGACAGTAAGTATCTGTTTTGGGAAATCTTGATTTACTATTTATTTATGGCAAAGAATTTCCGACACTTTTTAAACTCAAAAGTCACAGAAAAAGACTTTGCAAAGTGTTGGCGAAAATATCTCGTCTAAAAGTATGTTCCCCGGCTGTCATTATTCTACTTGTTGAAACTCTTTTCTGGTGACCTGTTCAATGGTCTGATGCTCTTCTTGGTTCATCTCTGGCAGAAGTCGGCCCAAAGAAAATACTCGATTTGATGGATGTTCCTGGGCTAACAAGGGAGAACGTTGCCAGCCACCTTCAGGTAGAACTTCTTTCTGCATTTGCTTGAATGTTTATTTGGAAAGAACTACGCAGGGTAATAAAATTTATACACTTGCTAGACTAATAAATTCTATTTGCATTATCAAAAATTCAGGTTCTATACTCGTTAGAACTGATGCTGAGTTTCTAGTCCATTTCATTTCATCGAATAACATAGAATATTTGATACCGTTGACTGAAGGTATCGAACGGATCCGCATCAATATATCAGACCCTTCTGTTTTCACGTTTCTCAGTTTGGTATTATGAAAACCCTGTGTGTTTAGGCTGATCCGAAATGGACTGGGGATGATAATGGCTGCGCTTTAAACATATCCTTTTAAATCTCCAAAGTAGTATTGGAGTCTAAATTTGCGATGCTACTGCCTTCCTTGGATGATTCCAAATTAAGATTAGTGCTCTTGGATATATTTTAATATTTAAAACCCATTCCTTAATTGTCAGGATGATGAATGTTTGTGTCAACGATTATCCAGCAATAGAAAACTGTACCCTCTGTTTAGCTCTTGCACTGTTAATTGAAGAGAAATCTGGCCTAGGCTTGAATTGGCATTTTTGAATTTTTTTCTGAAGATGCTATGCCATGGACACATTCATCACACGATGACCATTCTTATAATCTATAGTCATACTGTATATTTCTCTTCTTGGATTACTCAAATTCACTCTTTCTGGGAAAATAGAAAGTTTTTCTGAATTTGAGTCACTCCATCTGCAGAAGTACCGGCTATACTTGAGCAGATTGCAGAAGCAGAATGAAGAGAAAACTCTTGGGGGAGCTGCACAAACTGACCTCAATGCTAAAGAACCCCCTGGGGTTCTCAGTCAGCAAAGCTCATTAGCAAGACAGCCGAAGAGTTCTCCAAGTGGCTATGGATTTTCCTCTACACGAATCTATACCCAGGACATGATCCCAAAAATAGCGGCATTCAGGGCGACAGAGACCGAGTTGGCCTCGAATGATGAAGCCAGGGTATCTCCGAAGAAGGGAAATATTACCCGATTTGGCCTGATGGCGTCAAAGAACCTCGAGCCATGGGGTGATGGAGGAAATCAACTAACCCAGTTCGTCCAATTCATGAAGGGCCAGCAATCCGTTTCTGTCAAGGACTTGTTGCAGTTCAGACAGGCTGGGCAAGATCATCGCTTTGAACATGATCACGCGCAATCTCCACACATTGTCAACTTGAGGGGCTCCATTGAAGCAGAGGGCACCTCCCCATCAGTCCAAATGAAGCCAGCTGATTCCAAAGAAGGCAAATATATGCTCTTGAAATGTGGCCTTGATTCGGGCTCTTCTCAGATAAGCCATGGATTCGTCAACGCCCATTCCTTCCAACCAGCCTCAATCACAAATCTTTCTTGTGGAAACCCCTGCTCTTCTGATGATAAGAACAGCATCGGCAGCTGGTCATCGTTGTACAGCGATGCAGAGGCCCCGCCGTCCATTGACTCCCTCACGTTCCCTCTCCATGGCTTGGGGGCTTTCGAGTGCAACCAAATCGCATCAGACTTCCAGAGCATCTTATATGATGAACTGCAGTATAACTGTGAGTACCTCTCTGACTTTTTCGAGGCTCCAATGGTGGATGACGGCCTCTTCACGTGATCACTTGCTGCTTGGGCCACTTTCTTCTTGGCTGATTTCTTGGCTGATCTCAGCTGGAAGAAGAAAGAGTTTTTCTCTTTCCTTCTTTCATCTCCAGTGCAGTATCAGGTGAAAAATCGATCTACGTCCAAGTGATGCAGATTTGAGGGCAGCGATCCACCTGCATGTTCTTGAATTTGGCCATGAAAACATCCATCCGTCGGATAGACGTTTATTATATGCTTCTGTTGAAGATGTACAGAATTTATATAACAAATGGTCTATCTTTATATTTAACGGAGGACTCCTTTGAACGAGGATGATATATCATGGTAAAATTATATTTAGAACCCTGATTCTGATTTTTTTCTCTGAAAAATCACATTTATTATGTGCTCCTATTCAAAATGTGCAGACTTTCTATCAAAAGTATCAAATGGTGTAGCCTTGTTCCTAACGACGGGCTCCCTTGACCATGGATGTTATATCATGGTAAAATTACACTTAGAACCCTGGTTGTCATTGTTTTCTTGATGAAAAAAAACTATGGTATTGCATACATATGTTGAAAATATGCACAGATTATATCAGTGGTACCAAACGTTCTTGGTCTGTATCTAATATACTTCGAATGAGGATGATTTCTCATGGCAAAATTATTATTCTTGGAACCTTCTTTGTGACTTCTCCTAGAAAAAAAATTAGATTTTTCATTATAAGTACCTTCTATCAGATAAGACGAGTTTTTTTGTTTTTCAGAATGTGGAGTATTAACAACACCTTTTTTTGTAATACGGTATATTAGATAATGATGAATTCAACTCAAGGTGAAGTTGAATGAAAGAATAGAGGTCAACGTCGAGATACAAAGGTGGGCTTCAGTTAGCTCTCCCAAAGAATGTTGACTCCTCACCATGTAGACTTTTTCTAGTACAAACATTACCTACTAGTTGACTGAAGTCGGTCAACACAAGCACACGGTTTCTGCAGCAATTGGTCCTCTCCATTTTCAGACCCCTCGTGGCAGCTCTTCTAGCTAGATTAAAAGTTTCTGTGGCTAAATAGTCGAGAGAGAAACCAATCTGGTGAGGGATATTTGTGACTATGAAAATCATTAGACTTATGGCCAAGAAATTGTCATGATGCATGACGGGAAGAAGAAACCACAGCCTTTGATCATTATCATGAAGCTTGTTTCATATATAAAAGATTGAACAATGAAATTGAATATTTTTTATCTTGGCCGCTGGTTGAAGGGTACCAAAATACAACGCTAATTTATTTTTATTTGTCCCAGAAAGTGATTGTATAATGAATTTCATGGATTCAAAAGATGAGGCAAAGAGGCACGTCACAGGCTCACATTCCACACCTTTATCATCTTTAGCAAATTGCCCAAAGATAACTTACCACACATTTTGTTGCAATAAACATAGCACATACTACAAATAGTTGAACTTCATTTCCCTTCTCTTCACCCCCTCCCCACCCACTTCATATCCTCATATGTGGGTACAACTGCCTGGTTTGGGGCATTCCGACTCAGACCCACAAGGAGTTGCCTATTTTCCTAGATTTTCTTTAGCCCCAGTCCAATCCCATAATTTTGTCCCAAAATTCAGCGGCAAAGCCTCAGCTAAAAAATAAATAAATATAAACGTATGTAGCCTTACTAAACATTTTGACTGATAATAAGAACCGTGAGGAACTGGAGATGGGTGTAGATTAAACTATGATCAAACAAATTAGGCTGCCAGAGACGTGAATACTGACAGGTAAGAGGCGGTGCCTCATCTCAGTGAAGAGCGTCTATTGGTGCTCTTGCTGTTCTTCTTCGAGCTCGCTTCGGCGCTCTCTTCTTCTTCGGCCTTCTGGTCAGCCTCCAAAACCGCAAGCTGGAAGGGAGAAATTATGCAGGTTAACACCCATTTAAGGGAATGATTCTTGAGATAGTGTTATGGGATGGGCCACCTCATCGAGCACCGGCTTCAGCTCCTTGAACCGGGCCTCAGCGAGATCGAAACCGTCCTTGCGAAGTTCCTGAGAGTTTGAAACCACGTGGGTAAAATTATCAATCTCCAAAGAGATGATTACGCATATTTTTCATGCGAGAGAAAATGTCTGATGGGGACAGAATTAGATGAGTCAAAAATTGAAAAGAAATAAATGTCATTTAAGCCTTATTTGTTACCAAAATAGAGACCTAATTTCCAAGTAGATGTTGAGTTACTATTTTCAATCCATTTACAAAGTCCTTGGGATATACCGTACTTGATTTAATTAAATGTTTGCCCATTTTATTTAAAAATGAAAGAAATGTTTTGATTTTTGGAAAAAAATTTTAGATTAGAAAAGGATTAACACAAAGAAGGTTGGTGCATATAGTCACACCAATCACAGCCAAGAAAAGATCACCTTTCCCGTATGCTGAGTGTGTTCATGGGCGGCCATTTGCCAGTACAAATTGGTTCTTCTGTAAAAATCCTTCAGCGTTTCTCCAGGCTGTGAGAGAGGTGAGACAGGAGGGGAGAAGAAAAAAATAATGCAGCGCAGTTAGTGACCCATAAAAGAGAATCTCTCGAACAGAGATAATTGAGATAAAACTCGATTGTAGACTCATTGCTGGTCACAATATTATATCCCACTTGTAGTTCCTGTTCTCCACCGAAAAATGGGCAGGAACTTTGGGTAATCGTATGGCACTAAGAATTAGATTATAAAGAGCTCCCACTATTGATGGAAGCCTGATTGAAGATAAAGAAAAGATTGGAGAAAAATTCAGTATGTTGAGTACCATGGGAGTCCTTTGGGAGTCGGAGAGTCCGAGAGTGACTCTTATCTGCTCTATCCTCATCCTCTTCTCTTTCCTCCGAAGATTCTTTCCCTCGCCCTTCAGTATTGCAACAGCATCTTCCGTGTTTATCGCTGATTCCCCGTTCTCCCCGGCCTTTTAATGCAGTTAAAGGAAAAGGGAACTTAGTGAAGAGTATCATATTATAAAGACTGCAACTGACTATTTGGAAACATATTGAACAATTTCTTAATATGGAGCTGCAAATGGAAGACGTGCACCTCTTCATCATCTTCTGTCTCATCGCTGTCATCTCCACTCTGGCTATCGCCATCTTCACTGTCATCTTCTTCATCATTATCGTCAGAGACTTCTAACCACTCAGAACTGGAAGCCTGACAGTGAAGATAATTTAGTTGGAATTTAATCTGATTAGGAAAATATCAAACCAAAAAACAGTTCCAGGAGTAGATGCATAGACTACCAAAAGCTGAAGTTATAAACGTTGAGCCATATTCATCATTAGAAATGTTTCGGCAAGAAAAGCCATGCTTAGGTACAAGTATGAGACTAATGGTGAAAGTCACCAACAAAGAAGGTATTAATCAAGGAAAACCAAAAAAATGTCAGCAACGATATTCATATGCTATATCAAGTCAAGCCCTCAGCATGCTTCATTTTAGAATATAAAATGATGATAACCAGGCAACAAGGTATTATAGGTGCTGTAACATGTCATTAAAAAAAGAAAGGTAACTAATAAATACTGCCAGGATTTATAAGCGATAAAAATTATTAATAGCATTTATTTCCACCAAAAATCTTAAGCTACAAGGCATTTGGAATTTAAATAGAATCACACCGGTATGATGCACTTCCACTCATCGAGCTTGCTGAGATTAAGCATGTAAAGATCATCGAGTGTGATTTCTCTATCCTTGACCTCCATCATGCCCCCATAAATATATAAATTGTCTTTCCCGGCGACCATACATGCGTTGATGCGCCCACAGGGCTTCACTGTCTGCAAGGCGTTAAGTTTGAGGAGCCGTTAGTTCAAAGGAGAAAAAAATTTATGGTACACCGACAAAAATACGTCAAACCAACCTCTGGCACAGCCTCCATCTGTTTGTCAGAATTTGTGGCAGAGGCCTGAATATTTTCAACATAATTCTTTGAAGACCCACCGTTGTTGAGACTGAGGACTCTGTCCATGTGGTGAGAAACCTCATCAGTGTCACATTTCTCACCATCTACTTCGGAGATTTCCAAGTCCTCTGCAACATTTTGATCGTCCTTGATATCAACAATGTCATCGATTTCTGGCTTCCTGGATCCTCTTGGCTTCAGAAGAAGTTTGAGCTATAATTAGAGAAATCTCAAATTTTATGAATGCATACTTCTAGGCAATTTGGTAATAATTCGGGATGAATATTCCTATGTGACAAAAATAAAAGCCAAGAGGTGCATAAGTATTACAACGAAAGATGATGGAAATCAACCCAATAAATCTAGCACATTTCGATCAACTTCGACAATATATAACCACACCTTATCTTTTGCGGTTTTATCCTTCCGCAGCTCCAAAGGATACCTACGGAATACACAAAGAGGAAATCAAGAGAAGTTAAGTATATGAACAACATCTATGAAAATATCCCTCAAATGAACTGGAAGCAAGAATCACTAGGGTAAGGGAAAGAAAAGTGTAACTGAGGGCAAAGACTTCAAACAAAAAACTAATGTTATTATTGCATCATAAAATACTACCATTAAGAACAGCCAGGCCCTCTGGCAGTATAGATGTAGCAAAATAGACCCATTCGATTATTGAACCCACAAGAACTGGGACATTTAACAATAAATCTCAATGTCAGACAGGTAGTTCGGATTTTTTTTCTATTCCTTCGCATATACTCCTCACACACGATTGTTACCATCAATCGTCTTGTAGATGACTAAAACCATTCCCAACATTCGGCTTTAGAACCAGCGGAGGAATCAATAAAGCAAAGAGTATGTATGCATGGAAGCACAAAATTAATGTAACAACGAAAAACAGAAAACTGACAAAAAGGCTACAATGGGAAAAAAAGCATCTGGTATGTTTGATGAGTACATTATAATGCAAAATTAAGAAGAAACATATATGGTTCAAATGTCTGTGTTAGACCATTTCGTAGGGTCACCAGTGTCTGTGTTGGCAGACATTCAACTATATGAACAAACATTATTCTTCCATGAGGAATTTTCCAAAGATCAAGCAGCCCTCCAAAAGAGCTAGCCTTTTTTTACGATGGGTTCTTGTCCAATACAGTTGCTTAGTAGTCAATATCTTCTTTAGGATCATATTTATCACGTTTCAACCCTAATCTTTTCATCTAACTCGGTTCATATTTCAAAAATGACACCAATTTCAAGTTGCATATGTCAACTGCCTTAATGCACAGATATGAAATAGGAGTTCAGAGCTCCCAAATGGAATTACCCAGATGCAGTGAGCAAGCTGCTCTATGTAATGAAACATGATCCACATTAAATTCCCTCTATACATGCCACTCATGCAAAAGCAAAATATAAATCTAAGTTGTATGACCCTATTTCACAGTGCACAACACTCGCCTTATGCTATTCAAGGAAGAACCTTCCCTTTTACTTGGGATCCACAGCATCTACGCAGCTGACAAAGCCCCCAAAGCACTTCAAGAGACTTAAACTGCTTCTCTGCTAGATCCTCGAACTTCCTTACAGCCACTTCTGACCCTTCTTCCTTTCTTCTCCAGGAATAACTCTCATAGGCGATCATCCCTATGGACAACCAGCGAACAGGTTTCTCAGAGATCCACTGCCGCATGTCACCACACCCATAACCAGTGTAATTTTAGCCCTGGCATCCATTAAAATGCACATAACATAACCAATGGTTAAGTCAGATAAGGGTCTACAGTCTTTCTATTCAGAGACCCAAATTCATCCTAATGTCCATATGGTATATATACGATGTTCATGAACCGGCTATCCACTGATAAACACAGCATAACATCATCAATGCCTTCCATACGTTTGTGTATTGTTCAAATTGGTGTGCTCCTATCAAGACACAAAACCTTAGGATCAACGGGTTCTTCTTTTCCAACTGAAATTCTCTCAAGACACAAAAACTTTATCATTTCATGAAACCAGAAAAAGAATTTTGATGAAACATGTGTAGATGATCCACAAGAATTACGGTGAAGATTGACAATGAACTCCCCAACCATTTAAAAATCGCAACAGCCCAAGTTATAGAACCACGGAAAATAAAAGCCAAGTCAGTAAGATTTCGAAATCTTTCAATAATCCGAATGCATACCATTCCGCTACCTCTAAATTTTCACAATGAATCAATTCAACATGTATGAAATAATGTTCCGTAGCAAAAAAACTAGTGTTAGAAAAAAATTTAAGCCTCAAAAATGTTGCAAAATAAAAGAGCTCATCTTCCATGTGAAAGCATAGACGAAAATATCACCACACAAAAATATAGTGTCATTTATGCAAATGACAAGTAAAACAACATACCACCGATTGGTGTCTAGTTGGAATCCATACAGCTCATTCATGAATAAACTCATTATTTCATCTCCTGTAAAAATAAAAAGTTTATATGAAAATCAATGCATGAGTAATGAATATGTATCTTTCCAAAAAAAATATCCAGAAGTATTTTACAATCTAAGTCAATATAAAATTCATCCTACACATTGCTTAACAGAATCCTGACCTCTCATTCAAATAAGACTACTGAGTACAGTAAAACAGAGCCACTCGGCAGAAATCCATGCTATCATGAACTTGGATCTACAGAGAAAACGGCCATAAAACACAGAGGTCGGCCCCTTTATATCAACAGACTTAAATGACAACTGGATTTTAAAAAAAACTCCCAGCATTTATTTGCATACCAAATCCTAAGCCATCAAAAATTTATGAGATAAGGCATTATAAGGAAGCTGGTTGCTAAGAAGCCAAAAATAGATAAAAACGTGAGACCTCAGGACGAATATGTGGTTCACAAAGTAATAATAGCAAGAGACATCAAATGCTCTGAGCAGAGAATCGGGATTGATAGCAACAAAATTCAGAGGATCCTTTCGTGTGTGAGGCTTATGAATCATTTCATTTCTAGACATTGAAATTTCCACTGGATACTGTGGGCAAATCTTCTAGCGAGTAGAAGTATGCTGCAGTGCCACAGCTACAAAAAAAATGAAAGTTGATTGCTGCAAGGGCATGAGCTTTGGATGACATATGCTCTCTCTTGTTCTCATAGGAAAGAAAATCAGGCAAATAGCCATAATTTCTATGAAAAATCGTAAGATCAACACTAATAAAACTACTATGAAACATAATTTCTATGGAAACTGCGGGCAAATAGCCATAGTTTCAATGAAAGATGTCAGTACACAATGACGGCAGCCACATTCCAATTGATCCTCAGTAATTAAATATCCACAAATGATTGGGGTCGAGAAAGCTATCAAATCGGTCAAACTTTAAATAGACTGAAAAGATAAGCATGTCCTTTAAATGTTTATTATATGATAGTCGTGAGTACAGAGAAAGCTAGAATACTCTTGAACGAGTTTAAAATATCAGTTGTAGATGAACCTTAATGGGAAAAGAAGCAGACAAGAGAAGACAAGCAAAGGTAGGTAAAATTTCAACAAATGCAGACTTGTGCACTACATGACAACTGACCTGCAACTTCCATATCCACAACACCTCCAAACAGTACTGCTCGTTTCTTGTGCAGGCACATTGAAAACCCAGCACGAGGCCCTGGTGGCATCCCAGCTTTCTTAACCTATCGAAATTTATGATTTTTTATGAACAAGGGATCATTGGCGAAGAAATCTAATGTGCTAGTAATGCATACATTCATAAAAGTAGAATGCTACACAGCAAAAGCCTGGGCTATTAGTATATAGAGAAAATTTTGTTTCGCACTTGTAAAGAATTATGATGTCCAGGAGTTTTAAGAAAATAAAGAAATCGATAGTGAGAGAGATCACTAGTGACTGGAAAAAATGTAATCGTATCTCTATAAAGATTATATGGAAAGAAAAAATAGATTAAACGTTAAACTGAAATTATGAAAATAAAAAGACGAAATAGAAAGGAAATAGACATTACTCCATGAAACCTATCTTCGACCATCAACTTGACAGTAATTACAAGGTTGGATCTCCTTCAGCGAAATGACCTTACAATCTTCATTGACTACAAACTATATCGTATGCAACACTTTTCAAGGTCTTTCAAAAACATGGTTTATCACATTGACTGATTGCAATCTCAATTCGTCATTGATACCAGATGCTTCTACTACCAAAAGATCTTGCCTGGTACTTCTCCAATCAGGTTTACTGAAATAGCTAAACTTAGATCGGAATCACTTATTTTATTCTTATTTTTCTCGGGGATTGATTTTCTACAGAAACCTCTTGACGTTTCATATCTTGAAAGAGAGTTTTAAAGGAGCCGCAGGGATCCCTCTTCAAGCTCTGATTACAGCACCTGGAAGGAGATGTCTTACTCCCAACGCCACCACTATGGATTCAAGAGATCACCTTCCCCCCTCTCCCCCTGGTCATGAGTAGAGAAAGGCCAAAGTTCGCAGTGAACACAGTGAAAGATGAAGAGTATACTCCATCGCCAATTTTTTTGACAAACAGAAACTACGTTCTGTAGTCATTCTGAACTACACAGACAAATAGGAACATGTAATAATAACACTAGACAGCAATGGTAAGATGATTTCAATCACATCAAAAATATAACTCTAAAACTTTTTGCATTTGTTACCTTTCGCCACTCCCAGGTACGAGTGTCAAGGGACCACATGTCTGAATGAACGATTCCCTTTTCTGTGCCATTCTTGTCAGATGTGACTTCTTTTGAATAACCCCCATATAGAAATACCTGCTTATAAAAGTGAAATTAGCGTTTCGCATCAGGAAATATAGGTTGCTTAATCATTTCATTAAAAATGGGCCCAAGAAAGGACGGAACAAAGAAATATGTATAAAAGAAAAAAAGTGATTATAAACAGTAGTAATAAATACATATAATTTAAATTTAAATTAAACGTCCCCAATTTTACAATCATGAGAGTGGCTTCGACAAGCAAACTACGAAGAGAAGAATTTACCCCCCACACAATTTAGGTCCTGGCGGATACGATCCCTTGACTTTTGGCGAACAATTTATTTTTTGAAAACTAATATTTAACCAAAAGATTGAAACATTAATTCATTGATCATCTAATTTCCCCAAGATTCACTAAATCATTGTCTCTAATCTAATTCATTGAGGGGAACACCATACCCCCTTCAAATAAAAGGAAAGAAATGGCACCAAAGAGACGGAAACCCCTCCTTCTAAACACAATAGGGAATTTCTCAGAATGGCGTTTTTCATAAAAAAAACTGCTCTGAGACACTTTTAATAAATAAAAGATCTAAAAACTGTCAAAATATTAGTTTTTTTTCTGCTTTAAAGTGGATCAGGCCATTTGACCAATATGATTACAAAAGGGACCAGATGAACTGATTCAGGATCCAAACCTGTTTCTGCCTATGAGTATCGCACATGGTCACACCTCGCAACCAAATCCTAGCATCATTTTATCATTACATAATGCATGTTCTATAGCTCCATGCGTGAAAAACAATAGGAAATACCTGAAGTCATTCAAAATAGCAGAGCAAAACCAATATTCCCATGCAAAGTTATATGAATGAAACAAGAAAAAATTCAGTCAACTTGCCTCATCCTGAAATACAAATAGCTGAAATCCACTTCTTGCACTAGGCCACATGCATCCAAGCTTAGGTTTTATCTCTTGCCACTAAAAGTATTTTAGAAGGAACTTTAGAAACAACAAGAGAACAAGGTTACGATCATTAGGACAAAAGTTTGAGAGAAAACCTTGAACTGATCCAGATCAAATACATGTAGATCATTGAAGTACCTGAAAAAAAAATGAAGAAACCTCGTGAAAATTCAGAAGATACTTGAACAGCGATACACTCAAACATAATGCTGCAAAGGAATCAAGTATATATCGTCCTTGGCCTAATTGCCCCTAGTATCCATGTGTACATGGTAGCTCAGACATGACAATATTAAAGGAAAATATCAATTGCTTTCGGTGACAGCAGTAACACAGACTAAGCTTGGTAATCTATATTAAGGTTCCGAAAAGGAAGCTCACAAGGGAGAGGAATTCAAGCCTATGCCATGCCTTGAAAGGGCAGCCTGTTCTTTCTTATTGGAAGGCAACACAATGGAGTAGGATTGAGTAAGTGTAATGTAAAGATAACAGCTGCATACTAAAGAGATAAAACAAAGGCTTGCCCCTATATCTTAGCTTGCAGCAAAGTGCAATTGGTTAGATCCAAAACATTGGATATTCGTTCCAAGTATCAATGTACTGTTTATTTCTCCGAACGCAATACATATCATACGAAGGGAAAAAACAATATAGATCGACCATCAAACGAAACAAATGTATCATTGAGCATAGAAAAGTACAAGGGAAGGCTCCTCCGTCAAATGAGACAAATGTGTTAGCTTCACAAGCCATTTTCTAGCTAATTTTTTGAAAGCGAATAATGTGTTGATCGACCATTAGACCTAAATAAAGTGGCATACAAGTTAACATATAATCAACCCTCACAGAAGACCACATACAACGAACAGATCTATAACAAGGGAGTGTAGATTTTGCTTGAATAGATCCTAAGGCAACAAAGATAATACAACCACGCCATTCCTCGCACAGAATTCTCGTACTGACTGACACTTTTTAAATAAAGAGAAAACCCCCATAAAAAGAGTAGTTGTCACACTGGGACAAGTGAATGTTGACCTTATGAGCAATGCCAGACCTATAATAAAAAGATCATCTTCCTGAGACACTTCAAATCTAGGAAAATTAACTGGACTCCCAATGCATTTCAAGTTCTCGTAGGAGCCTAATTGGATCCTTAAGAGAAGACACAAGAAAATATTTACAAATCACAAAGGGAAGAAACTTCGGCCCAGATTATCATGCAAAAGCTTGGCCAATGCAGCTCAACATAGTTATTTAAAAGACTAGGTCGTCATCAGACAGCTCAATGAGGAGATATCATATCACATCAACCACAATGCTGACCTTCTATGGTTCTGACAGAGATATTTTTATTTGAACAATAATCGGAGATTTTCCATTTAATGTAATTGAATCATTTTGAGTATAACAATGAGACCAGGACCTGAACATACATCAATAAGTTTTTTTTTTAATTTTCTTCAATCCCAAAGCCAGATGGAAATTTAACGGTATCTCTTGAGAATTGTCAACTTAAGAGGTACATTGCAAATAAGCATCAAATACTTCTTAACCCCCACTTACAAACTACGATTCACACAATGATTCCAACTCGACAGGCATGACATTTGCTTGAATTTTTTTGCTCAAATGATTTTCACTTGCGTTTCTTTTATTCAACTTTGCTCCTATTTCAAAGTAATATAAATGCAGTTGACAGCTTTTACAATGCAACAAAAATCGCATGAAGTGCTACAAAGAAGGTCCACACTTTTGCATCAGAGGCGTAATATATATTACGGACTATGTAAATGGACAAGGGAACAGACGTCTGAGAAACAGAAATCAACCTGAAGAATACACAGAACGATAATCTAATAGCATAAGATAATTGAAAAAGTTAAATAGCATGACCAGCAATAACCAAAATGGACCAATGCAACAACCTTACTTCTCTGAGGGTATCATAGAAACCTCCAAAAACAATAATCTTGTGCTTGTACATTACCTGGGGATGCAAAGTCGACCATCAGTGATGTCAACGAGTTTATTATAACAAACATATCTCAAAAAAATATGTAACAAATATCTGCAATCACCTGTCATTCAGAATGAATTTTGAGCCCAATAAAGTGGTCATGGGATGAAGAAATAACTAACCTACATGTTACCATCTTCATTTTTGAACAAACAAGGATAGATCTTTAGAAGGAAACAGTAAAACCACCATACAGCTCATAGAAAAAAATGACAAGAAGCCAACACACGTGGCTGATCAGGACATGTGGGGTTAGAGAATAGAAAAGGAAGTAGCTTCCAAGTTGTCATACTAGCTGACAATACAGTTTCCGACTCAAAACACTCTTTTCCTTCAAAAATAACTTTCAGTGCGGAAAATTTTGGTGTGATAGACACTACATGGGACAATTTAGCTACTTTAAATCATACTATCCACATCAATTGGATCATTGTCGGGAGGAATGAGAAGCACTGAAACAGTCGCTGCTTTGATGCTTCTTCTCTCAAGACATTCGATTGTAATTTTACCTTAACCTTGTTATGCAGTGGCAACACCTCATTACTTTGATGCTTTGTCGCCCAAGAGATTCCGCTAAGATGGAGCCAATGGAGAACGAAGATATGTTGCAATCTTCAGAGGCTTATTGTGTTACAAACCCTCAATGCTATAAATGTGACAAGAAATGTACGTAATTTCGAAGGAAAACTGTTCTGAGATAAAAGGTATTTATGTATTTTTGCAAGGATGACAAAGAGGGTGACATTTTTATGAAATGATGAACGAGGCAATTCTAGACTGTCATAAACTCAGATGGAGTGGGATACAACTAATGCACAAAGGGTTTTTTTGGTTCATAGATTACAGAACTGGTACCCAAGACTTTCGGTAAAAGAAATCAAGGAAAACTGGATGGAGGAGACAGATTTAAGAGAAATGTTAGGATAGGACGATACACCCCTACAAACCCTAAAACAAAGTTGCTTTGAAAATAAGTTTCAGAAACGAACACCATTACAACATCGTGTCATTTTTACAAGAGAAGAAAAGAACCATTCTCTAACTGGATTCCTAACACATTCCTCAACTAACTTGACTCTTAACAGATTAGAGAACTATTGTAATTGACTACTACTCAAATGCGGCTCTTCCCTGAAATAACAGATAAAAGTTAAGGGCGGAATTAAATCAAGTTTCCTTCACTAATCTCGTTCTGCATCAATATTATCTTTTTTGGTGATAATTTTTAAAAAAATGAACCTTCCAAAATTATTAATACATAATGCATAAAGGACAAACTCAGAAAGGTTGTTATCTCCCTTAAATGTAAGACAATGCAATCCAAGATCATCTTCTTTATTTTAAATATATGGTGCTTCTTATGAAGAGCTCCCATGCAGTCTTTCCACAATACTTCATTCATTCAAACCCACAGCTCACAGCACGCATTAAATGGAATACGAAAGATAATTGAGGAATCTTCAAATTGTTTATAATAGTATGCAACAATGTTTTTAGACCATTAATGATATTCTCCTAAGCAACTTAATATTTAACTTGTAGCATGAGAGAATATATATTATTTATCCCATGAACCACAAGAGATTACCATTAAATAGGCAGCGCACAAACCCATATATTCATAAAAATTCATATGGCATTATTCGTCACTTCTTTTCTATCAATTTGTAGCCTTACGCTCGGTCATGACCCTTAGGCATAGGGTTGAAAACAGCAAAAATAAATTTATTCTCAAATAATGGCAAGAAATAGACACTGCAAAACTAAAATGAACTTGGGGAACATATAAAAGAATCTAGCAAAAATTTTCGGGGAAGGAAAATCAAGAATTATTATGAGAATTTTTATGATAAATTAAGCATAAGGGAACGGAAAAAAAATCCATAAAACAGCTGAACTGAGAGAAAATGTGCAAGAATGTAGGATGAATTTGGTGTCTAAGTGGAAAACAACGATTAAAAAAAAAGATGGCAAAAGTGACCAATAGAGAAAGTTTCCACGTGACTTGCTAACCAATGAGACTTCCCTTGTTCCTAGCGTAAAGGTTTATAATGAAGTCGAGGCTTTAACACTTTCTCTTAGGATCCAAGAGAATAGGGCAAAGATCTATTCGCGAAAGTAAAGAAACAAAGTGGTCTGTCTGAATTGGATAGGGTTGGTCACCTGCGTCAGTTTACAAAGTATTTTAATCATATTACAGACTAAAATAAAATAATTGACAATTAGAAGAGAACTAGATAGAGAATTCGGGGGAATCAAGTCAAAACTTTCAGCGCCAAGATTTACAGAAAGAAAATTGTGACTGAAAAAAGTTTTTGTTTAGAAAGTGATCATCCAACTCTTTTGACTTTCCCAATTTGAACTATCCATACCAATTTTCAACATAACCAGATCAATACGCATTTGAACACGTCCATATGCATGTAGTTAGTATTTCCATGTTTCTTACCGACCAGACATGCATACAAAGGGAACTTTGAAGCTTAACTGATAAATCAACAAATCTGACATGCACACAAATCATAAAAAAAATTACAAATTATTGGCCATCCAGGTACATGGCTCGTTAAATTGAAAAAAAAAAATCACCAATCAGAAGAAGAGTTTCTACGGAAGACAAGAAAACCAAGGCATACCATTCGATGTCCTGATCTAGCACTCGGACAACCCTTCAAAAGCAGTTGTTCCCACTGGTTTGATTTCAAATCCAATCTCCAGAAATCCTGTGAAAAAGGAACACAAATGATGCTGGCAAATCTTCTTCGCAAACCAAAATGTTCAATGTAAAATGCAGTTCACACAGACATTACTACTACTGTGAAGAGCTGGAAAAAGTCCATATGGAACCCCGATAAGAAAGTATATTACTAAAAAAGCTGAAGCAAGGAGGTTTTCTCCGAACATGAAAGTGTTACATTGCTTCCAAGATTGAATAAGATAATCCATAATATTTCGTTAAGGAAATTAGTCATAAAAGACATCAACAAAAAAAACTGACTTTGGTTGCAAATAATTTTGGCATGTCAACAGGATTTATGACACTATATTGTACGTTAAATTTCTAATTACTAGCAGGAAAAACTGATGCGTTAAAAAGAAAAGGCAAGAAAGAAAAAAGCTTTTAAGAAAGGTGATGAGTCAGAAACTGAAAGGACTTTGAAGAATAAAAATGGAATACCTTGTAGTGATGGAAACGTTCTTGATTTGGGGAAGTAAACTCACCACCTGAAGTGAAGAAATAAACATGGTAAATTTTTGTTGATAGGTCGGTAATTGTCAAAAGACCAAAAAGATAATTGGGTTTAGCCCATGCATACCAAATATATACATATGATCCTTCCAAGCAACTGCCTGGTGTGCACTTCGAGGTGGGGGACTGTTAGGACTTGAGATCAACTTCCATTCATTCTTGTCTATATCATACCGATAAAGATCTCCATAAACAAATGTCTACAAAATAAGATGGTCTGTTAATGACTTGAAAGTTTACATTTCGTATCTTTACAGAAAATAATCGCACTCATAAAGAGCAACTATGGATTAATAGAATGGAGTGTATACTATAAATCTCTAAGATGGAGGATTCATTGCATAAACTCAAAACCAGAACCACACTCATAAAATTCCAAGTTCTATCATAGTAGATGTATTCATCATTCGTTACTTTACTGTTTAGACAGCTCCGTCCATCTCTCATCACTAAAATAACCAAAAAAATAATATTTTTATTTTGAAACATAAAAGTGCAAAGAGCCAGATATTTTGAGAGATAGACCTACTTAAAAAATGCCCATTGTAAATGGAGGCAGCAGAACCATACCAATCTCATTTCAAATTACCAAGCTAAATATGGACAGAAGGAAAAAATTAGAAACTGGTGCAATAACTTGGCGAGAAATTGGAAAATTAACTGTGGAAAAGCAAGCAGTATGTTTACTAGTACTTCAGATTGGAAACATTATGGAAGTAGTAAGGCCGGGCACTACCATGACAAACGCTGAATGATCCAATTCCCATTACAGTAACATGAATAGAAAAAAAAAAATTCCACTCAGCTTCTTTCATCACAAAACGAATCACACTGACCTTTTGCCCATTGTAAAATTCACCACCATACAATATCAACTCTGACAGCTTCAACGGGTTGATAACTAACTGAAAAAAGTAAAAAAATAGAGGTCACGTTTAAACTCACTAAGTATTAAGATGCAGCACAGGCAGAATAGAAACTACATGTCTCAATACATAGAAAAAGTTAAGCGTTTCCAATCACGCAGGGCTCTTTTTATTTTTTCAAGTTTTTCGCAATTCGTCAACTTTTGGCATGCAGAAACTAAGAATAAAAGCAGCAATTTCTAAAAATAATTTCCCAAAATGACATGAACTACTAAATAAAATGTTTTTCTTAAGAGATGAAGCTCTTTTCTAGTGCACAGACTTGTCGCAAGAAAGCAGCAAGCACCCACCGAACAGTTCGACCGGGGTGACGGCCCAGGGACATTATCCTGAACGTGCACCTCCTTCTTCTTGGCCTCCTCTTTCTGGATGTTCCTCTGATAGATGGAGAGGTTACCGAGTCAACGAAACACAAACGCGAAAAAAGTTAAGAAAAAAAATAGAGATGCTCCCATCATGAGTTGCCTCTTCCTTACCAGGATGGCGTCGATGTCGTCCTCCTCGGAGACCTTCTTGCCCTCTCGGCGGGCGCGCTTCTCCTCAGCCTTCGCGGTCTTCCTCTCCGTCTTCTCCTTGCCCTTCCCGGGCTTCTTCGTCTTCTTCCCCATCTTCAATCTTCCGATGACGGCTGCCGCGGCGAACCCCCAGACTTCGACAGCCTCCGCCGGCGTGCCGTTGCTCCAAGATGCTGCCTTTTCACGGGGGTTTAAGAGGAACCCACGTAAGAGCCGTCTTCCGGGCTGTAATAGGCACAAAAAATGTGTCTTCAGAGCCCGGTGCAGCCCAAACGAAGTCTTACTACATTTTTTTATGAATGGTTAATTAGTTTTAGGTCCTCACAAACCACTGGATATGGGGATAAGATTCCCATCGTTTAGCTTGATTGTGGAAGCCCTTGTAAATTATTCTGAAATTATTATAAACAACCTAATTATAGGTAAATGAAACACATTTTTCAAGAAAATACCAATTTACCCTTTTTATAGGACATCCTGAATAAGAACTCCATCTCTACGCATCCCATCCCACCAGAGGCACCATTCCTCTCTCACAGGGTCCCAAACACCACTCGGTCTATCTATCTATCTATCCTTGTTTCTGTCGGATATTATCATTTTTTGAGAAGCCCCATTGTCATTCTCTAGGCAGATAATACAATACTCTTTAAGTAACATTGTTGTCAGCTAATCCAAGAGGCAAAATTTCTAACATTAGGTTACTTTATTGGAATATACTGCAATTTTTAAGAGTAGAAAGTTTGAATACTTGCTCTCAGATCCAAAATCGTAGGGACTTTATGCAATTATTTTCTAGTTCATCCAACAATCTAATAAACCCTTTTATGAAATTATTTTGTTACATACTTGTTGAGGGTATTTTGGTACGTATACAAAATATAAAGGCCCTCAATGAGGTTATGCTTATAACCCAGTTCCACATATCCCCCCAACGTGAGCAGCCACTGGATCGAACTCCTAAGCTGATGAATCTTAATCTTCAAACGTTCACAATTGATTGCACTTTTATTCACACTTCAAGGAAAGGCTTCTGCTTGATGGTTACCATGCCTTCTCCTATGGAAATTTATCCATTTTGTACATTAAATTGTGATAATAGATTTTTACTCTTCTTCTAAACTCAACGCAATCAATTACATAGAATTAATTTTCACTTAAAAAAATTCTCAAAACCCTCCATTGTGATTTATCAACTAATTTAAACCCTGAAGCCACTAATTGAAAATTGTTTTCCATCATTTGACATCGCAGATATTGTAAAAATAATGTGCACCACCTAAAGTAGACGTTTTTAGAAAGAAAAAAAAGAAATACAACTAATGGGCTTAGCTTGATTGAGTCCAAAAAAGCCCTTTTCAGTTTTATTCCCTTAAATCAGTATAAAACATAAAATAAAAATAGTGATGAAGCGAGAGAGCCCCAAAACCCTCAACACGGTCTTAACAACCTATTTTGCATCAATCAAATGCCTTCATCACAAGAGCATTAAGACGTACATAGACCATATCTGACTCTACGACATGAGAATCATTTCCCTCTACTTAAGGAAAGTACAAGCCAGGAACAAGAAGACATAGCAAACCAAGGAAGTCATGAGCTCAAGCGTCCATGTTGGCTTCAGGAGGAATGAAGGGATTGTTGGTACCACGACCGATCCGCATAGCCAGCCGAGCACTAGAGCTCCAAACCTGAGAGGAGAGCATCCATGGATCAATCCATCATGTCGTTAATAGAAAAAAAAAAAAGAAAAAAGTTTACTCTTTGTCAGGCACTGGTTCATCAGATATATACCCAGTTATAGAAGCCCTAGCAACATTACTCATCTTGTCGTTGAGGAAATAGATGCATGAACCAAGGGAAAGCGCAAGCTGCAAGATGAGGATTAAAAAAAAAAATCCAGAATTAGGGATGATGGGTTAGGATAATCAATTGCAAGGAGTTTACTGCAATAAAGTGTAAATTGATGTGTGAATTATGCTCCTATGTGCGATGCTCATTCTACTGCATTAAATTGAAAAATTAGTGTGAACTATTCTCCTATATACAAAGAAAAATCGGTCTTCACAGAGACCCACAAGTACTCAAGAACATAAATGCTTGCTCAAGGATATGGGAGCAAGAAAGAAAAAAAATCCTGAAAATTGAGCACTAATAGGGAATCAAAAGTTGGAGAACCACTCTTTTTTGACGAACCAAATGAAGAATTTGAAGAGATAAAGATCGTACTTGGAAGGCAGGACCGGTCTCAGCAGAGTTCATTATGCTCCAAGCTGCCATGAAGGCAAAAAGAAACATCCTTCTGAGAATCACATCCATGGGAGGAAGCTCTACATACTCGAGCAATCTCTTAAACCATGGAGGAGACTCCTCTACTTTCTTCTTCAGCCTGCTTTTCAGGTTCATTTTTGTCTTCTTCCGAAGTCTGAAACTGGCCATTAGCAGCTTATCATATGCATCTTCTATAGACTCGTAGCTGCTCTCATGCCCAGCATACTGCTGAATGAGAAAGTTCCGGGCCTCTCTAACTTCCTCTTCTGAAGCATCGGTGCCCAGACCAAGACGCTTGTAGGGGTTCCACACATTCCTTCGAGGATATTTCAGCACAGCCCCTGGTAAGAAAAAATTAGAAATGACGACAAGCTCATTATCATCAATCTCCAGATATAGAAGAGTACAATAAACAATAAAGATAAATTCTCGCTAATTAATTGTGCTCAATTAGATCGGTAATTCGGATTGGTTCGACTGCCTCACCCAACAGAAAAAACGTCCCATATTGATTAAAAGATGAAAAAAACAAATAAGGAGGTATTTTTGGTTAAAAAAACCGATTCCACAACAAGCTGAAAAAGGTAAAGGATCGGCGTTTAAGATTCAACAAAGCGCAACATCAAAGTTCTGCATGCTTATCGACGCTCATCTTCCTCATGATCAATACATGAGCATGGATTGGTTATTTGGCCCATGCAAAACATGGAGGCACTGTCAACATTGAGCTGAAATAATACTAGGGATCTGGGAAGCAGAGGAAGTAATGACAGAATTAAATCAGCTTAATCCTGAAGTGGCACAAGAAACTTACAGCTAATTCAAATTTACTGAATAATTATAGGTCCTACGCTGAGACCTAATAGCCAGGAAAAAAAAATCTGCGAATCCAGAGAAAAAATACATTTTTAATAAAATTGAATGAGGGAAATCTAGCAGTCTCTTGCCTACGTCGAAAGCTATGCATCTTTCATTGTTATTTGTTTAGTTTGATGGGCTCAAGAATAACTAAATATCAGCTAATCAATATTTGAGCGCCACTTAACTACGTCAAAATGGCAGCAGGTTATGATAAATGAAGGGTCGAGCTGGAAAGGATTGTGACTGAAGGATAACCATGTATCCTCTCGTTTTCCTTATAAAAATGTCCAATGTCAAGATTTTGTAAAGAAAGACAGGGGACTCTGCCGTATGAGCATAATAAAGATTGAAGAATGAAATTTAAAAATAATTGTGAAAAGTTTTTATGATACAACAGTTCTCAACTAGGATGAGAGACACATTTTCCATAATCTCACCCTTTCTTACTCTCTTGCAATCCCTGACTTTGGAGCACAAGACAAAGTCTAACAGGATGCTGCCAAGAAGAACATGGTTCTGAACACACATTAAAAGAAAGCAGTTTTGGATGAGGGTGTCAATATCTGGCTCATTTGAATAGAGTGGGCTTTCTATATTATGAAATGAACCATTTGCAACAGCATCATTTATATTCCATTTTCTCTTCAATTTAAACCACAGTTAATTCTTCTAGTTCTACTTAAGCATGAATCAGAAAAAGGAAATGTAAACAGCAGTATGGGCATCGCCTTCTCATCTGCTCTTGAAAGACTCCAACGTTCTTGTGGTTCTAATCTTTAAATCTGACCACGCTCAAAGATTCAACTTTGCCATCTCACATATGAGCGGAAGGGCATCTATCTCTATGATTTAGTGATTCAGAGAATCATGATTGCCACAATCACAACGGGAAATAATATATCCATTTTTAGAAAAATATTCTTAGCTGATTCTATTACTTATATTGAAATAAAACGAATACCGTGGAATAAGTAAAAAAAATTCTCTATCAGGTAAGGTATCAATACGTCGTCTCCTTTCATTTACAATGAATTCAAGAAAAACTGCGAAGGATAACTCACTATAAATCAATGATACAGAAAGCGCAATAATGCCCGAAATCAACAGGTAGGACAGGCTATGAGAGCATATTCTCCAAAAAAGTAAGCTCACCAACATAACCTTCACCATCGTCACCGCCCAGTGTCAAAGAAGCTGTACATCTGATGCTCCTCGAAGAAGCTTGCATGGGGACCGCCCTTCCATTCTTTAAGCCGCTAAAAAACCCAAAAGGAAACGGCCATGAATTTTTAGTCCATCAAGCAAAGGTAGATACTCACAAAGATGAAAACCCCAAACATCAGGTCACACGACATAAATAAATCTTAGAACAGCGAGCAATCCAAAAGAAATATAAATTCCACATGTTATCGACAACAAACAGTCGAAAAACACGACATATCCATCTGAAGCCTAGAGAGTGAGCCCGAGGGAGGAGATATACAAATCAAAGCGCCGGCGAAGCCGAGGAGAGAGGCCACACGGGGGGTTGGCGAGGGAGAGGGCTCCCATCCCGCTTCCCTTCCACGCTACGAACAGCGGAGCAGCAGCCCAGGACACAATCACTCAGGATAAAGAACGAACACCGACCAAAACCCTCGCCCTGACTACCCAGGTGACACTAGCAGTGGCCTCCTTCCTTCCTCCTCCTTTCGTCGGTGTCGCCACCGCGGCCGCCGTCGGCCGAGCGGAAGGAGGGAAGCGAGGAAGAAAGAAGACTCATCTAATCTGCACCACCAGCTTAATCGTGGAGCCACACGCGTGAGGCCGCTTCCCGAGTGCGAACCGCCGGGAGGCCCCACGGGCACCTGATGGAGCCCACCCGCATCACCATCACACACTCGGAATCGGCCGTTCAAACGGTGGACCTACAACTACAGTAATAATATGAATATTCATTTTCAGACGCTACAAAATAATTAAGATATCAACACCTTTCCGCTTAATATTTTTTATTATTAAAAAAATTAGAGATTAAATTGCCTACTTTTGAGACAAAGCCGAAGATGGCTAAGAGATGTGGGGAGATCAGGGATGCTAACATATTTCTTGTCATCCTCTTTTTATATACCCGATTGTCCCCTAGATTAAGGTGTGGGGCTTGTTTATATAAAACTTGTAACAAAACAAAAATGGAAACCTAAATTACTCTAATACTACATCACAATTGAAGAAGAAAAAAGAACTCTCCTCTCTCTCATTGTCTCATTTGTGTCCCTCTAATATGTTGTGTTGTGTACTCTAGACATGTAAGGTAACTATTAGGCCTACAATGGGGCCCATTATTAAGCCAGCTATTTGATTAACTTATGGCCATAAGAGTAAAGACTCATTACCAAATACACAAATCTTTGGTAATGGGGTATATGGACTCCCTAGGATTCAATGAAGTGGACATGGAGAAAAAAAAATGTAAGACATAGTTGGTGGGCTCTTGAATTAACCTCTACTATTTCTTTTGGAGACCTCTTTCTCTTATACTTTTATGTGAAGTTTAGATTTTTTTTTCTTAAATCCTAGACAAATTTAAATATAATTCTGTTCTCATTATCTTGAGACAAGATATAGCACCCACTAATAAAAATAGGCAGTACAAGAACTCGGAAATGATGTCGAATACTTGAAAATGAGATTATCATTGACTAGTGACGGAGGAAAAAATATTGAAGATCATGTCCATAGAGAATGTGATGAAATGTCTCACATAAAATGAGGCAACTCTTGTGACAATGATATAATAATTAAAATAATCTTATGTGTTACAAAGAATACATCATATTAGATAGAGCTCAACATGACCATGCAATGAAGTAATAGAAATAATATGTCCATTGTAAACCATGATCAATTTGAGGATGAATGATTATTGCAATACTATGCAACAGATGCATATGGTGGATTCAACTGTGGGTAGTTGGAAATGGCATCATTTGGAATTACCTCTATTTGATGAGTGGATCTTTCATGCCAAAATATTTTTTTAGATGCAAGGTATCAACGAGAAGGATTAATTGGTGGTAGTGGTGGTCATGATGAAGTTCTAGTGTGGTTCAAGTGGACAGATGTCTAAGAGGCATTCAAAGCTTGAGAACACATTGAATAATATCCCAGGAATATATTTGGATCATAATTAATAATAATATTTTAAAATTAATTTCTTAGTAGGGTTAGTGAACCTCTTGAAAATTTAAATTATTGTTTATACACTTCGTGAAATGATTTAAATAAAAAATTCATATAAAAGGTAGGCTGTTCAACCCCAAATGACTCAATAATATTATGAAATCTGCCTAAGCAATAGAGATAAAGAGTGACACTATAAAATGATGAACACTATGTTATCCACAAATAAAAAAGGTGAAGAATTAGAATAGAAAAATAATTCTATTAAGCCGCATGAAAATTTGTCAAAATTATGATGAAAACAAAATGTGATTGATCACAAAGAACCTTTCTATATATAACATCAAAAAAAGCAGTCATGTTGTGTGCCAAATTTTTTTTATTTTTTATGGTCCATGAATATGAGATAGATTATGGTGGAGAAATGAAACAAACAACAACTATGACGATGGAGGTTACAAATAATCATAGGGAACTCAATATCAAAAATCTAAATTAACATTTTTATTGACTAACCATAATAAAACTAATGAAACTTAAAGAGAAGATTAACAATAAGAATTACTATGTTTATTGATTATATTGTAACACAACTTCATGTGGCAAGTTTTTTTTTAAAGAAATGAAGTTACTATTGTCCACCATAACCAACTACAAGGCCATCATGGGCAACATAACAATTATGAAGGGGAAGGGAATTTAGAAAGCGGTGGTTTTGGAAATGTCAGGATTGAAAATCAATAAATAATATTCATTGTTTCTATTGAAAAACATTGATGTCATCTTCAAAATTTAGTAATTCAAAACCATATACTTTACTATAATAGATTGGAAACTAACTTATCATGAAGTTTCTAGTGGCTGATACTATAGTAATCATTAGAGGCAATTTGAACTATGTAAGTTGAGAGTTTCTTTAAACTTTATAGCGTGTGACCATCAATATGGGAATGAATTATTCATGAAATTATGCATACTATTTAAGAGGTAGCAAACAGTCTTTATTACCCTAACTCAATCATGTAATGATATTTATCTGAGTTTTTTCAAGATTTTCATGCCATGCCAAGACTTATTGTTAATCAAGGAGGTCAACGACCATATTACCTTTGAGCTAATTAAGAGCCTAGTAAAAATAGGTCATGATCGCTAATCAAGAAACTTTTATATAACATCTACAACTTTACAATTTAAACTTTAAGAAGTCAATATGTGAAACTTGTTGATGCCCTTGGGTATGAATTTTGATATTATAATTATATGAGAAAATATATAATTTATGATTGATATTATTCACAAAATTATCATAAATACTTTATATATTTTATGCAAATAAATTTATTATTTATCTTGTGACATTATGCCTAATTTTGAGATTAAGTAAAATGTTGAATATGTGAAGCACCACATTCGGATAAATATTTATTGAAAAATAAATATTTAATATATAAATGATTGTTATATTTTTAATTTATTTATCTATAATTATTTAACTATTTAAGTTTATTTATTATTTATTAGTCACATGCATCATTAAAAGAAAAAGAAAATAGTTTGAAATATCAAATGAGCTCTTGTGAGTCTCAAACTAGAAATCTGTACGATGACATGTCAACTATATATGTGAAGAAAATGACTAGCTTAATATTCAAATTTGAAGACAAAGAGAACATGAAATTTGTTTGTCTATAAGAGACTAATCTCTAATTTGAATTTCAAATCAAATACACCAAAGAATAGTAAAATATTGAATTCAAAATAGTCAGAGGTCGTTGTTACATGTTCTGAAAAATAGTAAGTATTTGAATTGACTTTTTGATTTTATCTCTTGAGTAAAATATGGAAATCCAATGGAACATGTCATCTTAAAAGTAAAGAAAGCCGGGAAGATCAACAACAATGATTTCATTTCAATTCATAATGAGTTATCTCTCTCATGATCAGGAATCATCACCCACAAGCTTCAACCACGAGCAGACAATATCTTTCTTCATCAATTATTGGTGAACAAGATAAAGCTTGAATTTTTCAAGGAGCTTCTCTATTAGGCCTTAAAGTAATTGGGTAATGAATGAAGAGTGATTTTAGGCAAAGGCACGAGATGCTTTAAGCCATGTTTGACTCGAAAGGGCATGAATCTTTGCAGAAGTTGAACTTGAGGTATTGGGGCTTTTGATCCCATTAATTTAAGTGTGTATTTCTGAGCAAAATAGTAGAATACTACTAGAAAGGATCCTTCATGATTAGAGTAACTAAGTGAGGGATAAACCAGTATAAAAAACTTTTGTCTTAGTGAGATCCCGCTAGAAGAGAGAGAAACTTATTATACGCTAGATAATCATGTAGAGTTATGTTAACATGTGTGCTAACACATCTAATATCTAGGAAGAAAATCTAAGATTTTTAAAATATCAATTCACCACTCCACCCTAGGTATTTGCCTAGCCTTTAGATTTTTCAATTGGTATCATAGTTAACCTTGATTCATAAATATTTACACATCTCAAGGAATAGATCTTATGACTAGTGAAAGCATTGAATTTTTAAACTTGAGACCACCTATCTTTGATATAACTAACTATACATTTTGGAAAATTAGAGTTAGAATTTATGCTATTGGTTAATGATCAAAAATTTGAAAAATGATCAAGAAATGACAAAAAAATCTAATGATAGAGTCTATAAAGTAGTAGAACTCCATGTTAAATGTAAAGATTATAAATATTTTATAAGTGCTATTCGTATTTCTGAGTTTAACCATTTGTAAAGTTGTGAGACAGTCAAGGAAATATGGGACAAACTCGAAATAACGTACAAGGAGACATCATAAGTAAAAAAAATCAAAATTGACATTTTGGTGAGTAAGTATGAGTTATTTAAAATGGAAAAAGGTAAATATATTCATGACTATATAAAAAGATTTGAGAAAATCATCAAATGGGATGAAAATCTTGGAAAAACTTATTTTAATACTAAATTGAGTAGAAAATTACTCAAATCTGTGATTGATGATTAGATGGCTAAGAAAACAAAAATAATAGAACCTAAGGATTTAATGTTACTACTCTTGATATTATTATTAGCTCTCTCTTCACAGATGAAGCTGATGTAAGTAGAAGTAAATCTCTTGCTGAAAAATGTGAGAATAATCTCTCCTAAATGAATTCAACTTTCAGATGATGAAAATGAGATTACCTTACTAACTAAAAGGTTAAATTTTTTGGAAAAAAAAAGAATTTCAAGTGCACAAAAAATGTGAATATGCCACCTGAAAATGTTGACCTACATTTTGAGTGTAAGAAATTAGGTCACTTCAAGACAGACTACCTAGCATTGAAAACAAAAAAGAAAAAGAAAGTGATGATGACAATGTGAAGTGATAGTGAGTCAAGTGCTAATAAAGAAAAAGAGAGGTAAGACAACATATATCTAATGACAAAGACATCTAGGGTCTACAATTATGATTCTCCCTTTTCACAAGAAGATTTTGATGAACTTATGCACATTGTTGATAGTTTGAAAAGAAAATTAAAAATAGAAGAAACTAAGAATCAAACACTTAGAAAGTCAATTAAGATGTATGAGGATAAAGAAAAGTATCAGGAAAAAATTATTGATAGATTATATATCAAAAATCAATAGCTTCTTAAGAAACTTGATATCTTTGATGAGAACTACGATGACACATCTTCTAGCTGTGGATTAACATAGGATATAGATTATACACCTAGTGAAAACACACAATGAGTGGAAACACTTAGGAGCCAAAAATCCTTATCTATTTTACTTGTTTTAGCTCCTAACTATGTTATACATAATAAAATGATTTCTGATTTAAATATGAAAAATCAAAGACTTAAAAATCAGAACAATGTACTACACATAAAGGTTAAATAGGCCAAAGAAAATGATATTAAATTAGAAAAAAAATTTTAAATGTTTATCAGAGTGAATAAATCAATTATAAATCGATAAAAGATTCCAAAAATAGTGGTAAATTTCTAGGTCGATCACAGGAAACATACGGCTCAACAATCAGTTCTTTAGATGTAATATAATATCGGGTAATATTTCAGAATTTTCCTAAAGTAATATGATTTTTTATGAATTTTTTAACTAAATGATAAATATAATCTATTTAATAAATGCGAAAAGGAAATAAGACAATGACGTCAGGTGACGTCAGTGCCTGAAGAACACGAATCAGGTGAAAACAGAGTTCCAACCTACGATTCTTTCGTAAGTGATTATTGTGAAATTAATAGATCAAATTTAGTTCTGTAAAAGCCCAAAGAATCGTAACTCAAGTACGAAATAATTTGGATGTTGAAATCGTGCCAAAGATTACTAATTTAAGTGAAAATAAAGTTTAAAATAGGAAAAATAGAGTTCTGACTTTGCGGCGGCGATCGTTGGAATTCTGTATGTTTAGAAAAGAAATCGTGCAATGTCCACAGCCTCGAAGGCTCTCCTTGGACAAAGATGATGTGAGTGATCTCTAGAACTTCTTTCAAAGCCCAGAAATCGGTGGAATGGATTGCCAAATCATTTCTGGCGGCTGTCACCCGGCGGAACGGAAAAACGGCGACTTGCGGCCCTCCGGCGACTGTCACTCGACAGAAGTGTGCAGGATGGAGGTGGGATGTATCTCGGGGCTTCCGTCCTCAAGTCAGCGCAGCGAGAGGAGGCCCTTTATCGCATCTGATATGCTCTCAGGAGGTGGCGACTCGTCTCCCGGTGGATCGTCCTCTTTTTGGCGACAGCTCGTTTGTCGATCAAGCGGAGATGATTTCTTCGTTGAGTTCGCGATGTTTTGTCCAGAATCCTACACTAATTTTGGCCACGATGCTCCACGAATCGCGCTGACTAAGTTTTTGCTGAATTTTTGGTGATTTTTATAGCTTAATCGCTCTCCAGAAATCGTGATTTCTTCGCCAGTTGTCTGCTTGCGAGAGAGAGAAAGAGGGAGAGATGAGATAAGTACTAAAATGCCCTCAATCTATGACGTCATAAAGATCATTTTATATCAGTCATTGAGGGGCATTTATGTCATTTATTAAATATGCGGGAAAAAGTAAGACGCGGGGTTTAGTCCCGCATTGGTTTTTTGGGCGAGTTTCACGCGGATATATTACGGGCGGTTCTTTACCCATCAATAGGTACAAATCACCCGCGTGTGTACGAACACTCCTTGCCCCACGCCCGACTGGCCACCGGTGATGTGGAAGGGGAGTGACGCACACATCAGCCGCTTGAGCGCCTAGCTCGCGGTCCACTTCGCCAGCCGCTTGTGCCTCGAGCTCACGGTCTGGTCCTTAGCCGCTCGTGCCTTGAGCTCGCGGTCCTTGGCCGCCCAGCGGCTCTGCCCGACTAGGCCTCCGACCTGCTAGCGGGTTCGGTTGGCCGGCAGATATTTTTTCTTTTTCCATAAATATATATTTTTTCATTTCTCTCAAAAAAATAAAATTATAAAATCATGTAATTAAGCAAAAATTCATATTAATCAACTAGAAATCACTTCTCACGATTTAACACAAAAAATAAGTCTATTTATCATGAGTTAAGACTAAAAACATCATCTTACTAAATTATTAACTCATGATAATAAAGACTTATCAGTAGTATAATTAAATCTAAAGTAATTTGGGTTTTCAAACTAAAGACTTAATCATTATTTTAAGGAGATCTTTGGTGGACCACTTCACAATAGTACTTGGACAATAGGTGTTCAAGACATATGACCGAATATAAAAAATATTCCTCACGTTCAATCTAATGGATGGAAGAAAAGTAACATTTGGTGATGATAAAAAGGGAAGTATATAAAGGTATGAAAAAATTTATTTAAATAATTAATTTTTAATTAAGAATATTTTACTTCTTGATAGCATAATTTGATTAACATTAGTCAATTATGTGAGAATGACATAGAAGTCAAGTTTAAAAAAAACTAGATGTTTAATCATAGATGATAAAAATAATAAAATTTTACTTACTAGATATAAAGTCAATGATGTTTATGTTATAGATTTTAAAAATTTGGTTAAATCTAATTTTTATCTTATTGCTGAAAAAGATAAATAACAGATAAATCTTTTACATAGAAAACTTGGTCACATAAATATTAGAACTATTTATAAACTATTAAAATTAGGACTGTTTAGAGGACTTCTAAAACTATCAAATATAGAAAACTTGTGAGACTTACATCGAAGGAAAATAAACAAAAGAACCCTTCAAAACACAAGAAGACATCTCATCATAATGACCACTGGATTTGATCTATTTAAATCTTTTTGGTCTAATTAAAACTGTTAGCTTAACTGGAAAATATTATGACTTAGTCATTATTGATGATTATACATGATTTACTTGAGTATTTTTTTAGTTCAGAAAAATAAAACATATGATTACTTCACCAAATTTACAAAAAAAAATACAAAATGATGTAGGCATGAATATTAGGAAAATTAGAGGTGATCATAGAGGTGAATTTAAGAATATTTTATTAGGAAAATTAAGAATATTTTATTTTCTAGTTTTTGTGATAAATTAAGAATATCTCATAATTTTTTAACTCATAGAGCATCTCAACAGAATGATGTTGTTAAAAAAAATGACATTACTTAATTTATCTAAAATTATATTGGCTGATAATGATCTTTCAAAACATTTTTGAGCTGAAGCTCTTAGTACTGCATGCTATGTCATTAATAGAGCATTAATTAGATCAAAATTAAAGAAAACTTATTTTGAGCTGCTGAGAAATAAAAAGCCTAATTTGAGTTATTTCAAACCATTTGGTTGTAAATGTTTTATTTTGAAAAATGGTAAAGATGACTTAGAAAAATTTGATCAACTAGGTTATGAAGGAATTTTTTTGAGATATCCTGAAAATTCTAAAATATACAATATATATAATAAAAGAACATTAGTCATTGAAAAATCTATCCATATATAATTCATAAAATAATTAAAGGTCAGAAAGTTGTGTATTGAGAAACTAACTATATTGTCACAAGTTTTGATAATAGTAAATAGACAAAAAATGAAGAAAAATAATTACCTCAATTAGATACAAATCTCGAATATGAAAATTTATTGTATCAAGAGAACAAACTCACATAAAATTTTAATTCTCAAATTAAATAAAAAAATATTGATGATATTTTGATAGATTTAGATTGATTATTACTATGTAGGAAGAACTTGAACAATTTAATGGAAATAATATATGATGTTTGTTTCTTCGACCTGAACATCAAAATATTATAAGAACAAAATGGGTGTTTAGAAATAAATTAAATGAATAAAGAGAGGTAATTAGGAAAAAAAATAAGATTAGTTGTTAAAGGTTATGTTAAAAAAAGAAATAAATTATGAAAAAACTTATGTTTATGTTGCTAGACTTGATGTTATTAGAATTTTATTATCTTCTGCATATGTTAATAATTTTTAACATATGCAGAAGATATATTTTGATAATATGTGTTGATTGTTCAAATATATTTTGATGATATTATCTTTGATGTAAGTAATAAATATCTATGAAATGAATTTTCATCTTTAATGTAAAGTGAATTTGAAATGAGTATGATGGGTGAGTTAAATTTTTTTCTTAGTTTGAGAATCAAACAATTAAAAAATAAAATTTTTATATCTCATGAAAAGTATATGAAGGAGTTACTTAGAAAATTTAACATGAATGACTTAAAATCTAAAAGAACTCCTATGGAAACAAACGTCAAGTTAGACACTAATGAAAAAGGAAAAGAAATTGAGAGAAAACGAAATAGAGGAATGATTAAATTTTTATTATATTTGACAGCAAGTAGATCTAATATTTTATTTAGTATTTATCTTTATGTAAGGTTTTAAAGTAACCTCAAAGAGTCACACCTCACAATTGTCAAAATAATATTTAGATACATGATCGATACAACAACCCTAGGGATATGATATTCAAAGAATCAAAATATAAACTTTCTAGAATATTGTGATCCTAGTTTTGGAAGTTATAGAATTGATAGAAAAAGTACCAACAGGTCATGCTTATTCTTTAATGATTGTTTGATTTTCTTGGAGTTATAAGAAATAAAAACTCTATTGTATTATCTACTATAGAGGTCGGATATGTGTCTGCTAGAAATTATTGTGCATAAGTATTTTGGGTTAAATATGAATTAGAAGACTATGGACTCAAACTAGAAAAAATACTCATGTATTGTCACAACATAAGTGTTATCAACTTGGCCAATAATCTTATCATATACTCTCGAGTCAAACGTATAGAAATTATACATCATTCCATTTGTGATGACATACAAAAAGGAAATATAGAACCATGTTTAATTGATACATCAAAATAGTTAACTGATATCTTCACAAAACCTCTTTATGAAAATATTTAATTCGATTATTTGTGAACTAAGAATGTGCAAATTGATTGATATTTTTATCTAAGTTATGCTATTATTGATGATACTATTATGATTTATTAACATAATATTTTAATCATTATTCTATGTTTGATATGAACTTCGTATATGTAGATGTCTATGTTGACACATTCTTCATCACGTGAATTTTAAGTATTTTGGAGAGATTTATTATTAAGGACATGTGTAACAAATATTATGTAGTTGTATATTGTAAAATAATTTATATTATGTTTATGTTCTTCTTTTTCCATCAAAAGGCCGTATTTCACTATTCGAAAACTTTACCTTTTTAATTCATTTTACCATTTAGAGACCTTTGTTTCATCAAGTTCACAAGACTTCAAGCCTCAACACACATCATATTGGGTCGACTCATGAGTCAACACAAGGTATCTTCCTATGCATTGTGTCATATTTGCATCTGAATCTAGTCAAAAATCTTTTTCAAGCTCTAAAATACCATGGTTGATACCTAACGCTCTACCTTTCTTATTCCTCTTTCAAGAGCTTATTGATGTCTAAGAATCTCCAAAAAAGATAAAAGGGAAAAATATTGTTATATATTCATCTCTTGAAAAGACTCCTCACCTTCTTTAACGGCCAAAAAATTTATTAAAAAATATTCTAAACTCACGTCCAATAGTGAATCTATAGATGGACAACGAGAAGAGATAGATCTAAAAAAAAGAGCATCCACAATATAATGGGAGACAAGATACAAAAATAGAGAAAGAATCTCTCCACTACACCTTAAGAGAAGGACAATTAGTGGAGAGGAACATATATTTTTTTCTAATATAGTGGGAAAGATACAAGGATAAGGAGAGGGAGTACAATGGACTGTCAGACTACAGCCGACCTAGGTCATTACCTCCCACATGAAGGGTGAGGAATGACCTTTTTTGTAGAGGATATGGGAAAGAATGGCAACAACTATGTTAGGATTTACTCCCCTTTAGTGTCATTTATATAGGGAGTAATTCTTGACATTTTTCTCAAAAGTCCCTTAGCTTTTACCTATTTTTTTACAACTTAGAATTTCCAACACTCCCCTCAAGATGAACTCTTCAAGAAAAGTTCTTCTTCGATAAATATAATCTCAATGTGCTCATGTTGCTACAATGAAGATAACCAGTAGCTTCATAATACTTGATCTTTAGCAAAAATGTATTTTGAGTCTTCATATGCCATAGCCTCCTCCACAACAATGACATACGCCATTCAACCTTGCTTGGCAAATAATAAAAGGGAAATTAAATCCCCATTGATGTAGCTCAGGGTGTTGCCTCCTCTGGCTTACTGTTCTCGACTCAAACTATTTATATTATGTCTAAATATAAATGTAATCTTCAACCCTTTCGATGGCATCTTTTGCCTCCATGAATTTTTAGCCTCTTACATCCGCAGCCTTCTTAACTCCTTTCTTTTTTGCTGGTGAGACTTCTTTGTATCGACACTTAAATAGTCAACATACGAGAGAGTATAGGTCTACAAAATACCTTTTGAGTATACTAGTGCTTAGAGGTCTTCATTGATTCTTGCTGCAATAGTGAGGATAGAGGTTGGGCTCCAAGGCTAACCCCTTTGCTAAGCTTGGGTTATGGAGAGATGCTGTCAAGGATAGGTATCTTTTGTCCCTTCCAACGAACATCCGACAACTCCTTCCCATTCCACTATCTTAAAACATAAACATAACTAATTGACCACCGAAAAATACTTAACCACTTCTCTGTAGGCATTTTCTTGTCACATGAGCTGAGGATCTATCTTTTCTTGATGTTTTGCACATGCCCCTTCTTGCTATTCTTGTCATGTTACTACAGTGGCTTTAGGTCCTTCACCCTCAACTTCAAGAGGCTCAGGGTTTCTAGGGGTTTGAGTTCATCTCAATCCTAGATGGCCAGAATAGTAGATATGTGTAGGCTACTGATTCACCTAAGGCAAGGGTGAAACATAACAAGAATGAAACCCTAGAAATCTTAAAACCCTAAATACCTTAGGAGCTTCTTTTGGACAGAGGCAGAACTCTAGGGTTTTATAGGAACCCTATAAATGATAGTATAAAACTTGTAAATAGGGATTGGAAGGTGAATGCCCTAGTTTGGACAAAACCTCAAACTAGTTTTAATTGAACCTACCATGAAGGTAGATGCCCTAGCTTTGATACCATATTGAAAAATATATTTAACTCTCGTCCACTAGTAAATCTATAGATGAATAAAGAGAAGAGGCATATCTTGAAGAAAGGAGCATCCACAACACAATGGAAGACAAGATACAAAAATAGAGAAAGAATCTCTCTTGTGCACCTCAAGAGAAGGACAAATACTGGAAAGGAACATGTATTCTTCTCTAATATAGCGGGAAACATACAAGAGATACTTAAATAGATAGAAATAGTAGAAGATAAGAAGAGGAACCTCCTCTCAAGGAGAGAATGAAGAGTACAGCGGACTGTTGGACTATAGCCAACCTAGGTCACGATCTCACATGAAGGGTGAGGAATGACCTATGTTGTGGAGGATGGAGGGAAGAACGGCAACAACCTTCTTAGGATTTACCCCCTTTTAATGTCATTAGAGAGTAACCTTGGACATTTTTCTCAAAAGTCTCTCAACTTTTACAATATTTCTTTACAACTTAGAATTTCTAACAAAATTGACTACCCTCTTTTCAACTCCTTCATTTGGTTCTTCTACAAAACCTATATTATCAATTCTTTTATCACCGATGATGATTGATGACCAAGTTACAATAGTAGTTCAAAAACTATCTATGGATGTTAGTGCCTTGATTCTAATTTTTGCTGAATCCAAGGTTATAGGACCTTCTATTTTACCTATTGCTGATGATTTAGTATTAGAAAACATCATCTATGATCCCATTGCTTGGAGTCTAGAACCTTATGAACCATCCTAGCCTTTGAAAAAGATTAAATCTATATTTAGAAAGCCTTCTATTGTGCAAAAATCCAAACTTGCAGAAGATGTCACCTTTCAAGAACTCAAAGACAAGAAATAAAGTTCTAAAAAACTTATAAAAATTGCTACACCTCAACATACTTTCGATGCATCTCTTCAATATGATTCTTTATTATTTCCCATTACAGTTCATGAAGAAAATTATCAAAAAAACTTTAAAGACTATAAAGTCTTATGTTATAAATTTCTTGATCTAAAATTCTTTGAATTGTAATAAATTCATATGAAAAAGTATTTTGATGCCCTTAGAGTTTCTCATCTAATTTCTAAGCCAATTGAAAACTATCCAAATCTTATTCAGATATTTTATAATAAAGCTTCTATTATCTTTGTTGGCCTATCAACTTATATCAAAAAAATATTTATTGATTTAACTCCTAAAATTTGAAATGTAATCCTTAATATTCCCATTGGACCTCTCTTGGCCATCACCAAATAAATAATCACTAATTTTTTTACCACATTAATCATAATGAAGAATACATTTGTCAACACCACAAAAGTATTTCATCTATCATTGTCTCATAGAGTCATTCATTTTCTTATTGGTCATCTCTTATGATATAGGAGTGGTGTACATAATAGGTTGTCAGAAAAATCTATCTATCTAATATTATATTATTCATGACATTCTATATGATTTTGGAGAACAGTTCTTATAATAAATGAAAGTAACCCTAAAGTATGACCTCATTCTTTCACTCGGTTGTGTTATTACACGTGTCCTCAAGTATTACAGTATAGATCTCTCTACAGAATAGTCTATTAGAAACATTTCACATGATATTATTGACAAAATCCACTCTTTATTAAATAGATTATTCTTATAGTAATGGTTAGTGGCTTCATCATCTATCTTCCTCTCATACATCATCTCATGCTCTCACCTTCCTTGACATTCTTTTCATTGTTAAAAAATTTAACAAAAGTCTAGAACAAGTAGAGCATGACTTTAGGACTTTGAAGATAATATTTTAAAAATTTACTCGTGTTTTTCATGATTTTATGATTAGGCAAAGACTATACTTTTTTATACTCTTCATGACTATTTATAATTTGATTTTTTTGATCTTACAAAAAGGGAGAGAAAGATTCAGGAAATTTTAAAAATTGAGAAACTTTGAGTGCACAAACTCAAGGGGAGCACTTGCTTAGGGGGAGCAAAGATGTATTCAAAGTAATTATATTTTTATTGCTTGAAGTTCTATGAATGAATTGTGTGAACAAATGTGAATGTTGAATGTTGAATCTTGAATGTTTTATATGCACATTTTTTTGACACATGTGTTGACGTATGATGATTATTGTTATTATTTTCAAAGCTTTTATATTTTTTATGTGCGTGAAACTATTGTTATATCATTTGTACACATTATTATGGTGATATATATTTTTTCAAGATGGTTTTTAAATATCAAAAGGGGGAGATTGTTGATGCCCTTAGGAATGGATTTTGATATTACAATTATATGAGAAAATATATAATTTATGATTGATATTTTTCAAAATATTATCATAAATATTTCATAGATTTTATGTAAATAAATCTATTATTTATCTTGTGACATTATGTCCAACCTTGAGATTAAGTTAATTGATAAATAGCTGAAGGGCCACATATGGATAAATATTTGTTAAAAAAAATATTTTAAAAGAAAATGATGGTTATATTTTTAATTAATTTATCTATTATTATTTAACCATTTAAGTGTAGTTATTATTAGTCACATGCATCATTAAAAGAAAAAAAAAGGTTTGAAATATTAAATGAGCTCTTGTGAGTCTTAAATCAAAAATCTAGATGACGATATATCAACTACTTACGTGGAGAAAATAATTGGCTTAACATTCAAATATGAAGACAAAGTCAATAGGAAATTTTTTCATTTATAAGAGAAGAATGTTTAATTTGAATTTCAAATTAAACGGACTAGAGAATGGCAATTATCGAATTCGAAATGGTTGAAGGTCGTTACCACACATTCCGGAAAATGATAAGTATTCAAATTGACTTTCTGATTTTATCTCTCGAGAAAAATGTGAAAATCTATTGGAGGACAACACCTTATAAGTAAAGGAAGCTAAGAAGATTAACAACAATGATTTCACTTCAATCTACAACAAGGTATCTCTCTTACCATTAAGAATCATCACCGACGAGCTTTAACCATGAGCATATTACATTATCCTTTTTCTTCAATGATTGGTGAATAAGATAAAACTTGAATCTTTCAACGAGGCTCTCCATTAATACTTATAGTAACTAGGTAGTGAGTGGAGAGTGATTTTAGGCAAAGGCATGAGGTGCTCTAAGCCTTGTTTGGCTCGGAAGAGATTAGATCTTTATAGAGGTCAAACTTGAGGTATTGGGGTGATTGATCTCATTAATTTTAGTGTGTATTTTTGAGAGAAATATAAAAAAATTGATAGGAAGAATCCTTTGGAAATGAAGTAGTTAGGAGAGTGGTGAGCTAGTATAAAAAGATTTACCTCAGTGAGATTTCGTTGGAAAAGAGAGAAAGCCATTCTACATGTAATTAATCACACAAAGATGTGTTTACACATGTGTTGACACATCTAATATTTAAGAAAAAGATTTGAGATTTTTAAAATATCAATTCACGCCTCCTTTCTTGGTATTTTGCTTAGCTTTTAGATTTTTCAAAACTATTTAATTGGTTATAACATAATATAATAATTAAATATTTTATTTGTATTTCATGGGTATTAGCAAGAACATAATGCTAGGTAGATCCTCAATTCCCATTATTTAAGATGAAATGCATCTTATAATGATTTTTGTTCAAACTTACTTTGAAATTGAGCTAAAATCAAATTCATATATAAAAAGAAGACAATTAAAACTACATGCAAAACCCACGACAATTATTATGATTCTTTGGTAATTATCATTTATGATAAAAATTATCGCAATCATTTTTTGAGTTAGAATAAGCCAGATTTTTATTATTGATTATGGAATTTTTTTATATTATTTGTGACATATTTATTTATAATAAAGATGCATAAGCACATAATAGTTAATTGGCTCAAATGTTTCACGTGCCTTATGAACACCAATTACATAACAACTTAAAAATAATATATTTTTTTCAAGACATGGATTGAGCATGATATGTATTGGGTATTGGCTTATGTTATGAAAAGATGAAAGAAAAATATGATAAACTAGTTGGTTCTCACTAATTCTCAATAATTACATGGCATATTTAGTTTGATGAGGCACCATAGATGATTCAATGACAAATTATACAAATATTGTCCAGTCTCTCACACAATTATTTTTCAAAAAAATTATGGGAAAAAATGAAAATTATGAAAATGTTGGTATTAATGTTATCTAATTTTTTTCAACCTTTTGAGTTGAAAATTGACACCTCAAGTAATAAGATGAAAATAGTAATCAAACAAGGCCACATGAAAATTTACGTACTAATGGGGTACCTTTTATGATTTATTCTTCATAAATTACTTGTAAATATTCATCTTAGCACAATGTATAAAATACCAAAATGGCTAAGTTACATCTTTATATTGAATTTTACTATAAAATACTAAGTCAAAGTTGAGAATTGACTAATGTCTTCATAAGAGTACAACATCTCACACTTTTGCAAGTCATAACAATCATTGCATCTAACTTTCTTGATTATCATAAACTTATAGTAGAGAATAAATGAAGACCAACAGTTGTTTAAAATCAAGGAGACATTATCATGAACTTTGAGTGAAAGGGTAAAATACAAGTTATATTAGGACATCTTATTTTATTAGGACAAAAATTAATAACACAAAATTAGATATTATTATCATAATACTTGAAAAATATTATGACAATGTCATTGGAAGATATTTTGATTTTATGTGAATATATCAAAAAATTTCTTATGACATTTATTGACAATAAGTGAAACAAGCTATGCTTGTCCAACAATGTTTAACCTATTAGTGCAACAATTATGAGACTACATCTTTAATTGGATCACTTTAATCCTAACCAACTCTTAATCAAATTTGAGAATATATTATCATAGGCTTTATGGAAGATTTGTCATGTTTTATTGGGTACTAGTAAATGCTCATAGTTATGGATAGAATAGTAAGTATCCTAACTTTATTCCAATAAAATATCTATTCACTACAAAAAATGTCATTGAAGAATTTTGTTAATAGGTCTTCAAGCTACATTTCAAGATCTAGTATAACAAATTGTGACAAGATTTTTACTAACTTATTATAGATAAAACATTTCACACTATATGGTACTGATCTCAACAAAAGCATTAACTTTCTTCCACTAATAGATGGTCAAACTAAGGCTGTCAACATACATCTTAAGACAACTTTGATACTTTTCATACTAAAAGCCTAAGTAAAGGAGTTAATAAATAACATGATTTGAATTTTGATACAATACTGTATTTCATTAATCCACCAATATCATTCCTTCCTTTAGATCATCTGATCAAAATTTCAATTAATTAGAGTCATTTTGTGGAGGATCAACTACATTTTGAAGGAGTTGAAACAATAATTAACCTATGCCCAAATCTAGATGAAGATTCAAGTTAATCAACAACAATGGGAGGTTGAGTTCATTGTGAAGACATGGTCTACACTAAAATCAGGCCATATAAGGTGAGTTCCTTGACACATAGAAGGAAGGAAACTCTCTCATATATTTGGTTTATTATATTTTTTTAATAAAATTATTATTGTAACTTACTGGTTAGCCCTCTCAAATGCTAAATCTTTCCCATTTTTCACATCTCTCAATTGAAAAATGGTTGGGCAAAAACTCATGCAGTCACTCTCTCAACCTCAATCTTAATGAAGAACTTCAATGAATTGTAAACCTTGAGTTTATCTTGAGCATACGCCAAGGCACCCATGATGTAGAATTCTTACTCAAATGGAAATAATGACCAAATTTGGAGATAATATGAAAATTGACATCAGTCTGCTAAAAAAAATTCTTGGACTTCCAACTTGTGGAAAAGCTGGAAAAAATAAATCGTTATATTTAGACCAAGCATGGGGTGCATTGTCAAGCCTACTATTTCATTAACTAATGGTTGTAAAAGAAAAGGCCCATTATTGAAGGTAGAAATAATATATTGTCTAGGAGGAGCCATAAGTGTCATATAGATCCCCATGGACTAGGTGAACATGACATCAATACAAGAACAACTATAAGGGTCCTCTTTCTATCATTTTGAATTAACCCCCATGATGACTCTAGGGTTTCCACCAAAGACCTCTTTCTATCATCTTGCTATGTGATGCTGCAATTTCTCTCCATAAACCATAGCTAAATTTTCAATCTACTTCTTCTATTCTTATTTCTTTGGGACGATAGACCCATATTTGTAGCATGGTTGAGATTCCTAAGAGCTTTACATCACCTTCTCTAGCCCTCTCAATACCTCACTTTCTCTTGCAACTAGCACCCATACCTCACTTTTGCACCAACTTATTTTTCACTCAACTCTATTAGTACAACCAAAGTGGTGAGTATTACCTCCAGCACCTCTCCATCCATCTTCTCAATTTGAACATTCTCCAAAAGTCTCTCTCTCTCTCTCTCTCTCTCTCTCTCTCTCTCTCTCTCTCTCTCTCTCTCTCTCTCTCTCTCTCTCTCTCTCTCTCTCTCTCACTAGGAGCGTGTATTCGTAACACTTCTTTCCTTTTCTAGTTTTTGCCCTCCCACCTCATTTTCATAAGAGGTGGTAGAAATGCAATTTGTTGCCTCATCTTCTAGTATATTGCTAGAGACTTTTAACCTTTTTGTCTGTCTGTCTATCTCTCTCCCCTCCCCCCCTTCTTTTCTTTGGCTTTTCTTCAGCTGCTTTTGTTATAACCTAAGATCTAAATATGTTATGTATCTGGAGCCTATTTTCCATGAAGCTTCCTCAACTCAAGTAAACTTAATAACTTCGATTCTAATTTTCCTTGCTTTTCTTTTCAAGTATGTGGAAAATTAAGCTCAATTTTTTTTTACTAGGAATTGAATTTCTAATAGGTGGGTTTTAAATAATTTTTGCTTAACTACCCATGGCCTTATTATCGAGAACTTAACTCTAAATAAGTATATATATTATATTTTTTTAGACCAAACTTGTTGATATAATCTTCACACATAGCTACAAATTAAACCTTTAGTTCTGAGTTTTAATCATCTTAAAATAGCCTTCAAATTAATGAATAGAAAACACAGTGTAGGAGAACGAGATATCATGTCCGTACGGAAATCGTTTTCTATTTCTGTATATGTCTAGGTTCTTCTTGTGTTTGTATCCTTTTCGTTCACAGGTGTGTCAGATCCAATTGGGCATAAGTTAAACCCGTTTAACCGGACCGACCCATAAGGTCTGTTCCAGTTTAAGTATTGGTATCGATTTCGTCATTAATTAAGTTTTTGTTTTCCGCCTTACTTTTTCTTGGAATGCAAGCCAATAACTCTCTTGCTGCCGGGGGGGTTTCCTCTGAGAACCGGCGCTCTTAGCAGCTAGCGAGACAGTAGAGTAGCTACCAAAGGTTAAGGTAAAGTTGATGCCCTAGAAGGGTAAGATTCTAGGGCATTTACTTGATTTATGAGCATAAGTTAAGAAAACAGAACCAAACTTAATATAACTAGACTGCTTGGTGCTTGGATTTTTATGGTGGGTTATTCCAAGAGCTTGCCTCTGTCATGCATCTAGTCTCACTAAATGGGTTCAAAGAGGAGATGAATGGCAAGAGAGCCCCCCTGGCTGTTGAGAGCACCAAATTGTTAGAGTAATGTTTGTTCATTGACTCCGGTGATCTGGCTGTAGTGGGTTTTGGCCGTGAGAAGCATATCTCGTGTTACCGGGGCCATGAATGCACGATAATTATTTGGACTCAGCCCCCTACTCGTTGGCCCGGGGGGCAGCCGAGAGTCAAACCCCTCGCTGCTTGGTGCTCAACAGGAAGCTGAACGACGGCCGGCAGTACCCGCGGCGGATGAACATGTCGGCGAGGACCTTATACATGGCCTCCGTCAGGTGGGCGCCGTCCCAGTTGACGTACCTCCCGGGGTCCGAGCAGGCGGTGGTCACCGCTGGCGTGGCACACGTGGCGATCAGATCGAAGTTGAAGGGGCCGCCGCCGGAGCCGCAGCAGGTCTTGAAGGGCTCCCGGAAGCCGAAGGCCTTGGGGTTCTTCAGAACGGCGCGATGGGCGGCGGCGTAGTCGGCGTAGGAGATGACGGCACGTGGATGGCGGCGGCGGAGCTCATCCAGCCTCGACTGGAGCAGGGCGTTGAAGGCGGCGCTGCGGCGGTTCTGGGAGGCGGAGCACGCGAGGTCGTCCCGGTCGTCTCCAGCAGGGACGAGGGTCAACGTGAGGGGGAGGCAGCCGGAGAGCGGATGCCCCTGCACGACCACGTACTTGGCGCCTTTTTGGAGGAGGGCCTGTCGCCGGTAAAGGAAGACGAAAACGGATTAAATAATTTTCATGAAAACCCAAAAAAGAACGGGTTATACCCAAAAAAGTGAATTTGTAATTGTTCTTCTCCACGGTTATCGCAAAGATCTTTAAAGACTATTTAAGGTTTTTGTGTAAAAATACATTTATGACCATTGGCAATAAATTCAAAAAGTTAATTATCAAAGTGTATGAAGCCCGAAAAAGTTAGGGTATAATAAAAATAGCCAGAGCGCGGAAGCTCCAACCTCACCCTTGGAGTGAGGGCTGCTGCCTCTGTTGATCGCTCTAGGAAATCTGAACACAACAGAAACTGCATATATACCCCCCAAAAAATAAATAATTTTGATTGTAATATTCAATTTCGTTTATCTACCCATAAAATATTTGAAGAGATAATCGTAATAAATAGGATTGGCATGCCAACAAAATAAAAATAGAGGACTTGAGTTTGTTTTGAAAAAAATTGCTACTTTCCACCCTCTTTTAAACAAAACTCCCCAGTGCATCACCGCCGATAATCTCAATGGCGAGTGGCCACAGTAAGAGAAGCCTGGTCACGGTTCTGCTCGTCTTCTTACCTCGAGAAATCTGGTGACGCTGTCGAGGACCAGCTCCTGGACTTGCTCCGGCGAAACGCGGGAGCCGACGATGTAGGCGTTGTCGTTGACACCGATCTCGCCGAGCCAGAAGAGGGCGTCCTCCATCTCGGCGGCGCACGCGGCGGGCAACTGGCGGCGCCGCCTCCCGCCGCAGCCCCGCTCTCCCATGAGCCTCTCAAACCAGTCCAGCTGCGTCCCCAGGGATTGCTGGATAATGTCAAGAGAGAGGTTGTTGCGGACGAAGAAGGAGTGATCGATGGCTGTGGAGCCGGCCACGGCGAAGTTGGCGCCGGCGGAGGAGTTCTTGGCTGCGGCGGAGTGGAGATACGGCGGAGGAGAGGGAAGGGAGAGGGCAGCGGCGAGGAAGTCAACTACGAGGCGGCCGTCGGAGTAGCGGCCGGTGGGACGGCCTAAGGTGGATCCATAAGGGAGTTGATGGGCGTGGCCGAAGGAGAAAGGCCACGAGGAGTCGTTGGTGTTGCCCGTGTCAGTGAAGGAGTCCCCGAAGGCGTAGATCCTCGAGAAGCCACCTCTCCGGGTTGCACTGGCGGCGCCGCCGGAGACCGCCCTTGCAGCGGCAGCGAACGGAAGAGATGAACATACGAACGGGAAGAATAAGAAGAATAAAACCACGGCGAGAGACGGAGAAGTAAATGAGAAGGGAGCCATGGAGATGAGGAACTTCACCGCTGAGAGTGATGCAACGCGAAGCTCGCTGAGTTACTGCTGCTATATATGGGAAGAGTAAGACGGAAGAGCCTATGCCGGTGAACTTACCTTCATCTACCTCGGCGGCTCCCTTGAAGGGGGAGCGGGAAGTCGGAACAACGCGAGGGTTACTGCACACCACGCAGTCAGAGAGCTTTTACATTATTTTACCACATATTAGGGTGAATATGTATGTAAAAGATATTATGGATGTTTATTCCAAAGATTACCTTTTTCATGTGGTGATGAGTTTTTTTCAGAAAAGCCCATTTTCGTGAATTATTATTTTGGATGTAACCTTTAAAACTTGCTTCGGCGAGGAGCGACGTGATTGGAGCCCACCGTGGACCCTTCTCTGATGTCCCCCGAACGGCGCTCAGCGAAAGCAGAGGAGGGCCATTAAAGGCCCAACAAGGAAATGAATGAGAGCAGATGGCGCCAGGGGTTCGTTGGGCCTTTAATGGCCTTCGGCAATCCTGGCCGGTGATTTAAATGACTGCGGTTGCCGGTGAAGTAGTTGGTGGTGGGAAGAGGAGTCTCCATTAGTTTGAACCCGGGAGGTGACCCGACTCTCTCGCTTGCTGAGTTAGGACATTGACTTGGGCAGAACATTAGGCTTGCCGATTGGTTGGGATGGGCCCGGGCTTTGGCAAGCCCGGCCCGAGTTCGGATGTCATTTAAAGGGCCAACACTGGGCCTGGTCCTATAGAAAAAACTAGAGAACATATGTTCCAAAATAAGTGAAGGAGAGAGTATGTTGGCTGGATGATGGTGGAACTGCCACATGGCCACACAAAAAGTTGAGCTTTGCATTCGTGGCTTAGATCCAATTGAAATGAAGGCGCTGATGAGCTTTTGTTGGACCTGATTTTTCAGGCACACATTTTGAGAAACATTGGCCTAATCAAAGCTCAAGGATTATCAGGCCTGACAATGCCACTCTAATCCTTTATTAAATTGGGAACTTGTGGTTCAGATTATTTTCTATATTTACCCTATTTAAATATGATGACATCATTTTACATGTTAACTTAGCCAAAAGTGGGATCATCAAAAAGCATACATCAGAACATAAAAGTTTGATTTCATGGAGGTGATATTTATATATAAATTAGAGTTTTAGTGAATGAAAATTGGTTTTAGATTTAATCCATTAATTAATTTGAGCTATTAGAAATGTTGGAATAATAAAGGAAGTAATACAGACCGAAATATGATAATAGATATTAATATGATAGTGTTAACACTTGACTCTATTGTGATGATAATAGTAATTTATTTCATCAAGTGTAATAAATAATATAGCTTAATGTTTGACAATGTAAATTGATAGTAGAAGTGAAGATCTCATTTGGAGTAGTATGTGGTGTAATTGGTATCAATAAGTTAACAAGATCCTTTAATTGAAAAATGGTAAATGAGAGATAATTAATTATTTCATTTTAAGATGCCAATACAAAAGTAAAGTCTTTTTTGGTATGAGATATCAAATGAGATACTATTTTTCTTGTGATTTTGTTTCATAAGGAATGTACTTTCTTGCTAAAGCATATGTTGGGGTATTTCCATCACTTTATCCCTTAACTCAGTTTCCAATGGTTTTGCTTAACTCTCATTCTAAATAAATAAGAATTAATCTATGGTAAATTTGTCAACACATGCTAAAAATGTCTAGCTTATAATAATCCCTTATGATACTCATGCTTGTTTTAGTAGAACATTGGTGGATTTCAGGATTTTGATGGAATAGCATGATTACATTATATACTTGAAGAGAGATTCTTCTAGAACTTGACAATGTTAGATTTATAAAAGCATAGAAACCTTCTCACTTGTGGCTTTTATCAATCTAAATTTTCCATGGAAAAGTTTTTTTACTTTGATGCTTAAAAAATAATCATATCTGGAATCTTTTTTGTGATTGTTTTGGTCAAAATGATCACACCAATTATAGATATGTGATTTTTTTTTTTGTGATTATAGATTTGTTAGTCTGAATTACTCTCAAAATAAATTTAGTTTTGATGATGTTGTTTATGGCTACACACAAGTATTTTATTTTTTTTATTGCCCCAAAATAAAGACTCCAGCCACCTTACGCATAAAGGCTTCAAGATGCATCAAAATGGAATAATGACAAGAAACTTGACATAATAAGAAAAAGATGACTATTAAAATATTATAAATTAGTTCTTAATTGTTGAGTTTCTATGGCACCATGTGTCACCAAGGATGGGGGGTATGAAATAGTTTTGGTTCTAAATTACATGAGCTATCTATAATTACAAGGTGAATGCATACTTCATTCACAATTTAATGTGGTACAATCTATTATACTTCATTTTTCAAAGATGTCTAAACATACTTATAAATTATCAATGCAATACATACTATTAAGTATTTACTTCCTTTCAGCATACTTAACAAATCTAGTCTACTCATAATATATCTTTGAAATTTCTTTCTTGTTCATACACTAAGAGGTTGAATTAGAGGAGACTCGTTTCTCTCTTCCAGATTTATAGCTCTAGAAGGCTAAGCAAAGGATAGTCATTCCTTTATTTTAGATTAAGATCTTTTGAGTGTTTGAGTAGTGAGAATTACTATAAGAACTAAGGTGCTAGGTAAAATACTAAGAGAGGGTTGAATTGGGTATTTCTAAATTTTTATCTATTTAAACTTCTATTTATTGATAGATGTCTTGACATAAGTTTTCTCAAAGTTCATTTTTCATTTAGATTCTTATTTTCCTTTCATAATTTGTCAAAATTTTTTCTTTCACACTAAGAACACTATAATTTTATACTAGTTTACCCCTCACTTGAGTTGTTTCGATCTTGGGGGATCCTTCCTATGAAAGTTTCACTTTTTTTCTTAGATAATACAAGCTAACTTTCATATACTTAGCCATCCAAACACTCGTCTATCATCTTCAAACACCACATTCTAGGAAAATCAGCCACCAACACCTCATGACATGACCCAAATACCTCTCCCATTATCACCCAATTACCTTAGGGTCTACTGAAAACCATAAAACTTTGAAATAAATATTTTCTTGGTCACCAAAGTCATAAGAGAATCATATGTAATATTTATCTCACATTGAAGCTCATGATGAATGAAACTTTAGAAATTAGCTATTGATCATTCAAGAGAGTTGTTTCTTTCTTCTCAAGCCTTCTTTTTTATTATAACAATCACACTCTAGTAGTTTTTTTTTTCGGATTGGTCATTAGAGATTAAAAATTAAATTCAAAATCTTACCATTTTTTGCAATATGTGATAATGTTCTTTGATCTTTTTACGATTCAAAATTTTCTATTACTTATTTATTTTATTTGAAATTTGAAAAATTTTACTATTGATGTCAAGCCCAAATAAGTACATTTGTTTTGTCATTTGACATGTCATTGTCTAGATTTTATTTTTTAGATTTATGAGAAGTAGGCATTTTTTAGGATTTTTTTATATTAAGAGATCAGTTCACACATATATAAAGAGTGATAAACATATCTTAGCTTTTACCATTTATTATATGAATATCTTTTTATAAGGATAATTTTTCTAAGAAAATATCCATCATAAAAATGTCTCGACCTCAAGAATGAAAACATTGACTTCACTTGTTATTCACAAGATCAAGGAATGCCATTATGATAATTTTTTATATAAATATATAAATGTTAAGATGATGTTTTTATAAATTTAATAATATCTAATAATTAAATTTCTCACATTTTAATATCAAAATCAAGGGCATCAGTAGTTATTTCTCCACTCATATGGTGTTTAACTCTAAGCTTGACTCCACTAGTTTATCATTATGGTAATTCTTTTATCGAGGAGAATTTGAAGGTGTAAGTAATACTTGATTTTCTTTTTCTTTTAGTACTCAAGCATAAAAAATTCTTACGTGGACTCATTGGAGGAAGAATATGGATTTTGATTTTTAGTGTCTTTTTTTTGCTTTATTTTAATGTGGGTTAAATGACCTTTTAATGTGAAGCATATTGGGTTACTAAGCAATCACTTACAATAGTTTGATAAGAATATGGATTACTTCACATAAATATAGAGATCAACAATCATAGTTAGGTCTTAGAATGAGACCTAGACTGAAACCTAAAGTCAGTTTGATAATGGTCTAGTTGGAGGCCTAGATCTTGACTTGACCTATGACCTATTAATTATTATATTAATACTAATTGATAGAATATTTCCTGTTTTAGATTATTAAAAATTGATGAGTCCAATCTAGTCAAGGTTCGGTAACGAATGGGCACAAAAAAGGAAATTTGGGAGGAGAGGGAGGGAGGAGAAAAGTGCGACTTCCACACCATTGACACAAAAGGGGAGGAAATGGAGGAGGCCACAAGGGGGAAGAGAGAGAGAGAGAGAGAGAGAGAGAGAGAGAGAGAGAGAGAGAGAGAGAGAGAGAGAGAGAGAGAGAGAGAGAGAGAGAGCCCTAACCCCAAACAAGGGAGTGAGAGATAGAGAAGATGATGGGCACTAGTGTGATGAGGAGGGCAAGGGGGATGAGAGAGAGAGCCCTAGCCTCAGACAAAGGAGTGAGAGATGGAGACGACAATGAACATAGGAGTGACAAGGAGGGCGAGGGGGAAGATAGAGAGAAGGAGAGCCCTAGCCCCATGTTAGAGCCATGAAGGCATCATATTTTAATGATAAAAAAATCACCAAGGGTCAATTAAGAATAATCCTATTCAATGAATCATGTTTCAATAATTTATAACATGACTGAATGATAAATGCATCATATAAAAATGTGAAATACCTACTGTGATGTAATATGTGAATCATACACATAAAGCATGAATGTCATAATATTAAGTATCCAATTGATAAGTTAATCAATGAATAAAATTCTCATGATATAAATCTAAATAGCTAAATCATAAGATCATGAGAAATCCATCATATTGTGTGAAAATACTATTATATGTAAAAATCATGACAATGAAGGGATTAAGTATTTGATCAAGTAATTCAATGAGCTTAGGTAAAGTAAGATATGATTATAAAAGCTTATTCAAGTATCAACAAACCCATTATTTTACTAAAAATAATTTGATGATTTAAATATTGAACCACTCGAATTATAAGTTGAGTATTGAATTCACCAAATAAGATTTTTTAAATATAAAATAAATATATATTGAAAATTGTATAGATCAATCTTGACAAAGATTTCATGATTTTAAATATTAAGATCAAAGTTCATAAAGTATGTTTACATCGTATATCTTGTTTCATAATATCATATTATGTAAGAGATGCCATATCATATTCACAATATAAGTTATTAGATTTTTGTGAACCAACCGTTATCGAATATAAATGTTAAGTCTTAAATGATTCACATGTAAATTTTTTTAGAGGATATCTAGAGTAGCTAAAAGATGTGATTTTTGCCGTTTCTTTAGGATTTCACCAATTTTATGAATTTAATGATTTTTTTTGAAATTTTCTTAATATTTTTATAAAATCAGAATAATTGTAGAAATATTCTCATACATAACATAAAAATAAAAAAATGTGATAAAATATTTCATCATATTACATGATTAATTTCTTTATGTAATTCTTAGAAATTAACATTAAAATCATATAAATCATTTTAAATCTAACATTTCTAATTTAAAGAATTTTTAAAGAATTTTAATTAAAATTAAATGATAAATCATAGAAATACTAAGGATATTATCATATAACTATTGAGAGTTATCAATCACCAACAAATAATGAAGAAGAATGAAGCAATATGTGTGTTTGAAGCTCCATAGTGATGTTTTTTGATCGTGAAAGAGATTATTCTTCGTAGATCAACGTGGAATACTTATTTTTTTATTTCTCCAGCTTCCTTTTCTTGTTATATGTCATCCTCCAATAGATTTACGTATTTTGCTCAAGAAATAAAATCGAAAGGTTAGTTCAAATACTTACCATTTTCTAAAATGTGAGATAAAGACCTTTGACCATTACGGATTTAAAAACTTTCTATTCCTTGGTTAATTTGATTTGAAATTTGGACAAAAGATTTTTCCCTCAGAGAAAAATAACTTTCTTGTTGATACTATCTTCAGATTCAAATGTTAAGCTAACCATTTTCTTTAGGTAAGTAGCGATGTGTCACTATCTAGATTTCTAATTCGAGACTTATAAGAGCATATTTAATATTTAAAACTATTTTTATTTTCTTGTCTTAATGCACATGAATAATAAATAAACTACTACATTTAAATGGTTACATAATCATAGATAAATGATCAAAAGTATAACTATCATTTATCATCTCATTTACCTATTTCAATATTTATTTACTAACAAATATTTATTCTTATAAATGTGACGCTTCACCTATTCATCAAATTAATCAATCTCAAGATTTTATCTCTTAGATTAATAAATTAATCACAATATGAAGAGTTAAATAATGAGTTTAATACATGAAATATATTAGACATTTAAAATAAGCTCATGAATAATATCAAATGTCAATTATATATTTTCTCATTAATTGTAATATCAAAACATATGTCCAAGGACATCAGTAGAAACTTGATTTCTACTAGATGAAGGTGAGAGAGGATAAGTGTCTCACACCTCAAGGCAAGACATAGAAGAATGTAATTAGTTGACTATGCAAATGTGACTTTTAAATTAAGGCTAAAATTAATTATTATTCCTAACTATGTAAGGATTGATAAGGCATGGAGTACTAAAACACAACTCTAACCTTAGGATTTATCTCACCAACCTTGGCCTATAGCCAATAGTCAGTGATGAATTTGTTCTCTTGGCTAAGCTCTTTTAATGCTACCTATAAAACTCACATGTTACTACACAAATTAAAAGGAAACTTACTCAAATCAGCATACAAACAAGGAGGGACTTGTGGGGTGCAGCCAACCCGAGTATGGAGCCACCAAATAGTGCTCAAGAAAAAGAGAGAGAGAGAGAGAGAGTTATCATAAATACACCCCTCAACATTTCCCCATTTGCCCCGTAATAGATGTTGACTTTCATGTACTTTTATCTCTAGGTATGGGCACTCTTTTCCCTCTAGATATTCACACACTTTCCCTCCAAGTGTTGATGTGCTGTTTGTCCAAGTGTTGTCATCCTTTTTCTCTAGCTGTTGGCATGCTAGCACCCAAGATGTTGGCTACTTTGATAGCTAGATGTTGGTGCATTTTACACCAACTGCACGCAGCCATAATGCATTGGGATTCTTGCCCTAGGTTGCTCTTCATGTGCTAACTTTGGGCCTTGGGATATGTGCCTTTAATCTAGCTAGTTAAGGCCCATTACTTGGCAATAAATGAGCCCAAGTCCTTAGAATATCTATTGGGCCTTTCTCTCCAACCATTAACTTCGAAATTGTGTCCCTTTGCTCCATGAGACTCACTTATGTTTTGCACAAGCCAGCTTAGAAAATAGTAATTAAAATTAACATGCTAGACTTCAAGATTTTGTGTGATTGTTGGTCTCGATTTGGTCCACTCAATTGGCCACTAGTTCTGACTATTGATCCTTACATGCATGTTGAAAATTTAAACCCTATGAAGAATATTTAATCTTGTAAAGAATATAACAAATCAAAATCTACTCACTTTGACATGCCATTCAATAGATCATGTTCATCTTTCAAGTATAATTTGAATGAGCATATCATATATTTGCTTGTCACATTAACTTAAATTCATAATCATTTTATTAATTTCAATTATGAATATGGACTATTTTACCCTTTGATAAATTCATTTTAGTTTTGAAAATTTCTTCAATAATCCACAACCTATATCATCTAACTATATAATCTATTATTCTGGATTTTACCAAATTATTAGTGCATATATTTTGGCATCATGAAAACCACTTAGGATCCTAAGACAATAGTTGGGATCAATAATTAGAAATTAAATTTTTTTATGTTCTTTGATATTAAAAATTAACAAAAATTGTGCCACTAGTAATGACTGTTGCAAATTGAAGATATCAAGGATCCTACATTGGTCATTTATTAAGAGGAAAACTTCTTATGGCATGCCTTTAAACTTTTGCTTGTATTAGCTTAGGTTGTAGTGCCCTTAATGAAAAATAATTAATTTCTTTCTTGTTAACTTGAAAGAATTTAATAGACTATATTAAATTTCATTCTTTATCTACTGAATGAACTTTTATTAAATTTATAATATTTATAAGAATTAAATTGAATATGATGTTCCTATCATGTAGTGACACTAATAAAATTAGCTTAATTTATAAGGTCATTAGTGCCACATTCTTATCAAATTTCAAACTTTGTTTTAAAGCAATTTTGTGCCTAGTTGTGATATTATCATATATTTATGGGAATATGGAATTGAGTGGTAAAGATATTCACTAGTAACTTTGTGAAAACCTTAGGGAATCTAGTAGGTTTAAGGATTTAATAAATTATTAATAAGCTTCGTCCATCATACTGTATGGTTTTTTTTAGGTTCTATGTGACACCATTACATCAAGAAGGGTGTGAACTGATCATTTTTTTATCAAATATTGAATATCTAGTCAATACCATTATGTGCTTGTCATTCATGAAATCAAATCATAATTTTATATTGGCTTAACCACCTTGTCTTACTTGGACTCCACTAATATCTTATTCTTTTAAATAGTGAACACATCAGCCACAATCCCACTAGATTTACCAACTCTAGCCAACTTAATATCCTATTGTTGAATTTTCTGCCAAATTCACAACCCTAGATGTCCAAATTAGAAAATTTATTCACTAAATTACTTTTATAATTTCTTATAAAGAAAGTTAGAACTTCAATAATTTAAAATGAATGCAATCGTGAGAATTTACCGAAACTAAAGAAGATTTACTATTATGCAGTCTCAAAATTAAGAATCTTGATTTGTAGACAAAATGTTTTTGTTTAGTTTATTTTCACACAATTCTTCATAAATCTTGATAAGAACTGGGAAGTTTTAATGATACTTATTTCTTCTTCTATTGATCTTCAATCTCAATTAAAATTCAGTGGCATGAATGATGGCAGTTTTCTTCTCCATTTCTTAACCAATCTTGTTCAAAGGTGAGTCACGTGGAGAATGGTCGACCTTCTTTATTGTTCCTTGCTTCTTGTTCTTTTGTTTCTGCATGATTAAAGATGAGGGGTGTTGATAATGGTTACTCTTATTGGTCTATCATTATTTTTTATTGTTCTCTTATTTTCCATCCCTTAGAGGTGTGGGGCATGGAAATGGTTGATTTTCTTGATCTTTCCTTGCTTCTTCTTGTTTTTTTTACCTTCTAATCAGAGGATAAGGACTCGGAGGATAGTTGGTCCTCTTAATCATTCCTTATTTCCAGATCTCTTTTTACCAAAACTCAGAGGTGAGGTCTGCGGAGAATGGTTGATCTTCTTTATCCTTGGTTCTTCTCATTCACTTCTTTCCTTGTGATCGAAGGTAAGGGGTATGGAGAATGATAGATATTCTTGATATTTAGTTTCTTCCTCTCATTCTCTTTCCTCTACACAATTAGTCATCAAAGAGATAAGAGACTAGGATTAGAGTTAGACTATGGTTTTTATAATTTTGGAGGTTATTTGACATGAAATTGGCCAAAATATTAAATGAATGGTTAATGATCCAATTTATCTAAGTTTTATATCCTAGTTTACTGTGACCCATTTCGTTTAAGTTTTGAATATGGTTTTGAAGATATTCATTGTTTAGATTGTTAAATCTAGTTTTAAATAGATTCATTAGACTTTAGATAAAATTTTTAAATATATTCTATTCATTTGGACTTCTAACATGAGTTTGAAAGAGATTCCATTCATTTAGACTTCTGATATGAGTTTGAAAGAGATTCTATTTACCATAAATACGTCACACATATTAGGCCACTAACGAGATCTAATAGGATCTTCAATTCAAGCCCATTAACTGGATTTTAACTCTATAATTTCTTGCTCAAGAATGAATGTATTTCTCCTCATTTAATTTGAATGACATCAAGATAAAGCTCAATGGTATTCCACACTTTTATTTTGTTAGTAATCAAATATAAATACCCAAATTTTAATAATCTTGGATTATCCTAGAAATACTTAGTATCACATTTATGTATTTCCTACTCATGGAAATAACTAAAATATTCTTCATGTGCAATGGTCATCATCAAAACAAGCAAATAATTAAATTTCAACTAAATTTTTTATCATTATTGAAAGTAAGAGATTAGAGATTTGTTTATCTCACTCTTTTTCTGAAAGGTAAAATATATAAATTCACTCATATTTTAAATATTTTTCTAACTCAAAAAAAATGAAATCTTGATGAGTTGATCAATAAAAAATGTTCAAATTTTTGTAAAATGTGAATAAAATATCTAAGCCACTACCTAAATAGTAGTGGACTATTTATTTCTAGAGTGATGGGAACTGAAGATAGATTGGAAGGAATGAAAGATTATTTTGATTCACTTAATAGAAACTCCCTCATATTTTCATTTTATTTGTTTTTAATTGTCTTTTGGAATCCAATGCAAAAGCCTTTTGGATTTCTATTTTAAGCAAACTAGACAATATTGACTAGAATGTGTGCCCTTAGCATACATCACTCTTTCTTCTACCAAGTGTGATTGAGGTTCAACCCACCATTGCCTTTATATTCTTTGGATTGTTGGCGTAATGATACTTTTATGGAAAGTGACAATCCTTTTATTTTCTATGTTGATTTGTATCTTCTATTGACAACAATGCTTTAATCATCAGGTTTTGACTGATATCTTTGAAAGATCAACACTCTAATCATTTTCCTTTTTACTTCCAAAAGAGTAATACTTTCAAAAATTGTTTCAAACCATTTTTAGACTTGCAAGAATTTTTAAGTGTTTTCTATTCAGAGAGGGAATATAGTTTTTATGCTTTTGAACACATAAAACTTGATAATTTAATTAGTTAAAATATTGATCACATATTTCGGATGAAATAAGAACATGCACATATTTTACTGATGAAAATCAATATTGATAATATTCGAAGATTATCCTAAACACACATAGTTCTCCTATTTATGATTCATCATTTATCCTATTTTGACATTTTAAAATTATATTTTTTAAGCTTAAATGCATGAAGTCAATCTACCAGTTGGGATCATCATGGGATTTCAATGCTTGAAAATTTTATCACAATGTTGGATTCATTGCTTAGGTAGCTTGGTACATGCTAGAATAATAATGATAAAACTATTGAGCTTTGTCACACATGGTAAATAGTGGAAGTAATATGTAGTACTACTTTAAAACACTTAATTTACCTTTAATCTCTATTAGAACCATTAATTTTAAAATAGTTCATATTTTAAAAGAGAGGAAGCAACAATGACCACAAGGAAATGATAATTAGATTCATGGGCCATTATGGAGTGAAAGATAGGTGGGTGATTCAATTGTGTAAAAATTCTCTTGATGGAAATGATGGTGTGAGTAGTGGTAGTAGAAGATCTCAATATCATAGACAAAAGTAGTGTCGGCATTAGGAAGGACTACTAGGAAAGTATCAATGTGGATGTGAATTTTTGCTTCAAATTTTTAGGCAACACCATCAATTATTGAGCAAACCATATCCTTAGAGATGAATTTTGATACCTCATTTTTTACATTTTTTAATTTAAGCAACATAAATTCTTTAATAATGATCATTGAAAACTCAAAAGGCAAAAGAACACAAGCTTGAAATCAATCAATCCATATCACATCATGTGGAAGATTAAGTTGAAATCATTGTAGATTTGAAGTAATTTAAAACCATTGTGGACTAAAACTTCTTTGAAGTTCATATTTTGTTAGTTGAAGAGTTAAAGAATTTTCTTGAAAGAAATAAATTATAAAGTATGGTGTTTTACATATAACTTATTTGTCAAAATGGTACCAAAAACCCTAATTAGGGTAACTGTTCCTTCATGAAAATTTTAATATGATGTATTTTAGTCAATTAAAATAGACCTATAAATCACCTTCAAACCCATGCACTCAACTTTCAACTCATGTGACTCTCATACTCTTAAAAAGCTGAAAATGTACCACTTAGGGTCCTCTTTCAACATCTTTGAAAATATTCTCTCTACACAGCTTATTGTTATTGTAGGGGCATCAAAGGGACATGATACTATATCAACGAACATTATACGGAAAGGATAATGTAAGTAACATCTAAACATTATTCAATATCTAACTTATGGCCCTTGAATATTAAAATAAGTTATTCTTGCCTTCCTTTTTTATTTTATTGTTTTTATTATTTATTTTTATTTTTCACATACATTGATAGTAAATAGATTGTGTAACTTTTGTTGATGTTCTTGGTTTTTATATTACAAATACAAAATTTTATTTATATATTTTTTTAAATTTCACATATGATGAATGATGATTTACATATGTAAATATGTATGATATTAATTGATTAATATTTATGAGAATCATCAATATAAATGACATTGAAATCCCATGCCTAACAAGGGAAGCCCAAGGAAAAATTTCTTGAGATTAATTTTTTTCAATGTAGGAGAAATGTATATTTAAATATAAATTTAAGTATTATATGAAATTATCAAAGGAATATTTAGAACAGATTGGTGGTCATTAGTCTCAAACCTGAAAATTGGCAAGACAATGTGCTTAAAAATTAAGAAATATCAAAAATAATTTAGTAGTCATGAGATTCAAACCTAGAAATGACCACATCAACTGTGCAACAAAATGGTAAAATATTCATAACATACTGATGGTTGTGAGTCACAAACTCAAAACTCATGCGATGATGAATTAGCAACTTGCATGAATGAAAATGTTAACTAGATGTGGATGTTAGTAATAAGTGGCCTACAAGCCAATCACACTATATAGATCTCATTCATTTTATTATAAATATTATATCTATTAATATACATGTGTGATGTTTATTAATGAAGTTTAATGATATGTCTAATGATAAGTAAATTTAATGAAATCATAACACGGTGATTACTTATCTATATATAACATATCTTGAATATTTCCATTCATAAGATATTCGAAAAGGACATTAGATATTTAGATAGAATAATAATATTTACTTTTGCTCATATGAAGAGGATGGTTGATCTTGTGATAATTTGTGTGGAGATATTGAGGGATATTGGGTGCTTGTCTGACTATTTTTTGTCGTTGCAAAGAAAATTCAGCAAATTTAAAATTTATAAATTCTGGAAAATAAGGCAATTATTAATAAAGAAATATTTTTAGTGGATTTTCCAGGTCGATCATAGGGAAGATGAAGTACTATTAATTATTTATGATTTTTATTTGACATATTATATTTTTTTAATTATTTTCTGGCGAAATTATAACAAAATAAGCTAAAATTGTGAATTTGGGGGTTATTGACGTCAGCTGACGTCAGCCTGCGAAGAACAGCCCCAAATTCGCGGTCGACGGAAATACGTCGACACGTAAATGGATCAAACCAAAGCCACAATGATGGAAATAAGAAATTAATAGAAAAGGGCTTTTGTTCGACACATGATGAAGGATCGAAAGATGTATTATTGGAATCTAAAAATAGTAAAAATGAACAGAAATTAAAGTTTACGGAAGAACTGGGCGGCGCAGTCGTCGATCGGATTTCCGCCCAAATACGATCGATTTGTGTAGGCTAGGTGCACCGATTGGTTTCCTACACCTTCTCCAATCGATGGTTGACAATCCCAGCAACTGTCACTTGCTGAAATCGAGCAGCGAAGGTGATTCGACTCCGAGCGTGCCGTGGCGTCCGGAGAAGGATCCTCGGAAGAAATTCTTCACCGTTTGTATCGGGCGAAGAATGGGGAAGATTTCTGGAAGAAATTCAGCCTCTGTAGCAGCTGAATGAGGGGGAAATTTGGACGAAATCCATCTTTTGTATCGGATGGACGGATTAGGCAAAATCCGGCGTCGTAGCGGCAGACGAGAGGGGTTTTGATCCGAGAGGGGGATAGAATAATCGAGGATGCCTTATTCCTCTCCGGAAACACCTTTTCAATCTTCCTTTGCGCATATTTTGCCGATTTGTTACAAGTAATTGTCGCATTTGTTGTCGCAATCCGTGCGTCCGCCGTTAACACAAAAACCCTGAAAAGATTTGATTTTTCATTAGTTTTAAAAGATTATAACTATAAAAATGACATGCATTGAATTATAACATAATTTCCAATTGATTTTTTTCAATTTACTTGGCAAATTTCTCTCTGGAGAATCAATTGATCATCCGGCGTGATTTTTGCCGATTTTTCAGGATTTTCACTGATTTTCTGAATTTAATGATTTTTCTCAAATTTCCTTAATATTTCTATAAAATCAGAATAAACTTAGAAATATTCTCAAAAATAATATAAAACATAAAAACATGTGAGAAATATTTTCATCATATTACATGACTGATTTCTTAATGTAATTCTTAGAAATTAACATTAAAATCATATAAATCATTTTAAATCTAACTTTTCCAATTTAAAGTATTCTGCAAACAATTTAATTAAAATTAAAGCATAAATCACAGAAACACTAAGGAGATTATCATGTAAATATTGAGAGTTATCACACCCCCCAACTTACCTTATTGCTAGTCCCTTAGCAATAAACATGAAATCAAAGTACTTTATTAAATAAATATTCAAGATTAAAATTCTATTTCATTCCTCTAGAAATCTATATTTTCTGTTTAAAGTTAACATAAAATCAGAGGCCAAAGAAATTTGTATCTCACATATCATTTCATAGTTCTAAAATTTAGGTCCTCCTCTTCTTCTTATTTATAACATTAAGAATCTCTCATTACAAAATTTAGACCAAATTATTGTAAAATCTGAAAAATTTTAGGTTCATGGGATAAGAATCAAATAGAAAATCAATCATTCATGTTCAAACCAACCATAAAGATTCCACAAAAATTCTCACTTCCCTTGTTTTGTAAATTCCCACATCCATCAACTTGTAATACCAAGTATCAAATAGTTTAGATCCCACTTTATAATCACTTCTATCATCCATCATGAATGTCAATATTTAGATAAAAATATACTCAATCTTTTCTTTTATTTAAGATATAGCAGACAGGTAGCTTTTCCCTTCTTCTTCTTTTTTTTTTTTTTTTATTTGTCCTAGTCGCACATGTGGAAGCCCCACGGGACAATTGGGAAGACCCCTTTCTTTTTTTTTTTTTTTTTTTTTTTTTTTTTTTGTGGGCCTTCACTTTGTCTGAAAATAGAAATGATTGAGATTCAAAATTTTCATTTTTTTCCTCCTATTGACAAACACAATTTCTTTTCAAAGTGACTACTTCCATAGTTTCTTTATATTTGAATACTTGGCACACAAATTTTTAAGTTGTGGAAAATGACAACTTCAGTCTCATGATCATTTTGTGTACTTCATGGTTAGTTCAACACTTCAGATCAAATATTCTAATCTATCTTAGCCCAATTCCCTTCAACATACTTCATCTACAATAATTTGACTATTTTCTACAATGTAAGAATCAAAATGATAAATAATCAGATTTGGACTTCCTTCATTTCAAGTTCCATCCATGATATGTGAGATTTCTATCATATATTCATGTTTGATACATTTCTCTAATTTTCATGAATACAACATCTTAATTTATAAAATTATTCTTCAATCATTTTTAAGTCTCTCCACCCTCCAACTAAAATCAACATTGTCCTCAATGATGTAAAGAAATCTAATCATAATATATCATTCTTCAAGTTTTCAAATCATAAAGATTTTCATGAAATTACAGAAATCAAATATATCAAGAAGAGACAATCTGAAAATAAAAATTCAAGTAGGTAGGGTTAGAGAGATAGCACCTGAAAATCTTAATTCAATCATCCATTGGATTTTCAATCAATCACATGCATCCCCTTTCTTCCGTAACTTTCTACTGCATTTATTGGAAAATAAAAACAACAAAGAAAGAAAATGAAGTAAAACAACTAAAATCTAAAGAAAACAAGTAGAAATATTTGCATGAATACCTTCATTTTGGTTCTAATAACGAAATAGATTCTTTGGTTCCTAATTTTTCATTCTCCAAATAAATCTTCAATCTCTGACCATTTACTTTAAATTCTCTACCATCTTTAGGATTTTGGATAAGAATTGCCCCATGATCATAGATCTCCTTCACAATATATGGGCCTATCCACTTAGACTTCAATTTTCCAGGAAATAATTTGAGCCTAGAGTCATAAAGCCATACCTTTTGATTTAACTCAAATTTTTTTCTATGAATATATTTATCATGAAATTCTTTAGTTCTAGCCCTGTAGATTTTATTATTTTGATATGCCTCATTTCTAAGCTCTTCCAACTCTTCAACTTGTAATAATCTTTGTTTTCCAGCACCAATCAAATTCATATTAACTTGTTTCAATGCCCATAATGCTCTATGTTCTACCTCTACAGGAAGGTGACATGGTTTTCCATAGACTAAACGAAATGGAGACATTCCCAAAGGTGTTTTAAAAGTGGTTCTATAAGCCCATAAAGCATCATCTAATTTTTTCGACCAATCTTTCCTATCAGGCCTTACTATTTTCTTCAAAATTTTCTGTATTTCTCTATTAGTTACCTCAGCTTGCCCATTAGTTTGTGGATGGTAAGGAGTTGCAATCCTATGATTCACACCATTTTTCCTTAATAATTCTCTAAATTGATGATGTGTGAAATGTGTTCCTCCATCACTAATAATAGCTTTGGGACAACCAAATCTAGAAAATATATGACTTTGAATAAATTTCATAACAATCATATGATCATTTTTCCTAGTAGGAATTGCCTCCACCCACTTGGATACATAATCCACAGCTAGTAAAATAAATTCAAATCCAAAAGAAAGTGGAAAGGGACCAATAAAATCAATTCCCCAAACATCAAAGACTTCAACGAATAATATAGATTGTAAAGGCATTTCATCATTCCTACTCATGTTAGTAAATGATTGACATGAATGACATGTTTTGTAAAAATAATGAGCATCTTTAAATAAAGAAGGCCAAAAAAATTCACATTGTAAAATTTTCAAAGCAGTTTTCTTTCCAGAAAAATGACCACCACAATTAGATGCATGACACATTTTCAAAATATTAGATTGTTCATCCTCTGGTACACACCGTCTAAGAATCTGATCTGATCCTAAATAAAATAAATTTGGTTCATTCCAAAAATATTTTTAATTTTAGCAAAGAAATAATCACGTTCAAATTTTCTCCAAAAATCTGGTAATTGATTTGAAGCTAAGAAATTCACAATGTGAGCATACCATGGATGTTTTTGATGTTGAATTATTAAAATTTGTTGATCAGGAAATGAATCTTGCAAATGAATGATACTTGAATCCTTAACACTTAATCTTGACAAATGATCAGCAACAACATTCTCAAAACCTTTTTTATCCCTAATTTCTAAGTCAAATTCTTGAAGCAATAAAATCCATCTTAAGAGACATGGTTTAGCATCTTTCTTTGTAAGAAGAAATTTAAGTGCAGCATGATCAGAATAAACAATAATTTTTTAGCATAAAATATAAGATCTAAACTTTTCCAATGCAAAGACTACTGCCAACAATTCTTTTTCTGTGGTTGTATAATTCATTTGAGTATCTGAAATTGTTTTACTTGCATATGCTATTACCATAGGTTTTCTATCAATTCTTTGCCCTAAAACAGCACCAATAGCTTGGTTAGATGCATCACACATAATTTTAAATGGTAAAGACCAATTTGGGGGTTGTAAAATAGGTGCTTCAGTCAACAATTTCTTAATTAAATTAAAAGCATCTAAACAAGAATCATCAAAAATAAATGGTACATCTTTTGCTAAAAGTGAGGTAAGTGGTTTAACTATTTTTGAAAAATCCTTGATAAATCTTCTATAAAATCCAGCATGACCTAAAAAAGAACAAATTTGTTTTATAGAAGTAGGAGGTTGAAGTTTAGAAATAATTTCAATTTTAGCTCTATCTACTTCTAATCCTCTCTCACTTACTACATGACCCAAAACAATTCCTTCTTTCACCATAAAGTGACTCTTTTCCCAACTCAAGACTAAATTCTTTTCAATGCATTTCTTAAGAGCTTTTTCTAAATTATTCAAACATTCATTAAATGAGTTTCCAAACACAGAAAAATCATCCATAAATACTTCTATACCATTTCCTATCATTTCTGAAAAAATAGAAATCATACAACGTTGAAAAGTGGCAGGTGCATTACAAAGACCAAAAGGCATCCTCTTAAAGGCAAATGTACCAAAAGGACATGTAAATGTGGTCTTTTCTTGATCATCTACAGAAATAAAAATTTGATTATATCCAGAATATCCATCTAAAAAACAAAAATATTTTTGGCCTGCTAACTTTTCTAAAATTTGGTCTACAAATGGGAGAGGAAAATGATATTTTCTAGTTTCAACATTTAATCTTCTATAATCAATGCAAACTCGCCAACCAGTAGTTAATCTTGTTTGAAATTCCTCTCCTTTTTCATTTTTTATAACAGTTAATCCAGATTTCTTAGGAACTACTTGAATAGGACTCACCCATTTACTATCTGAAATTGGATAAATAAAATCAGCATCAAGCCATTTTACAATTTCATTCTTCACAACCTCCATGATGTTTGGATTTAATCTTCTTTGAAGTTGTCTACTAGGTTTAACTCCGTCCTCTAAATAGATATGATGTGTGCATATATCGGGATTTATTCCTATTAAATCAGATATTTCCCAACCAATTGCTTTTTTATTATTTGTTAAAACCTCAAGCAATTGTATCTCTTGATATTCTTCTAAATCTGAAGCAATAATGACAGGTAATGATTGATCTTCTCCTAAAAATGCATATTTCAAATTACTAGGAAGTTTCTTAAGCTCTAATTTAGAACTACTAATTTTGTTAATTTGATTTTGCTGAAATTCAATCAAATCTTCTAAGTTTTGATCTTCTTTTTCATCTTCTTCTATTATTTTCTGAAATTGTTCCTCTTGTTCCTGAAAATTTTCAAAATCCCATAAATATTTTCCTCCTTTATTTTCAAAAATTTTCTCTAGGCATTCATCTAGTTCATCCAATTCATTCAATCCTTGCATACAATCTATAGAATGAAATTGAAATTTTTCCTCATTTTGTAAATTTTGTGCCCTTTCAAAAATTTGAATTTCCACTACTTCATCTCCACATTTGATTTTTGCTATTCCTGTAGGGACATCAATATTCATTTGAGCAGTATTCAAAAATGGTCTACCTAAAATAATAGGCATTTCACTCAATTCAGTATGTGAATTCATTTCTAAGACAATAAAATCAGCAGGGAATGAACATCCTTTCACTGTTACTACTACATCTTCTAACATTCCTTTTGAACTTTTTACTGATAAATCTGCAAATTGAAGCATAATAGAAGATGACTTGAAATTTGAAATCTGAAAATATTCACAAATTGAAGCAGGTAATAAATTAATGCTAGCACCTAAATCTAGCAATGCATTCTTGAAAATAAATCCACCAATATTACAAGAAATCAAAGGTGCACTTGGGTCCTTTAGCTTTCGTGGCATTTGATTCAATAATATGGCACTTGCATGAACAGATAATTTTTCGGTCCTTGGTGCTCTCTTTGGTGTGCAAAGTTCTTTCAAAAATTTTGCATATGCTGGAATGTCCTCCACAGCCTGCAAAAGAGGAACTTTGATGTAAACATCTTGAAAAATTTTCATCAAATTTGCATTGAACTCAGATTTTTTTTTCTGTTTTGATTTCAGTGCATTTGGAAAAGGAATGCTCTTGGACTTTGGTAGAGATTCATCCATAATGTTCCTAAATTCTTGATGTTGATCTTTTTCTTCATCTTCTACACTCTTCAAATGGTTCATCTCTCTTTTGTGCAATCTCTTTTTCTTCATATGGATCGTTGAGAATTTTTCCACTCCTCAAGGTAGTGATTGCCTTCATTTGTTCATTTTGAGGTGTTTTGTATTTGTTTGACCAACTGGATTCTCCTTGTTGAAATTCTTGCTGTTGACTCTTTGGATTTGGTAGAGTCCTACTTGGAAGTTGACCTAATTGACTTGTTTCTCTTTTTGTTGAATTTTCTACTATCTTTTTCTCCATTTGCATCATATTTTCTTGAAATTGATGTTGCTGCTGCTCAAACTTGTGCTGCATCTCTTGTTGAAAATTCATTTGACTTTGCATCATTTGAGCCATCATTTGCTGCAACATACTCATGGAAGGATCAGTTTGCACAGGTGGAATATTGGATGAATAAGTAGGAGGCATATGATTAGATCTAAATTTATTTTCAATATGTTTATTTGAAGAAAATGGAGATTTCAAAGCTTCTGGATTTTGAATATTATTCGGATTCTTCCATGAAAAATTTGGGTGATTCCTCCAATTAGGGTTATGTTCATTGGAAGGAACACCAAATCTAGGATATCCATATGTAGCTTGAACTTCTTCTATATTTGATGGTTGAGTTTGTTCAACATGAGGACAATGATCTTCATGATGCATCCTATCACCACATAGGGAACAACCAGAATATGACATATTAGAAAAATTAGAATTTTTATTCGTCATAAACACATCAAATTTTTCACACAATGATTTCATATCATTCATTTGTTGTTTAATTTCTTTTAAATCAGATCTTAATTCCCTATCTTCAAAGTTTCTCATTTCATACATTCCTCCCCTCTTAGATGAAATTCTATCATAATTAGATGCAAAAGTTTGATTCATTGAATTTTCACTCAAATTTTCTAAAACTATATATGCATCATCCTCACTTCTATTCAAAAATAATCCACCACATGCTCCATCTACCATTTGCTTAAAAGGAGGAAGTAATCCATCATAAAACATTTCAACTATTTGACTTTTAGGAATACCATGGTGAGGACATTTTCTCATCAAATCTTTCATTCTACCCCATGCTTCATGAAATGTTTCTCCTGAATTTTGTGAAAAATCTAGAATAGCTTTCCTCATAGTTTTGGTTTTTCCTCTAGAGTAAAATCTATTCAAAAAATCTTGCAATAATGTAGCCCATGTCCTATTATTTCCATCTAGGGTAGAAAACCAATAACTAGCCTCATCCTTTAAAGAAAATGGAAATAAAGTCAGTCTCATAGAATCATCAACATCTTTAATAGTAGCACAAATTCTCTGAAATTCTCTAAGGTGAGCATAAGGATCTTCATGTTGACGCCCATAAAAAGTAGGTAACATTTGAAAAACACTAGGTTTAATCTCTTTAGCACAAACAGGATTTTGTAGTAAGTCTTCACATGCATAGGGAGTAAAATTATCCTTCAATAACCTAGGTTGATTGAGATTTTGGGAATCTACATTTTGAGGATTCATTTTCTTAAATTTTCTTGAAGAAACCCTTTTTCCTCTAAATTCAGAAAATTCTAAATTTGGGTTCAAAGATCTTCTACCTAGCATGCACAGCACAAAATATGATAATGATAAAGCAGAAAGATAAATAAGAACAGAACATATAAAGAAAAATTATGAAATCTTTTTATTGTTTTTATTTTTATTTTTTTAATCTCTTATTCAATGAAAAGTTTTTTTTTTTTTTTACTCAAATGAATCATAAATAAGAAATAAAACTAAAAATCTTCCCTGGCAATGGCGCCAAAATTTGTCTGACTATTTTTTGTCGTTGCTAAGAAAATTCAGCAAATTTAAAATTTATAAATTCTGGAAAATAAGGCAATTATTAATAAAGAAATATTTTTAGTGGATTTTCCAGGTCGATCATAGGGAAGATGAAGTACTATTAATTATTTATGATTTTTATTTGACATATTATATTTTTTTAATTATTTTCTGGCGAAATTATAACGAAATAAGCTAAAATTGCGAATTTGGGGGTTATTGACGTCAGCTGACGTCAGCCTGCGAAGAACAGCCCCAAATTCGCGGTCGACGGAAATACGTCGACACGTAAATGGATCAAACCAAAGCCACAATGATGGAAATAAGAAATTAATAGAAAAGGGCTTTTGTTCGACACATGATGAAGGATCGAAAGATGTATTATTGGAATCTAAAAATAGTAAAAATGAACAGAAATTAAAGTTTACGGAAGAACTGGGCGGCGCAGTCGTCGATCGGATTTCCGCCCAAATACGATCGATTTGTGTAGGCTAGGTGCACCGATTGGTTTCCTACACCTTCTCCAATCGATGGTTGACAATCCCAGCAACTGTCACTTGCTGAAATCGAGCAGCGAAGGTGATTCGACTCCGAGCGTGCCGTGGCGTCCGGAGAAGGATCCTCGGAAGAAATTCTTCACCGTTTGTATCGGGCGAAGAATGGGGAAGATTTCTGGAAGAAATTCAGCCTCTGTAGCAGCTGAATGAGGGGGAAATTTGGACGAAATCCATCTTTTGTATCGGATGGACGGATTAGGCAAAATCCGGCGTCTGTAGCGGCCAGACGAGAGGGGTTTTGATCCGAGAGGGGGATAGAATAATCGAGGATGCCTTATTCCTCTCCGGAAACACCTTTTCAATCTTCCTTTGCGCATATTTTGCCGATTTGTTACAAGTAATTGTCGCATTTGTTGTCGCAATCCGTGCGTCCGCCGTTAACACAAAAACCCTGAAAAGATTTGATTTTTCATTAGTTTTAAAAGATTATAACTATAAAAATGACATGCATTGAATTATAACATAATTTCCAATTGATTTTTGTCAATTTACTTGGCAAATTTCTCTCTGGAGAATCAATTGATCATCCGGCGTGATTTTTGCCGATTTTTCAGGATTTTCACTGATTTTCTGAATTTAATGATTTTTCTCAAATTTCCTTAATATTTCTATAAAATCAGAATAAACGTAGAAATATTCTCAAAAATAATATAAAACATAAAAACATGTGAGAAATATTTTCATCATATTACATGACTGATTTCTTAATGTAATTCTTAGAAATTAATATTAAAATCATATAAATCATTTTAAATCTAACTTTTCCAATTTAAAGTATTCTGCAAACAATTTAATTAAAATTAAAGCATAAATCACAGAAACACTAAGGAGATTATCATGTAAATATTGAGAGTTATTAGTGCTCTTTGAGGAAAAAGTTCATTGAACTCATTTGTGTGAACCCCTATATGATACTACACTTAATCGTCAATTAAGTTGATTCATGTCACGATTGTATAAGTGATTCTTAGACTTGATATGTCATCTTATGAATGGGAAATTATGTTTTGAATTTGACTTATAAGTCTCTCATCCTTGGACTTCAAATCAGTCGGATGTCTTTGGGCATATGTTTTGATATTACAATTAATGAGAAAATATATAATTGATACTTGATATTATCCACGAGATTATTATAAATGTGTAATATATTTCATGTATCAAACTCATTATTTATCTTATGATATTGTGACTAACTTATTAATTCAATGGATCAAACCTTGAAATTAATTGATTTGATGAATAGGTAAAGCACTACATTTATGAAAATAAATATTTGTTACAAAATAAATATTTAAATAGGTAAGTGAGATGATAAATGATGGTTATCTTTTAATTCATTTATCTATGATTATTTGACCATTTAATTATAGTATTTTAGTCATTGGTCACGTGTATTATGAAAAGAAAATGAAAATAGTTCAAAATATTAAATAAGCTCTCGTGAGTCTCAAATCGAAATCTAGATGATTACACATTAGATGCTTATGTGGAGAAAATGACTATCTCAACATTCGAATATGAAGATAGTGTCAATAGAAAAGTGATTTTTCTATGAGAGTAAAATTTTAAGTTCAAATTTCAAATTGAATAAACTAAGAAATAACAAGATATCAAATTTGCAATGGTCAAAGGTCATTACGATGTGTTCCAAAAAATGGCAAGTATTTGAACTAACTTTTTGATTTTATTTCTAGAAAAAAAATATTAGAGGACAATGCCCAACAAGTAAAGAATATTGGGGAGTCTAAAAAAAATTATTTCACTTCGATCTACTAAGAAAAATCTTTCTCACAATCAAGACACATCACATACAGCATCACCCTTCTTCATTAATAATTAATGATTAACAAAATACTCAAATCTTTCAAAGAGACTCTATTTCAAGCCCTAAGGTAATTGGGTAATGAGAGGAAAGTTTTTTTGGACAATGGCACGAGGTGCTCTGAGCCCTGGTTGGCTCGGAAGGGGTTAGATCTCTATAGAATTGAACCTAAGTTATTAGGCTGTTAATCTCATGAATTTCAATATATATTTTTGAGGGAAATAGTTGAAATCTAGTATGAAAGATCCTTCGATATATATCTAGGTGAGGGATGAACTCGTATAAAAAGATTGAGCCTCAACTGTGAGAAAGAGAAAATTGTGAGAGAACACACTAGAGGAGAGAGAAAAAAAGTGCACACATAGATAGTCATAAAGAATAATGTTAACGTATGTGTCGACATCTTTGTGATTCAAAATAAAATCTGAGATTATAAAAACACTAATTCATTCCTCCTCTTAGTATTTCACTTAGCCCTCAGATCTTTGAAAACCATAAGGACTCAAATACAATAAGATATTCATGAAGGTTTTCTATGGTCAAGATAGGATTGTCTACCCTTAGTGTTAAGATGAGATAGACTTTGGAAATGGTGTACTAAATCCTTGGTCAGGGTATAGAGAAATATTAGAAAAAGAGTTTTATAATGATTTCCAATTACATTAGTTCCAATTAAGATGATTGACTAGAGTTTGATAGTTAATCATATCCTAAGTCATTCTAAGAGTGTCATGTTGATGAGAGATTAAAGATTGACGGTAACTACTGATAGACATATTTCATATGTAGGTAGCATAAATCCATTACCTTCTAGGACATGTAGTGTAACTGAGGTGACTCAAAGTTGTTATTAGAATCATCATTCAATTTTAATAATTTATAAAATTAGATTCACCAAAATATATATATTAAATGGAATAGTGGTGAGCTAAGTCATTTCTTCAAGGAAGCTTTTAGAAATCTTTTTATTCACTAATTTAATAGATTATGAAGTTGATTTAAAGATTTAAATTGATATTCAAAGTAATAAAGATAATTAAATGGTAAATAAATCTACATATGAATTTAAAACTTAAATAAAATACAAAAATAAATGACATATACTTTAGAATGATGAAAATGGAAAATAAATAAATAAAGAAATGATTAAAGCTAAGAAAATAAATTTATTTCATAGATCAAATAAGAAAATAATGAGAACTCTATTAAAAATCAAACTTACAACTATTAGAATGTATGGCTTGATGTCGACATTTGGGTAACACTTCTCAATCTTGCATCTAGTTCAACGGAGTTAATTTAAGGTGAGAAGAGTAGAGGAGAATGATCAAAAATTAATAGTGTATTCCTTGAAATTCTATTTTCGCATGAAAAAGAAGAACAAGGTTTTCTCTCACAAATAACTCAAGAACAACTCAAAAAAAGATCAATTTCTCTCTCCTCTTCCTCCTTTTTGTTCCTTAAATTCACAAGTCACATTTTCATTTTTAACTTCCTATTTTCTACCATATTTTTCTATTTTTTCTTTGATTTTTCTAATATTTTCCCTTTTTCGCACATAACAATAATCAATATTGTCTATTTTACTAGATGATAATCAATATTTGCAAATATACCCATATGAGAGAATAATCGATTTTGCCTATTTTACCAAATGATAATTGGTATTTATAAATATGTCCTCCAATACATGGCTCAATGAAGACTATTAGATCCTTACACTGTCATTTCACTTTGAAGAGGGTGACATGGCCTCTTAATCATTATCAAATCTATTTCACCTCTAGATCCTTTTTTGTGTACTTTATTAAGATTTGTGTGCACACCACTCCACATACTAGTAGTCGGTGATGTGGTAGCTTTTAGTGTGTTGGATCTAATAACAACTACTATTAGATCTAGCACTACTTTTTGTGTGATGGTGGGTGGTGGTGTCACATTCCTATGTGTTGAATATAATTGTCACCACCATCGGATCAATGGCTGCTTTTTGTGTGATGGTGGGTGGTGATGTGGTAGCTTCTAGATCATTAGATCTTGCCACTTCTACTGCCCCATCGTTGGATTTGAAAAAGGTAAGAGGATGTGGTTAAGTTTGATATCAAAATTTTTAAGAAATTTTAGTAATATATATTAAGGTCTATGATGATTCATCAGAGGCACCTTCAGAAGGGAGGACTAGACCTAATCACCGGCTTCCAAGGATGACTAGACTTAACCTCTTAGCTCTTAATAGGCTGGGGAGGTGAGCCTACATGGCCTTAACCCAGGTCTGATCTATACCCGTGACCTAGTTTACTTGGTTGCAAGGTGGTGTACCCATTGGGCCCACCCCCTGATGCAATGTGGCCTTCAGCTTGTGTCGAGCCCGCTAGTGGTGTGCCCATTTTTATTTTTAGTTTTTTAAAAAATACTTGTCTTGATGCTTAAAAATTTCAAAAAAAATTACAAAAAATGTATTTCAATTAATCATAAAAATTAAGCATAATATATTTTTATTTAAAGTAAACTAAATGAGAATTAAGCTTTAAAATATGAAATAAATTCTCATCAATTTTCTTTTTATTCATAAAATATCAATTTAAATCAAGATTTAAGGAGGTTCATTTAAAAGATAAATAAAATAGTGAACATGATAACTTATGAAATAAATCTCAAATATGCATTATTCTCTCTAATTTGATAACACATTAACATATAGTTTTCACAAGTTATTAGTAACTTGATGCTTAACATGTTTGAGGCTCAACTTATTGATTGGGTTAAAATAATATGTGATTACTTTATTCATGTTGAATATCAAATTAATTAATTGAATATGCCAATAAAGAGTTATTAGGCTTATTCAGCCATTAACTAGATGTGTACTTAGGCCTAGAGGGTCACATGTATAAGGTTTTCAAGCAACAAAATAAATATATAAATGAGTTGAGTTTTTGTGAAAAATGTCACTTATTATATATAGACCTTAAAGGGTAGGGTTGAGGGGTCCATGTGACCCTCGTCCCTAGAGCCATCTCTCTTTTGTCTCTCCCTCGACTTTGCACATATGATAGTGGTTCGAAGATCAAGGAAAAATTAATCTTTCAAATCACATTCAAGGAGAGGTCCATCTAGAGAATAATGTAGATATCATTAGAGGTTGGGCACGTGTCGATGTGCAGATTTGATTCCACACAAGGTGATGCAATCATCATCTATTATTTTTTATTATTCTTTTGTTTTGTTAGGGTCCCCTTTGATTGAATTTCCACTACATGATTGGATGCGCATTAGATTATAGATCCTAATAGGGGATACTTGAGTGCACACCCAACAGAAGAAGTGTTCATTAACAAGATCAAAAGCTAAATGTTCAATTTCAAATAAATTAGATATCAAAAGAACAAGATTCAATGTATGAAAGGTAGAAATGTCAACAATCGCATGGACATAATAGCAGGAAAATTTTTTCAATGAGCTGAGGAAATTTCAAGATGGAAGAATAGCCAAAAATTCTTTTATAATATAGAAGAGCTAAAGAGAAGGAGAGATTGATGCTTCTATATCTGTTCACCTTCATTTTCATCGATCAAATCATAAGCTTCAAGTAAGAACAAAATGTTGTATTTAAGCTTCATTCTATATCAGTGATTTGAGATACAACACAAATCAAAGGTTGATCCTTTCCATCAGGCCATAAGATAACTTGTGTGATGAGTGGAGAGGAATTTGGGCCAAAGTATGAGGTATTGTTAACTTGGTTGTGCCTGGAAAGGGTGTGATTTTTGTAGAGATTGAACATGAGTGATTGGATGACTGAACCTATGAATCTAGTATGTATTTCTTGAGAGAAATGATGGAAATAAAGTAGGGAGATCATTTGAGACTACATGTAGCCTAGTGAATGGTGAATCAATATAAAACATTTCGGCGTTTACTATGTAGACAAATAAAGAGAAACTAAAAGAAGTAAGTATTGAGTAAGAAATCATATATAGAAAGAACTATAAGAGAACATATGTCAACACAATGACTTATAGGAAACAACAAAGTAAGAATTTAGAAAGACTGCTAACACTTAATTCATTACACAAGATAAGGGATTTAAAAAATAATATGATCTTTATCTTCTTCATATTAAAATTTAAATTTAATGTAAAACTTTTATACTCATAAAAATTAGACTTTGAGACTTATAAAAGAGCAAGGAGCATTTGAAATGTGGATGCATGCAAGTGATCTAATCAATTGAAATTTTTATGCAGTGTGTTGCATCACAGTCATACTAGGATGAAAAAAAAACTCCAAACTACCTCCAAGGCTTTCATTTTAAATCCATAGTGATATGATACTTTCTTGCGTGAACTTTCAAAAGATGGCACTCACAATAAATTCTTAGCCAGTGTTGAGAATCTTCAAGTGATTGTACTTTATAACTTAGTCCATAGATGATTCAATCAGCTTCAAAAGTTATGATATGTATCTTATAAGTATTCTCAAAATATGCCTTAGATTATGTTGCCCTAACGTCAAAACTATTTTAGTTTGATTGAACGTCTTACTCTTCCTCATTATGTTGTATACATCATGATGGTATCGAGGTGGGACTATTTCAAACACTTGAATACTTCATTGAAATCAATTAAGATTCACTAGGAGTGAGTCAACAATGTTTGAGCTATGGATTGACACGTCTTCTCTTGCCTCACGGTACTGTCCCAATAGCTCCGATTAACTTCCGCTGCTTGATGTAGACTGCTCTTGCTTCCGTGATTCTCTTATCTAACAGCATCTGAGCAAAATCTTTCAAGAGGCAGTGAGATAGAAGAGGCACATAAATTAAAGTCGATATCTAAAGATTCCCCATAAAGCTTACTAAATCCTACAGCAATCTGGTTATGATCTTTAATAACGCCTCAATAGATCTATCGTTCCGAGAAGTTTTTGTATATTGGTATTTAAAATGCATCGGTAAGTACCCCCTTGTCTCATCAAGAACTTGAGGGGAACATCAACACGTGTCAGGCTGGCTTCCCCGCGTCTCAACATTCCCCTACTTCCACCCCTATAAACGCTCTTAAAGCCTCCCCCCCTCCACTCCCTCCCCCCGATCCAGTAAAGCTGAGCAGGAAGGGTCTCCAATGGCGTGATGACCCGGCCCTCCACCAGCTCCTGGTCTTCAGCCCTCCCTTCCGCCGAGTGTTGCTCCTCCGCTGACTCCAGCCTGCAACCGTCTACCTCCAAATCCGGCGCCGCTCTCGACGGCGACGTACCCTTCCGGACATTGTCCGTCTCTTCTCCTTCCTCCCCATCGACCTTTCTTGCCATTTCTCCAACAGGAACCCTCCTCTATTCCGCTTCCCACTCGGGCGTCGCCGTCTACGATATTCCCTCCCTGAGCCAAGTGGGCACCTTCCGGCCAGCCGCCGCCGGTGCTGTCAGGGCCATCGCGTTCTCCTCAGACGGCCACGTTTTTACAGCCCACCAAGACTCCAAGATCCGAGTTTGGAGCAGCGAGGCCGCCGGAAGGCGCCACCGCCTCATAGCTTCTCTCCCCACAGTGGGGGACTGGCTGCGCCGCTTCGCGCTCCCCAGCAACTACGTCGCCGTCCGGCGCCACCGGAAGCGGCTTTGGATAGAGCACGTTGATTCCGTCACTGGCCTCGCCGTGAGCGGCGGCCTCCTCTTGTCCATCTCCTGGGACAAGACCCTCAAAGTCTGGCAAGCCCCCGACTTTCGCTGCCTCCAGTCGCTTGCAGCCCACGACGATGCGGTAAACGCCGTCGCCGTCGCCGCCGACGGCACCGTCTACACCGGATCAGCCGACTGCCGGATCCGCGTATGGCGGCGAACCCAATTGCCGGAACCTCGCCGTCGCCGCTGCGATGAGGCCTACGCCCACGTGGCTACCCTGGAGAAGCACAAGTCGGCCGTTAACGCACTGGTTCTTTCCCCAGATGGGCGGGCTCTCTGCTCGGGTGCCAGCGACCGGACCATTCTTATTTGGGAGAAGGAAGAGACCGCCGCCGGGGAGATGGCGGTGGCAGGAGCCATCAATGGACACCAGAAGGCCGTCATGTGCCTGGCATACATCGGCCCCCTGCTTTTGAGCGGTTCAACGGACAGGACCGTTAGGGTGTGGCGGCGGAAAGCCGGCGGGGAGTTCTCCTGTGTGTCGGTGCTGGCGGGGCACGCAGGCGGCGTGAGGACGGTGGCGGCATGCCGGGTCGCTAGAACTGAGTCCGAATCGGGAGAGGACGAGTACCGAGTCTTTAGCGGGAGCTCGGAAGGGGAGGTGAGGGTGTGGCATATCAGGGTTGGTTCTTTCTAACCGGACCCTGAGAGGTGTGCCCCTCCCCCTGCGGTCATCACAAGCTGTTTAAGGTATATTCGATCTACAATATTTCTGGATGATTGAATACCTAGTGGTAATTTATGAACATAATATTGGGGATGATTGGTTTTTGACGAAAATAGTGGAATATTTGTCATAATCTACGATATTGACGAAGTAGGCCTAGATTGTTACCTGTGTGAAATTTATCAACTCTATGACAAAACGATGGCACCCTGAAGACCCAATATGTTAAGGTTATATCATTCAAGAATTGATTGATATCCACTATAATTTATAATGATTAGAGTTATTTCTTAATTTAGAAACAATAAACAACTATTTCCCATAAATACAATTATCCTATAACAATGAGATATGGCATTGGATGATTGTTCTTGTCCTAATTAGATGGAAGAACACTCATCTTTAAAGAGAAATGCGAATAATTGTAAAAATGAAAACGTGCCTACAAATTTCCTAACATTAATCCTTAATTCCATCTTAGAGAATATATGTCTAAATAAATGTTTTAAATTCAATAGTTTCATCACTCGTCAATTTCTTGAGAGCCTTACTATTTCCTCACTTCAGTCATATCTAATAAATGGATCATAATGAATATGTAAACTGATGACTGTTCATGTGTGATAGTAAAATTAGTTATATATCATGAAATAACATTTCAATTGTGGAAGGAGAGTTAAAAACATATGTCAGTCAAGGACATATGCCTGAAATTCTTCATACAATAAAAGTGCGTCAATTTAAAAATGCTTAAATAAATTAATTGACCACTTGAATCATAGAAGATTTAGATTTATGAAAACACCTTTCGGTTATGTTATTACTGCATAGATCTATGAAAAGCATGCATTTGCTACTTCTTAAAGAGTGTCTATTTTATGGTGTACATTTAGTGTGTAAATGACAATGCCTTTGGCATAAGCCTATAAATCCCTTTTTAGTAATCACTATTAATTTTTAATTTTTATTCACCTCCCTAATGTTCAGGAGTTTTTTTGGAATATCAATATTCAGTTTTTTAAAAAGCTTAAGAGTAGGATATTCATGTTCACTACTAATGAGTAACATCAAAATATCAAGATGATGTTGTTCATACATCATACAACACCATTTTTCATTATTTTCTCAAAATAGAAATATTTATTTTAAAATAAAATTAATTTAAGAGAATAAATATTTTTATTAAAGATGTTTGAGTTAGAAGAATAAATGTTATATGATAACCATGTGAAAATGTGTATAGATGGTGACATCCACTGTTATGAAAGATTTATTTGAAGAGATACTTGCAGATGCTTTTGGGTATGAAATTGGTGATGATTTATGCTTTAAACATACGTTGATGATTTCTTTATTATGTGACTTCAAGGTAATTTGGTGTTATGCATTACAATTATCATTTACATTCTCATAGTTTAAGTGAAATAATATTTTATGCTATTTTCCTTTACCAAAACCTAAAATCATTAACTATTTCATGAAAGTTAAAATTTTAAAACCAAGACGTGAGTATTGCACCATAATTATTGGTTGGGCTAAAGTTTGCAATATTTTAATCATAGGTGAAAGAGGCCAAGTCATTGATTGAAATCTTTTGGGTCATTGATGGAGACATTAGTTTTCATTCAAGCTTTATTGTAACTGATCAATTACTCCTGCTTGAGTGAGTTAGGGAGCGCTAAAATTCTCTCCCTCTCTCTCTTTCTCACACACACCAACCACCTCTCTTGATTTTTTTTTTCCTCTAATGGTTCCAAGCTAGAGACTGGAGGGTGTACCAAAGTTATTTTTATGATGGAACGATCAATACTTTTATAAAAAGCAAACTTTATCTTTAAAATTTGATTCTTAATGCTTTCTCTGAACTTTACACACTGGCCAAGGGATCAAGATTGACAATATTTTGGACAAAGTAAACTAGGAGATGTGTTTCTAAAACAGGAAACAATGACTCAAAGAAGATAAATAGTCTCCTCATGAGGGAAGGGAAAATCGAGAATGTTTGGTGAAAGAGTAAATATGAGAGCATGTCACGTAAGAAGACTGAGAAAGT